>OY728120.1:175660909-176888874 GCA_963277665.1 Viscum album
TAAATAAATAATAATAAAAAGTAAATAATAAATAATAATAAATAATAAATAATAAAAATAAATAATAATAAATAATAAACAATAAATAATAATAATAAAATAATAATAAAATAATAAAATAACAAATAATAATAAACAAATAATAAATATAAATAATAAATAATAAATAATAAGTAATAAATAATACATAATAAATAATAAATAAATAATAAATAATAAATAATAAATAATAAATAATAAATAATAAATAATAAATAATAAATAATTAATAATAAATAAATATAAATAATAAATAATAAATAATAAATAACCAGTAACAAATATTATTATTAATAATAATATTTTATTATTAATAATATATAATAAATAAAAAATAAAAAATAATAAACAATAAACAATAACAAATAATAAATAATAAATAATAAATAATAAATAATAAATAACAAATAATAAATAATAATAAAGAATAAATAATAAAAATAAATAAAAATAATAAATAATAATAAATAATAATAATAAATAATAATAAATAATAATAAATATTAAATAATAATAATGAATAAATAATAATAAACATATAATAAATAATTATAAACAAATAATAAATATAAATAATAAATAATAAATAATAAATAATAAATAATAAATAATAAATAATAAATAATAAATAATAAATAATAAATAATATATAATAAATAATAAATAATAAATAATAAATAATAAATAATAAATAATAAATAAATATAAATTATAAATAATAAATAATAAATAAATATAAATTATAAATTATAAATAATAAATAATAAATAACCAGTAACAAATAGTAATAATAATAATAATATTTTGTTATTATTAATAATAAATAATAATTAATAATTAATAAAAAATAAATAAATAAAATAATAAATAATAAATAAATATAAATAATAAATAATAAATAACCAGTAAAAAATAATAGATAATAAATAAATTAAAGTATATTATAAATAATAAATAATAAATAATAAATGAAACACATGAAAAAGTATGAACAGACGTGATAAGGGATGAAAAATCATGAAAATGCATGAAAACAGATAGAGAATCATGAAGAATGAGGCATTAGAAAGAATGAGAACGCATGAAAACTCATGACAACTCTGGAAAACCCCTTAAGAATTCAACATAATCATCATAATAACCCACAAAAAACCATTGATAAAGATAAAAAGTCATGGAAATCCAAATAAACAGTAATAAATGGAGCAACCGTTAAAACCCGTCAAAACGGTAATAAAGTGATAAAAACATTGGACTCACATTAACGGAGATAACTTATGATCCGAGAGTCGGTTCCAGATTCACGACCAGTCAAATCAAAGATCCCAAAACGATCCTCGAGCGGATAGGTGAAAGAGACTGAATGGACCAACGGATCAGAAGTTACGACCGTTTAAAAAAAAGCTGACGGGGAACTGGTGCTAGAAACGAGCCATCGAAAAACATAACAAACCCGATACCCACTAAAAAGGCCAAAACTTATGATCCAGGAGTCCATGTGGGCGCCACGACCAGTCAAACCGAAGCTTATTAAACGACCTACGATCTGGCAGGCGGAGGAGTCCGAACTGACACGTGGATCGAAAGTTAGGTCCGTTTGAAGACAAGTTCGACGGGACACTAGTGATAGAAACGAGGTTTTGGAGGCCTTCAGAGGGGTTTTTGGGGTCAAAAAACACAAAATAAGCTTGACTGTGTTGATCAAATGCGTAGCTCTCTTCACTGGCTTTGATTTGATTTGTGGTAGAGCCCAAACGGACACCCAGAGCGAAAGTTATGATCGTTTGAAGTTGGAGAACTTTTTTCAACTTTCATACAACTCTCATATCTTTCGTACCTTAGATCGTCTCATGGTTTTGATTATACGTGCTTCTATATCTCTTCATGAGCTTCTATTTGACTGGTCGTGGTGCTTCAATGGACGCCTGGATCAAAACTTATGGTTGTTTTAGTGATTTCGGGGTTTCTCATGTTTTTTTATTTTTTTCTTTTCATTTCATGGCGGTTTTACCCAAACCACCGCTATTTCATGGCAGTTTTTAAAAAAACCACCGCTAATCCTTGAAAAAAAAAAATAAAAAAAATAATTTTTTTACACATTTCGCGGAGGTTTTTAAAACCGCCGCTAAATACCCACCGTGAAACGCCAGTTTTCCTGTAGTGTTGCGTATTTTTGCACTAATTGTTCAATTACTTACTCAGTTTCTTCTAATAAAAAAAACTCAATTAATGAATCATATTATGTTAATTACAGTAGCTCATTGATTCAAAATAGATTAATGAATAAGGTAAGAGGTAGATCGATTACTAAAAAGAGCTACTCTTCCATGGCCGGTGTAGTCATTGTGGAGACGTTTTCAATGAGCAAAGGATTGAAAGGGTAGAACCCAATATTGTCTCCACTCTTGATTCCAACCCAATTAGAATGATTAATAGTAGAAGAAAAGGGAAAAACACAAAATATTAATTGATAAAATTTCAAATTACAAGCATGAAATCAACGAAATATAAAGAGGAGGTGGGAGAGGAGAGCCTTTTTGGAAGAGATGTTTGCACAAGGCCTTACTTTTACCAAGAGTTTTGAGGGGCTCCCAAGAGTAATCCTTTCGGCCAAACCTTCCCAATGGCTCTACCATCCCTCCCAAAGAGTGAAAACCCCATTATATAGAGTTTTTGAGGGCTAGGGTTACATAATGTTTTTAAGTGTGAAATTAAAACTCGGCCAAATATTTTATTCCAAGTTGTACTGCATATTTAACCTCCAAAACCGATGAATTGTCCGACATTATATAAGGATTATTTCTTACTAATTATGTCCCCGATCTTCCCTCCAAATTTGGGCTCAATCCAAGTCCAGATGAAAAAGATACGGCCCAAATAGTGAAGTGGTGTCTAATCTGGATGGTTCTGTCCAACTTTGTCTTCATGGCCCATTTACTCCACTCAAATGCACGATCCAGATCCCATGTCCTGAATAGAATTTGTAGCCCATTAAGTCAGTGACACGATTACAAAGGTATTAGTCAAAATATTTTACATAAAAATATTCATTCCCAAAATACTAAAGTGAATTTTAAAAGGGTAAAACTAGAATTTTTATCAAATTTGAAAATGACTGCTCTAATCCCAAATATTTCATAATTGATCATATTTAGAATAATTTGATAAAACTTTATCTTTTATTATTAATAAAATATTCATAAAATTGTGTTTTATCAACTACCCCACACGTACACTTTTTCACTCCTGGGAAAAACCTCATATCAAGTAAACATCAATATCAAATCAATTTTTTTAAAAAAAACTTATCCTTGAGATACAACAATTCCACACAAAGAAACAAAAGATATCATGCCTCATAAAAAACCATTATTTCAAGTTCTCCATTTATATCATTCAATATATTTCCACTTCATTTATCCTTTCATGCATAAAACACTGAACTCAATTGAATTTTCTCTTATCACACAAATGTCAATTTTTAGCAATGTCTTTCTCATCCAAACTCATACAAGGGTCACCATAGTCTTGACAGATTCCTACATCACCACCCAATGTGAGTCAGGGACATATGTTTATCATGAGGACTTTTTAGGGTTGTTCTGTGGCTTTCAGTTGGTAGGATTAAGATATAAAAAATTCCAAGGCTGAATGAGGGGTCTTGACTCCTTTTAAAGCAAAATTACATTAATCTAATTTTCACTTTAATATGGTCTTCTCCTCAATCCCCATATCATCGATTCATGTTCATCATCATGAAAAATAAAGGAATGTGCACACCATTCAACATTTCAGTAGAAAAAATGTCAATCATCCCAGACATGATTTTCTTGAAAGCTATATATAGGTACAACTATCTATCTCTATTAGAAGCTCCAGAAAGTCACATCTTCACATATCATGAAAGCTCTAGAAAAGGCACAACTTTCAATATGATGATTTTCTTCAGCAGCAAAAAAATCTCTTCAGAATTTAATTTTCCACCCAAATTATTACAGAATGAGGTATCACAACACAAGACAGCTTCCCCCACACTTAAGTTCAACTAGATTATGCAATTTTACTTCAAGAGTTGGTTAGATAGGGAAAATTGGATTGTAATGTGGATAAACTAACAGGATGTTCATGGATTCTAAGGGATAAAAGGATTAAATGTTCAAAGTAGGATATTATAAAAAGGATTCATTGAAATAAGGGCTTTAATACCAAACAAATTCCTCAATCATTTAAACATAAGTACCTCAAAACCTCAAGTTTTGATAGGAATAAATCAAATTCTAGTTAAATAAATCATGGTTTGGTTCTCTCAAGAAGTGAGTTAAATGTAAAGAATATGAAAATGAATGCTTTATAATCCTCACAGGAAAGTGATTTCAAATATAATGATAGTGAGATGTGTCATGGGATTCAAAATTTAGTGTACTTTTCATGAAATTACTAAATATTTGAACTTGAAACAAAGTCATTTTCAGCATTCATTTAAGCTTTATTTCATGGGATAGATTGTTTAAATTATTTATGTGAATTTCAAAATGGTGATGAGAATCATTTCATCTCAAAAGTTTTAAAAAAACACAAAAAATTGAAAAATAAACACACAAAATTTAAAAAACACACAATTTTTTTGTTTTGTTTTTTTAAACATGAAAACAATTGAAATAACTAAACTAAAAGGTTCCCTCCCCCACACATAAAATATTTTATTGACCTCAATGTGAACTCATGAGATGATATATGCACATGAAATGCAGAATTTTAAATAGGAAAAATAATATAAAAGTGAAAGGGTTAGGAACAGTCTGATATGCTCAAGTGATGATGGGGTCATGCAGTGTGATGAAATCCACTGAATCAGTAGGAAGTCCCTCAATGTATCTCTTCAAATGTTTACCATTGACTCTAAATATCATTTCAGTGTCCTCTTTCATGATCTCCACTGCACCATAAGGAAAAACATTAGTCACAACATAAGGACCTAACCATCTGGAACACAACTTACCAGGCATCAACTTTAGTCATGAACTGTAGAGAATGAATTTATCCCCAACATGAAACTCTCTTTTATGGATCATTTTGTCATGATATGCTTTTGATATTTCACTGTAGAGGCTTGAGTTCTTATATGAAGACAATTGAATATCCTCAAACTCTTGAATTTGCAGCTTCCTTTGGATTCCATCTTGGGCCAAATCCATGTTACATTTCTTTATAGCCCAGTAAGCCTGATGCTAAACTTCCATAGGGAGATGACACACTTTCCAAAAAAACAATCCAAAATGAGGACATACTAATGGGTGTCTTGTATGTTGTCCTATAATCCCACAATGCATCATCCAAGCACTTGATCCAATCTTTCCTATTTGGCTGCACGGTTTTCTCCAAAATTTGTTTCAACTCACGATTTGAAACCTCAACCTGGTTATTTGTTTGGGGGTGGTATGGTGTTGATGTTTTGTGTGTCACCCCATACTTCTGAATAAGGGAAGCAAGATTCTGAATGTAGAAGTGTGTCCCTTGGTCCCTGATGATGGCCTTCTGTACTCCAAACCTGCAAAAAATACGCACTTTGACAAAGTCCACAACAACATTAGAATCATCGGTCCTGGTGGCCTTAGCCTCCACCCATTTAATCACATAATCAAAAAAAACCAAAATATACAAAAACCCAAATGAACTAGGAAAAGGACCCATAAAATTGATGCCCCACACATAAAAAATCTCACAAAATAATATGGGTTGTTGAGGCATCTCATGTATCTTGGAAATGTTTCCCTTGTGTTGGAAACATGAGCATGACTTACAATACACATGAGAATCATGGAATACGCTAGGACAATATAATCTAGAGTCTAAAACTTTTCTAGCTATCCATTGGGGTCCAAAGTGTCCACCACAAGCAAGTGTATGACAGTATTGTAGAATAGACTCTAACTCATGATCAAGAACACACCTCCTAATAACTTGGTCACTACACATGTGACATAAGTATGGATCATCCCAAAAATAAAATCTTGACTCAATCTTTAATTTTTGGACTTGATGTTTCTTTAAATTTGTAGTAATTTCAGAGGAAACAAGGTAGTTAACTAAATCTACATACCAAGGATGCGTACCTGAGATGGAATAAAGATGATCATTGGGGAAAGTGTCCCAAAGTGGTACCTGGTCCATGGTGTCATCCTCTAGTATGTGAGTAATCCTACTCATGTGGTCTTCCCCCAAGTTTTCTAGCCTCTTCTTTTCCTTTATTTCAATATCAAATTCTTGAAGAAGGAGCATCCATCGAATTAGCCTGGGATTTGCGTCTTGCTTCTTCAAGAGGTACCTCAGAGATGCATGGTCATAAAAGCAACTACTTTAGAGCCCAATAAATATGAATGGAATTTATATAAAGAAATTATGATAGCAAGAAAATCCTTTTCTATGGTTGTGTAGTTTTATTGGTCTGAATCTAGTGTCCTCGATGCATAGGCAATCACATGTGAACGTCCCTCCACCCTTTGAGATAAGACAGCTCCAAATTCAATGTTGGAGGCATCACACATAATCTCAAAAGGAATCTCCCACCGTGGGGGCTGTATAATCAGTGGAGTGGTTATAAACTTCTTTAGCTCATCAAAGGAAGTCCTGCAAGAATCATCAAACACAAAATCAGAATCCTTTTAAAGTAATCGCGACATAGGAAGAGCAATCTTTCTAAAATCTTTGATGAAGCGCCAATAAAATCCTACATGCCCTAGGAAAGATCTAACATCACGCACAAATGAAGGATATGGTAAGGATGAAATAATGTCTAACTTAGATCTATCAACCTCTATCCCATGTTTTGACACTACATGCCCTAAGAAAATGCCATGATCTACCATGAAATGACACTTTTCAAAGTTCAATACCGGATTCTTCTCAATACAATGATTCTACACCTTTCTAAAACTAGATATACAATCTTCAAATGAAGACCCATACACTGTAAAATCATCCATAAATACCTCCACGCAGGTCTCAATAAAATCAAAAAAATACTCACTATGCATCTTTGGAAGGTACATGGGGCGTTGAAAAGTACAAATGGCATCCTTCGGTAGGAAAACATAACGAATAGATAAGTGAATGTTGTCTTCTCTTGATCCTCCAAAGCAATAGGAACCTAACAATATCTAGAAAATCCATCCAAGAAATAGTAGTGTGTTTTACCAGCTAGTCTCTCAAGCATATGATCAATAAATGGGAGGGGGAAATGGTCTTTGCTTGTGGACTGATTGAGTTTCCTATAATCAATACACACACGCCAACTATTTTTCACCCTCATTGAAACTAACCCATCTTTCTAATTTTTAACAACTGTAACACCACTTTTCATAGGCACAACCTGAATAGGACTTACCCACTGAGAATCTAAAATTGGAAAGATTATACCTACCTCGAGAAATTTCTCAACTTCTTTTTTAAAAACTTCTATAAGGGTTGTATTGAGTCTCCTTTATGGATGCCCAACCAGTTTAGCCCCATCCTCCAAAAGAATCCAATGCATGAAAATGGAGAGGCTAATAACTGATATGTCTGCCCTGGTCCACCCAATTGCCTTAATGTTCTCCCTCAAAAGATTCAAAAGTTTTTCTTCATGTTCAAAAGGAAGATTATTAGAAATTATAACAGGTAATCTCTCGCCACTCAACAAGTATGAGTATTTTAGATTTGGCGGTAATGGATTAAGCTCTAATGAAGGGGTGGTGTATAGATGGAGACATTTAAGGAACTGAAATATGTTCACAAATAGCATCGGTATCAGAATAGAAATCATGAAAATCAGAGAATAAAGCATCAAATCCATCAACATACTCAATAACCATGTCATAATTAGATTTCAAATGATCAGAATATGATTCCATTTCAAAATGAAATCTAAGAGAGTCTTGTGCATTATAAATAGGCGTGGAAGTACTCTTGGACATAAAACTAGAACCAATACTCATAATCTCCCTAATCATAGGATAATCAAATTAAATGGTGTTTTTATTTGGTGGTTCAAAATGGGAGATAAAATATACAGAATGGTCCTCTGAGGGGTACTTCTTGGAATCTATAACATTAAATATCACAACATCATCCCCAAACTCTATGGAAAGTGTAACCTCTTTGAAATTTATCATAGATTTTGTAGTTTTGAGGTAGGTTCTACCTAAGATAATGGGAGCATGAGAACTTACCTGATCATATTCCATGTTAAGCATGTAGAAATCAGCTGGAAAGATCATGTGTCTTACCTGAACAAGTACATCCTCAAGGACTCCCACTGGATATGTTGTAGCTCTATTTTCCAACTACACCATTACTCTTTTCGGCTTCATCTCACCAACCTAAAAATAAGAGAATAAAGAGTGAGACATCACATTTATGGAAACTCCCAAATCACTAAGAGCATCAGAAAAGTGAAACTCCCCTATGGTACATGGTATAATGAATGCCCCTGGATCCTTACACTTTGTTGGAATTGCTAGAGTTGGTGTAATGAGTGCCGAAACATTCCTCCCAAGATTGATTATCTCATTTCGTTTTATCCCTCTTTTATTGGAACAAAGTTCTTTTAATAATTTGGCATACCTTGGTATTTGTTTAATGGATTCAAGTAAAGGGATATCTATCTCCACACACTTGAATGTTTCCAAAACTTCTTTTTTTCATCGCCTCCTCAGCCATATTATTTGTTTGTACAACCCTGTTTGGAAATGGAATGGGTTTAGGAGGAACATCCTCAATCTTTTTCTTACCTTTATCTTTATCTTTTGAAGCTGGTCTTGAATGGGTATTCCCTAGATTTTAGGCAAATCTCAATTGAATGGTAGGTATAGATGTATCATTCATTTTCTTCCCACTTCTCAATGTGATGGAACTAAAATTCCCCTTGGGATTTGGAGTAGGTTGGGAAGGTATATTTCCATAATTCTTACTTACCAATTCATGGAGGGCAGTGGTAATCTGGCTCATTTGAGTTCTCATCTCCCTTAGCTCCGAACCTTGACTCTTCAACTCATTCTGTTGATTAAGAACAATTTTATTCAAAGGGTCATCAGTTTTAAAATATACCTTGGTTGGGGGATTCCCTTGTTTTTGGATTGATGATTCTTGAGATTCAAAAATCCTTTGGGGTTGTTGGAAGCCCTTCTAGTAAGGTGGAGGATGTTGGAAGTTTTTTTGAAAAGGGGTCCTTTGTTGTTGTCCAGAGCCATACTTCATATCCGATTGAACTTTACAACTTTGGTTGTATGTTGGTGAAAAGGAATCAAGCTTCTTTTGGGGATATGGTTGTTGTTGCTGCTGATATGTTCTCCCAGGAAACACTGTTGTACAATATTTTGTTTATTGTAGTTGGGGGAAACAGTTAGTTGGGTGGCTTGTCTAGGTGAAAATTCCACAAGGCCTTGAAGGAGGGGGTTTGGATGTCTTTTGTGCCAAAGCAATCTGCCTCACCATAGTTTTCAATTCTTCCAACTTGGCATCAGTCAAATGAATTTAAAGAGAAGATGGAATTACCTGATGTACTCTCATGACATGTGGTGTACCTCGATCACCAAATTGTTTGGAGTTTTGGGCCATTTTTTTGATAAATGCATGTGCATCTACTGGTGTCTTTTCCACCAATTCTCTTCTAGATACATCATCCACCATGATCCTATCTATATGTGTGATTCCTTCGTAGAAGTATTGGATAAGGAGTTGCTTACTGATTTGGTGATGTGGACAACTTGCACACAACTTATTGAATCATTCCCAGTACTCATACATTGACTCCCCTTGTGATTTATTGATCCCAAAGATCTTCTTACGAATGGATGTGGTCCTTGATGCTAGAAAGAATCTCTGTAAGAAAATATGTTTCAAATCATTCCAACACGTTACATCTTCAGGCTTTAAATAATACATTCTATCTTTCGAAGATCCATCAAGTGAGAATGGGAATGATCTTAGTTTGATATTTTCTTCAGATACATTTCTTGGTTTTAGGTTTGATCAAACCACATTAAATTATTTAAGGTGTTTTTTATGATCCTCACTAGAGAGGCCATGAAATTTTGGAAGCAGGTGAATTAATCTAGATTTCAGTTCAAAGTCTGATTCAAGATTTGGGTATGCAATGTAATTTAGTTGATAATTAATATCAAGTGCTGTCAATTCTCAAATGGTTATATTAAGTTAATTTCCATTATTTTCAGACATTAGTTATTTTTTTATTGTTGAATTTTAATTGCTTCCAATTTCAATGTTCTTAGAGTGGAGTAATTCTCCAACTGGTTGAATGTTGAATCTTCTCGTAGACTGAGAATATCTGATTTGGGCCCGAAGACTACGTTAAATATCAGGATCAAGATCTAAAAGATCCTTGGGATTAGTTTGTTTCATAAATCAATGAAAGGTAAAAATGAAATGAAAGAAAGTGGACCATAATAAAAAGAAAATAAGTTTTATTTGGTTGGATAAAAATAAAATAAGAGAGTAAGAGAAAAAAAACACGAGAAAGGGGAATGAAGAAATAAAGAGGAGAAGAAAAGAATTAAATGAAAAATAAAGTAAATACCTCTAATTGGTTGAATAAATTAATTGCCTCCCTGAAAATGGTGCCAATTTGAAAGGCACTATCATGGGCTCTTTCAAATGATGTTCGGTTTTGGGTTACTTAGGTGCAACAAAGTGGCCGACCAATGTCGTCTCTCAAAGGAGGAAGAAAATTAAAACAACTTCTTAAAGGTATCCTAAGAATAAAATAAAAGATAATAAAAACACTACTTGAAAGGATTGGGTTTTTTATAGTTTATAAATCAAGAAGAAGTTTGCTAGAAGAAGATCGAATTTTGTTTAGTTTTGAAATGAAGTTCGATTAAAATGACACAATAAGAAGATGTTTTTTTTAAAAATATTTAGAAGGAGTAATCAATATAACTCTACCTTTTCACTCAATTATTTTTCATTATAATTTAAATTAACATCCACTTAATTATAATCCTCTAATTTGTTAACCCTCTTACCCTATGAGAGTAAACTTAACCACAAAGATGAAATTACTTAAACCCTAGGCTAGCTTTAGAACACGCAATCGCAGCACCCTGCTTTGATTCATGTTCTAAGGTTATCTTATGGTGAGTGTTTAATTCGAGAAAATATAAATTCTTTAAATGAGTATTAATTGATTTTAGGGAATATATTTGAACTCTAAAAACTTATCCCATGTGTTCTTTTATTACCGATTACGTTCGCGCTCTCATAATTTACACAAAATCTCGACCTCGCATGTTTTTGCGTTAATTGTTCAATTTCTTACTCAGTTTCTTCTAATAAAAAAACTCAATTAATGAATCATATTAATTGAATTAAAGTATCTCATTAATTCAAAATAAATTATTGAATAAGGTAAGAGGTAGATCAATTAAAAAAAAGTGCTACTCTTCTATGGGAAGTATAGTCATCGTGGAGACATTTTGCATGAGAAAAGGATTAAAAGTGTAGAACCCAATCCTGTATTCACTCTTGATTCCAAACCAATTAGTAAGATCAAGATAATAAGAAAGAGAAAAACAAAAAATATTAATTGAAGAAAATTTCAAATTACAAGCATGAAATCAAAGAAATATAAAGAGGTGGGAGAGGAGAGCCTTTTTGGAAGAGATTTTTTCATAAGGACTTACTTCTTCCAAGAGTTGTGAGGGGTTAACAAGAGACACACTTTCGGACACACCTTCCCAATTCCTCGACCAGCCCTATAAAAGAGGTAAAAACCCATTTAAATAGAGTTTTTTAGGGCTAGGGTTACATAACTTTTTTATGTGTGAAATGAAAACTCGGCCAAATACTTTATTCCAAGTTGTACCGCATAGTTGACCTCCAAAATGCATGAATTGGCTGACCTTCTATAAGGATTATTTGTTCCTAACTATATCCCTGATATTCTCTCCATATTTGGTCTCAATCCAAGTACGGATGAAAATGATATGACACGAATAGTGAAGTGGTGTCCAATCTAGATGGTTCTATCCAACTTTGTCTTCATGGACCATTTACTCCACTAAAATACATGATCCATCTCCCATGTCCTAAATAGAATTTTTATCCCATTAAGTCAGGAAAACAGTTAAAAAAATTTAATTCCAAATATTTTACATAACAATATTTATGCCCGAAATACTACAGTGAATTTTAAAAGGGTAAAATTGGAATTTTTATCAAATTTGCAAATGAATGATCAAATCCCAAATATTTCATAATTGATCATATTTAGCATAATGTGAGAAATTTATATCATTTATTATCAATGAAATATTCAATATTTTTTTTTATCATTCATCTATTTGTGTGCCCCTTAAAATCAATCATCTCAATGGACTCATGGAAAAAATGTTTTCCTTAAACTTGCCACAAAACATGAACATGAGAAATCATAGGATATAAAAATCTCAGTTTAAAAATAATTAATAAAATAATTAAATATATAGGATTATTTATAGTCCTATTCATGAGAGATAAACCTTGGATAAAAAATAGAAGTGATGATACAAAAGTTTTCACAAAACCTTTCAAACATTGTTATAAAATATGAAGTATAAATTAATTAAAAAACATTTTTAAGAAGGGAAGGAGAAATAATTTGGAAACCTTGTTGTATAGATTTATAAATAAATAATCCATGAAAATAAATAAAATAAAATTAAACTAATATATCAAGTGTGGTAAATAATATAAATAAATTCTTTTATTAAACTTTTTAAGTAGTTTTGAAGAACACCCTCATCGTTATAATGATAATGAATCCTTGGTTTTAAAATAAATAAAGGGGAAAAAATTATTGGAGATAAAAATAGTTTGATTTTCCACTTGGTAAATAAGAACATTTTTGGGAAGTAAAAAACTTAGATGTGGAGGAAAAATTCATTAAAATAAATGTGAATTATTCTTAAAAAAATGAATTAAAAAAAGGGAATAATCACAAAAGAATACTTTTGAGTGAAATATGATTTATAAAAAAGAAGGTGGAAATACATCCTAAAATCATAATAAGTTATAATAGATCAATATTGAAAGATAATAGTCAATGTAGAGTGATTAGGACCCAAAAAAATATTCGAGTCATGAAAATCTTGTACCTTAATGTCCAAAAGTGCTCTAAATATTCAATTAACTTCCTGAATATTTAAATTATGGTAATTAGATATATACACAAGAACCATTTTCATATATATTTAATTTTATAAGGTATATTTATTATGGTTTTTATATAGTTTTAATATATTTTCTTCTTAAATTGATTACTTGGAGTTGTTCAGTTAACTTATTTATAAAACTTTCGGTTTTCTAACCACGATAAAAGGTGTTGCAAAATAACTTCATGATCTCTATAATTGTGGAGGTCTATGTAATTTATTATTATATTAGAAAAATTATTATACAGTCTCAAATTTTATCCAAAAAATAGTCCCAAATTTAGAAAAGTGCCTTGTTAAGTCTATTTAAGGTGCATAAAGTTACTACAATTGTTTCTTGTTAATCACAATGTAAGATACTATCCTTTTCTGGAGATTTATCAAGATTTGTTATAGGAAATATTTTTTATAGTGTAGATTAATTTTAATTTGGGTATTACCTTGCGGTGAATTTGGGTGAAAATTGATAATTTTGGAAGGAAATGGGAAAGTGTACAGGTGGTGCACGGTTTTCCCTAACCATGTACCCCAACCCTGCAAACTGTGCGAACCCAGGTAGAGGGTATTCACATGCATGTCACATGATTTTTCAAACTGTTCACCCAAAAAGGAGAAATAGTAAACCCCTCTAGCAGAGGTGCATGATTAAGGTACAAAATTTGGCAAACCATGCACCCCTTCCTAGAAAACAGTGCGTGCAATTTTAATTAATATGAAAATTAGTTTTTTAATTATAAAACCCCCTAAAACTCACCCAAATAGATCCTAACTCCGAAAAAATCATTTCCTCTCATTTTTTTAGGTTCTAAGATGCATTATTTAGGCACTTGACGTCCGTTCTTGGTGAATCAAAGGGCATATTGAAGATCTGCACCCCACACGGTAAGAGGATCTAATCTTATGTAGTGTCATTCTTCTCTCCCACCTCTCCCTCATATTTTATAAGGGAATATATCCTATGTCTTATTGGATATAGATAATTTTTGTATATATATATATATAATTGAGGTATATTGATTTTTTTATATTGAAATTGGATTTCATATCCAGATCACGTTCTATGTTGTTGTTCCACTCAAATTGAGGATTTTTTATGGTGAGCGTTATTCATCAATTCTAAGGTAGGTAGTCTATAATTTAAATCCCAAAGTATTGTTATGAATTAAATGCATGTACTTGTATAATTTATATTATATGATTATTTATTGAGTTCTTTATTGAATTAATTAATTTGATAAATTAATGAATTGAGGGAATTATGAAATTAGGAAAATTGGGATTGAGAATTAGAATAATTATTTGTTGAATTAATTAAGGAGTTATGGAGATTGTTGAAAATTATTAATTAATTGTTGAATTAATTAATGGTAATGGTTGGGATTATGAAATTTATTGGTTTGGAATAATTAATTTTTGAATTAATTATTGTTATATTGAAGTTGTTGAAGTAGAATAATTAATTGTAGAATTAATTATTGGATATTGTTGTTATTATGAAATTGATTGGGATGATTAATTAATATATAAATTAATTAATTGAGTTGAGGGGATTAATTATTTTTTGAGTTAATTAATAAAATGGATGTGAATAATTATTTATTTAATTAATTAATGTGATAATAATGTGCCAGACATGGTCTGCTACATCGAAATCCCATAGTGTGAAAAGAAATGATGAATGGTAACAATGGAATTCATATGTGATAACAATGTGTAGGAAATTTTATTCTGTAAAAAAATGCCATAGTATGAATTGGAATGATTAATGGTAACAATTACATTCATATGTGATAAGAAATGATGAATGGTAATAATGACATTCATATGTGATAATCATGTGTGGGATATGGCCTGCTGCATCAAAAGCCCATAATGTGAATTGAAATGATAAGTGGTAAAAATAACATTCATATGTGAATTGAGATAAATAATGGTAACAATGGAATTCTGAGATATGATATCCTTTGGGGATAGTTTAAACTCCATCATGGACCAAAGTAGGTATTGAGAGTTTGGGTGTCGTTAGGAACCCATATGCTATGTGGTTAAATAAAGATTAATTGAATAAGTTTAAACTATCTACTTTATTTCTTTTATGTTATATTTATACAATTATAAAAAAAATTATTGAATATATAGTATTTTAGATTCTTTTGGTGGTGGATTACCGAGCTTTACTCACACCCTACTCGGGCTTCCTGAACAGTACCTGAATAGATTTCATGTTTGTGGGATAGGATAAGGGAAACTTCCTTGGGTTAGATGGATTATTTGGGATGGATCATGGATGAGGGAACCAAACATGGTTTGAGAATAAATAGGGAGTTTTAAATATATTTACTTTTGGGTTTTCATTTTGACACTTTTCAATTATTCTAGCATGGAATATCTACGACCCAGTTTTGATATTGTACTTCTAGTTTTGGTCTTCTTGTGATTATGGAATTGTTCTAGTTATGTTTATATGTCATTATATTATTGTTTATTTATTTACAATATTTTATTACTCTAATAAATAGGTTATGGTATTCCCATTATTGACAATATACCCTCGTTGCTAGTTAGAAGCCTCTGGTGTATGGGGAGGCACACCTGAGGTCATGTGACCGTCCAGCTCTGGGCACTGGTGTGTGGCACTTGGTTCGGGACATCACAAACACATAAAACACTCTTAATATTATTATTCCATCATATTAATAGTTTCAAAAATATAATATTATTTAATTAAATAACATTTTGGAACCATACATTTAAGGTGGTGATGGAAAATTGAACATATCGTTCATAGAGGTTGTAGTCCTCACACACACATGATGATGTTTTCCTTATTCTCAGTGATTTTGGAGGAAAGTATAAAATGGATATCCCATTAGTATAAAAACACTTCAAAATGTTAAACATTATGGTGTTATCATACCATCATGGATAGAGGGTACTTGAGGGGTGAAGAAGAACAAACGAAATAAAATGGTTGGATTGAGAGTATTACCAATCCTTTTAAAGTTCAACCTTGGGTAGCTCCTTAAGGCTCCTTAGCTTGGTCTTTTGGTTATACCAAGGCTTCAAATTAATGGAGAGGTTTTTATGGAATGAATATGTTCGAGTTTTGGTTTATCCAAATATTTAGAATGGGTGGAGAAAGGGGAAGGAGTTGGTGTAGTGTCCCAGGCTTCACATACATAGATATTATATCTATTTAGATGAATATTCAATACATTACACAAAAAAATTCTTTAGGACCATAATATTTTAGTGTAAATAGATATTAGGTACAAAATATTATAATTTTGTGAAATATATTCAACATATCCAATAAAGATCTTCCCTTTTAGTTCTACTCATAAACATGCCCTACTTAAAACCTTTTTTCATATCTTAGGGAAAGGAAACATAAGAAAGGGTGTTATCAGATGCTCAATAAAGGTCAATAAGGGAGAAATGTAAGAATAAAATTAAGATAATGGTATAAAAACATGATAATAACATTTAAAAACCATATCATACATATCAAATATCATAATATTGAGTCATGACATAAAGATTAGAAGTTTATAAGAGATTAATCATAAGGGAATCAAAGATAATGATCCATGAGACCATAACATTGAAACAAGACATAGATTTATGACATAAACATTAGCTTATAAAATTTTGAACATGTGTAAATAAGGCCAGGTTCACTCATTAAGTTAATGTCATGAAATAAGACCCTTACATAAACTTATCGACATGCAATCATGTCCACACATAACATTACATACATGAAATATAGGTCCACACATAACATTGTGATCATGTAATTAGGTTCATGCATAACATTGTAAACATATAATCTACTTCATACATAACATTATGAACATGTAATCAAGTTCATGCATAACATATTTAGTCATTATTTATCCATCTTTACGCAATGCATTGGAGGGAGATATAGGTCACACCTATCACATAATGAAAATCATACATATGTGTTTGAAAAGATAAAAAAACAATCATCATGTCATAACCCATGAAATGAAATGGGTTTCCTAAAAAAATAATCATATCATAACCTGTGGAAAAGAGAATGGTTTCATAATCATTTCATCATTTCATCATATCATAGCGCATGGAAAAAGAATCTGGTTTCATAGTAATTTTATCATGGTATTTCCCGTGGAAGAGAAATGGGATTCATAAAAGTTTTGTCATGATAAAAAATTTTGGGAAATAATAATTATGTTATACTTAGTTTATATCCACATAAAATCATAATTTACATCAAATGATATCATCTTAGATGGAGAATGATGTTTAAAGACCACTTGATACATTTCTTGAGGAAAATAATATTTCTTTGAAAATAACTTTTTAAAACTAAAAATTCATAATTTTTTTTGAAAATAATTTTATTTAAAAATAATCTTGAAAACATTTTTATTAAGCTTAAAATAAAATAACTGTCAAGATAATAGAAAAATATGTTCATTCCATACACATTAAAATAAATATTCCTTTCACATTTTCAGTAAAAGGTAAACGTGAATTGTTTGGAAAAAGATATGAAGATTCCTTTCAATTTTTTTTGTAAAAATTCAATCATGGGTAATAATTTATTTATTAAATAATTTTCATAATTTTAAAAACATTTTTGAAAACATTTTTAGCAGACATTATTTTGGATAAAAAAGGGGTTTCCACCAAAGAGAGAAATAAAGATGATTTTTATTAAAAACATTATTTTGAACTCTTTATTATATAAAGAGATGAAAATAAAGGAAAAAATTTATTATCATGAAATAACTATAGGATAATAAAATAAATGAGCTTATTGAGATATATATCATAATATTTCATCATTGGAAGCATAATCATGAACAATCCTGATAAACGATGAGATTTTTACATCAAACCCTCACCACTTTGGTAACATTGAATTGTAATCCCAATGAAAGAATAAAATTAAATGAAACTTAAAATATCATTAGAATAAATAAATTGATTATATTACACATCAAATGGTATATATGTACACCTCCTAAAAAAAGGTTGTTGTGTAACATAACACATGTATTAAAGAAGGAAAATTGAGACAAAAAATAACTTAATGATTTGGTAACTTTTGAACCATAAAATCCATTAAAGATAGATCATAAAATGGATATGTAAATACACATAATTTCAAGGATAATAATAAAATAACATATTAATTTTCATTATATACACCTTATAAAATAAAAACATGGTGATTATGGCTTGTGTCTCACAGAAAATAAAAGTGAGATGGAAATACCTTACCACTTTTGGAATATTTTGAATTGTAAGCCCCAATAAAGAATAAAATCAGATGAAACTTTAAATATAATTAAAATAAGGATATTAATGATATAAAATGTTAAAGGGGTAGTATATAAACAATAAAAAGGAAATTATTGGTGAATTTTTATATGACTTTAAGAAATAAAAGTGAGGCTAGATATCCTTTACCTTACATCTCGACTTCATTTTTATATGTTCGAACCAAATGTAAAATAAATATAAGTTTATTATAAATATTTTATAGAGACATAATTACTTATATAATATCATATATTATATAATTATTACTATTTTTTTTATTTTTTTATTAACAATTACTTGTTAAAATCAAGTTTCAGGTAATAACCTTGTTGTTTTTCATATATGTTTTTATTTATTATTTTCGGCCCTATTATGTTGATTATGGTTCCATAATATTAGAATAATGATCATGAAATAATTAACATATTTATAAATCAATTATAATTTTAATAAAAATCATAAAATATGGTTTTTATAAATGAAGTATGTTACCATCATGGAGATGGTAGGCTGTACATACGCATAAGTAACATTTCCATTTTCAATGATCATTATGGAATGAAGGTAAGTAATATTTTATATTTATATAAATATAATAATATAATAAATAACATATAATTTATTTAAATATACTTATACATATCATCCATGTGGTGTAGCGATGAAAAGAGAGTCACATCGCTTCGTGAAGGCAGTAGTCTACACATACATGGATGACATTATCATCTTTTAGAGAGTGTAAAGCTAATAAAGAAAATGATATAATATATTTTAAAAATTATAAATATATAATTAATATAATAATTATTTCATTTATATCTCATATATTCATTAAATTTATCTTTATTATCTTTCATGTAAAGCGTTAGTGAAAAATTAATCACGTCGCTTCGTGAGGCGGTAGTCCACCATACACACAAGTGACCTTAACGTATCCCCTATGAAATGAAAAGTAAAAAGGTATATATTATATAATTACTCAAGATATAAAATTATATTATATATATCATATATATATTTTATATCCATCATCATACCCAACAGTGATAGGTGGTAATGGAAACAAATGACAACGATTTTTGAGGTTGTAGTTCGCCATACACACGAATGGCGATTTCGTAACCCATTTGATAGAAGTGGGAATGGTTTTAGGTCATTAAATTAACATAAAATTACCAATATACGTAATATACTGATTTTATTATATAATCATGGTTTAATAATAATTTAATGTGGTGGGTGAAGAAATAAAATAAAAATGCTCATTGAAGAACGTTATATATTCTTCAGGCATATTCCTTAGGTTTGCACCAAAATACATCCTAGGTTGGATTTATACAAAAAATATAGATTCCAGTATTAGAGGATGGTATTTTCAAGGGTTTTGGGTAGGTATTTTATAAACCAAAATGGTTTGAAGGTGTAAAGAAGAGAGGTTAATGGGTGTCCTTTTATAAGTGAAGTGAGTCGGACACTTGTAATCTTTTTAGATAAAACCGGTGTACCCACATTTAAATCATTCAAAAAGTCCCCAAAATATATTATTATAGATAATTATATATTATAGGGTCTATATATGCCCATAAAATTGTTTTTAGATAAGTTTTTAGGTTATTTTAACCTTTAACTTTTTAGTTTAACTCCTGATAAACCCAATTTTTATCTTAACTAGGGAAATTGATTTTTACTCTTTTTACTATTAATTATAGTAATAAATTATGTTGAACTTATTAGATAAGATAAATTATGATAATTTAAAATATGGAATCCATTTATCCAATTTCCATTCACATAATTGGAAGAATTTTATTTAAAATTAATCCCAGAGATGCGATGAGAAAGTGGGATTTCAAAGAGAAAATGTTCAAAATTTTACAAGGTTTTTATATCAAAATTATATATGAAAGTGTTTACAATTACCTAAATTGGATTAATATATATATAATTTAACAAATTTAAATTTCAATGAAATTTAAAATATAATTTAAATTTATAAATAATTTAAATGAAAATTCCGTTTTCAATTAAAATTTAGTATTTTTTATTGATCATCATGAAATTAATATTTTTAGAAAATTATCAAACATTAACCCTTAGGTAATTTTGAAATTATTCTTAAAAAATGAAATTCATTTTTTCAATTAAATTTTCTAATATTTTTAATTTTTTTGAAGTAAGTTCACAAAAAGGTGACAACATTGTTTTTTTTTGAAAAATGAAAATTTTAAGTATAAAGATAGATTTATTATGATATAATGTCCAAAAAACACATAATATGAATTTTAAATAGTTGATTAAATATATACTATATACATTTAATTAAAATAATTCACCAAAGGTAGTTTTTTAATTTATTTATGTAAAACATGTTTTTTTCATAAAAATAGATTTCAGGAAAATATATCCTTTATTTTCAAATAGTTTTTTATTTTTATTTTTGATTAATTGATCACCCAAGAATTCATTTTATATACATTTTAAACCATATATTTTTATAATTTAGTTAATCCTATTCATACCCTCCATTCCAATGGCTAGGAGATAACAATTATTTTAAATAATAATATTTTAATAGTTTTTCACATTTCATTTATACTCAGTGTTGCATATAACATAGGATATAATCAGTGTTATGTGTAATGAAAAATATAAAAAAGATTAAATTTATTTGAAATAAAATATTTCATAAAATATTAGTGTGTTATATTCCATCCACCATAAAATGAATTTCTCCCTCTAAATTTATCACTTTGGTATCAATATCTAATGATACTTCTACCTAATTATATACTAAGGTTCCCAAATAACTTTTTCAAGATGGTGTTTTCATTAAAAAATATTAACAGGGAGAGTGGACTTGTTTTTTTATAACTTTCTCTATATGATCCAGAATCTCCACCATTTGTTCCTCATAAGAATGATCATGCTCTAGAGGTACAACCTCTAGGTTTAGTACATGTGATGGATCATTTATATACATCCTCACGAGTGATACATGGAACACACCGTGAACCTAATAGAGGTTTAGTAGAAGAAAAAATGATAAGATACTATCCTGATATGATTAATTATTTCAAATGAACCGATTTAACTAGGTTGTAGTTTTCACTAATTTATTCCACAAATAAAATTATATAAAGAACTTCTCACCAAATATAAATTCTATATCATTTTAACGATTAGAATCATAACCATTCATTAAAGATTATTCTTCCCTTATATGTTTTTTAATGGATATGACCTTCTCTTCCATTTCATTAGCTATCTCAGGTCCCAATAGATTTCTCTCTGTCATCTCATTCCAAAACATTGGCGTTCTATAATTCCTTCTATAAAGTGCTTCTTAAGGATCCATCTGAATGCTCGAGTGAAATATATTATTGTATGAAAACCAAAATAAAGGGAGTTATTAATACCAAAAACCTTTGAAATCCATATAATAAGATCTTAACATGTCTTATAAAGTTTTAATTGTTTCCTAAGATTGGCCATCTTTCTGAGGATTATACATAATGATTAAACTCAACTCTGCATCAAGAGCTTGCTAAAGATTTCACCAAAACTTCAAAGTAAAATTTGGATCCCAATCAGATACAATATAATGTTATAATCCATGTAATATTAACACTTCCTTAATGTATATTATGATGATTGGATCCAAATAGAAATATTATTTGATAGAAACTAAGTGTGCTAATTTCATATGTTGATAGACTAAAACCCATGGTTATATCAACATCAAAGATAAAATAAAACCTAAAGTTTTTTATTTACCTTTAATCATATGTCCACAATGTGTAAAGTAATTCCTCCTAAAATTAATTTTCCCTAAAAAATATACAAAACTAATGGGTTTTAATATAATAAATGTATCTTAAAAGATCTTTAATGTTGATAAACTCCCATAACATAAAACCTAAAAAGTGGAATTAATGAATTTAAAAATATGATCAACCATAAAATCATAAAACCATGATGGTATCTATAAATCTTAAGTTAATATTACATGGATACATATATTATTCCAAAAATAAGGAAATACTTTAATGTTTCATGATTATTATAACCAACATACCATTATTAAAATAATTCTATAATATTATTATTGAATCAAAATACATAAATACATCAATCCTTTAACTTCAATGATTGGAATAGAATAGGTCCTTCCTTATTTTAGAAGCTAATTCTTGGAACAAGGAATTGATTTGGACAATTCCCATGTTATCCACACATAATAAATTAAAATCCTTGATAATTTGTCACTCTATGACCTTCTTTTCCACATAGATATTATATTACCCTCTATTTGAGATATACCTCAAGGTAATTATTCCCACCTTCTTGATGTGTATGTAGCCAAATAATATTTCCTCCATGTTCATTATGACATAAACTTTCATAAAATTCCTTCTTCCTCTTATTTAATGTGTTAGGAATCTCACAAAATTTCATGTTGTTAATCATATATCACAATAGCTGACTTGAAATAATCAAAGTATCTTTCTCTCTAGTGATTGTCCAATATAGTGTCTTATAGTCACTAAATTTTCAATTAGATTCAATGTAACATGTTTCCTTCCGGTTCTATCCTTTGAATAAAACAAAAAATCATAGTTTTAGGAGAACTAATCATAGTGGAAAACCACATAATTAGGAAAAAATAATTTATATATTATCTAAATGATGAAACATTATTTTTAGTCTATGACACCTTTGGATATTCATAGTTATCATCCATTTAAATCCTTCATAATGTTTCATAAATAGTTTTTCAAATTCCAAAGCATACCCCCATAGAGTGTCAAACCAGGTGTGCAACAAGGCCCATTGTTATGCACTGGGTGACAAGTGAGTCTAGCTCAATGCACTCTTTTTGGAGTTATTACCCCTATGCACCTCTATGGCAGATCCAGATCCTCCTGTAGTATCCCAACAGGGATGAAATTTATTGGAAAGAACTTACTTTATCCTTTACCAAAATTCCAGGATATCTGAATTACTTTACCTCATCCTTAAACATATCCTTAAAGACATCCCTAGACATATCCGGAGAAATATCTCTAGGTATATCACTAAAATTTTCACATCCTAGTTTCCAAAGGTTAACGAAAATATTTTTCTAATACCAACTATAATGATACATACTTATCATACATAGATAATAAATCTTTTTAGATGAATATTCAAAAAATTACAAAAACACACACCTTAGTACCATAATAACGTTTTGTCTTTGGAGACTGGATACACTATCTTTTAATTTGGTGAAATATCTTTAACATATCCCATAAAGATATTCCCTTTAGTACTCTTCACAAACATACCCTACTTAGAACCTTTATTCATAACCTTGAGAAAGGATACATATGAAAGGATGAACTCAGATAATCAGTAAAAGTAAAAAGGGAGATACATAAGCATAAAACAAACATAAGGGTATGATAATATAAGAATAACTTTTTAAAACCATAACCCACATATTAAAGATCATAATATTGAGTCATGTCCTAAAGAGTGTAAGTTTATTAGACATGAAGCATATGTTAATAAAATAACATGATCCATGAGAGCATACCACTGGAATAAGACATAGATTTATGGAATAAACATCAAATTATAATACTGTGAACATGTATAAATAGAGACAAGTTCACTCATTAAGTTAAGAACATAAAATTAGGCCCTCACATATAGTTATAGATATGAAACTAGGTTCATGCATAATATTATGGAGATGAAATACAGGTCCATGAATAACAATACGCACATGTAATTAGGTTCACACATAAAATTGTGAACATATAATCAGGTTCACACAGAACATTGTGAACATATATTCAAGTTCACCTAAAACATTGTGAACATGTAATAAAGTTCATGAATAACATATTTACTCATGGGTTATCCATATATACCCAATGCATTGGGGGAGATTTAGGTCCCACCCATCATATAATGAAAATTATATATATATATGCCACTGGATCCTAAAATATTCATGATTTCATAACCCATGAAATGAAATGGGTTTCATTAAACCTTTTATAATATCATAACCTATAAAAAATAGACATGTTTCATAATTATTTCATCATATCATAACCCATGGAAAAAGAAGCGGGTTTCAGAAGAATTTTATCATAGTATAACTTGTGGAAGAGAAACATGTTTCATAAACTTATTTTCATGATAAACCATTAAAATAATAATAATAATGGTATCCTTGATTCATTTCCCCCCACAATAATAATTTACATTAAATGATATCATCTTATATTGAGAATGATTTTGAAATATCACTTGGTACATTTTTTTGAGGAAGCTGAATTTCCTTTGAAAATCACTCTTAAATCTAAAATTTCATAAACAATTTTGAAAATAATTTTCATTGAAAATAATATTGAAAACATATAAATTATGATTTAATGAAAATAATGGTTATGATGGTGTAAAATTCTATTCATTCTGTACATGTTAAAAAATATTCATTTCACATTTTTTTTAAAATACAAATGATCCTTGTTTGGAAAACAACATGAAGTTTCCTTTAAAATAATTTTGTAAAAATTAAAATATGGGTAAAAATTTATTTAATAAATAATTTTTATAATGTTAAAAATATTTCTCAAAATATTTTTATAAAACATGGTTTTGGAAGAAAAATGGTTTTTGAACCGAAGAGAAAAAATAAAGTTAATTTTTCTTAAAAAGATTATTTGGAACTCTTGAGTACATTAGGAGTGGAAAATGAAGGGAAAATATTTATTCTAATAACTTTACCAAATTAGAATAAAATACATGATTTTATTGAGAGATATATCATAATATTTTTTCATCGGATCCATAATCCTGAACAATCTAGATAAACGATGAGATTATAACATAAAACCCTTATCACTTTGGTAAATTTGAATTGTATGCCCCATGAAAGAATAAAATTAAATAAAACTAATAATATAATTAGAATAAATAAATTCATTATAATACATGTTAAATGTTATGTATATACACCTCATAAAAAAAGGTAGGTGCATAACATAACATATGTCTCAAGGAAGGCAAATTGAGACAAAAAATCCTTTATCGATTTGGTAACTTTTGAACTGTAAACCATATCAAAGATATATCATAAAATGGATACATAAATACAAATTATTTTGAGGAAATTCATCATAAAATAAATTCATGGGTATTATATACACCACATAAAAGAATCGTGTGTTGAATATGGTTTGTGTCTTATAAAAAATTAATGTGAGTTGAAAATCCCTTACTACTTTAATAATATTTTCAATCCTAAGAGAAAATAAATAATAAAATCAAATTAAACTTTAAATATTGTGAAAATAAGTAGATAAATGATATAAAATATCCCAGGGTCAGTATATATACCATAAAAAATAAACGACTGACAAATTCTCATATGTCTCTTAGAAATAAAAGAGCGACTAAAATCCATTAACTTAAGTCTCGAATTCCTTCATAAATTTTTGAACCTCATTTATAATAAATATAAGTTTATTATAAATATATTATATAACCAAAATTATATATATAAATCATATCATATATTATTAACTTCTGAAAATTTATTACCCTTTTATTAACAATTCTTTGTTAAAATCAAGTTTTGAGTAATAATTATTTTGATTTTCATATATTTTTTGATTTGTTATTTTCGGTCCTCTTAATTTGATCATGGTT
This sequence comes from Viscum album, assembly GCA_963277665.1. Classification (NCBI taxonomy): domain Eukaryota; kingdom Viridiplantae; phylum Streptophyta; class Magnoliopsida; order Santalales; family Viscaceae; genus Viscum; species Viscum album. The sequence goes on from OY728120.1 coordinate 175,687,162, forward strand.
CCATAATCTATAGAATAATAATAAAAAAATAATTACCATATTTATAAATTAATTAAACTTTGAAGACTAATCATTAAATATGGATTTTAGAAATGAATTATGTTATGATCATGGAGATTGTTGGCCGTATGTATGCATGGGTAATATTTCAATTTTTCAATGATCATTATAGAAAGGAAGTAATTAATATTTTATCTTTAAATAATTATAATAATATCATAAATAAAATATTATTTCTTCAAATATACTTATACATATCATATATGTGGTGTGGTGATGATAATAGAGAGTCACATCACTTTGTAAAGGCGGTAGTCCACACATGCATGAACGACATTATCATCATTCAGTGAGTGAAAAGGTAAAAAATAAAATGATATATTTTATTTTTATAATTATAAATATTTCATGAATATAATAATTATTTAATTCATATCACATATATTAATTAAACTTATCCTTATTATCTTTCATGTAAAGTGTTAGTGAAAAATAAATCGCATTGCTTCGCGAGGTAGTAGTCCGCCATACACATGAGCGACGTTATTGTATCCTCTAAAAAATGGAAATTAAAAATGTATATATGATATAATGAATATATATAAATAATTATTTTATAAATATCTTATATTTAATTCATTTCCATCATCATACCCAACCATGATAGCTGGTAATGGAAAAACGAATGACATCGGTTTGCGAGGCGGTAGTCCGCTGTATACACGAATGATGATTTTATAACCCATTTGATGGAAGTGGGAATGGTTGTAGGTCGTGAAATTAACATAAAAAATTATAAGTATATGGGAGATAATGAGGTTGTTATATCAGTATGTTTTAATAATAAATGAAGTATGTGGCAAAATAAGTAAATAAAAACTCTCATTGAAGAATGTTACGTCTTCTTTTGGTATCCTCCTTATGTTTGCACAAAACTAATTTCTAGATTGGATGTATACCAAGAATAAGTATTATATAATGAGAAGAGATAATTTGGGAATATATTTTAGTTGTTATTTTCCTAAAAAAGGGTTTTAATGTGTGAAGAAGAGAGGATAAAAGGTGTCCTTTTATAAGTTAGGTGAGTATCACACTTGTAATTTTTTGAAAAGAAAAAGGTGTACCTACATTTTTATCCTTCCACGATGCTACAAAATGAAGTATTATATATAATTATACATTAAAATTTCTAAATATGGTCATAAAATAGATTTTATACAAGTTTTTAGTTCATTTTAAACGATATATTTTTAGTTTAACCCCCAGTAAACCGATTTTTACCTTAACTACGATCATTAATTTTTACATTTTTTACTATTTATTATGGTAAAAAATTATGTTGAAATTATTATATAATATTAATTGTTATTATTAAAAATATTGAATCCATTTTTTAAAAATTAAATTCACATAAGTGAAAAAATTTAATTTAAAATTAATCCGGAAGACTCGACATGAAAACCGATTTTCAAGGAGAAAATGTTCAAAAGATTATAAAGTTTTTATACCAAAATTCAATACTAAAATGATTAAAATGACCTAAATTGGATTAATAGATATATAATTAATATAATTTCATTTTAAAACCAATTTAAAATAAAATTTAACTTTATAAATAATTTAAACGAAAATGCAGTTTTCAATTAAAATTCAATATTTTTCACTATTCATAAGAAATTAATCTTTTTAGAAAATTATCAAAAATTCACCATAAGATAATTTTGAAATTATGATAAAAAAATGAAATTTATCTTTTCAATGAAATTACTATAATTTTTAAAAATTAGTTTTTAAACTAAGTGCGAAAAAGGCGACAGAAATGCTTTTTAGAAAAATAAAATTTTAAGCGTATAATTGGATTTATTCTTATCTCTAGTCTATAAAACAATTAAGATAAATTTTAAATAATTTATTAAATATATAATATATAAATTTCATTTAAATAATTCCCAAATTTTTTTTGATTAATTTATCAAAGTAAAATGCATTTGTTATCATAAAAATAATATTTGAAGAACTATTTCCTTTATTTTCAAATAATTTTTTCATTTTAATTTTTAATTAATTGGTCACCCATGAATTAATTTTATATACAATTTAAAACCATATATTTTCATAATTTAGTTAATCCTATACATACCCTTTAATCCAATGTCTAGGAGATAACTATCATTTTAAATAATAATATTTCAATAGTAAGTCACATTTCATTTAAACTTAGTGTTGCGTGCAATGAAAGATAAAATATGTGTTGCATGTAATGAAAAATATCATAAAAGATTAAATTTATTTAAAAAAATATTTCACAAAATATTTGGGTGTTATATGATATCTACTTTTATAAGTGAAAGAAATGACGCATTTATAAATACTCAGTATTTTTCAATAATATCACTCCATTATTCTTGAAAAAATACTCAAAAAGTGGCCTATAATGGTGTGGGGAAAGATATAAGTTCATGCCTCACCTAAACCATTAAATATGATACATGTTGTTCCTATGTTCTAACAACTTCCATATGTTTTAAACCATTTCCTATAATTTACCCTTACAATGGTAACTCCAATTTCACCCTTGGTAACTAATTTTAATGACCAAATTTAAAATTTAATTTTTTTAAAATTTTAAACTTTTTTATTTTAAATTTGGAATTAATTTTATAAAATAAAATTTCTAAGATTTAGAAAAAATAATTTTAGTATTAGTGCACATAACATGTGAAATTAGTTTCATAGAAATTTTTTTATTTCAATCTTAAATATTTTTGTGTGGGATAAGATTATTAATTTTTATGATTTTGAAGACATATATTGGTTTATTGTGAAACAAATAATTGTTATGTGGCCTTAAAATAAATAAAAAACCTAATTTTACCAAAATAATGTTTGACTAAATGAAAAGACCAAAAGTATTTGTTTAATAAAATTAAAATATTGTTTTTGTTTTTTTAGTTTAAATATAGTTTTTATAAATCTAAAAGAATATCTTTAAAATGAATGAAATTATTCATTAAATTAATTAAAAGGTTTTATTAAATTCCTTGTATCATTTATACACAGATAAATATTTTTTTCCAAAAGTTGTATTTTAACTATTCATCTAAAAATCAATCATTTTTGAAAATCAAAAAAATTAATCTTAAGTTAATATTTCTTTGATTAATCCAAAAATAAAGTTAATTTTTTTTCAAATTCACATTATAAAAATTCTAAATATTATTAAACACATAAAATATATTGAAAAATTGTTTTTATAGGAAAAAAACTTGTGGTATATTAATTATTCTCTTTCTCTATCAATTAAAAATAAATGTAGTGGTAATCCTTAATTAATATCAAAATATATTATAGTTAAAAAAATTTAATTTTATGAGTTCCTTGGATGAAATAGTTGATTTTATATTTAAACTGATCTTCATTTTTTTATTCTTATATATATATATATTTTATAATTATTGTTTTTGGCGCCTTCACTGGGGCGCACATCCGTATGTTTCAGAGGACGTGAAACTGTTGCAATGCATTCCAGCTTTCAAAAGGTTAGCAGCATCTATTTCTTATTCAGGAATGTTTTCTCCTTCATCGAAATATGATGATGGGATGTCGGTTCCTCCTTATATGGATTCCTCCCTGGAACTTGTTACCTTATCTGGGTCTCCCTCATAGACTTAAGATATTGTTCATGAAACTCTTCCCAGTTCCATGTCTTTATGGACACCAGTTAATTACAATGCTTTTGTCAGGACATTCCAAGGGGTCCAGTAGGGGCAGAAACCTTCGGTTAGGGGAGTAGTCATGTCAGACATCGTTGGCATGTCTGGATGCTGGAACACTGATGTGTCTGGGTTTCTTCCCCTTATGATAGGGCTTTTTGAGGGTGTAGAATCTTGAGGCATCCCACGTAGAATAAGGGGAATTTTTTTCCATAGGCATTTCCCTGAGGTTTTCCTCAGCTTCCCATGTTTAACACAGGGTATCCCGCGAGTTTAACATCCAGCGGAGATGGATCAGACTGATCAAAACACTGACAAGAGTAGATCAGATGGGTGCAACCCCTGGAGGGAATACTAAAGTTGGAATAATGTGTGGTTATCATACCGATTGCTACTAGGAGTAGAGAGAAAGTGGATGACATGATCTCATCGGGAGGTAGTGGCCCTAGTAAGAATCAGGATGGGTATAGATTTTTGAGAGTTTATGGGGATTTAGATAGAGCCAATGTGAGGGTGATTATGATGTTGGGATTGATCCTAAAAAGTAATTCCTACGTATCCCTGTGGCAGGGAATCAAAGTCTGTGTAGTTCGTTGAGGCAATGGGACACCAGCGGTGGTGAACCATGAGAATGGATGCATGGATATGACCCAGAAGAAATACAACCTTTGGGTTGGGGCATGATCTTCTCGGGACACAAAGGCTCGAAGGAGAGATCACATTGAGACATGGATTATGGTATTGAACCTCAGGGAGGATTCCTATGTATCCCTATGGCATGGAATCAAAGTCCTCATAGTTTGGGATGGGGCATGGAATCAAGGTGTTCGTAGAGGAAAAAGACCCAAAGGCATGCTGGGGATTATGCGTGGTTAGAAACCCAAAGTTGGTCTGACACTTGAGGAGTGGACCTAAGATGTGTACCCTAATAAGGGGGACCACAATGGCTTACCGTCGATTATTGGTTACAACGGCTTACCAATAGATGAGGTATACAACAGCTTACTCCTAGATGGGTGGCAACGACTTACTGTCAATTGGGGTACAATGGATTACTGTCGATTGGGGTTTCAACGGCTTACCACTGATTGGGTTTGACAACAAATCACCACTGATTGGGAATCACAATGGCTTACCGTTGACTGGGAATCACAATGGTTTACCATCGATTGGGGTTGGACCTCAGGGAGGATTCCTACGTACCTTGCATAGGAGACAAGGATGAAATCCCACGTAGTTCGAATGGGTACAATTTAGCATCTTATGAGATGAAAAGGGGCATAATGTTTAACTTTGTAGGGGAAAATGGTGGAACAAGTTAGAGTGGTCGGGACTGGTAGGTGTTGGGATTGAACCTTAGGGAGGCTTCCTACGTACCTTGCCTTGGAAAGGATTAAATTCCACATAGTTTAGGATGGTTTGGTGAACCAACGTGAATGGGATGGGACCAGTTGGTGTTGGGATTAAACCATAAGGAGGCTTCCTATGTACCTTTTCGGGGAAGGATCAAGGCCCACGTAGTTCGAAATGGTTTGGTGAACTGACATGAATGGGTCAGGACTAGTAGGTGTTGGGCTTGAACCTTATGGAGGCTTCCTACTTACCTTGCCTTGGAAAGGATCAATGTCCACATAGTTTGGGATGAAATGGTTTTTGGATTACGTGCTAAATTGACCTAGAGAGGATGTCATGGTCGATGTTACTCTAATCCCATGTGAGTCATGCTCGGTGTGAGAAACAAGAGGCGACAAAGACATGATGATCACGTCGCAAAGGTGCATCCATGAAGGGTTGTGAATGGGGCTTATGCATGGAAGCTGCCCAGGTGCCGCTATAGAGTGACAATGGTGAATGGGGCTTATTCAAGGAAGTTTCTCGGGTACCGCTATGGAGAGGAAATGGTGAATGGGGATTTCTTAAGGAAGCTACTTGGGTGCCACTATGGAGCGACAATGGTGAATGAGGCTTATACATAGAAGCTGCCTAGGTGCCGCTATGGAGAAGTAATGGTGAATGAGACTTACACATGGAAGATACCTGGGTGCCACTATGGAGCAACAATGGTGAATTGGGATTACACATGGGAGCTACATGGGTGCTTCTATGGAGCGACAATGGTGAATGGGGCTTATGCATAGAAGTTTCACAGGTGTCGCTATGGAGAAAAAATGGTGAATGTGGCTTATGAATGAAAACATCCTCGGTGCCGCTATGGAGCGGTAATGGTGAATGGGGCTTGCACATTGAAGCTGACCAGGTTTCGATATGGTGCGATAATGCTTAATGGGGATTATGCACATAATCTGCTTGGGTGCTGCTATGGAGCGACAATGGTGAATGGGGCTTGCGAATGAAAGCTGCTTGGGTGCCACTATGGAGCAGCAACGGTGAATTGGGATTATGAATAGAAACTTACAGTAATGTCTTCCTCATGTATGGCCCTGAGGACATTCCTAATCACTTATGGGTTGAGGCATATAATAGAGGTATACACTTATGCACTAGTTCACAAGAGGGAGAATACCAAGGGCGATGAAATCAGTCCAAACAAAGGGAGATAAAAAGTGTGAATCACATGCCTGTCATTTAGAATTGGGTGAGGGTGGATTGACGATGGAGGATAACTGTTGACCATGTTCGAAACACAGAATCCATATCATGTTAGCCTGAAATTGGGATAAAAAAACGAGGGTCGACTGTAGATCGTGTTCGAAACATAGGACCTGACTCAAAGTGTCGTCCAAAGTCTTCTGGGGCATTGGCCCAGAATAGTAGGTGAGTTGAGGCGACATGGGACTAGGCCATTAGGGGGTCCCTTCAGACATGAAAGAGGATAAATATCTGAATGGAGGACACTCAAAGCATGAGGTGGAGTGATGGAATGTTTGAACAGATTTTAATGCTCATGAAATTACGCCACTATAATCATTTCGTGAGGCATATAATGCTTATCACATATGGAATCTCTTATTTGGAATAAGAGGAATCCTATTATTGAATGTTAGAGAATACTACAGTTTATATTCATGTATATATGACTATTGGCATCTTATGCATGGTGCATAAGGCATTTCTTTTTTAGAGCTAGAGGCATCCTATGTTTGTTGTATAGGGACTGCTATAGTTTAAAGTCATGTAGTAAGGACTATTGACATCTTACACATGGAACATAAGGAATATCTTTTTTTGGAGGAATAGGCATCCAATATTTTTCATATTGGGTTCATTATAGTTTAAATTCATATAGATAGGACAATGAGAATTTTACTCGTGGCACATAAGGCATCTCTTATTTGGAGCAAGAGGAATCCTATATTTTTTGTATAGGGTTCACTATAGTTTAAAGTCATATAGATAGGACTATTAGGCATAAGGATCCTAGAAATGGATGGTGTTGGGACTTACGCAAAAGCATCCATTTCTGGTTCAACCTGGTATAGAAGTCTAGTGATGGGGTTTGGATGAGTTTCTTGAGGAATGGTTCGACTCAAGGTACTCAGGGAATTAATGATGAGAATTTCAACTCATGACATGGGAAATGAACCAAGAATAATATGGCGACTCAAAGTATTTCATTGTGTGTATGGGAGTATCTCAAATCATGTTATTCCATACGTGGAAGGTGGGTGAACCTAAGGGTGCAATGGAAAATGCCAAAATCTTAGCTTGAAAAGTTTACGGTGAGACTCTCCATTTTTCACATAAGATACACCACATTCAGGATGGGTTGTGTGAAATATGAATGGATTGTGCGCAATAGGGAATACATGCACGTAGTAAGACATGCATGCACACAATATAAGAGATGTGCGTGGAATAGGAGAGTTGTACGCACAATAGAGAAGGAATTGCGCGCAATATGGGATATTTGTGCGCAATAGTGAAGGTGTGCACACAATTGGATAGGTTTGGTATTGGTGCGTGCCAAATTTGTCTCAATGGTATTGTTTCATGCAAGAATGTTTTTTTGTGCATAATATTGGTCACGTTTGTGAATTTTCATGCAAATGTGATGTTTTGCACCCAAGAATGTGGATTTGCACTAAGGCGTGGAAGATGCGGACTTACGAGCATTAGAGCAGTGACCGATCTCTGGGGGCCCCTGGAAAAAGGGGGTGCACTGGTATTTATAGATGAAACCGTGAATGAAAGTGCATATAAAATTTTGTTCCACTTTTGCGTGAAAAGCCATTTTGCATGTATGATTCAATTTTTTCACGCAGGATTCCTTTTTTTCATGAAAATCTATACATTTCCCCAAAATCGTCTTGGATGGACATTTCCAGCAGCCTGACTTCAAATGGCCATAACTTTTGATCCTTAAATCCGTTCAGGCCCCAAAACCAGTCAAATCTAAGATTGTGAAACGAGCTATGCTCTGGGAACAAGTTTGGAAGAATTCGATGAATTACATTGATGAATTTTCTAGTTCCAACAATTCTTTTATCACTGTTTATACCTTCCAATTTCTTGGGTACCTTAAAAATATGTACATTTTTTAAATTTTGGTGTTTCATGTGGAAACATCTATCAAACATAGTTTTTATTTAAGGATGAAAAATTTAGGTCATTACATTTTACCCCCCTTAAAAAGGATTTCATCCTTAAAATTTTATTACATGGAAGAAAAAAAGTGAGGGTACTTTTGTAGTATCCTGTGTTTTTAGATTAGATGGAATTTCTAGAGTAAATTGAATTTTCTATTTAGTAGATGAAATGAATCATATACTAAGATTATGAATTAAATATCAAGATTTGGAACACTTAAATGTGTTATTTTTAGACTTGTTTTAAGGTCTGGGGGTGCCTTGGGTATTCTGTTGAGTTTATGGAGTGCCAAACACCCAAAAACTCAAATCTAGTGAATGATAAAAGGGGAACACAGTTTTTCTGATACCGTGAGACCCTCCAGAAGAAACCGTATGGATAGTCTATAGGGATGAGGGTGTCACACTTGTTTTCCTAACTATGTGCACTAGGCCACACATACATGAGCCTACTTACATGTTTTTGAGAGAGAATAAACACATGGTATGTTCATTGTTTCTCAAATCATGTGCATGAACCATGTGAGTCCCCTTCTTAGGCAATGGTCAAAGCATGGTTGGTGCACGATTTTCCAACAATATATCCCAACCATACACATCATTAAAGGGGATTGAAATTAACATTTTCCCCTGCCTCATAATTTTATTTTTTCCTCCTCTTCCTATCCTCTTACCCATGTGCTGTAAGCCTCCCATGGAGCTCCTCCTCTTCTCTTCTAGGTATGGAGATATCTCCTCCATTCAGTGTCTGTTTCAACCTTATTTTGACATGTTATAAGTGTATCAGTGAGTCTTATACTCTTACTCATTCCTTTATCTATTTTATTTAACATAAATTCCAATATATTTGTGGGGGATAATTCACCCCATTTTCAGGTAATTAGACAGTTTCATAGATTTCAATGAAACAAGACCAAATTAAGCTTCAATATTAGATGATTGGATTTTCCTAAGCATAAGGTAGGTGGTCTATGGATTTTACCTCAAGATTCATCGAACTATAAAATTAAATCATTCTATTGCACATTGAATTCTTCAGTGTTTCCCTTTTAAATTGGGAAACAAAATGTGTATAACCTAAGGCCTTGAATTATATGATTTATACCTTTCAATTGTGTCATTTGAGGTTGAATTACTCAATGAACACTTCCCCTTAGCATGTCACTTGAATTCCTTAAATTAATTAAATGTTTTCTAATAATACCCCTTAATGAGGTGCACTGTCTTATAAAATGTGAACAGGTTGATCAATTGGAATGTGGAAGGATGTGAGACTCCACTATGTTATTCCTTAGTGATAAAACCATCTCCTAAGTGGTTAAGACCTAATTCATTTGAAAAAATTGGATGATTTTAGATGGATTGATTACATATATGGCCCACTTTATTTCCTTATACTAGAATTAGGATGTGGCAAGCTTAAATACATGGCCTTTATTATTCTTTAATTGAAATGGTAAATGGGTGTGCTGAATTTATGCACATGTGATATGTAATATCCCATGTTATGGATATGGAATTCCTTATTGTTGAAAGTAAATGTTTAAATGAATAAGAGAATCATGAATGAAGAGAGGGATACTGCAGATTCCTTTTATAGATCTCCTTGGATGGGCTCATCTTGATTTACAATTAAATTTTTTTAATTAATGGTAAATACACTAGGATAGATACTTTTTATTCCTTGTACGGACTCACTATGCTGAATATATACCTCGTTATAAGTGATACTGGTTCCCTAGGGGATTCACTATGGATGGGATCAGTTGTAATATGGTTATACCATGCCATGATTGATACTCAACCCCCTACGTTCGATATTAGGGATGGGTTTAGAGGGTTTCGTCTCCACAACTTATTGAGGGTAATACTTGGGATTCCATTTATGGGTCTCCTTTGATGGACTCTTATGGTATTAAGTATTTATAGTTACCATGTAATGATACTTAATATTCATTTTTAGATCACCTTGGATGGGCACAAGGTTCCCCTTATTAAATTCCAATGATGAATTTTATATTGAAGACTAATAATGCATAACTGTTATCCAAAGATGCATCCTCTAAGACAAATCACATTATTGGGGTTCGATCTATCTCTTGATACTTGTTTATGATGACTTATTATTACACCTATATTATATCTACATAAGTTTCCTTCCTTTTAGACATAACTATATTAGGCTGAAGTAGGTATCATCACTTGGGTATCCCCAAAGGAACCTAATTTAGTGTGTTTATTTATTTATTACCTCACATTTATTATTATTCACACACTACTATAATTTTTATTCACTGACTATATTATGATTTAGAAACCATTGGTGGGGGTATATTGAGTATTTCTCACACCCTACTCAGGCCAAAATTTCACTAGGGTACATGAGTAGATCTCATGTTCACTGGTCTATGTATTTTTCTTGTGTTGTGCATGTAATGGGAGTTAGGAGCACCTGATAAAGCTGGTACTCAGGATGCTTGTGTAGTTATCCATTAGGATTGTATTTATTATTTATAATTTTCTTTTTTATATTATACTTCTTGATTCCTTTTTCCTACTTTAGACATTATGGAATCAAATGACATTATAAGAATGGTTGTACTTTGATATGGATATTTATGTTGATTCAGTCTATTATATTCTTCTTCCACTTTGTATTTATTTATACTACTTATGCATTGGTTAATTTATTTTTTATCTCTAATACCATCATCAAAATCTAATAATGAGGGTATAGTATCCCCACTTTACCATCGTTAGACCCTCGTTACTAGTCGACAACCTTTTCCTTATGGGGTGGCACACTTGAGGTCATGTGGTGACTGGTTCGCCTTTTGGTTTTATAGTCAGTTAGGCTGGGATGTTACAAAGTGGTATTAGAGCTATTTGTTTCATTTTGTCTTACTCTTTTGGTCTAATAAAAAGGAGATTATAAATGTGTTAGTGCTTGGTAAATAGAAGTTCCTAGGAGTGAAAAACCCACTCATGAGGAAAATTACAAGTGGAAAGGGATGAGATTATTGTTCATGTTGTTAGTTTTTATAGTTTATTTTTTATTTCACTTTGATTGATTGGAATTATTTCCACTACTTAAAAATTTATGATATTTATGGTATTTTACCATTTTCCTAGTATGATAAGGACGTATCATTACATACACCATTATGGGATCATAGATATTCACATGCCACAAATATGCCATCCCATGTAGACATAATTTCTTGGATGTTTGAGATTTATTGTCATACCTTGAATTCTTAATACAATTCCTTTTATATACCATATTTTTTATTTTAGTAAAATTATTATTTTTAGACATGATTAATTATTTATTTAGAATTATTGTCATATAACATGATGTGTGATTTATTTAGTATGTTTTCTGGACAACATGTTTATGTGATTTCAGTGTTATGATTAGCATGTTTAATTATGTACCATGATTAGATGTTACCCAGCTTATGTTGTATGATTCCATGCTTAATTGTCATTGAGTCTTGATTATTTCGAATCCTTCACTTATATGTCATGCTTCTATGATTTTCTGTTTATATGCATGAGTTCTTTATTTCTTTTGATAGCGTATATTGTTATAATGGTGACACACAATTGGTTGTTAAAGATACAACATCAACCTAAATGGTTATTTCCCATACGGATTAATGGACACCCCTTAAATAACCAATCCGGTCATGTTTGAACCATGTACCATTGGTTTCATGGAATGAAACATTATGGGTTTGTGATTAAACGGTATCCAATTTTTAATTCCTAAAGTGTATGGGTTCTTTATAAATTAGAAAATTATGAACCCTATAATCAAACCATTGTTTATGATCTTGTTATACCTTAAGACCATTGTATAAATGTAAAAGTTCTCAAATTTTGATTTAAATGAATCAGTTGTTTATGGACCTTCTTGTGAATTGGCCAAAATAGGAAAATCTTGACCTGTTATAGTTATGAGATAGACATTACTCAACCCAAGTAGGTTTCTCATGGTGATAAATTTCTATAACATGAACCCATTAAGGGAGTTTGAAAAATATTAATGTTTTAGATAAAATGGGGTTGTATTTAGATGAACAAGGAATGGATAAACAAGACCCTCATAGGTTGACTTTATCTTCAAATTCCATTGTACTTAACCCCATGGGGCATGTTCATAATATATAGGTATGGTTATTTAATGTGTCTACAAAATCTTATTTAGGTTTACATACAAATGTATGGTGTCATCCTACTTGACCATTCCCCATTATAATTTATAATAAAAGACGTTTTATTTTCTCTTGATATTTACTATTATGAGGCTTTCATTAAGTAAAATTTCCATCACAACCTAAAGTTTGTTTTTCTATACATATTGGAATTGAAATTTTCATTAACTAAGACTAGTGGTGAAAATTTATGAAAAATAAATGATGTTTAAAATTGGGTTTAAAATGTGAATTTCCTAAATAAATTTTCTAAGTACGGTTTTCTTTATAGCTAGTACTTGATGTTAAATTGAGCCTTTAAAATGCTTAAATAATTAACTATGAATTAAATTAATGACTTAAAATAAAACATATAGAGGAGTTCTTATCTTTAGACCTCATGTAAGGGTATTTTAAGCATTTCCATGAGTTTTTCCTTGGAATAGGAACATGAGTATTTCCCATAGGCTTCTCTAACATAAATAATGTTCCCTTAATCATAGTTACTTATCATGAATTCCACCCCCCATTTGTGAAGGGTTGACATTTTATCTTCAGTGTGGGGCTATCCTGAGGTAGGTATCTCCATTATATCCTTAAAATCTTTCAAAATTCTTATCAACTATTTTAGGCATGAGGTTCCATTCAGGTGCTATTTTTCCTATATAGGAATTTTAGTTTTAAAACAACACCCCTGTCTTAATGGGTGGTCGTTAAATATGTTGAGCCTTGTTAAATTAATGAGCATTAAGTAATGATCAGTTCTATTGAGTTAGAAATTCCTAGGACATGGATGGCCACTTAGTGGGTCGTGTGACCCTTCTTCTTAACTTTCAGTGTTGGATGACTCAAAAGGTCACCATCCTATTTTTTAGTCATATAGGATAGTAATCCTCAGTGATAGTTGTTTTTATGGGCCATCAAATACTCAATTGCATAAATCAGATAGGAATATGGATAGTGTCATGGATGTTTCATTTTTCTTGTGAATTCTTGGGGTTTTATGCATTGATACACACAGTATCCATCAAGTAGATAAAATGATATAGTGAACCATTTGAGTTAGGTGATAATTTTTATACCCTTGATATGTTATGCCACATTCTTGGTTCATCTTCAATGTAGAGTGACCTAGGAATTAAGGGGAAATAGACTCATCCCAATGATTGGAATGATGTTCCAAGAGGACTAGGTGTTTTGAAATGTTGGGTTAGATATTTGGATTTTACACCTAATTCCATGGGGCATTGGTACATGAATCGAGAGGAGTGTCACAGTTATGTATTAAGTAAATTAGGAATAGTTTTCTTATTAGTGGCTTGTATATCTCTAATTTCAGTTTAACTCTTTTTAATTGTGTGTTGTCTATGCTCATTAGCCGTAGTCAATGGTTGATAGAGAATGTTTCATGGAATAAATTCACTTCTTCTATAAATAAAACATCTAGGATACTTATAAGATGAGGATAATCACTTCAATTATGTTCAAATGTTTCATTATATGTATAAGGGACACAACCAGAGATGAATAGATATGGTTCAACTATTCTTTCATTTATTTTTTGGTTGGCTGATTTGTGACCATACCAAGAACTTCATCCTTGATGCAGCAAGAGTGTCTTGGATACTTTTTTTTAATTATTTAGAATCCAATTAGTGTATTCTTTGATAAATGATGATCATATCCCCTATCTTGACATCATTTGGGTACATCAGGAGAGCATCAATTATACATTGTGCTAAATTTAAAAGCCATTGGGATTTGCAAGCGAACTCCATGGAATCCTCGCTTATGCAACATGGTGAGTTTAAAGGAATTATTAGTATAGAGTTATACTTGGTTTCCCATGTAGGAACACCTTGGATGGAATCATGGACACAAACTGTTTCCTTCTGACTTGAGTGCCAGGTGGGTGCTGCTTTTGAATCGATCAATGTTCTTGATGTATGGGAATATCAGTTGCGCACTGATGTATCACTCATAAACACCAGAGTATAGAATACCTTGGATGAGTTCCTTAGACTCTAGTTGATGATTTCAGGGTCAACCTAGGCTTCAGTTGGGCTCATATGGGTTGTTTTAAAGGTGAAAATTTATGTATTTTAGATCGCCTTTTTACCCATGTTTGTGATGAGGAATGAAAAATTAAGATTAAAATTTGGGATTGAGATATCACTTGTGTACAGTTACGGGCTTTAGTGGGAATGTTCAATGTAAATACTATATTCTTTAGGATAAGGCATATTATTTTGGGCTGTGTTACACCGTCTATCCAAGAAAATCATTTTTGAGAATAGTCATCCGAATGTGGTTTGAATTGTTTACATTTTTTGTAAATGTGACAGTGAGGGACCATTTTAGGCATGCTATCAAGTTAAGTAAATTGTGATATAAATTTCATAAGTTACCTTAAAGAAGATCTTACATAACAAGTTTAAATTTGGTCAATCAAAATTTGACCATTACAGTCAAATAAGGACCGTGATATATCCTTAGATGTAGTTGGGTTTCCAAGTTGAGGAAATCATGCAAGGAGTGTTGTTATAATGCTTATGGAATGCTTTGATCAATAGTTCTGGATGTAAAGATACTATGACTCAGAATTAGATAATGAATACTGAAACCTAGAGTGGGGAGCTCCATAGGTCGGTGGTTTAAAGAGATGATGGGATGACCATATATTGGGTTAAAAAGGATCGAGTAAGCTCTATCTCAATGTTTCAGTCTAGAATTCAAGTATTAAATCATGTTTTAATATATTTTTCAGTGTAATATTAAGAGATTCTTGGAAAGTATGTTTGGAACTTCAAAATGAAACTCAACTATTTGTATGAAACTTCATGACCAGAGTTGGTTGGGTTTTGTTTCTATTGTTTCCCCAATATTTCTTAGGGATAAGAAGTTCTATGGTGGGTAAATTATAGCATGCCATGTTTTTGGATCAAATGAAATTTTTATAGGAACTTGAATTTTACATTTATTGGATGGAGAGAATAATAAATCAATAATTATAATGAAATATAAAGAGTTTTAACACTTCAATGTGCCATTTTTAGACTTAGTTTAAAGCCTAGAGGGTGACTCAGGTGTTTCTTTATGTTTTAGGACTACTAGATCCCAAAACCTTAAAGTTAGGAAAGGCTGACAGGGGCACATAATTTTTTTGAAACCATACAACCATTCATAAGAAACCACGTGTCTATTCTATAGGGGATGATGATGTTGTATGATATTATCTTGCCGTACACACCAGGACTCATGGACGTATTCCTAATTGTAAGTTTTTGATAGTGGATAAACGCATGATTTTCTCTCGGTTTCTCAAACCATGCACATGAACCGTGTGAGTCCCCTTCTTGAGTAGTAGTTGAAGCACAATTGGCACATGGTTTGGCCAACCTTGCCTACAAACCATGAACCTCAGTAAAGTGGTTTAAAATTACTATTTCCCCCTACCGTTTTTTATTTTTCCTCCTCTTCCTCTCCTCTTACCTGCACGCAAAAAGCCTCCCATGGAGGTCCTCATCTCCTCTAATAGTTAGGTAGATATATTCTCTATTTGGTGTATGTTTAGTCTACCGTTTGACAAGTTGGAAGAATATTAGTGAGTCTTTGACTCCACATTCCTTCTTTCTCTATTTTCTTTTCCATCATTAACACTATCTTTTTTGCGTACTAATTCTCCCTATTTTCAGTTTTTTGGATAGTTTCATTGATTTATCTCAAACTAGACCAAATCATGCTTCGATATTAGATTAGTGTACTGTCCTAATAACAAGGTAGGTGTTCCATATATTTTCCTTCATGTTTCATCAAATTATAAAATTTCACCATTGTTTCGCACATCAAATTATTTGACATTTCCCTTTTAAATTGTAAAAATAAATGTTTAGAACCTAATGGATTTAATTAAATGATTGATGCCTTTCAATTGTGCCATTGGAAGTTTTATGACTCAATATAGACCACCCCTTATGGTGTCACTGGAATGAATTAAATTAATTAATTTTTTATAGTAAAACCACATAATGAGGTGTGCTATCTTATAAAATGTAAATGGGTTGATCAATTGAAATGTGTTTGGATGTGATGTTGTAATATGTTATTACTTAGTGACCAAACCATGTCCTAATTAGTTAATACCTAATTCTTATGAAACAATTTGATGATTCTGTATGTCTTTATTATGTAAAATGTCCAAATTATTTCCTTATACATGAATTAGGATGTGGCATGCTTAAATAAATGGCCTTTATTATTATTTAATTGAAATTGTAAGTGGGCACTCCCACTTTAAGTATATGTGATATATGAAATTCCATGATTATGGATATGTCCTTCCTTATTATTATAAGTAAATATTTATATGAATAAGAAAATAATGAATCATAAGAGTGATACTTGGGATTCCTTTCATGGATCACCTTGAAGGGGCTCATCGAGCTTTATAAATAGAATTTTTTGATGAATGGTAAATACACTGGGAGAGATACTTGGTATTCCTTGAACAAGATCACTGTGCGGATTCTCTACCTCATTTAGAGTGATTCCAGTTCCCTAGGGGAGTCATCATGGATGGGATTGATGGAAATATGGTTATACTATTCCTTGAGCGATACTCAGTCCTCTATGTGAGATAGTAGGGATGGGCTAAGAGGGTTTCTTCTTCATGCCACACTGGGAGTGATACCCGACATTCCATTTATAGATCACCTTGGATAGAATATTACGGCATTGGGTATTTATAGTGCCCCTAGTGTGATACTTGAGATTCCATTTTTGGATCACCTTGGATGGGCTCAGGGTGCCTCTTATTAAATCCCAATAATGAATTTTATATTAAAGACTAATAATTCATAAATGTTATGTAGGGATGCATCTTCCAAGCCAAATCACATTTTTGGGATTTGGAATTTATCTTGATACATGTTTATGATGAATTATTATTACACCCATATTATATCTTTATGGGTTTCTTTCCTTCTAGACATTTCCAACTTAGGCCGAAGTAGGTAGTGTCAGTCGGGTATCACCCAAGGAACCAGATCTGGTGCATTTATTTATTTATTTCCTTGAATTTATTATCATTGTAACACTATTTTACATTACATTCATTAACAATATTATGATTTATACACTATTGGTGGTGGCCTACTGAGTATTTCTCACACCCTTATCAGGCCACCATTGTGCTTGGGTACCCAAGAAGATATCATGTTCGCAGGTCTATGGATTTTTTTTATGATGTGCATTGTACATGGGAGTCAGAAGCATAGGAATGTGGTAGTACATAGGATTCTTGGAGAGTTAGACTTTTGGATTTTATTTATTTTGTAGTACTGTTCTGTTTTGTATTACACTACCTACTGTATTTTTCCTTCTTGAGACATTGTGACATCATATAACATGACATGCATGGTTGTACTTGGAGATGTTTATTTATGTTTATTCATTCTATTATATTATTCTTTTTCTCTATCTTTATTTATAATAATTCTAATGTTGGTTTATTTATTATTTATCTCTTATACCACTGCGAAACTCAAATAATGAGGGTAAAGTCTCCCCAATATACCATCATTAGACCCTCGCTACAAGTCAGTAGCTTTTGGCATATGGGGAGGTGTGATTGAGGTCATGTGGTGACTAGTACGTCTACTGGTTTTATAGTCAATCGGTCTTAGAAATTAAATTTTTGTCTCAATACATCACCAAATTCCCATGTAGAATCTTTAAACTTATGATTTATCTATAGAACTTTTACTAGATGAATGGTATTGTTCCTCATATGACAGATTATGTTCTAGCTATAGATCTTTCGAGTTCAGTACATATGATGCGTCTAGTTTTTAATTCATCAGAAGAGATACATGGAACAAATCATGTACTTTGGAGAGGTCAGGTAGGAGTTCTAAGTGATAAAATACCAGCCTAAAATGATCAAGGATCTCAAAGGAAGAGATATACTGAAGAAACAACTTATCTTTCTTCCCAAATCACATAAATCTATTCTACAGTGATAATTGAAGGAACACCTTGTCAGAAAATTCAAATTCTATATCTCACCAATGATTATTTGCAGAACTATTTTGTCGACTTGGTTCCAATTTCATATGTTGTTGAATGGTTTGAGCCTTCTCCATAATTTCCTGGAAATGGTTTGGACATATAAGCTTCCTCTCTCCAAATTCATCATAGTATGTTGGATTTCAATATATCTTCCTATATATAGCCTCATATTGTGTCATATGAATGTTAGAATAGAAACCATTGATATATGAGAACTCTAATAAGGGGTAGTGCTGATCCCAACATCCTTGTAAATCCATGGAACAAGATATCAACATATCCTCTAGAGTTTGAATTTCCATCTTAGACAAACCATCCATCTAAGGATGATATGCAGTGCTAAATCTTTTCTCTGTATCCAATGATTTCTAAATAATTTTCCAAAACCTCAAGTTAAACCTCACATCCTAATCCAATACATTAGATAAAGGTACTCTAGGAAAACTCACTACTTACCTTATGTATATCACAGTGATCTGGTCAAGAGAGAAATATTATTTGATGGAAATAAAATTCAATGAATTTATAAGGTAATCGTTGATAATCCATAGAGAATTATGGACTTTATATGTTTTAGGGAGTCCTATGATGAAGTCCATGGGGATGTTTTCCCATTTCTATACTGTTATGGGTAATGGTTGAAACATAACCTTATACTTTTTTTCAATCAACCTTAAATTGTTAGCATAACAAGAATTGAAATATATACTATATAGTTTCCCTCTTCAACTATCCCACTATAATATTTGCTTAATATCACTATACATATTTTTAATTCCAGGATGAATAGAAAATGATGAGCTATGTGAATTCTCCAAATGATAATTATTTATTTATTTATTTGATGGAATATATATTTGGGTTCCAAACCTTATAAATACATCTTTATCAAAGTTGAAATATAGAACATTCACTACCTTTTTCTATATATCTACAATATATTTTTGGTCTTATTGGATATTTATGTGAATGGAAGGTTGAATTATAAGTTGGAAAAGATAAGATTTATCACCAACTATTATGACTTCAATATTAATCCTCTAAAAATCCATGAGTATTGGGTCCTTTTCAATCCTCATCAAGGATAGAGTGTCATGGTCGTTTCTGATCAGAGAATCAAACATCTCATTTTCCTTCCCTGAGTGGTAATTTACTGATCATTCATAATCCTTTATCAATTCCAACCATATCCTTAGGTGTATATTAAATTCTTTATATATGAATATATATTTCAATCTCTTGTGATTAATATATATATCACACTTTTCTCCATATAGATAATGTCTCTAAATATTCATTTCAAAGATCACTACTACTAGCTCTAAATCACGTGTTGGGTAATTTTTCCCATTAGTGTTTACTTAGTGGGAAACATAATAAATTACCTTCAGTTCTTCATGAGGAATCAAAATAAAGAATATTTTGAAGCATAAATGTATATAAAAAACACTTCCCTACTATAGGGTAATGCATGTATAGAAGTAGTGACCAACCTCTTCTCCATATCCCTAAACAATTCTTCACATTCCTCTATCCAGAAAATCATTACACCCTTCCATGTTATCTTGGTTAGTGGATTTCATATCCTATATAAATTTAATACAAAACTCTAAGAACTTATTACTAAACCAAGAAAACTATGGATATCAGTTATATTGGTTGGTCTAGGAATTTTTTTGATAACTTCTATATTTGACTGATCAAATAATATTTTCTTGCTTGTGATTATATGAAATAGGAATGATAATTTTTATAGACAGAATTCACACTTGATAAATTTGGAATACAATATCTCCTTTCTAATGGTCTTTAATACAATCAATAAATGATCTTAATGATTTTAATTTCTCATTGAATATATAAGAATAAATTATAGATATATAATAAAAAATTGATTAGTATATAAAAACATTATTCATCATATTAATGAAGATAATGGAATAATTAATAAGTTCAAAGGGTATCACTATAAATTCATAATGTTCATACCTCATATAGAAATATTTCTTGGAAATATATTCTATTTTGACTCTTAATTGATGATATCTAGATCAAAGATAAATCCTTGATAAGTATCAAACTCTTCTGAGTTGATCAAATCAATATTCGATACCGGGTAGTGGATACTTGTTCATGATTGTGATTTTATTAAGTTCATGATAATCAATTAAAATATGAATCAACCTAACCTTATTTTTACAAAGAGGACTGATTAATACCATGATGAATCACTAGGGGATATAAAAACCAAGTTCAAATTTTCCTGTTGTATCTTCTTTAATTCCTATAATTCAATGTGATCTATTATATATAAAATCTTTGAGATAGGAATGGATATAGGTATGGGTTTGATTTAAAAATCAACCTCACATTGTTGGGGAAGACCGGATAGTTCGTTTGTAAATACATAGGTATATTCTCATACAATAGGAAATTCATAAATTTTGATGTCCAACCTAATAAGTTTAGCTAAGAGTCCCTCATTTTTAGGTATCAAAACCCATACTATATATAATTTTCATCTGTAGGGAGTCCTTAATAATCCTTGCATAGATATATGATAATAGGATGATTTGAAATATGAAATGAGACTTCATTATCTTAATAATTGATATGTGATTTATATAGGGGAATCTAATCCATACCCAAAATTATATCAAATTCAAAAAAGGGAAGAATAATTTGATCTATATAAAGAGTCCACCCATAAATCATAATCTAAGAAGATTTATATAACTTTTATTCCCTCATTATGCCCCTAGGGGTTTTCACTGATAATTAAATATCCATTCCTTCAGGTGATGATTCCACATTATTAGATTTTTGTTGATATAAAAAATGAACTGAACTAGAATCAAATAGGGAACCTATAGATTTATAAGAGACATTAAGTGTACCAAACATCCCCTAATTATCATGATCAACCTCAGTTATATTGAGAAAAAATACATTTCCTTGATCCCTCAGTTTGGTAGGTTGTTAGGGCATATTTTATTAATTAGAATGAGTGTTGGGGAATTGATTTAAAATATGTATGAACTCCATACACTTTAATAAATATAGAATGGGTGGATCAATATCTAAGACCATATTCCATTATACATCATTAATCAGTTTCATAGACTTGGTTAGGCTGTTGTGGGATTAGTACCCAACTTTTCCAAACATAAAAAACATCCTTGATACCTTGAGATAATTAACTAGATTATTTCTCAAAAATTTATTTTATATAGGGAATTGGGATTTCCTCCCCCCATGTCTTATCATTAGTGATTCCATGATACTCCACTTTTCTTTTAATTTCCTCATAATATTAAGGGGTTACAATTTTTATATCTAACTCAAGATAACATTGAACAATCTCTTTAGAGCTACCAAAGTCTCCAATGGAAAAATATTTTTGAATACTAGTGTTTAAGTCAATAAAGTAGAAATTGATTTTTCTCACAATATCATAGATGAAAATGGAGGCATACCTCATGATTCTTGAGTTTTTTTCATATGATCAAATAGATTTATCATATTTTTTCTTCAATTCAAAGAATTCACACTCTATTTTTGTTTGAAGAGTCCAAGGAAAATACTTTGTGAATTTTTTTCATAAATTCTTCCCATTCCATAGAGTCTACATACTCCTTTCAATGGTATTTTAAATGAGACTCCACAACTAGTAAACATCACCTTCTTGGGGATAGACATCTAAAACAACCTTCTCATGGTCCAGGAACTGGAAAATAAAAAATATATTTTCTGTTACACTAACCCACTACATAACAACCAGTGGATTAATAGACCCACTAAAAGATGGTGGATGTTTCCTCATAAATGACCCAATAGAAATTTTCTCCCTACTTGGAATTTTTGGGAGATAAAAATGATTTGGTTTGTTTCATAAAACATTAGATAGTTGGATAATAATTTCTATGAGGTTTTGTATTCCAATACTAATCTCATTAGGTTTCTCATTGGGAAAATATCTACATTATCCATTATACCCATTATTAACTTTGTTCATTTGGGTTCCTTCCGTTACCCTGACTAAATGAAATTTGGGAATGAGTATACTTTAATTAATTAATATACATAAAAGAAAACTATAAAAATAGAATGAGAATTTCACAAATGATGAGAAAACATTTTCATTTTAATATTTATGTTTCAATATATTTTATATATTTTAAAATTTATAACTGAACTAGTTATATATATATGTGTATATTAAAATCTTTCACAATGGTTTGTAAAGATAATGTGAATAAAAAAAATCATATCCCATGAGAGTTTCAAACTATGTTTTCCATTATGCCTCTTTATCACGCACTAGGTCACAATTGAGTTAATACCAAACATTCCCTCTTCGAGGTTATAACCATTATGTAAAACTATGCTAGATTATGCATCCAATTATAGTTTTTGTACATGGATATAATTTCTACAAGAACTGCATAATCTCTACTTTAGTAAATTTTTTAGATGAAATCCTATACTTAGACTTATCCACTAAACTTTTTCCTTGTATTTTTGCTAATGTTCTCTAAGATAATCTCAAAAAATATCTACACCCGAACTCTAATACCATCTATAGTGACCCAATCTTGACATTACATAAATCATATAATAATCTCATGATTTAGATAATACATCTCACAATTTTCTCAAAACATGAGGATATAAAGGTTTAATATCTTGTATATTATCTACATAAATATCTTATTTTATAACACACGCACACATTAATCTATAATTACATTACTATAGAACCATCTTTAGACATATCACATAATATAAGGATATTCATAACCTATATAATGGAAACATAGAATATAGGTGCAATCAAACGCCCAATAAGTAAAAATCATATCATAATTTAATAGATCATAGACATGGAGGAGAGTAAGAGGAATAAAAAAAATATCTCAATAAAAAAAATACATTATATGATAACTATAAAAAATGTTATGGTAATATGAGATCATAAAAATCTCATTAAGTATCAAAGGTATTACATTGATAACAATATATCTTAATAATCATATAACCTGTGGGAATTATATAAAGGTGTGAAACAATTTTAAAAATAAGGCATAATGATGAAAACATAGAATTTCAAGGAACTGAAATGCAACCTAAAAGTTTATCATAACTTGATAATTAAAATGGGATTGTGGCCCAACTATAAGTATAATAAATCCTTTTTTATATAACTCATTATACCCATGCCTATATAAACAAACTCATCATGTCCCTGAAAATGTTGGAAAACCCATTACACCCACATATATGTGAACACAATCATTATATACATTCCTGAAATTCTCATAACATATAAAATTAAATAGATTCATTTGAGACTGATAAAAGACACCATATATCATTATATATATATATATGTTCTACTTAAAATCAAACATTTTACTAAATCCATGAAAAAACGATTTTATTAAAATTATCACATAACATAAACATAAGAAATCATAGGATATCAAAATCTCATTTTCTATAATAATTTATAACATAATAAAATATATGGGATTATTAAAACCTCAATTTATGAGAGATAAACCTTTGAGTAAAAATAAAAGTAATAAAAAAATTTTCACAGAACCTTTTAATCATTATTAGATAAATGAATCTTAAATTAATTTAAATAAATTTTTAAGAATAGAAAGACAATACTTTGGAAAACTATATTATAATGATTTAAAAATAAATAATCTTTAAATGTAAATAAAAATAATATCGAAAAAATATATCTAGAGTGGTAAAAAATATAAAGAAATGCTTTTATTATGATTTTTAGGCTGTTTTAGAGAAAACCCACATCGTTAAAAGGATAAAAAAATTGCTTTTAAAATGATTAATGGGGGTAAATATCATTTGACATAAAAAAAATTTGGGTTTATATTAGGTAATTTATAACATTATAGGTACGAAGAAATTTGGATGTGTAGGGAAAATCCATTAAAAGAAATGTGAATTATTCTTAAAAAATGCATTTTAATGAAACAGTAGAATCATAAAGGAAGAACACTTTGGTATAAAATAATTTTTCACAATAAATAAGGTGAAATAAATTATAAAATCATCATAATTTATAAAAGATCAATCTTGAAATATTATAGAAAAAGAAGAGTGATTATGACACATGGAAAATATTTGAATCCTTAAAATCCCTTACATTAATGTCTAAAATTGCCCTGCACTTGCACTTAGATTCCTAAATAATTAAATAAAGGTCATTAAATATATAACCAAAAACCTTATTCATATATATTTAATTTATTTCATCCCATTTATTATCTATTTTTTTTATTTTTTATATATTTATTGTTTACATCGGTTTCTCGAGGTTGTTTCGTTAACTTCTTCATAACACATTCAATATGTTGACCATGGTAAAAGGTGTTTTAAAATTAATTAATGATCTTAATTTTTTAATTATTTATGTAATTTATTATTCCATTATAACAATAGTTATATAGTCTCAAATTTTCTCCCAAAAATAGTCTCAAATTAAGAAATACACCTTGATAAGTCCATTTAATGTGGTTAAAGTTACTACAACAATTTTTAGTTAAAAAAACTTAAAAAATAGTCAATATTATTCTTAAATAGTATTAATAGTTCCAAAAAAATAAAATTATCAAATTAAATAACCTTTTTTAATCACCATTTTAAGGTGGTGATGTGAACCCGTCGTTCATAGAGTTGATAGTTTTCACACACGTATGATGACATTTTCTTTTTTTCTCAATGATTTTGGTGGAAGGTATGAAATAAATATTAAATTAGTATAAAAAACTTAAAAATGGTAAAAATGTTTTTGCTATCATAACATCATGGATATAGGGTACTTGAGGGGTGAATAAGAATAAAAGAACTAGAATGTTTGGATTGAAATTATTTCCTTTCCCTTGGAATTTCTCCCTTTGATAACTCTTTAAGGATCCTTAGATTTGTAATTTGATGAGAACAAGGCTTCAAACGTGTATGGAGTGTATTTAATAGTGACTAGTGTAGTGTTTTTATTAATACAAACTTTTATAATTTGTGGATAAATGGGGATGAAGCGGTGTCATTTTATAAGTGAAGGAGAGAGAACTTTTGAAAATACTCATTATTTTTCAATAATATCACTCCATTAATCTAAGTTAAAGACTATAGAAAATGGATTATAATGGTTTGGAGAAATAAATAAGGATGATAATCACTTACACCATTTAATATAATACATCTCCCCCACGTTCTATCTACTTGCACAAGGTTTAAACTCTTTCCCCATAATTTACCCTTACTGTGGTAACTTTACTTCCATCCTTGGAAACAAATTTTAATTTAAAAAATTAAAATTTTAATTATTTTATAATATGAAAATCATGATTTTAAATATGTAAATAATTTTATAAAATATTTTTTTTAAGATTTATAGAAATTAATTTTCGTATTAGCGCACATAACATATAAAAACCATTTGCAGAAAATTTTTATTTAAAGCATAAAATTTATGCATGGGATAAGATCATTAATGATTACCATTTTAAAGACATATATTTTTTTATCATGAAAAAAATAAATTTTACATGAATTTAAAATCAATTCAAAACTTAATTTTACAAAAATAGTGTTTTATTAAATAAAAAGACTAGAATTAAAATATTGATTTTGTTTTATAAAGTTAAATATATGTTTTATATTTTTAAAACTATATTTTTAAATGAATGATATTATTCATTAAATTAATTACAATATTTTATAAAATTTTTTGTCTCACTTATATAATGATAAGGTAATAAAATTCCCAATTTGGAAAAAACTTTATTGTTAACTATTCATCTAAAAATCAATTATTTTGAAAAATTACAAAAATATAAACTTAAGATAATATTTCTATGATAAATCCAAAAATGAAGTAATTTTTTTCAAATTAAAATTCTAAAAATTATAAATATTATTAAAAACATATAATATAGTGAAGTATCATTTTTTAAGAAAATTTTTTTTGCTATATTAATTATTCTTTTTTCTATAAATTACTAACCAATCGATTGTAAATAATTTATTCTTATAAAATTATATTATACATAATTTTTTTATTAGTTGTACATATACACTAATTGATTTTATATTTATAATGATATTCATTGTATTTTGTTATTCTGTTATCATTGTTTATACCAGTCAATTCTACGACTACCTTACAATGATCTATATTTATTTGTTTTTAGTGTTTCATGTAGAATATGCTATCGAATGTACTATTTATTTAATGAGTAAAAATTTGGGATGTTATGTAGAGACTCTATTTTCTTCCTTTCATGAATTTTAATATTTATGTATATATTTCCAGGACTAAGTGGTGAGACGATGTGCGATTCCGAGGCCCGATGTGCCTGAAATTAATTTTTTGAAAATATTAAATATTTTTTATGTTACATGCACATAGTTATTAAATAAAATAATATATCAATTAAAAATAATATTGAATCATAAATACAAGACCATAGTTGAGTCCAGAATGCGTTTTTCACCCTAGGTGTGACAAAAAATTGGTCAGAGCAGGGGTGTTATGACTCCCCGCTCATTAGAGGTGCGTTCAGAGGGTTAGTTAATTAATTAATTCATTTTGACCAAACTGAAAAACCTATAAGAATAATTACATGGAGAATCCTCCAGGGTTACCTGTATAAAACCTGTGAGGATTTTAGAGCTTCTCCTTCCTACTTTATTTGCGAATCACCTCGGATGACGATGTAACGTCTGATTAGAGTAGATTGAGACATAGTGAACACAACGACTTCCTTCAATCTTTGGCGAGTGTGTTATTTGATGTTGAATGGTCCAATATATAGGTAGGACTCATCAATTTTTGGTTCATGCCCTTTTTATTAAATAGATTTAGCAGATTGATCACTCTTCTTGGATCTGTGCTAATTGTGAATTGAGTATGGACTTGTGTATTGAAATATTAATTAATTATTCAATGTTTTATAACCCTGGAGGCATGTTCTTGATAATTGGACATAACACTTGGAAATGATCAATTAAAATTTTGTTATTGTAATTTTCTACCTTGTTTAATTTTCATTCATCTTCATTTGGATCCTGTGATCCCTACATGACATAGTCGGGTCGTACCAAGTCCGATGAGACAACCCGAATTTCAAAAATTTCAAAAATGAGGGACTGATCAGCGAATCTAGCACAGATCTATGATGATTTTGGGTTGTGTATGATTTTTTCTATTATTTATGATCATATAATCAAAGGTAGAAGGATTCAGGGGCATGAAAGCTATGTGACAGACCTCTGAAAAGAAATGGAATCAAATTTCTGGAAAGCGATAGTTGGAAACCATGATCCATGGCTAGATGCACCAATTTTTTCCCGAGATAGGGATGGATTCAAAGTGGAATGGCCATAGTCAAGGTGGGCATAACAGAACTAAGTTTATGAGAAAAACCCAACAACAAACTTTTTATAAGGATGAACACATGATTTATATCTCCTTAAGTAAAATGGTTAGGGTTTTTGATATTTATAAGGATGGAATGGATTCTAGCACTCCTACACACCATGTAACTCAACACTGAGTGGATGAGCCATGTGATGGACCACACAAAAAGGACTCAGTGTGTAAGTACATGGCCAAAAACCTGTCCATGTATCGAAGTACATGAACACATCCAAAACACATGTGAAACACCTCGTGTGATGTAACACACTATATACTAAAGTACATGGACATGACTAGAGGGAAACGGTTCGGTCCTGGTTAGTCTGGACATTCCGTGTTGTCCACCTATATTTCATATACTACTACATGGGTTGGGAGCTATTTACTGGACAAGGACATGAACAAGTGGTGGACCATGAACACATACTGTGTTGGTCCCCTAACAAGCCATGTATCCTTAAGTTCCTTTTTAGGAAACTTCTAGGCCCCGTATTCACTTCGTTTGAACTTGGGTTTTTTTTTCATGTAAGTTTCCTATCCTGATTATTTTTTTATGTAGAATGTGATGTTTCACCTAGATGTGGATTTAAATATATGATGTAAAATGTTCTAGGCACAGATCATGGTTATTATATGATCGATGATGAAAATTTTCACATAGGATCACTATATACTATCGAGTTGACCCTCCAGTAGAGTTGGGTGGTGAAGTCCTCAATGATTTCCAAGTTGACCCTCTAGTAGAGATGGGAAGTGGAGTCCTCAATGATTACTGAGTTGACACTCCAGTAGAGTTGGGTTGTGGAGTCCTCAATGATTTCAGTGTTAACCCTCTAGTAGATATGGGAAGTGGAGTCCTTGATGACTACTAAGTGGAAACTCCAGTAGAGCTAGGTAGTGGAGTCCTCGATGATAACTGATTTGACCATACAGTAAAGATGGGTAGAGGATTCCTCCATTATTATCAAGTTGAACCTTATGTAGAGTTGGGTAGAAGAGTCCCCAATTATTACTAAGTTGAACCTCTAGTAGATTCGGGCATTGGAGTCCTCAATGACTACTGAGTTGAACCTCAAGTAGAGCTGGGAAATCGAGTCCTTGACAACAACTGAGTAGCACCCTCAAATAGAGCTGGGTTTTGGGTCCTTGATTTCTTATAGAGTAGATCCCGCATGTCACATACATGACTTATTTTAATGTTAAATTTCATTTAATTTCTATTCATGCTTTGTTTTGGGGGTTTCCCAAGCTTTTATGAAGGACTGGGTGAATTTTCATGAATTGGGCCAAACTGTGAGCCCAACATCAGATTTAAAAATAAATATTGATTCCTTTATAACTCCTTAATTTTTCAACATTTTTCATCCATTAAAATTCATACTTTTCATAACCTGACCTATTAACACCACCATATTAATTTGGACCATTTATGAATCAATAATCATGGTGGATATGGGTTTTTATTTAAGGGATTGGGCCTGCCCGAAATCCCATTTCCTGCATTAAAAATATTTTTCAATTCCTTAATATCTCCTTCAATATTTACGTTTTTTGTTAATTAAAACTCTCCCCAAGACCAAATACTCAAGGAACACCCCCATTCTCTCCTCCCCCTCTTTGGAGCTCAGTTTCATCGCGAATTTGGATTAATATTCTTGGAATTTCTCAAATCGCCCTGATTTGAAAAGGTAAATTAATTATTTCATAACTCCTTAATTTCTCACTCATATACCCCCATTATAGTTCTTAAATTATCTCTTAAACCTTGTTAAAATATCCCTTGAAAGTTTGGATGTTTTAAAATTCAGATACTGGTGTATTTGGGGTGATTTCTTCAATATTTATCAAGGTAAGTGATTATTTCTTGGTTTCTTCCTTTTCCCTTAGGGTTTCCTCCCTCTTTCTTTATTTTATAAAATTTAAATATGTTAGGGCTCTAACCTAGGGTTTTATTTGGTGTCTTTTTGGTCAAATATTGTGGTCTAGGGATGTATTTATCTTTCTTGTGGTGCAGCGGTGGTTGAGTTGATCGTTTTCACCAAGTTTTGAGGGATTCGACACTTTCAGTAGGTGATTCCATGATTAACCATTCCTTGATGAGTTGGTTTTCTTGTTTTATTGGTTTTTCATGTTCCCCATATGATGTGTGTGGTGAGAAAACCATTTTTGAGGGATTTGTTTAAGTATTTAATTTTACAATTGCATTTTTTTTGAAGTTGTGAACTTTTCAAATGTAAGACATGTGGTATCTTTTGTGGTAGTTTTATAAAATATGAAATTGATTTATTAGTTGATTAAAGGGGATGAAAATTATGTTTTGTTAATTACTTAGTGTCATGTGGGCCTTATAAGGCGGTTTTTGGAATACATTTTGTGTGTAAAACTTTGTTATACTTCTTGAGAGAATTTTATAAAAATGGGTGTTTTCATTTGTATCTTTCGTGGTATTATTCAAGGTGGTTTTATAAAACTTTAAAGTTGTTTTTATAAATGTCTATATGGATTCCAATTCTACATTGGTAGTGTTTTGGTGTGGTTTGGTCCTTGAAATTTGTTTTTTAAATGGGTTTTATGAGAAATGTTTGGGTAAACTTTTTAGAATTGTTTTACAAAAGATTTGAATGATTTAATGATTTATGTAAGAGGTGAAACCATATTGGAAAACTATTTTAGAGTGCTTATATTTTGAAACGGTACATTTTAAATGTGAAATGGGATATTTTTTGATGTGTTCCATCTAGAAAATGTTTTATAAAAATGTTTGAAGGATTTACTAAAGTGCGTAAGAGTTGTGAAAGTGATATGGGATGTTTTGTGTGAGTGTGATGTGAAAAATGAATTTTGGTTATGAAAAGGGTAGTATGTAACATGTGAGTGGGATGTTATGTGAGTTATAATATATTTGAATGGTTTTATAAAATTGTTTAATCGATTTGTGGAAGTGTTAAAGAAATGAGAAAAGTGTTGTGGCCTATTTTGGTGTGAGTTGAATTTCAAGTCAATTTGAATGAAAAGTGGAATTTTGTGACTTGTGTGGTATACATGTGGGATGTTTGGTGAATGTGTGATTAGGAAATGATATTTTAATATGTAAATTATATTTCTTGACTTGTTGAACTTGTTTTAGCACAAAGGGAAATCCCAGGTATCTAGGTGGGTGGATGTGTACTAGTATGCTAGTGAATCCGTGGGGTTTGGCCTCAGTTTCACTTAGCAATATTGACATTGAAAAATATAACTAAACTATTATGATGATGATTGGGTACCACTAAGTTATGGGTATGTTCCCTACTAGTGGATCATGCACGAGAACAGATATTTGTGATGGTTACTCTTACCGAGATATGAGGTACCTAGGACCCACAACGAGCTAGTGCCTATGAGTTATTTCCTATTGCTTGTGCTCATTAGATAATTTATACTTACCATAGACATACTGTATATTTGGGTGGAAAATTTAGTATCTTTTGAATTTATTTTAAATGTGTCAATTCTTTAAATTATCCCACTTGAAAACTGATTTTTTTAAGTTTCATAATTTAGAAACTGTAACTAGAAATTAAATGTTTTTGAAAACTTGCATGATTTTCATCATTGAATGTTTATCACTTGGAATATCATAGTGGTGGAATCCTACTGGGAATTTTCTCACACCATACTTACACCCTTGTTTATATGTAGACTTGGTTATTTTTGTTGTCGCAGGTTGGGTACAGTTTTTAGTTCCAGTTGTTTGGGTTTCTAGCAGGTCCTTGGTGGTGAAGTCTTGTGGAGATCGCTTGAGGGAGGTTCCCCTTTCCATGAGGGTTCTTGGGATGTTTCCTTTTGGTTTTTACCTTTTTATAGTCTTATTGAGTTGTTTTAAAATTGAAATTCAGTTCTTAATTTTTGTCAAAGATAGTTTGGTTTGAAAAATCCAGATTCGTTTTATTGGATTCTTTTGTTGTTTTAAGATTATAAACTTCGGTAAATCATTCCCAATTATAATTTTATGATACTTGGGAACTTGTTACAGCCCTTGAGGAACATTAATTCCCTTCGTAACATGTCACGGGCCGAGTTTGGTGTCTGTTTTGGTGGTGAAAAGATCTAGTTCGTGACAAAATGATATCAAAGGAGGTTATGGTTACCTCTTTGGGACACGTTATTTGGGGAACAATCAGGATAGTATAGAGTTAGTATTTTTGGGACTTGGTATTTTGGTTATGGGTAGTGTTCCTGATCACCACACCTCATTTCGGGATTTGAGTCTCCAGGGGAAGTCATGACTTTTCTCAGTCCTTTAGTTTTCATGGTTTGATGATGATTAGGGGAAATGAAAAGAGAGTTGGGTTAATGGTATCAATGAGCTCGCAAGGTCTGGAAAGCCACGTGGAGCCAGAGATATTTACCTTGAACACTCTCTGTGATGGTGAAGTGATTGTATTATGGATGCCAACCATATTTCCATGTCACCCACCAAAGCTAATTTCCCTATGCATTGTCTAGTGTCCTTTAGTTTTGAAATCTTAGAAGTTAGGTTTTAAAAAAAATGACATAGTTTTAAGAAATGTAAGTTTT
The DNA here is from genome assembly GCA_963277665.1 of Viscum album. NCBI lineage: Eukaryota > Viridiplantae > Streptophyta > Magnoliopsida > Santalales > Viscaceae > Viscum > Viscum album. Next base: position 175,719,704 of record OY728120.1, read on the forward strand.
TTTTGAAATGATTTTATAATAAATATAAAAGGTTTTTAATTGTGAAATGGTAAAACTATGTTTTTAGAATCATTTTGAAATGGAAAATGGTCTGTTTACACCTCTTTTCAAAGCAAAAAATTGTGTTAAAGTTGGTTTTGAAAAAGTATTTCCAATAGAGTTTTCTAAACTATTGAGTGGTGTTTTAATGGGATGATATGTTTTTAAATTAATGTGTATGAATTTAAAGTGAGTTTTCAATTAAATGATTGTTTCTTTATGAAAATCTTGTTAAGATGTAATTTGTGTTTGATTTCGTGGTTAGCAGTTTTGAGAAAAAAGAGGTATTGGTTGACTATTTTTCTTTTGAAAAGTGGAAACAATTTTTTATTTTAACCTTTGGTATTTCCGTGAGAGACCACATGCATTGGGTTATATGGGATGATGGATCATTAATGTAATTACTTGATGAGTGCCGAGATGGATATGAGGAGGGTGCCCGGTGTGGCACAGAAACATGCATGTGTGGGGCCCATAGGGTACCATTGGGGGATACGCTAACCACTGAACCATTTTTTTTCAAAGAAATGTTTTTTAAAGGAAAACATGATGTCTTAATGAGTTTTTTGGGATGGTGTGTATTATGTGTTTTTGGAAATGTTGATGTTGTGGACTATTTTGAGTCCAAGAACACCTCTTGTTTGAACAATGTTCTGGTTTTGTGTTGGTCGGTAAGCTGGGTTGAAGGGCTAGTTAGTGGTATCCTCTGAGAATATTTTGGGAAGCCTTTATGGTGTTTCCCCTCATCTGTTTGGATCTATTTGAGTTATTTATTGACCAAGGGATCATCTTGGTTGGGTCCTTGGGTTCAATCTTTGGATAAGTTACTCCCCATTAAGGGTTTGTGCACAACTAAAGTGAAACCCTGATTGTTTCGTCATTTGAGGACTCTCCAATTGATCAATATAAGGAATATTTTTCTTGAGCCTTTTATATTGAGTCTACAACCTTTCCTTTATTGGTTTAGTGTATCTTCTTATAGCAGGAGAGTGATCATGGAAGTTTTAAAGAGACCTTAACTTCTTAAGTTTCCTGATTTGCCGAAGGTGGAAGTGGTCTGGGGTTGTTAGAATTGATGAGTATCTAGATGGTGTCTATGAGGTCCTCTCGGTCCTTCATAGTCTCTTAGAAGAAGGAGTTCACGTTAAACTACCAGTGTGGGAAATCTGGTCATGAGAGGAAATTGTGGCCACTTTCTAGAATTGTGTGTTGTTTTGGGATGTTGTATAAGGTCCCTCTTCATGCATTGTTTATATCTGTCATAATGGTCATGTTGGGTGATGCCTTGTGATGTCATGTGATCTATTAACTGTAAAGGTGAAAGTCGTTCAATTATCTGAGAGTCTCTGTTATGTTGGGAGAATGCCTCCCTTGGAAAAACTTCAACATCTTCCATTTTAGAGGAAGGTGAGTATATGTGTTCTTTACTTCTATTGTATCTCACCTAAAGAAACAAGGAGTGATGTGTGTGCATCTTCTAAGCCCTTGTTTTAGTGAAATATCAGTTAGGGTAAAGTGGGTTTGGAATGTGTTATGTCTTGGAAATATTATCGGGGATTGCAGTGTCATTGTTGGTGGTACCGAAAGAAGAATTATCATTTAGGGGGTTTCCAAAGCCTAACTGTGAGGCCAAAGATGATTCAATCATTTGAGATCTGGCCATAAGTCTCAGAGAGAAGCTGGCTCATAGTTAGGGGAAATCCTAGTGTCATTTAAACCCTTGAACAATGTATTATCCTCAGCATTAAAGATAGGAAGAGTTTAAACCTCTAGTGTCCTCATCTTTTTTCTTCTGTTCCCATTTTGTGGAAATAGGTGGAGGTCCTTGTACCCCTTTCATCGCCAAATGTCATCCCCCCTTTGATTTCCATTGAGTCATTAGAGAATGGTTGGAAATTTAGATAGCCGTGTTGAGGACACAGTTTGTGCACGATTAGTAGTGATCATGTGCCATGAATCCATGCATAAAGAATGATATGTATAGTTAGTGCACGCTTTCCCAAACCGTGCAGACTAACCCTATGCCCTTCCCAAATCTTTAAATTTTTTTGGGTCTTTCTGTGTTGGTCCATGTTGGTCGGTTAAGATGGTTTGTTCTTATGGTGGGGAGACCCACAATGATTCTCATTTACGTTCCTTCGTATAATTTGAATGGAATTATACCCTTTTTACTAGGAAGTCCATTCAGGCCTCCCCTGTTAGTGTCCTGATTCTGTCTCAGAAAAATATAGGTTGTCTCTTATGGTGGGGAGCCTATTTGTGTCCCCCATACCAATAACTCATATTTATCTGTGGTCTTGGCTTGGTGGTAGGTAGTCTCGTTCAGAACTATCTATCTAAAAAAATCTTCCTTGAGTAAACATTGGGATTGGAGAGCACCCAATGGTTTAGTTAAAGTATGGTAAGTGTAACCTTGTTCGATTTTGTTGTTCGTTTGGGTTAATTGCTTGAGTCTTGTTCGGATAGTGTTTGAGGAGTTTCCTTTTGGGATAAAGTATGAATGTGATTGATCATTTCAATAAAGTGGTGTAAGTTTGTTTTGTGAGATTAATCCTTCCTTAATTTATCACTGGAGTTGTTTTGGCCCATGGGGGCGAAGCTTGGAAAATAAGTACATGTTGATTAATCGGTTGAGTTTGGTTATTGTATTTGGACTTGCTGTGGTTTTCCAGGGATGAAAAGTTTTCATGGTGGGGAGAATTTTTATATACATGAATTATTTTAAAGATAAATTTCATTTAATTTCCATTCATTCTTTTTTTTGGTGGTTTCCCATGTTTTTATGTAGGAATGGGTGAATTTTCATGAATTGGGCCAAACTGTGAGCCCAATTTCAGATTTAAAAATAAATTTTGATTCTTTTATATATCCTTCATTTTTAAACATTTTTCATCCATTCAAATTCCTACTTGTCATCCCATGACCTATTAACACCACCATATTAATTTGGACCATTTAGGAATCAATAATCATGGTGGATATGAGTTTTTATTTAAGGGATTGGGCCTGCCTGAAAGCCCATTTCCTGCATTAAAAATAATTTTTATTCTTTAATATCTCCTTCAATATTTACGTTTTTTTAGTGATTCCAACTCTCCCCCGAGACCACTTACCCAAGGAGCGCCCCCTTTCTCTCCTACCCATCTTTGGATCTCAGTTTCATCGCGAATTTGGATTAATATTCTCAGAATTTCTCAAATCGACCAGATTTGAAGAGGTAAATTAATTATTCCATAACTCCTTCATTTCTCACTCTCTTTCACCGATTCCAGTTCCTAAATGATCTATACAACCCTATTGAAATCTCCCTTGAATGGTTGTCTGTTTAAAAATTCATATACTAGTGTATTTGGGGTGATTTATTCAATATTGTTCAAGGTAAGTGATTCCTTCTTGGTTTCTTCCTTTTCCCTTAGGGTTTCCTCCCTCATTCATTATTTTCAAAAATGTCCAAAAGTTAGGGTTAAAACCTAGGGTTTTCTTTGGTGTATTTTTGGTCAAATAATGTGGTATAGGGAAGGATTTATCTTCCTTGTGGTGTGGCGGTGGTGCAGTTAATCTTCTGCACCATGTTTTGATGTATTCAACACTTTCTATAGGTGATTACACGGTTAACCATTCCTTGAAGAGTTATTTTTCTTGGTTTTATAGTTTTCATGTTTCCCATATTCTTTGTGTGGTGAGAAAAGCATTTTTGAGGGATTTGGTTAAGCATTTAATATTATAATTGCATTTTTGTTGAAGTTGTGAACTTTTCAAATGTAACACATGTGGTATCTTTTGTGGTAGTTTTATAAAATATGAAATTGATTTATTAGTTGATCAAAGGGGCTGAATATTATTTTTTGCTAATTACCTAGGGTCATGTGGTCCTTGTAAGGGGGTTTTTTGAATACTTTTGGTATGTAAAACTTTGTTATACTTCTTGAGATCATTTTATGAAAATGATTGTTTTTATTTGTATCTTTTGTGGTATTATTGAAGGTGATTTTATAACACTTGAAAGTGGTTTTATAAATATCTATAGGGCTTCAAATTCTACATTGGTAGTGTTTTGGTGAGGTTTGGTCCTTGAAATATGGTTTTGAAATGGGTTTTATGAGAAAAGTTTGGGTATAATCTTTAGAATTATTTTATGAAAGATTTGAAAGATTTAATGATTTATGTAAGAGGTGAAACCATATTGGAAAACTATTTTATAGTGTGTACATTTTTAAATGGTACATTTTAAATGCGAAAGGTGATATTTTTTGATGTGTTCCATCTTGGGAATGTTTTATAAAAATGTTTGAAGGATTTACTGAAGTGTGTAAGAGATGTGAAAGTGACGTGGGATGTTTTGTGTGAGTTTGATGTGAAAAATAGATTGTGGTTATGAAAATGGTACTATGTAACATGTGAGTGGGATGTTATGTGAGTTGTAATATATTGGAATGGTTTTATAAATTTTTTTAATCGATTTGTGGAAGTGTTAAAGAAATGTGAAAAGTGTTGTGGGCTATTTTGGTGTGAGATGGATTTCAAATCAATTTGAATGAAAAGTCAACTTTTGTGACTTGTGTGGTATAAATGTGGAATTTTTGGTGAATTTTTGATGAGGAAATGATATTTTCATGTGAAAATTATATTTCAAGACCTTTTGAACTTGTTTGAGCACAAAGGGAAAACCTGGGTATCTAGGTGGGTGGACGTTTACTAGTATGCTAGTGAATCCAAGGGGTTTGGCCTTAGTTTCACTTAGAAAGATTAACACATACAACTCTAACTAAACTATGATGATGATGATTGGGGAACACTAGGTTTTGGGTATGTTCCCTACTAGTTTCTCATGCACGAGAATAGATATTTGGGATGGTTACTCTCACTGAGACACGAGGTACTAGGGACCCACAATGAGCTAGTGCCTAGGGGTTATTTCCTATTTCTTATGCTCATTAGATCCTTTATAATTACCGTCAGCATATGGTATATTTGGCTGGAAAATATAGTAGCTTTGGAATTTATTTTGAAAGTGTTTATTCTTTAAATTATCCAACTTGAAAACTAATTTTTTTAAGTTGCATCTTTTAGAAACTGTAACTAAAAATTACATGTTTTTGAAAACATACATGCTTTTCATCATTGAATATTTGTCACATGGAATCTCATAGTAGTTTTATCCTATTGGGCATTGGATCACACCCTACTTACACCCTTGGTTGTAAGTATAATTGGTTATTTTTGTTGTCGCCGGTTGGGTATGGTTTTTTGTTCCAGTGGTTCGGGTTTCTAGTAGGTCCTTGGTGGTGGAGTCTTATGGAGATGGCTTGAGGGCAGCGCCCCGTGACATGAGGGTTCTTGGGCTGTTTCATTTTGGTTATGTACCTTTGTTATAGTCTTGTTGAGTTGTTTTAAAATATGTAATTCAGTTCTCAATTTTTGTAAAATATTGTTTGTTTTGAAAAAACCAGATTCGTTTTATTGGATTCATTTATTGTTTATAGATTATAAACTTAGGTAAATCATTCACAATTATCATTTTATAATACCCGGGCACTTGCGCCATCCTGTGGGGATCAGGAATGCCTTTCGGGCCATGTCGCGGGCTGGGTTTGGTGCTAGTGTTGGTGGCGACCAGCTCTGGTTCGTGACACCTCATATTGTACCAGGTCATGGGTCCTCTACTTCGTGTTTGTGACCCCTCGACTATGTGGAACAATGATGAGGCATGGTTTTACTTGGACAGTTACTTCTGAGCAGACACATGAGATGCTAGGCATCATTGATGGGATTTTGGAATTATTGTCTACTCTTCTTCTTGGTATGAAATGTGAGATGGATATCCCCATACTCTCTTGTTTAGGATTATTTTGACTTAGAATATATATATATTCCTTTATATCCATACCCTTGGATTTGGTTACTCTGCTTCTATGTGAGGTGAAGTTGCACGGGGTATTCCAAGTTCAATCTATGTTTATCTTCTTGTGGATAGATGAGTATAACTCCAGGTATTGGTGGGAAATACTCGATGCGTAGTTTATCTACTCACCGTGTTAATCCCCTTGTGCTTGTATGAGCTTACTTTAACTCTTGGATTGGGTTGAGATGTCCTCTTTGACTGTATATTTCATCCACTATCTTTTTATTCCTATTTTATATCTTACTAATCCCCCTTAAGATTTCTAGGAGTCCTAATAGTTATTTATATACTCACCCCTACATGGGATTTTCCCACAAATGTTGTGTCTTATGAAGATGAAGAATAGGTTGACAGTGACTTCCGAGGAGTTTAGGGATACCTGGTAGTTTGGACCGCATACAGTGGTCGTATATTGAGATTTAGGATTTAGTTTCTCTCAGTAGTTTATTTTTTTTATTTTTTTTTCAGGTTGGGACATATTTCTAATTTGGAATGTATTTTTCTTTTTTACCTTTCAGTTTGCACTATCTTACTCTTTTACACCCTAGAGGGTTTTCATGTTTGGTTTAATATCTAGATCTCCCACATCTTTTACTCTTTCCCTCCACACTTCTACATTGAGATGGATGTGTGCATGCATAAAAATACTTAAGAAATGTTATTCCCATGTTATATATTCTTTTGGAATTGTTATTCACCCCTAGAATATGAAACCAAGCATGGGGTAGCTATGGATCGAGCCCCGTATTGGGTCGAGTCGTGATAGATTGGTATCACAGGTGGTTTGATCCTTAGGATGGTTTTTGGAGTAGTCCCCTTATGAAGATTTAGTTAGAATTAGGGAAACAATATCAGAGTGTCTCAAGTATAGATCTAAGGCCAGGGAATCCCATGATGGTACGGGCAATCGAAATATCCATTCACCAAAACCTTGAATACCTTCTTGTAGACTGGGCATACCGAGACATTAATTGTAGGGAACAATGGTACATGAATCATATAGGATTGAGTATTTGGTTGTCCTTATTATGTCATCTCCTCATTATTGCTATACATATATATATGCTCATCTGACTGTGGTATGCCTTGATAAACTTTAGGATTCATCCATTACAATAGCCATCTAGGATACTTATTCTGAATTGTGACAACCTTTTAATGAGTGATGAGTCCTCAATTTAGGATCCATCTAGTGAAACTCTCCTTCCTGGTGGGTAGAGAGTAGCACCTCCACCTGTGAAGTATCAGATCATTCCAGTAGAGCAGGTTGAGGATGAAAAAAATGTTTAACACACTCCCGAGTTCCAGTGCAAGAGGATGTCGATGTTTTGTAGCAAGACACATCCTCAGGAAGTAGAGGATTTTCTAGAGTTGGTGGTCCATGTAGTTTGGATCATCTGAAACCCAAAGTATTAGGTGTTTCAATATTAGATATTCATTTACATGGAGAATATAGACACTGGTAGAGCCTTGTTAGGAAGATGCACGATGTATTGACACTTTCATGACCCAAATTCTAGTAGCCGTTCCATGAGTAGTACCACCCATCATTCTAGTGATCAATTTGGATTCAAGAGTTTCTGGAGATGAATAAGGGAGGGAAGATAGTGGATTTGTACACAAATAGGTTAATAGATCTTACCCATTACTCTCTTAACATAATACATGATTTATACTTCTGAGCACAAAATTGTGAACAAGGAATCTTCTAAGAGATCTGTGCCAGTATAGTGCGCTTGTGAATCCCCACCTATGCAGCAGTGCTGGAGTATGAACTAGTGTTAGAGATATTCTTATTAGATGGATGCCAGATAGTTATAGCTAGTAGTGGGAACCATAGAGGTGATTTTTCTGTAGTAGCTATTAGACACCAGTCGACAGGATCTCAATATAAGAAGTTCTTTCATAATCAGGATCAGGTGTAAGGTCTTGCGGTGAAGAGACAATGCTGAGAACCAGGGAATCCATGAGAGGGTCGGTGCTTTTCTTGTGATGGGTGAGAGAACATAGCATGAGACTACCTGACTAGATGTACTGAGAAGCATAGGTAGGTAGTTGATGGACCGCCACGATAGATACAACAACACGATTAGGGATCTCCCAGGTGAGGACAGGGTGGTCCCCAAGGAGGTGGAGTTGGAATAGGAGTAGGAGGATCTATGGTTGGTGGATGACACTATGCGATCCTTCCACCACTAACACAACTCTCCCATGTTAGGCTCATGGAGCTAGAAGTTGAGGCTACAGACAGCTACACGATTTGGAGGCTTATGACCACATAACACACAATATGATTTGATGTTTGATATATGTGTTTTATATTCTTTATTTAGAATTAGTTGACATAGGTGTGGATAATTCCTTCATCTCTTTACCCCTATTATGAGCTAGAGATCCCAGTATAAGTGCAATAATGGAAGCTTCATATTTATGTCCCTATAGAGAAAACTTCTTTTTTATATTTTATCTGTTGGTAGTGTGAGCTATCACTTGGTAGAGAGAGGTTCACATGAGACCTTTTGGTCATCAAAATGGATCCCTATGATGTCATCTTAGGTAGGGATTGGTTTTCCGTGATCCAAGACTAGATTGATTTTCACTGTAGACAATCCATATTCCTTTTCACTGATGGGGAAAGATTCTCCTTTTTTTATGAGAGAGATCTCCTAGTAGGGAAAGAGGGTTTTACGAGTAGGATGTTGCAACCCATCACCTATCAGTTGGTGATTATAGCCCTTGGTTCAGCAGACTCTTTAGGAATCTAGATTCCTTCTATTGTGGAGGATTATATAGAAGTATTCACCAAGGAAATTATGAGACTACCTTTGAGGTGGGAGATGGAGTTTTCCATTGAATTTCGTCCCGATATAGCTCTAATATCTTCTATGGAATATCGGATGGCCCCTACCGATCTCCAAGAGCTGTGGTTATAGTTGAAGGACCTTTGAGAGAAGGGTTTCATTAATCCCAGTGTGTCCCCCTGGGAAACTCTAGTGTTTTTTTGTGAAAAGGGAATATAGGAGGCTATAGATTTTTGTGGAATATCATCACTTGAACTAGGGCATGATAAAGAAAAATTACCCCTTTCTAAGGATTGATGAACTCTTTGACCTGTTGCGAGGTGTAAAATGGTTCTCAAATATCAATCTTAGGTCTGACTACCACTATTTGAGGGTTTTCTAGGCTGATATTCCAAATTTGTAATTCCAATGTCACTATGGACACTATGAGTTCCTATTTATTCCCTTTTTTGTGAAGAATTCCCTTGCCGTGTTTATAGATTTTATAAATTAGGTATTCCAGCTATACTTGGACTAGTTTGTCATTTTATTCATCGATGACATACTCATATAATCTATATCATATGAGGATCATGTTTTTCCACTAAGGATGGTTCTATATTTTCTTCGAGAGAACCACATTTATTAGAAGGTATCGAAGTGCCAGTTCTCTATTCAAGAATATATATTTCTAGGGAATGAAATTTCTGAGGATGGTTTAGCCATGGACACAGCAGAGATCGATGAAGTGCTTCCTTGGGATCCACCCAAGATAGTTTCATAGGTGTATATCTTTATTGGTTTAGTGGGGAACGATAGGAGGTTCATGGAAGAATTATCCAGAATTTCAGCTCCTTTGACCACCCTGATGTAGAAAGGGTATCTATTTACCTAATATGGGAAGTTCCAGTGGGCCTTGAAGGAGTTTAGACTGAGATTGAAGAGTGATTCTATATTAAGACAATGAGAGGAAGGTGTGGAGTTCGTATTGTATTGTGATTCCTTAAGAGCCTAGGTCGGCTACGTGTTGATGAAGTAGTAGGTAGTTATCACATACGGGTCAAGGCAATTGAGACCCCATGTGCAGAACTACACGACTCGTGACCTAGAGATGGTATCGATAGTCTTTACCTTGAGGATGTCATGGCACTATCTTCTAGTAGGATGCTATGTGGTTTACTCATAACATCAGAGTATTAGGTAAATCTTCACACATATAGACTTGAACATGAGATAGTGGCGGTGGTTATAGTTCTTATAGGATTATGAATTCAAGATAGTCTATTATCCAGGGAAGGGAAATGTAGTATCAAATTACCTTAATAGGAAGTCCTTGGCATGCTTGGTGTAGGAGGATTTGGAGATGTTAGTCCCCTTATAGTTGACCTTAGAGTAGAAGGAGGGTACAACTTTTCTACTATCGATGGTGTTGAGTCCTCTGCTTCTCAAGCATGTGAGAGAGTCCCAGCTGGGAGACATCGACTGTGAGGTCTTATGTGACTAGATATCCATAGGGGACTCACCAGATTGATTTTATGAAGGAGGTAATCACATCATACTTTTCCAAGTATGGACACTGGTCCTAGTCATGATGTGGGAGGAGGTGATGTGGGAGTTCCACACTTCTCCCCTAGTTGTACACCACAATGTGGGGAAGATACACATAGAAATTTTGTAGTAGTTTTGGTGTTTCAAAATAAGATGGATAATAGCTTAGTATTTATCTTGATGCCTCACTTTTTAGTAGGTAAAAGATGAGCACCAAGTTTTGATAGGTTTGTTTCATCCCCTGGAGATCCCAGAGTGAAAGTGGGACAATATATCCATGTACTTTATAATAGGAATTCCATGTACAATGAAGGGACATGATGCCATGTGGCTCATAGTTGACCAAATCATGAAGTCAACACACTTCATTTCCTTTAGGGAGTAGAGTTCAGAGGAGATTTTGGGGTAGTTATACATACATGAGATTGTTCACCTTCATGGGGTTCCTTTGACAATTTTCTCCAATCATGATGTGAAATTTATGTCATTATTGTGGAGAGCGTTGCTGAAGGAATTCAGGACCCAAATGAGGATGAGTATATCCTTTCACCCCTAGAATGATGGGAATATTGAGCACACTATCCGTGTATTGGAGGATAAGATTAGGGATTTCATGTTAGACATCGAACAAAGCTGAGAGGATCACGTACCCTTGGTAGAGTTTGTGTAAAACAACAACTACCACTCAACCATCATCATAACACATTTTGAGGACATGTATGAGAGACCATGCAGGCTACCCTAATATTGGATAGAGATCAATGAGATATCTCTAATGGGTCTATAGATGGTGTAGGTGATGATAGAGAAGATCCTGGTCATCCATGATTAGGTGAGGATGGCCCAAAGAATATAGAAATCTTATGAATATATCTATCTAAGGCCCTTGGAGTTCGAGAAAAGAGATGACATTTTCCTAAGAGTCTCCTCATGATGAGGATTTCAGAGGTTTTATTGGGGAGGAAAACTACTTCCAAGGTTCATCAGGATATTTGAGATCGTGAAGAGGGATATAAAGGTTTCTTATCACCTCTCCCTACCTCCACAACTAGAGTGGGTGAACAACGTCTTCCACATGTCACAACTAAGGAGATACGTGCATGAACCCACACATGTTATCGACTAGGGTGAGATGAACATTTAGGATGGATCCACCTTTTCATAGAACACAATGGAGATCAAGGATCAATAGAATAAGACCCTATATGGATGGATCATCCCTTTGGTTCGCAGGTTGTGGTAGCATGGAAATGTGCAAGAGAGTTCCTTGGAGTGGGAGTGCCAGATACGAGTCCTATATCTCATGTTTTTTGCTTAGTTTTTATTTTAGGGGATGAAAATATTAAAGGAGGTAATGATTTAGAGACATAGTTTTTTCCTTTCAAGATTGTGAAATATTTTTTTATATTTCAAGAGCTATGTGTTAAGACAACATGTGAGTCCAAGGCCTGATGTGCCTGTAATTAATTTTATAAAAATATTAAAAATATTTTATAATGCAAATGAAAAGTTTCATAAATAAAAAATGATATCTCTTAAATGAAAGCTTGGATCAGAAATATGAGACCAAAATTGAGTTTGGAAAACGTTTTTTTACCATATGAGAGACAAAAAATTGGTCAGTGTGGGGAATTAGAAATTCTTTGCTCATTGGCGGTACATTCAGTGGGTTAATTAATTATTAAATTAATTAATTAATTTATTTTGACCTAAATGAAAAACCTATAAGAATACTTCCATGGATAATCCTAAAAGGTTATCATCATAAAACATAAGAGGATTCTAGAGATTATCATTCCTACTTTATTGGAGAATCACCCTAGATGATAATGAAATGCCAAATCAGTGCAAATCAAGATGCAGTGAACACAATGACTTCCTTTAATCATTGGAAACCATGTTATTATTCAATGAATGACCTAGTCTCCAGGATGGACAAAACAATTTATTGTTTCCATTATGATTAAATACATTAAGCATATCAATCCTTGTTCTTGGATCTATACCAATTGTAAATTGATCATGCACCCATATATTGAAATATTAATTTATTATTCTATGTTTTCTATACTCGGGTGCTCATTCTTGATCACTGGAAAAGAATGGTTGTAAATGATAATTTATTTTTTTATTATCCCTTTTCCCCTTATTTTCTACACATTCATCACTAATTAGGTCCCACAATCCTAGTTTAACATTACTGGGTGGTACTGAGCTCGATTAAACCCCTGAAATAACAATTGTTTCACAAATGAAGGATAGATTGATGAATATAGAACATATATAGGATGATTGTGAATTATGGATGATCATTCCAATGATTTGAGATCATGGAATAAAATGAAGGAGGATTCAGGGGTGTGTAATACATGCAATGGACCTCTTATGAGTAACATAATTCAATTTCTAGTGAGAGATGGCTGAAAATCACGATCCACGACTAGATCCACTAATTTCATCTAGAGATAGAGATGGATTCAAAGTAGAACAACCAGATTCAAGGCATGGATCACAGATCTATGTTTTTTAAAAAAAAAACCCGACTACACACTATGTATAAGGATGAAAATACAATGTGTAGCCCCTTAAGTATGATTACAAGGGTTTTGGAGATCTATAAAGATGTCATGATGAGTATCCCTCCTACACGCCATGTACTTAGTCTCCAGGTGGATGATCCATGTGATTGACCACATGGGAGCGACTATATGTGGGAGTACATGGCCAAGAACATGAACATGTATCTGAGTACACGAACATGGACAGACCACAAAGGTGGCACCCCATGTGAAGAAACACATTGTTTACTGTAGTACACGAACCCGACTTGAGATACACGACCTGATATCAGTTAGTCTAGACACACCATGTAGTCCACCGACATAGAGTGTAAAAGTGGAACATCATTTTTTATAGTGATCGGACTTAGAAATTGTCCAATGATCAAAGTATGTGAATCTGTCTAAGAATACATCTGAAAACCCATAGTAACTAATTGGGATTAAAAATAGTTAGATAAAAAATATATTATGAATGATTAGTAAAAAAACATTCTAATATAATGCACAACAGAATAACAACTTGATAAAACTAGTAAAATAAAATCATATAATAAAGTAAGAATGAATTACACAAAGATTTATAACATGTTTGTACTATATAACCTTAATATTTACGGAAGTAATAAATACTGACTTTGGATATCCATGGTTTTCAACATAACTATAATTTCTATCTTTCCTCACTAGGAAATACCTTGATTCTATGATCAGTATTAACTTAATCTTATGATACCCTAGAAGACCTCAATCCAATGTTCAATATAAAAGCTTTCTTCTATTAAACTATAATACCTTGATCATCTTGATTGGTATCAGTAATCTTTTTATCCTTGGAATCCATTGATCTGAATGCATATCGTAATAAGCGATTATAATAGAAAAATTTTATAAGGAATTTACAATCCATATAATGGATTCCTCATAATAAAAACTATTTAAAACATTACAATTAATAAGAATGATATGTTCCAGTAGAGAAATATTTATATGTGTTGAGTTTCAAATGCATCAGGTCCCAGTTACTCAGATTCTCTCACTTTTATAGGCATCCCACTAATGGTCATATTTTCTGTGAATCTTAGTGTTGGTTTCAATGACCTCGAATGATCTTCACTTGAAATCTCAAAAAATTATCTCTTCACCTAATTTCATTTAATAGGACCATTAAAATGCTGTAATAAAAGTATTTTTTATGATAGAAACAATTATAACAATCCAATTATAAAATTTTGATTGTATGATGGAATATACTATTTTAATTATAATAAATTGAACTATTGTTAGTATAATAAATTGAACTGGTTTTTTTCTGATGAACTAAAATAATGTTAGTCCGATGAATATGACATTAGTTATTCCAATGGATAGGGAACTAGTTAGTTCAATGTAACATACTCTAGGACATCCAATATATCATAATTAAGTATATACAGTTTATATTATTTTAGTTAAAATCACTTTTTGGTCTGACAGGGAAAGATGTTTTCTGTAAAAAAATTCTATAAGACTTGGTAAATATAAAGTTAGTAAAATAAGGTTTTAAGAAATTGTTTATGATTTTAAAAATATAGAAATGTAAATATAGAAAGTATAAACTTTCGACTCAATAATCTCTACCATTTTGTAAAGCACAAAACACAACACTTGAAATTAAAAAATTTTAACTTTGAAAAACTTAGAATACCTTTGTTAATTTAAGAACATCAATGAAATAGTCTTCAATAGAAACTTCTGTCCTTTGTTTCTTATCTCCCCTATCTTGATAAATTCATTTCGTTCAACATTCACTATCCAAAAGATCTCTCCCTTAAAATAATTATCCCCTTTAAATAACTATTCTCGTTAAAACATTCTCCACATTTTTGATTTCCAAAAAAATAGGGGTAGTAATAATATATCCCAAAATGTTATAAAATAGATCTAAAAAACAATTGTGTTTGAATAAAAATTAATAAAAATCATAACGAAATAAAATTCCCCCATGTAAAGTTTCAAAAAAACTCAAACAAAACATATAATATGAATAATCCATTTGAATAAAATATCAATTCCAATTATTTGTTTTTTAGTACATCAAGAGTTAAGATAAAAATATTCATTCTTTCTTGGGTAACTTCTTAACTATATCTTTCAATTTTCAAAAATATTAATTGTTCTTATTAGTCTCTAAAGCTGTGGACCTGATTTTAACTGTATTATCCTCTAGGACAAAAAATATTCAATTTTATACGATCAAATTGATTACCACCTCTTCAATAAGTCTGATGTTCTTATTTACTTATTTAAGTATCTAAAACAAATTTTCAAAATATTGTATTCTTGCAATATCTTCTTTTTTATATTGAATTTATTCTTTTAGTTTAGTTATTTATTGATTCTGTGATTGAAAAATTCATGAATTGATCCTCCAAAATTAATTTGTTAGAAATATCTGATGATATTTTATAAAAGGAATATATAATTTCCAAAGAAACAATATTAATTTCTTCAAAATGATCATCATTGAATTTAAGATATCCATCAACTTGTTTCAATAATATTTTAATTTTATTAAATATCATTTTTCCTCCATTTGATTTAACTTCTAAATTTTTTATATCAGTTTCATATTGGATATTTTTTTGGCATAATCTTCAAAGAATCCGATTTTTCAGTCTAACTATTTTTTATTTTCTTTCAGTGAGATTCAATATTTAGGAGACATATAATTGAATATATAATCTATTTCAGAGAAAGAAAAATATAATATACTATCCTTTCATCCTTGGTGGTTGAAACTTTATATGATTTTAAAGAGTGGTCAAAAATATGTTTCCTAAAAGGAACAATATTAATCTTTTCCACTTGTATCTTCTTTTCATCATCTAAAATTTTCATCACATAAACATATCTATTGGTCTATAATTTTTTGATATTTTTTATGGGAGTTTTTTATTCCTCATTATCATGTGAAGAAGAATGTTATTTCACAGAAATATCTATGATATGATTTTTTTCTCAATATGGGTTCATAAAGACGTAGAGGATAATAACGACTCTGAGGATATTTCTTCTTCAATTTTTTCATCATTTTAATATAATTATTCTTATAACTCTTTTTCATAATGCCTTTCAGTTTTTAAAATAGAATCTCCATACTTCTATTCCAAATTGTAAACTTTTTTTGAACTTTTTTTTGAACTTGACATTCCAATTATAACTATTTACTCATTTTCTTCACATATGTAATGGGAAAAATTGATATTTCAACAATTTATATATCTATTGGTACTGATTGTTAAGGAATTTTCTGATTGGAAACAGAATGTCTACCAGAACTAGAAATTGGTTGAATGAATAACAGGGGTGAAATTGATAATGTTGTACTAGCTGAATATTTTTCTAACCTTTTATACATTTTTCCATCACCATCTCATGAGAAAATATTTTCCTTTGCTTCTGTTTATTTTTTTATTCTTTCATCACTTCAAAAATTTTTATTTTCAAATCTAAATATTTAGATTTATCAAAACCGAACTCTAGATCTCCAGAATTTTTTTATGCCTTATGCACCATTAACTTTTTGAATCCCTCATCTAACATATTTGTTGGTTTTTTTGAGTTTGGGGGAGAAGAATCATATTTTCATTTTTTCCCTTTCTTTGGATCTTTCATTTTTTTTGATGTGCCACTTAAACATCAAATTTTTCCTTGTTTGATTTATCTATTTTTTTATTTTCAAATTGAAGACTAACTTCATCCTGGATATATTTTCTTCTCCAATCAAAGAGACTATTTCAAAAACTGCTATAGACTGATTATTAATTTTCATAACTTCCATTCAATTGACTAATATTTTATTGATGTAGTATGGAAACACCAGTATCTTTAACTTCATCAAATTTTTATTCACCTATTAAACTGAAAAGAAGACAAAATTTACAAAAATAAACTTTCTCATACTTATTAATAAATCCAGTACAAAGATATCAAGAACATTCATTGTGTCTTGGTCTCTTTTACTTCATATTAAAAATCTCTACATCTATAAAGTCACAACTCTTTCATCCCATGAAAGATGATAAACTTTAATAATTTTTTCAAAATATGAAAAATAGAGAATATTTGGTTTGTATTTTTCAAAACATCCAAGATTAACTGAAAGCTTACGAGAAGGAATATTTTCTTCTAATTTCAATAGAATTTTGACTAAATAAACCACTTTTTGAATTGTTAATTAATAAATTTTATTAAAAAGATTAAATATAATAAATTCCATATCATCCTCAAATATAAAATTAATTAAAAAATAAAGTTATTTTAAAATCACTTGATAGTGAAAAAAAATCCTATTTCTCCATACAAACTATCACCCATTCATGGAATTTTATATCATGTTTTAATAAAGTGTTAGTTTTTTCGTACTAAGATTTATTGATTACTCTTTCTTACAAAAAATTATTATTCGAAAAATATTTCTCAAAATCCATATTTATGAATCACAATGAAGAAATTCTCGAATGAAGAAATAGATTGGACTAATGGAAAACTATTGGACCGAGTAAAAAAAGGAGGGCTCAGGGTTGAGATATAATTATAAGAAAAGAGATGTGGGAATAAAGTGGATAATGTATTAGCTTCCATTTTTACCTAGGATGGTGTATTTATTTTTATGTTTTGGGATCATTTACTCTATATGGTTTTCATTTTTTAAAGAGGATAACCTTAGGATTCAGTATTATAGACCCCTATATCTCTCTGTTCTTCTCATTCATAGTTTGTTGTTTTGGCCTTTTTTTCCTTAGTGTACTATTATTCCTTCCTATTTGGAATAAAATATTTAAAAAAAATTGGTTGTGAGAAGGTTGATATTAATCCTCTAATGTTTAAATATATATTATAAACTCTTAATTTCCTCATATAACAATAAAATTACCAAACTGAACATTTATCTAATTATGAAAAACATTAAAATTTTGTAAAAATTGAAAATCTGTAAAATTTATTCATACATAAATAGAAATTATAAAGTATAAGTAAATTATAATTAAAAAATAAAATATTTTTAAAAATACCTCGTTGAGTAGAATTATAACTTTTTGTATGAAATTTTTTTAGTAACTTTTAATTCTTTTTTTCTAAAAAACACATCCCATAATATTCCTAACAAAAAGATTATCTGAAAAAAAATTTAGTAATGTTTTTATTCTAAAAATATTTAATTAATATTTTATGTTCAGAAAAATTTTAAATCCTTAAAATTTTCAAAGACTAAATAATATAGAAACACAAAAAATTATGAAAAGCATTTTTAGGAAAACCAAAATTTTAATAATTACTAAAGATTTTATAAAACTAAAACATATGTACTCCCTATTTGGAAAAAATTTCCTTAATTTAAGAATATTATTAAAAAATAATTAGATATGAATGAACACTTTATATTGACCACTCCTAGATTTTGTTTAATGTAATTAAATATATCAAAATAAATGGGTTTAGTGAAAGTTTCTGTAAGTTGTCCTTGAATTCCAATGAATTCTAAAATTATATCTCATTTTTGTGTGTGATCTCAAAGGAAATGGTGTCTTATATTTATGTGATTTTATCATTAGTGATGTACTGGGTTTTTAATTAATTCAATGGAACTTGTGTTATCACAAAATATTTTACTTTTACTAAGAATCATGCTATAATCGGTAAGAGTTTGTTGTCTCCACAACACTTGAGCACAAAATAATTTCATCTACCACATATTTAGATTCAGTAGTGGGAAGTGGTACTAAGTATTGTTTCTTACAAGACCAAGAAACTAAATACTCTCATAGGAAATGAAAAGTTCTTTAAGTACTTTTTATATCTATTCAACGAACACCAAATTAAATATTCAAAAAACTTTTAATTCAAAATCATTTATAGAAGAGTAAAAAAACCAAAATCTATAGTTTCCTTAAGATAATGAAAAATTAATTTTGTAGATTTATGGTGGGAATATTTTTTTAATTTATTCATATCTTGCACTTAAGTATATAGAAAACATTAAATCTGGATGACTAGATATCAAATATAGTGAACTTCAAATCATTCCTCTAAAGGTATTTTTATCAACTGGTTTCCCAGATTCGTTAATATATAAATTATATGAGATTCCTGTTGGAGTACTAACACTTTTATTATTTTCATATCTAATTTTTGTAAGAAGATATTTTATATACTTATCTTGAGATATAAAAGTTCATTCTACTGTTTGCGAAATTTGAGAACCTAGAAAATATGCATGTTATCCCATAATTCTCATTTCAAACCCAGGATTAAAAATATATACAAATGAATCTATCAAATATTTTTGAGTAGAACCAAATATAAGGTCATCGACACATATTTGAATAATGATGATGTTTTTTGAAACTTATTTTATAAATAGAGTTGGATCAACAGGTCCCTTGACAATGTTGTTTTGTAACAAAAATATTGTTAATCTATTAAACTAGGATATCGGGGATTATTTAAGTCCATAAAGTGTCTTAATATGTTTAAAAAAAATTTCTTTATATTTTTTATTTTCAAAACTAGGGGGTTGTTCAACATAAAATTCATCCTAAGATTATCTGTTAAGGAATACACACTTCACATCCATTTGAAATAGTTCATAATTAAGGATTGCTACATATTCAAGGATTATATGCATAGTTAATGCCTTATCAATAATGAAACATTTTTTAATAATATATTCCCTCCTTTTGAATATATACTTTATTAAAAATTATAGCTTTATTTATAACTATTATTCCATTTTCATCACATTTATCATGAACAACCCATTTTACTCCAATTATAGAAGTATATTTAGGTCATTCAACCAAAGTAAAAAATTTATTCCATTCAAATTCATTGGGTTAATCTTTCATGTATTTTATCCAATATTCATCACCTAAAGCCTCATTAAGTGTCTTAGGTTTGAATTATGATAATAATGAAAAATGTTCAATTTCATTTCTTAAGGAACTTCTATTTATAACTGATTAATATACATCACCAATTATTTTATCACTAGGATTATACCTAAGAAACAACCTATTCCACGGGTTTACAAAATTATGTTCTCTAAGAACATGTTCAAATTATTCTTGTGGTAGAACCTTAGAAACATATCAATCTATTATTCTTTTATAAGAAGAAGGTTCCAACATAGGTTGAAAATTAGTTTTTGAAATAACATCTAGATATGTGGGTTGAGGGTTTTTAAAAACAAATGGATTGGTTCCATAAAATTTAACATGTAATGTTTTCTCAACAGTACCTATGTTTTTATTAAAAAATATATTTTCCTTACTAGTTTTAGATTATCCTAAAAATATTATTTTATCAAATTTGGGTTCAAATTTATGTAAATTATAATTATTATTTAAAATGGATACATTAAATCCAAAAGCATTGAATTAAGAAAGTTTTGAATTCCTTCTGAACCAAAACTCAAAAGGAGTTTCATTAATAAAAGGTCTTATTAAAAATAGATTTATAGTATAACATACAATACTAACTTATTCAACCCAAAAATATTTATAAATTGAGTATTCAATCTGTATAGTTAATCTAATATCCAGAGTGATTCTACTTATTCTTTAAACTACACCATTTTTATGGAGTTCTTGGTTCCAAAAAGTTATGGATAATACCTTTTTTACCATAAAAAGTCTCAAAATATGAATTTAAAAATCTCCACCACTATCAATATGAATAGTTATCAAGGAGTGGTTTTTCTCATTTTTAACTTGATATACAAATGTTTAAAAAAAAACGTTTAAGACTTTTTTTAGAAAATAAACCCATGTGTATCTAGTGTAATCATAAAATAAAACATACACATAGTATTTTCCACCGACACTTCTAGTTTATGTTGGAATAAGAAAGTCCATGTGCACTAACTGTAAAGAATCATAATTTGAGGCTTCACTAATATATTTAAAACATGACTTATTTTTCTTTCCTAATTAAAAAGGATTATAGACTTTTAAAGTACCAAATTTATGTTTTGGTAGATCTTTAACTAGCCATTTATTTGAAAGTTTAGCTAATGTTCTAAGAATATAGTGTCATAATATTCTATTCCATAACCATAATTGATCATCAATTAAACTAATATAGGGTAGAACTTGGATGATAAGTTCATCTATGTTATGTGTGTAAACATTCTCATGGATATTGGAAGAAATAATAAATTCATCATTAGAATTGTGAATAGTACATTTATGATTCCTGAAGTTCACAAGATATCACTCATCACATAATTGGATTATTCTAATAAAGTTGTTCTTAATACCTAAAAAAATAAAACATTTGAAATTAAATCTTTTCTAAGAAGAATAGTGTTACATATTCCAATTATTTCTCCTTGATTGTTATCAACAAAGGAAAAATTTCCAAAATTATTTTTTTTATTATTCTCGATGAAATCCTTTTTTATAGTCATATTTCTATAATAATCACTATCCCTATACTATATGTTGTTGTTGGTACATTTCTTATCCCCCTTAAACAAAAAGATTATATTTTTGGAGCCAACATTTTCTTGGTTCCTGTATTATAAGAAAGTAAAATTTTCATAATCCACATTTTTCCATATCGTTATGTTGACAAAATGTCAATTCTTTTAAAAAATAATCCTTATAAAATACTAAGTTTTGAAATTTTAGTAAAGAACATTTATTATTTTAGGGACCACTACTTTTGAATTTAGTACAAAGTGGATCACCTTTGGAACAAAATAATTATATTGAAAAATAGGTTTTATATTTATAAAACCCATTTCAGATACATCTCAATGAGTTCTTATTTGATTATACATCTTATAAAAATATTCATTTCTAATAGTAAACTTTGAAAAATACTCTTTTAAACTAGATATTTTAGAATTTAGTTTTATAACTAGATTCTTATCCTCAAATGTAGTTTTTTTCGAACTATGTTTTTCTATATCATTTAACAAATTTTTCTATTGAAACTAGGATTCTCTAGTTCTTTTAAAGATTTTTTTTTCAAATTTTTTTTATTTAACTCTTTAGAAAGAATTAACATCTCAGTAGTAAGAGTATAAATTCGAAAATTTTCTTTAGCAAGTTTTTCCTGAGCAATATCATGTTTTTTTTAAATCTTAAAATTATTGTTTTCTAGTTATTTAGAAAATATAGAAACCTCAACAAACTATTTAAAGAATACTTTTCTTTAGATGAAGAAGATTCATCATATAATAACATATAATTATTGTCATTAATATCACTATCAGGGTAATTATCATTTAACATAAGATTACTTAGATATTAAATAGTTACCATTTCCATGCAGAAATTGTTAATACTCACAATCATAGTAAAGAATTCAATATTCTTTCTATTTTCACTAGAAATTTCGTAAGAACTTTCTGAAGAACTATCTCCACCACTTGCACTCCAAGTATATGAATATTTTATTTTTATTTTATTTTTGTGCTTGTAATAATTCTTATAATTTTTTTCATAATTCATATCATTCTTATCCTTTCTTTTCAACTTAGTTTAGTCTTGTGTTATATGTACAACTTTCTTACATTCATAACAGATTTCTTATCACGACCCGTCCTCAGGGCCCATGCCATGACTGCCCCATGCTCGCCTTCCATAGGCCAGGGGCTGGCGACTAGCACCAATGGCGTAAATCCCAATCAAAAGGGAAGGCATTAACTTTACGAAACGAAAGCACACACAAACAGAGTACAAGAAGAAGCAAAACTAAATAAAGTAGTATAACGAACGTGCTGAAAGTACGAGGCGTCAGAAATACAATCCCAAAATAAAGATACATCTATAACTGAAAGTAAAGTAAAACTCAAAGGAAAACAGCTGAAAGGTGACAAGAATCTCCTGGATCGTCCTTCAGGTTCCTACCTGAAGGGTAGTTACAAATTTCCTCCTCAACACTCCACGTTTTTCCGTATCCTCCGGGTACCGAATCGTCGTGAGATCCACCTCGGGGTACCGTCCAGCTTTACAAGACTCAACCACGATCAGTGATATCCGTTGTCTGCAACCAACACAATGAGGTACGGGCAAAGCCCGTGCAGGGGTGAATATATGATACTCATAAGGGACCCAGAGACCCTCAAGGTCTCACTAAATCCAACAAGGAAAATCACAAAGAAAGTTCTCAACAGATAACCCTTACTTAGGTATAAGCCCATACTTATACCTAAGTTACCAAGTAACCTATCTCAGCCACAAGGTGTCACACAGATATGAAGTCGACAGATAACCACTACTTAGGTAAATGCCCATAAATATACGTAAGTTATCTAGTAACCCATCTCAATCATGAGGAAGACACAAAGGTCAATGACTCAGCTCAAACCAGGATTTTTATTCACGATGACGAAAAGCACGACTGCTGGGGAACTCCTCCTCTATCGAGTGCAGTAGTCCTGTCACCACTCCGAGGTGTCACTTAGTAACCTTAGACTGCTGAGGTACTCCTCCTTTCGAGTACCGCGGGTCTTCCACCTCACAAAGCAGTGCTCCTCCGCCATGGGTCTACCACCTCACACAATAGTGCTCCCCCTAATAGCCTACAGAGGTACTCCTCCTGTCGAGTACCGTGGGTCTGCCACCTCACAAAGTAGTGCTCATCTACCATGGGTCTGCCACCTCACAAAGTAGTGCTCCCCACTGGGCTATGCAAGTCACTTCGAATCAAATCAGACAAGTAGTCATCAGGTCTCAGCCAGTTACAAGGTCCCCGTACTCCGTATTCTTTCCTCCTGGAGGATCTGATCCACAAGCCACTGCTTGATACTCCAAGTATCACAAAGTACCACGAAGAAGTATCACAAAGGACCGCCTCGTCACAGGGGTCTCAACGCAACAGACAATGCGTCAATCGGACGCCCGGTCTGTGAGTTATTAGTCTTTTCATCCTAGGGGCCCGGTTGGTTTTGTGTACAAGCCAACCCGACCGTATATAAACTGTACCCCAAACTCACATAGGGTATACTCATAGGGACCGTTTCTCTATGTGATCACCAATACCGCTGACGGTTCGTCAAACGGACGTCCGGTCTGAAAGTTATCAGCTTTTCTGTTCTAGGGGCCTGGTTGGATTTCGGGTACAATCCAACCTGGCCATACTCCAACTACGTGCGAACCACGAGTGGAGTAAGACCAAAGCTTCATCTCACTACTAGAAATCCAACAAAGTCAACGACATGTCAATCGGACGTCTGGAGCTCAAGTTATAGGCGTTTCCGCTCTGAGGACACGGTTTGTTTCGTGTTCGAACCAACCTGGACGTACCCAAAGTTCTCCGAAACCTTGAGTGTAATATATTGAAACGACCGTCTCAATCCAAGGATTGTGTCACCACTGACGGTGCGCCAATTGGAGGTCCATAGCCCAAGTTACGGGTGTTTGAAAAAAACTACCCGCTTTTAGGGGGGTTTGGGCCCGGACCGATTCGGCCCAAGACCCCCTGGGTCGGCCCGAACTGGGTCGACCCAACCTGGGTCTGGGTCTGGCCTAGTTGGGCACGGCCCGGCCCAGCGGCTGGGCGCCCTAGCCCAGCACGAGCGGCTCGGCTCGGCTGGGCGCTCGGTCTGTGACCGAGCGGCGTGAGGGGGGGGGGACTGCCCCCTCGCCTTATAACAGTGGCCCCACATGGGGGGACTTCCTGTCCACCATCAGGGGTGACGACACAAGGAATTCTGAATGGCCGACCCGGTTGGCCGACCGGTGCCGCTGCCGCGGGACCCCGTGGCCCCGCCCTCCAAGCGCCGGCAGCCGGTTTTATCCGTCCGCCTCCTGGTCTTCCACCACGGCCAAAGGGCTGCGACTCTTGATGCTCCGGCAGCTGGGGAGTCCGGCCGCCCCCTGTCTATGCCCGCCACGGCCTTAGGCTACGACCCTTCTTCGACCGGCGCGGTGCGTCGACACCGCGCCCCTCCGTCGTGGCCCGCCCCGACTGCGGCCCTTCAAGATGATCCGGCACGGCGCGACGATGCTGTGCCCCTCCGCCGTGGCCCCCGCTCCGTCTGCGGCCCTTCAAGATGCTACGGCGTGGCACGACGGTGCTGCGCCCCTCCACCGTGGCCCCCGCTCCGTCCGTGACCTCTTTCTGCCTTAACAGCACAATGCGACGACGCCGCACTCCTTCACCGCGGTTCCCTCATTTCAACATAGTGCGACGGCACCGTGCCGTCTCTATTCCAATCCACAATGAAGGACAACAATAAAAAGGGATGAGGTTCGACCGTGTTTGTGCGGCGTAGCGCCGCACTCCTTCGCCGTGGTTCCCTCGTTTCCATGCGGTGCGACGGCACCACGCCGTCTCCGTTCCAATCCACAACGAAGGACAACAGTAAAAAGGGAGGAGGGTCGGCGGTGTTTGTGCAGTCTGGACCCCTCCCGTTAATCAATAGCAAGCGGCTAAAAGATTAACGATGAACACCCAAATATTCACGAACATATAATCAAACCCCTACCTCGAAGAATGCGTTCATAGGTGTTGCGGTAGACGGCATCGCAGTAGACGGGCATCGTTCCATCAACATCCGGAAGGATGAAGCCAAGGGTGGCGTCGACGTTCGTCGCATTCTTCGTTGGAGAGGATATGATTTCCCCAAGTGTTGGGCGTCGCAATACTTTACTAGCGATTTGTCTCTTGGTGAAGTCATCCCAAAACCTTCTCCCAAGCTCTGTATATATAGGAGAGGGGGAGAGGTATGTAACCATCATGGAATTTATGACGGTTCATTTATTTGGAACCTTCCTAAATTCCAACGATGCGGTTACTTAATTTAAAAAGTGGGTCAGGCGAATTAAATTGTGTTGGCGCAATTTAAGAGGTGCGTTGACACTACTTAAGAGTGGAGGATGCCAAGAAGTTTCCCCCACATAGCCTGCGTCAAAACATAGGACATGAATCAATTTTATGTTGATACATAAAATTAATTGACAGCAATTAATTTCACATCGACACTTAAAATTAAATCACAGCAATTAATTTTTACGTCGACCCATAAAATTAACTGAATAAAATTAATTTTACGTCAACTCATAAAATTAATTTAGAGCAATTAATTTTACGTAGACATATAAAATTAACTGAAAACAATTAATTTTATGTCGACCCATAAAATTAATTGAGTGCAATTAATTTTTACGTCGATATATAAAATTAATTGATGGGGGGTTTGAGAGGATTCCTCTCCCTATCCATTAAATGGGAGGTTAGGGTGTGGCGGTTCCACCACCAACTCCCAAGTGGAGCTTCTAACCACTTTATCCGCACTGCATGTGTTTAAAAAAAATAAAACAAATTATTCACTTGTTTTATTTTATTAACCCACATAAAACCCCAAAAACTAACTTTCATACCCGATCATCCGCCATTGAGATGAAAGTATTCTTAAGTGAATATCAGAACTGCGAGTTTAATGGTTCCCTCGAAATTCAATTCCGAGCACCGGTTCAAAAGTTATAAAACACCACTCGTACGTTTACTGAATGTACCCGAAAAAAAGTTCGGAAAATTATTATTAGTCACCCTCGACCCACTGCGGTCAATGTTAGGATCTTCCTAGGAAAAACATGCCCCAACAAGCTCAATGGTACTCTGGGATTTTCAATTAGAGTTACCATTTAGATGTTATGAATTTTACAATAAATTAATTGTCACTTAATTATTTTATTTACGGTCAAAAACTAACTTTCTAAGGTGGCTCTCACTGGCCCAAGTTTGTATCTGCTTATAAAACGCATACCCTCATGAGTTTAGCGGTGGTCTCAGATTTCTAATCCGAGTTACCGTTTGTGAGTTATAAGCATTTGAAAAATAAAATAACTTTATTTAATTATTTTATTTATAGTTATGCCATTTTTGGGTTTTCTCACAGGAGGCCTATGATGACTAAAATCAAGTCACGCCTATGGTAAAACCGCCATCCTGAGAACAACGATGTCCTCAGATTTCTGATCTGAGTAACCATTTAAGATTTATTCCACTTTTTCAAGAAAACAGCTTATGCACGTTAATTTAAGCTTAAAAAAACTTCAGAAAATTATTCTAGGTACACCAGGCCTTAGAATCAGGTGCCGTCAGAAACTGCATACTCGTAAAATTCCAAAATATTTAAGATTTTTTTTTGAAATTTACGGGTCTTTATATTACTCCCACCTCAGGGCTTTACGTCCCCGTAATGATACATCAAAAAATAAGGAAACAAAAGGGGGTACTGTGCACGCATCTGAGCCTCCCGCTCCAATGTGCTCTCTTGGAGGTTCTCGTGCTTCCATCTGATGCGCACTAGAGGAATCGACAATCCACATAGGACCTTCTCTTTTCGATCCTAGATCTCCACTGGGACCTCCGCAAAATTCACCCCGTCATTGATGTTCAGCTCCCCATGGTCGATGATATGCATCAAGTCGTGCACGTATCTCCTCATATGAGATACGTGGAAAAAACGTCATGCACCTAGTGCAACTGAGGTGGATGGGTCAAGCGGTAAACCACCTCTCCTAGCCTATTGAGGACCTAGAAGGGTCCGATGAAGTGCGAAGATAACTTTTAGCCCCGGACAAAACTCCGTAATCCACTTCGAGGTGAGACCAGTAAGAAAACGTGGTCGCCATCCTCAAACTATAGCGGTCTCCACCTCCTGGATGTCCTAAACCTTATCTGGTCCTACAAGAGCTGCTAAGATTTCTTCTTTTCTGATAAGAGAAATCTAGTCTCATCCCCTGGATGAACCACGTTATTTTCCTAATACAGTCAATCCCGACATGGATGATACAAATCCATACCAAGGATGACGTTATAAGGCCTCGACACTACTACCAAGAGATCCAACCATTACTCTCGCCTACAAGGGTTGAGTCACACTGTCGGCATCAGTGTGTGGTCACTGGGTCTCCTCCAGTAGGTATCTCAAAAGTGAGGGTCAAGTCAACAGTTTTAACTGGGACCTCTCAGTATCAATCAAACAAATGGACAGGAAAGCAAGCATCACAAAGATAAGTGTCTTTTACTAATACAGCTTGAAGTACAAAGAAACAAATACAACAGCAAAATGGAACTAGAAGTACAATGAACAAAAGGAATCCACTAGTTGCACTCCTGCCCACCTACTTCTGGAGCTCTACTGCCTTGTCCACTGCTCGGCTGTTGCTCAAGCACCCACCGCTGCTTCTGTCTTGGTGGCTCCTTCAATGCCTGTGGATCAACTGTGCGGGGAGTCAGACATTCACGTGCCATGTGACCCTTCCTGCCACATTCATAACACTTCCTACTCCTCAGATGGATTCCTTTGTTTCGCGTGCCTCGCACAACCAAACCTGTATCCCGAGGTCGCCCACTTGCTGGTCTGGTCCTCTTGGACCCCTGCATCTTTTGTCTACTGCCTACAGATGACTCAGCTACTGATGGAAAATCCTACGGCAAAGGCAGCAGCTCCTGAGCATGCTCAGAGTGTAGATTCACCGGTATGAACTCCTCCCTAAAGAAGGCCTTGAAGTCTCCCCATGTTAAGGTCATCTCATCACAAAACTGGAGCATCCGGTTCCACCATCTGCCTGCTACTTCCTGAAGGATGCTGGCAGAAAAGATCACCCTGAAGTCTGCTGGTATACCCACTATCCTAAAAACTCTTACCACAGCCTCCAGCCAATCCTAGGCCGCCTGTGGGTCCATATCTCCCCGAAACCTAGGTGGCCTATGGCACTGGAACTCGTGAAGAGCGCTCAAGGGGTGTGCATCTCCTGTTTCTAGGGTTGGTGGCATCGGTGGCCCAACGTATGGTAGTATCACCGGTTCCTCCACTTGTGCCTCAACTGTAAGAGGGCCCTGTATCGAGGCCTCGTTGCTCGGTAGGCTTTCAGTACATACATACCTCTGGGCTCTAGCTGGTTGTCCATGGAAAGAAATCCTGAAAGAAACATACGTGACACGGTCAAACGATTATACCTGGTGAGCAGACCTGGTTTGAGATGACTTTAAAACTCTCGGAGACATACACACAATCAGTGTTTTCGTGCACAAAGTCGGAAATTAGTAGTCAGGGTCCTGGTGTATGGACACGTCAGCCACCACACCAACACTGGACTCCTTGAACTGAAGACCACACTCAGTATCCTTAACACTATTACTTCATAGAAAGGAATGATCAGAGTCCTGAGTTCTGCGGTAGAACCAACTCCTTTGATACCAATTTGTCACGACCCATCCTCGAGGCCCGTTCCATGACTACCCCAAGCCCGCCTTCCATAGGCCAAGGGCTGGCGAGTAGAACCAAATGCGTAAATCCCAATAAAAAGGGAAGGCATTGCATTTACGAAATGAAAGCACACACAAATTGAGTACAAGCAGAAGCTACACTAAGTAAAGCAGTATAACAAACGTGATGAAAGTACAAGGGGCCGGAAATAGAATCCCAAAAGAAAGATACAACTACAACTGAAATTAAAGTAAAACTCAAAGGACAACAGCTGAAAGGTGACAAGAAGCTCCTGGACCATCCTCCGGGTTCCTACCTGAAGGGTAGGTACAAATGTCCTCCTCAGCACTCCACGTCTGTCTGTCTCCTCCGGGTACCGACTCATCATGAGATCCACCTCCAGGAACCGACTCGTCGTGAGATCCACCTCTGGGTACTGACTCGTTGTGAGATCCACCTCCGGGTACCGTATAGCTCTACAAGCCTCAACCACGATCTGTGATGTCCGTCATCTACAACCAACACAATGAGGTGTGGGAAAAGCCCGTGCAGGGGTGAGTATATGATACTCAACAGGGACCCCGAGACCCTTAAAGTCTCACTAAATCCAACAAGGATAATAACAAAGAATGTTCTCAACAGATAACCCTTACTTAGGTATAAGCCCATACTTATACCTAAGTTACCAAGTAACCCATCTCAGCCACGAGGTGTCACACAGATATGAAGTCGACGAATAACCACTACTTAGGTATATGCCCATACATATACGTAAGTTATCTAGTAACCCATCTCTATCATGAGTAAAACACAAAGGTCAATGACTCAGCTCAAACCAGGATTTTTATTCACGATGAAGAAAAGCACGGCTGCTGAGAACTCCTCCTCTATCAAGTGCAGAAGTCCTGTCATGACGTTGAGGTGTCACTCACTAACCTTAGACTGCTGAGGTACTCCTCCTGTCGAGTACCGCGGGTCTGCCACCTCACAAAGTAGTGCTCCTCCGCCATGGGGCTGCCACCTCACACAGTAGTGCTCCCCCTAATAGCCTACAGAGGCACTCCTCCTATCGAGTACCGTGGGTCTGCCACCTCACAAAGTAGTGCTACCCCTCCATGGGTCTGGCACCTCACAAATTAGTGCTCCCCACTAGGCTATGCAAGTCACCGTACTCCGTATGCTCACCTCCTGGAGGATCCGCTCCACGAGCCACTGGTTGATACTCCAAGTATCACAAAGTCCCATGAAGATGTATCACAAAGTACCACCTCATCATAGGGGTCTCAATGCAACAGACGACGCGTCAATCAGACGCCCGGTCTGTGAGTTATTAGTCTTTTCATCCCAGGGGCCCGGTTGGTTTCGTGTACAAACCACCCGACTGTCTCTCAACTATACCCCAAACTCACATAGGGTATAATCATAGGGGAAGTTTCTCGACATGATCACCAAAGCCGCTGACGGTTCGTCAAACGGATGTCCGGTCTGAAAGTTATCGGCTTTTCCGTTCTAGGGTCCCGGTTGGATTTTGGGTACAATTCGACTCAAACATACTCCAACTGTGTCCAAACATCTAGTGGAGTAAGCCCAAAGGTCCATCTCACTAAGAAGAATCCAACAAATTCGACGGCACATCAATCGGACATTCGGAGCTCAAGTTATAGGCTTTTCCGCTCCGAGGATCTGGTTGGTTTCGTGTTCGAACCAACCCAGCCATACTCAATGTTTTCTGAAACCTTGAATGTAACATACCGAAACGATCATCTCAATCCAAGGATCATGACACAACTGAAGGTGCGCCAATCATAGGTCCATAGCCCAAGTTACAGGCATTTGAATAAAACTGCCTGCTTTTAGGGGGGTTTGGGCCCGGATCGACCCGACCCAAGACCCCCTGGGTCGGCCCAAACCGGGTCCGGCCCAGCGGGCGTCCCGGCCCAGCAGGCGGCCCGACCCAGCGGGCGGCCCGACCCAGCGGCGCGGCGCGGCCCAGTGGCGCGACCCGGCCCAGCGGGCTGCTCGGCCCAGTGGCTGGGCGCCCTGGCCCAGCGCGAGCGGCCCGATTCGGTTGGGCGCTCGGTCTGTGACCGAGCGGCGCGAAGGGGGGGGGGGGGGGGGGGGCGCTGCCCCCTCGCCTTGTAATGGTGGCCCCACATGGGTGGACTGCCTGTCCACCACTGGGGGTTATGACCCCCAGAATTATAAACGGCCGGCCCGGTTGGCCGGCTGGTGCCGCCGCCGTGGGACCCCGTGGTCCCGCCCTCTAAGTGCCTGAGGCCAGTTTTATCCGGCCACCTCCAGGTATTCCGCCTCAGCCAAAGGGCTACGACTCTTGATGGTCTGGCAGCCGGGGAGTCCGGCCGCCCCCTGTCGGTGACCGTCGCGACCCTTCTTTGACCGGCACGGCACGACGCGTCAGCGCTGCGCCCCTCCGCCATGGCCCGCCCAGGCCGTGACCCTTCAAGATGCTTTGGTGCGGCGGGATGGCGCCGCCCCCCTCCTCCGTGGCCCCTGCTCAGTCCGCAGCCTCTTTCGGCCTTAACGGCGCAGCACGACGGCGCCGCGCTCCTTCGCTGCGGTTCCCTCATTTCTGCGTGGTGCGACGACACCGCGCCATCTCCATTCCAATCCACAACGAAGGACAACAATAAAAAGGGAGGAGGGTCGACCGTGTGTGTGCGGTCCATCCCCTCCCGTTAATCGATAGCAAGCGGCTAAAAGATTAACAATGAACGCCAAAATATTCATGAACATATAATCAAAACCCTACCTCAAAGAAAGCGTTCATTGGTGTCTCGGTAGACGGCGTCATGGTAGACGGGCGTCGTTCCGTCAACATCGGGAAGGATGAAGCCGAGGGTGGCGTCAGCGTTCTTCGCGTTCTTCGTTGGAGAAGATATGATTTCCCCAAGTGTTGGGCGTCGCAATACTTTACCAGCATTTCGTCACTTGGTGAAGCCGTCCCAAAACCTTCTCCCAAGCTCCCTATATATAGGAGAGGGGGAGAGGTATGTAACCATCGTGGAGTTTATGACGGTTCATTTATTTGGAACCTTCCTAAATTCCAACGATGCGGTTACTTAATTTAAAAATGGGGTCAGACGAATTAAATTGCGTTGGCGCAATTTAAGAGGTGTGTTGACACTACTTAAGAGTGGAGGATGCCAATAAGCTTCCCCCACATAGCCTACGTCAAAACATATGACACGAATCAATTTTATGTTGATACAAAAAATTAATTGACAACAATTAATTTCACGTCAACACATAAAATTAAATCACATTAATTAATTTTTACGTCGACCCATAAAATTAACTGACAACAATTAATTTTACGTCAACTCATAAAATTAATTTAGAGCAGTTAATTTTTCATCGACACATAAAATTAACTGACAATAATTAATTTTACGTTGACCCATAAAATTAATTGAGTGCAATTAATTTTTATGTCGACATATAAAATTAATTGATGGGGGGTTTGAGAGGATTCCTCTCCCTCCCCATTAAATGGGAGGTTAGGGTGTGGCGGTTCCACCACCAACTCCCAAGTGGAGCTTCTAACCACTTTATCCGCACTGCATGTGTTTAACAAAATGTAATAAATTATTCACTTATTTTATTTTATTAACCCACGTAAAACCCCAAAAACTAACTTTCATACCCGATCATCTGCCATTGAGGTGAAAGTCTTCTTAAGCGAATATCGGCACTGCGAGTTCAACGGTGCCCTCAGAATTAGATTCCGAGCACCGGTTCAAAAGTTATAAAACGCCGCTCGTACGTTTATTGAACGTACCGGAAAAAAAGTTCGGAAAATTATTATCAGTCACCCTCGACCCACTACGGACAGGGTTAGGATCTACCTTGGAGAAACACGACCCAAATAACTCAACGATACTCTCATATTTTCAATTCGAGTTACCGTTTAGAAGTTATGAATTTTACAATAAAATAATTGTCACTTAATTATTTTATTTACGGCCAAAAACTAACTTTCTCAGGTGGCTCGCGCCGACCAAAGTTAGTATCTTCTTAAAGGAAGAATACCCTCACGAGTTCATAGGTGGTATCAGATTTCTAATCCGAGTTACTATTTGTGAGTTATAATCATTTGAAAAATAAAATAACTTTATTTAATTATTTTATTTATGGTTATGCCATTTTTGGGTTCTCTCACAGGAGGCCTATGCCGACTAAACTTAAGTCACTCCTAGGGTAATCCCGCCATCATGAGCACAACTGTGTCCTCAGATTTCTGATCTGAGTAACCGTTTAAGAGTTATTCCACTTTTTGGGAAAACTACTTATGTGAATTAATTTAAGCTTAACAAAACTTCAGAAAATTATTCTGGGCACACCAGGCCTCAGAATCAGGTGCCGTAAAAAACTGCGTACTCGTAAAATTCCAAAGAATTTAATAAAAAAAATTTCCTTAAAATTTACAGGTCTTTACATTTCTTCTGAAGAATCCTTATGATCACTTCTCTCTTTTTTATTTTTCTTATATTTATATTTGGAAATATTTATTTCCAACTATATTTCTTATTATCCTCGTAAGGTTAACTAAATCAATTCTAGATTGTTCTGAAGAAATATTATATGACTCAATTATAACTTTATTATTCTTAGAATACATTGAAAATTTCTCAATAACATGAAATTTATTCATAACATTAGAAGTTATAGGAAAATAAATTCCTCTATTTTTCTTTCATATTTTCAGTATCACTTTAAAATATTAGCTCTTATTGCATAAGTGTTCTTATAAGACCATCCAGATTAGGATGTGTGATTATCCAAGTATCATCTGAATTAGTTCTTTTAGACTCCCATTCACAAGTAATGATCACAATAATTTTTTCAATAAATATTTCATCAGTAAGATATTTATCTCCAAGAGATTGTAAAATATTTACTATATTTATAATTATTTGATTTAACTTCAGAACTGTCTCACTAGGTATAAAATAAAAATATTGATAATTAGTATAAAGAATTAATCTTTTATTTTTAATTACTTTTTAAGTTCCAAAATGTGTATCTTTAATTTATTCTAAATACAATTAAAAACTTCACAAGAAAAAATATGATTATATATATTTATGGTCATAAAACATAACAAAGTGTTCCTTATTTTATGATTCAACAAATATCACAACTACATCTAATTAGTAAAACCTAAAACATCTTTCTAAGGAATCTTGTTGTTACCAGTCAACATAAAAAATATTAACACCAGCATTTATAATTAATATCTTTATTTTGTCTCTCCAATACTCAAAATTAACACCATCAATGATTGATGGTCTGCTATGATTTATATTTTGGAGACTAACAATGTTTAAAACTTCTATATTATAGAAAAAAATCTTTTTACAATTTACAAATTAGTGTAAAAATAGTTTACAATAAAATAGTTTATAAAAAATTTTGTAAAAAATATAGAAAATTATAGTATATAACAAAAGTAAAAACCATTAAGTAAAGCTGTAAAACCTAACTTGATACAAGATGTTGGATTATAAGAATGAAATATGACTATAATATGGGGAAGGCCATGAATTATAGTTTAAAAAATTAAACTAAAATAAAACCAAAACCTATTTTTTTATAGTGATTTGAAGTAGAAATCATTCAATGATCAAAGTTTGTGAATTGGATTACGAATTAATCCGATAAATCAGAGTAACTAATTGGGCTTAAAAATAGTATGATAAAATAGATATTGGTAATGATTAGTAAAATAAAATTTCTAATTAAAATAAATAGGGAAATAAAAAATTGATAAAACAAGAAAAAGAAAATATTATAATAATGTATTAGTGACATAAAAAAGTTCTAAAAAAGTTTTTACACATTAACATTAAGTGTTGAGGAATTCATAAATTCAGACATATGATATCTGTAGTTTTAATCCAAATGGTAAGGTCTATCATTCCACATTAGGAGATCCCATGATTGTAAGATTGGTATCAGATCTATCTTCTAATACCATGAAATACCTCAATATAATGATTAGTATCAAACATGTCTTCCAATACCCCAAAAGCCCTCAATCATCCTAATCAGTATCAATAGTCTTCCTATCCCTAAAATCAATTTATCTAAAAGCACATCAGAATAAGAAATTACAAAATAAAAAATGTTTTAATGAATTTTAAATCCTTACAATGGATTCATTAGAAAAAACACTCTAAAATATTGTAAAGATTATGAAATAGATATTTAGGCAGAGGAATCATCAGACATATTTAGTTTCAAATGAATCAGATTCCAACTCCTTGAATAAAAAAATATTTATAGGAATCTATCTAAAAATCATATTTTCCAGGAATCATAGAGTTGGTTGAGACTAATTGATATGTTATTCAGTTGAAAAGAAAATTATATATTCATCCAATTTCATTTAGTATCACCATTACAATGCTATAATAAATGTATTTTTTATGATATAAAAACTTCTTACAATCAGATTATAAAAATTTGATAGAATGATGGACCATAATATTATCAGTATGATAAACTGAAGTATTGCGGGAATGATGAACTAAAATATTTTCTCTAGAATGAATTAAAATAATGTTAATCTTATGGATATGACTTTAGGAAGTTTGATGTACATGACCCTAGTAAGTTCAAACGAATAGACTCTAATCTGTCCAATATATTAGACATAAGTATACAAAGATTATATTCATTTAGTTGATAAATATTTATGATACTATAGTAAAATATGTTTTCTACAAAAACATTCTAAAATACTTGGGAAATATAAATTTAGTAAAATAAATTTTTAAGAAAGTGTTTTTGATTGTCAAAATAAAGGGAGGGAAATGTAGAAAGTATAAAATTTTGGCATAATAAAAGGAACTTATTAGAAAAATTGGTGGAATACTACTAGGAATGTTTTTCATAAAACATGTATATATAGAAAAGTGTCTATTTGTGTGTGTAGTTCTTATGTGTTTGGTTCATTTTCCCAACACTAATCTCGTTTATTATATGCTAGTTAGGTCCATTGTTATAAGTGGTGGATTATAGTGAGGACCCTAGGTCACATGTAGATTCCCATTAGCGGTTTTTGGGTTGAAATTTATTTAAAGATGTTATATAAACCACTATGGCCTAGTTTATTTTATTTATTATGTTTTATTTTCATTATTCAACTTTAACTATACATTATTTATAGTATCTAGTTATATTATTTGGATGGATGTTTTCTTTTTTATTCCATGTTATGATTGCCTGTTTATTTATGTGTAATTATCATTTATTTTATTATTTGAGGGTTAAATAATTGTCAAGTTCATGTTTTTGATGCCATTGCTCTATTTTCTAGCCTGTGGTGATCAGAAATTCCCTTCAACCCCATTGGATAATCAAGTCTGGTGACCTATCAGGTCAACCGAGGTCGGATTATTACAAATAGTATCAAAGGCTAGGTTTCCCAAATGGTCCTAGGTTTTTAATGTATTCAATTACTGTTTAGGATGTTAAGTAATATGAAAATAGAAATTATGATACTAAAGTGGTATGTGAAAGTTGTTACTAACCATCTCTCTCTTGTCACGAGCCTTGTGTTTCCACGAGTAATTAGGTTCTAGTTTTTATTTTAATTATTATTATTTAATTAATGTTCAAGATTAGTTTTATTTGATCTTCATTAGAAATGTATGAGTTTCCTTGGGGGTTTCATTGGATTTATATGTAAAAATTTAAAAATTATTAGTGGTGTGAGGTAGGATAGATTTACCTAATAAACCGAGTAGTGACCAAACTCTTAATCTTGAAAACAACTTTGAAATTGTTGTATGACTGGTCAATAGCCCATCAAACCATTATTATGAAAAAATCATAGTTTGAAATCACCTTTTGGCTTGATATTTAGACTACCTTTTGGTGATACCCAATTATGGGGGTGAATTCAAGGGTTTTTTTATTATGGGTTGATACTATGGATTGCATTTTGTTTGGATTTTTAGTTTATTTTTCATATTTAGATTTAATGAAAACATGTCTTATGTGTTAAAAGGGGGTTATTTCATGATTTTTTGGATCAAAATAGAGCCTTTAATATCGGATATAAATTGAAATGGTTTTCATGAAATTATTTTTGGAAATGAAGGATTTTATATTAATATTTGAAACATATTTTTGGGTTTAAAACTTGTTTGGTGAGTTATTTGGAAAGGTTTTTTTGACTTTCTTAGGGTGTGTTTACTGTCACGACCCAACCCTACCTGGGCTCGAGCCGCAACTACCCCAAGCCCGCCTCCATAGGCCAGGGGCTGGCGACCAGTGCTGAAGGCACAATAACTCGGGGAGGCCTTTGCCTAAGCACCTGTACACACACATGCAACAAACTTAATGCAACAGTGCCGAGTAAAAGTAAAGACAAGAAAAGAAAAGGAAAGGGGAACTGCTATATAAATACCACAAATGTGAATCGACCTCTAAACAATACAAGGTACGAGCTGAAAGGAAAAGGGGAAAAACACGCGCCCAACCAAAAAGTGCCACAACCTGGAAATAGGTAAACGAAAAGAAATAGATGACGGGTCTGCCACCTGGAACCCGGCCCGCATGCGGTCCAAGCTCCCAAGATCCTACGTTCCACTGAAGTCACGCTCCACCTGTCCGTCGTCTGTAAGGGCACACCAAGTGCGGGAAAATCCCAAGAAGGGGTGAGTATAAAAATACTCAGTAGGATACCCCGAAGGCTCGAGGGAGCAACAAAGAAGGTACCGAAGGGTGAGCGGTAGGGTGAACAGAAAAGTAGAGGAGTACAACTGAAAGTGCAGTAAGAGTCCAGCTCAACCCAACAAGAGAAAGAAGATAGACTCGTCCAGACACAAGGAGATGGAAACGGTGAGAAGACGAACTTACTGTCAAGTCTTCTCTACCTATAGCAGGAGAGTAGACTCGTCCAACCACGAGAAGCTAGACATGGAAATCACGTGGCATACCCCGCCCGTCTTCGCCTATCCTGGAAGGAAAGCATCCAAAACCCAAGGAGTGGGTACTCTTATGAGGTATATACATATATATGCTCTTCCAAGAAGCCCGAACAAGCTCGTAAGGGGATCTACATCCCGTAGCTCAGCCCAAGAAAACAAGTAGCCAACAGTCCCAGACATAACCCATCAACGTCGCCCAGCAACCCGCATGTCTTCCCTGAACCGCAAGCCAAGGGGCTCAGTCACCGCACCTTGATACTATCCGCTTTGGGCGGCACTGACTCGCCCGTATGGTTTTAGATCGCATCGCAAGAACGCGTGTTTGTGGGGAAAGCACCCCTCGTAATTGAGAGTTCTAGGAAAGTCAAACCACACATCATCACTACCCTGCAGTCGAGAGGTCTTCTCAAAGTCAAGACGTTCCATCACCAACCCGTACAACCAAGGGTCCCGCTCCGGTAATCACTGAGGTAAGCCATAGACTAGCCTAGTTGAGAGGAATGAGTCTGGAATGCAAACCGGTGTCCCCACTGCACAACCCTGCAGGAGGGTAATTCATAACCAGATATCGGGTGACCCACTGCCCAGCCCTGCTGGAGGGTAAACCCTAAAACATCATCAGGCGACCCACTGCCCAGCCCCGCTGGAGGGTAGACCTTAATAAGACACTGGGTGATCCGCTGCCCAGCCCTGCTAGAGGGTAAACCATAACACATCATCCGACGACCCACTGCCTAGCCCCGCTGGAGGGTAGACCTGGAATAAGTCGATAGGCAACCCACTGCTCAGCCTTGCTGGAGGGTAGACCTGGAACTAGACGACAGGTGACCCACTGCCCAGCCCTACTGGAGGGTAGACCCTAAGAGGTCGTCGGGTGACCCACTGCCCAGTCTCTGCTGGAGGGTAGACCCTAATAGCGTCGGGTGACCCACTGCCCAGTCTCTGCTGGAGGGTAGACCCTAATAGCATCGGGTGACCCACTTCCCAGTCTCTGCTGGAGGGTAGACCCTAATAGCATCGGGTGACCCACTGCCCAGTCTCTGCTGGAGGGTAGACCCTAATAGCGTCGGGTGACCCACTACCCAGTCTCTACTGGACGGTAAACCCTAGAGGTCAGTGACCAACCCACTGCCCAGCCCTGCTGGAGGGTAAGCCCGAGGAAATCGATGAGTAACCCACTGCCCAGCCCTACTGGAGGGTAAAACTCAGAACCGCTCTGCCATCTCTATAGAAGGGTACAACACTGGCTGACTGAACATGGAGTGGGTGTTGCGCAACCACAAAACTCTAGAACAGCTCTCCCAAAAGAGGTGTAGCATCTGCCCCAACACTGGGTGTCACTAGAACCGCTACCGGCCAATCCAACGAGAACGAAACCAGGGGGAGACCACTCAACCCTGCTGGTCAACCAAACACAAAGAGGGACCCTCTACGTCGCGATAGGTCAAGTACGCAAAGAATATCACAACATGCACGTGGGACCCACACAACGTGTGGCCCCAAGTCAACCCCAACTGAGCGCACAAACATCCTCAGGTACAATCAACCACACGTACCTCCAAGCGCTCCCGTATACACCCAGAGTATACCTCATTCCAGCCCAAAGGCTATCGTGCACACGACACCCAGCGTCAATGTGAAGGCGTGACGTAACAACTCAACCTCAAAGTCCCAAGCATGGCCAACCACATCTCGTGGACCAATTACATCACTCTCCCAAGAGTGCGCGATCACACGCCAAAGGTCCGCTACAAACAAGGTAGGACGAACCGCCAGCGGAGCACCTCTCATGCTTCCACTTTTAATAAGATCGCCGAAGAGGCTCCGCACAACCAAACGGATCACACCGTTGTAATCCTTGTGAAAAAACATGTGAGATGGACTACTTACTCGCCTCAAACGGATATCCGACAGAAAAGTCACCAATACCGCCTCACGCCCGAACGACGTCCCGTGATCCCAAACCTCAGCCCCGAAAATAGTCGGGCACATCGCACCATTGCGATCCCCTCGGGAAAACACGTCAAAAGCACTACTCACTTGAGTGCAACAAATATCTGTAGAAAAAGGTGCATCCCGGTGCACCGCACACGAGCGGCGCCACATGGGACCCGCATCCCGGTCCCGAAACTCAACGAACGGATCGCACCATTGCGATCCTATCGAAAAAGTACACAAGATGGACTATTCACTTGTCCAAAACGGTCGCCCGGTGATAAAGCTAGAAATCATCGTCAACTCCCGAAACGGCCCTCATGGGCCCTGCACCATCGTGCCGAATTTGAGCGGGCGGATTGCACCATTGCAATCCCCTCGGAAAAACATCCCGAAACGACTGCTTTCACGCCCGAACGGACGTCCGATGGAAAAGTCGTGAAACACCACACGCAGCTCAAGAGTCGGCCCATGGGGCCCATGCCTCAACTCCATTTTCTACACCCGAAACCGCACTGGAAACCTCCGCCTCAGTGCCAGGGCCCCAACGCCGCTGACGGTGCTCAAAACGGATGTCGGACGCGTCCGTGCCGTCCAAAACAAAATTTTCTGGAAGAACGCTCGTCCACTTAAAGACGCGTCACGTCTCTGAGAACCCACGTTTTGGGAATTAAAAATTACCGAAACCAACTCAAAAACTCCGTCTTGACGCAAGCTCCGCGCTACCATAGACAGCGCGCAAAGCGGACGCCCGTAGCCCGAAATACGGGCGTCCGAAGACTGAGGGGCAAAGCTCCTTGGGCCGGACCGGCCTGGTCCGGCCGGTCCGCCCTGCTTGGGCCGGCCCGCTGGACCGTGGCCCAGCCGCTGGGCCCGGTCCGACCGTGTCATGGGCCGCCACTCCGTGGCCCACTCCCCTTCACACCCGCGCGCCCACCGCGCGGGATTTTCCAGCGACCGACCACGAGGGCCGGTCGCACTTCCCACACAACGACCTGCAAAGTGCGGGTCGTTGTCGCGCCACACGGGGCCGCCGCCCCGCGGCCCCTCTTGCTCTCGTCGGCGCCCTGCCGGCACCACCGGCTGCCACTGCCACGGCCTTCCGAAGCCGCGACCGCCGTGCCTCCTTCCGAAGCCACGGCCGCCACGCCGCCTGCCCGGAGCCGAACCGCTCCGCCGCACCATCTCGCCGAACCGCCCTGCCGACCGCCGGAAACCGCAAAACCACCCCCAACTTCGCCGGGCCGCTGCGGACACCTCGGAGCTCCGATTTCACATCTGAAAGGTGCGTTGGAAATCTTGGATCGATCTCTACTAATCTATGGGCTTTGTTCAAAGATCGGGTGGCAATTTGATGGTATAAATCGGGCTCAAAGAAAGCGGGAATTTAAAAATAGACAAAATAAAACTCCTACCTCATGGGGCTTTGCCAGACGCTTCCCGCGCGATCCGCCCCGCGCCGTTGCCTCGCCAGAGTTGGCTCGCCGGAGCTCGCCTCACTGGAGCACTCCGGAATGGAGGAGGGAAGGGGTGAGGGTGTGGGGGAGGAGAAGGGGAAGAGAATAGGGAGGGGGAGCGTTTAAGTAATAACACTTAAACACCCCCGCCCAACACACCCCCGACCCCACTCTCGAAGCAGGCAAAAAGGAAGGCGTCCCTGGGGTAAACACGAAACTCCAAGCACAACGGAGGTCTCGGAATTTTAATCCGAGACCCCATTCAAAAGATATAAAATTTAACGTCCGAAGCCTCTAAATTACGAAAATGCCCCTGGGGCTATTTTTCACAAACGGCCCGCGCCCGCGAAACATATACCCCTACTAGGGTAAACGACATGCTCCGAACTCAACGGTGACCTCGATTTTCTGGTCCAAGCCACCGTTTAATAGATACTCAAGTTTAACCATTAAATGAATAAATTAATTAATTTATTTATCCGTTTAACGTTCCGGGAGCGGGCGAGGGGTCCAAACACCCCGCGCCGACAAGTTTTATGTCGTTCGTAGGGTAAAAACCCCATTCCGGACCCATCCGTACACTCGGACCTCTGATCCGGATCACCGTTTAGTATTTATCCCATTTATTTGGCGTTTCCAGTGTGAACGCACTGAAAATTTAATTCTGGCCACTCCGGGGCTCGGAATCGCACGCCGTCTGAAGATGCTGCTCTGGAATATCATCAAGAATATTCCAAAGTATTTCGTAGCAAAAATGGGGTTCTTACATCATTCCATATTTCAAGATTTTCATCCTCGAAACGCAAAACCAGGGAAGAACACAGGGTACTAAGCCCACAATTGGCTTTCCCATACCCAGAAGAACCCACACACAACTCTGTGTCACCACACACAGACCAAAGAGTCAATCCGTTCATGCGAGGTTGGCTCATGCCAACGTCGTGCACCCACTCTAGACTTTGGGGTTAGGGAAAGGCGGTAGGGTACCTCACCATCCCTTCGCACGGTCTCAACCGGCCCGAAGGCCCTCAGGGGTAGCTCACCTCCCCGAACGAACCTCTACGCCGCACGCCGCGACTGGAATCACCGCCCGCACCTGAAACAAGGCCTAGTGATTCCCTCCTTTAGAATATCCATATGGTGAAACACCCAAGGATATTTGGTCACGCTAGAGGCTCCACAGTCGATGCTCCCTTACACGCTCAAAAGGCGAAGGAGTCAACACCATCAACTAAAGGAAAAGGTCTCGCGCCTTTATCCTTACCACCACAGGGTTACACCCGACGCCTTACGTCACCCTGGTAACACCTCAAACAAGGAGCCGGGAGAGAAGCATTTCACACGCAGAGCCTACCAATTCTACTGCAAGTAGTATAAGGGTCGCAAGGGGTACCTCTCACCATCCCGTGCTCTGCAGGATTGTAGACATCCAAAGCTCGCGGCTACCCGCGGTCCCAACCGTCAGCTCCCGGAGCCTGACGTGGACTGCCTAGTGGTGATGGAGAGATCTCGTAACGTCGTCCCCCACCTCCTGCTCCTCCCGCTCCTCTGCTAGCACCACCTCTCTGGGTACCACTCCGATCACGGTGCTGCCTCTGCCGTGGCGGTGCGCCTGCTGCCTGCCCGATGCTCCCCGCAACTCGGGTTGGGGAGTCTCCTGCCAAGTGACCTCACCCATCACAAGCATAGCACTGGCGCTCTCTGGGCTGCCCTGGTACCCTCCGGCGCCACTGTGGTGTACGACCATGGCCCGGGATCCACTCACGGAAGGTAATCCTCAACTGAGGCCCTATGCCCTTTTCATCGCAGTGGTATATGACCACGTCTCTGAAACCGGCAGTGGGAAGGCCACCTGCATCGAGGTACCGTCCTCCAGCGCATGCTAGCTACGACAGATGTCCCGGCTCTGTCGCGCCCACTGCCACTACCAACCGCAAAACATGACAGGAAGCCCTCTGTCACCAACGCCTGCTCTGGTACCCTGGCATATGTAGAAATGCTCAAGGATACTATGACAACACAAATCTCTCAGCGGAGACCCTGCTCAAAAATCCGCGCTCGGAGGTTGACGTAATGGAACAAGTCCGTGTAAAAGCGTGCACGGTCTGCAAAACTAGCCGCGTACTCAGCCACCGTCATCCCTCCCTACGGAAACTGCAGGATCTCCTGAATCCGAATGGAGCGCAAGCAGGAGGGGTAAAACTACTCACAGATCAACAACTGAAAGTCGCCCCAATGAAAGCAATGACTCGTCAAGAAACTGAGTCACTAGACTCTACCAACGCCGAGCTGCTCCACGAAAAAGGCTGGCTTCCAAAGCCACTCTCTGATCTGTCGGCATCTGCACAAGCCTGAAAAGGCGAACCACTGCCTCGAGCCAAA
Source organism: Viscum album (assembly GCA_963277665.1). NCBI lineage: Eukaryota > Viridiplantae > Streptophyta > Magnoliopsida > Santalales > Viscaceae > Viscum > Viscum album. Next base: position 175,763,481 of record OY728120.1, read on the forward strand.
CCTCTGCTGCCTGAGGGTCTGGCTCACCACTGAAACTCATCGGTCTCTGCCATTGGAACTCACGGAGCGCACTCAACCTGCGCTCGAGCTCAGCCTGCTCTGGCTGAAACTGTCTGCTGCTCAACAGGTGGGGGTGCTGCTACCGGCCCACCCAGAGAAAGGGGCTCGCATGATGGGTCCTGGACTGTGGCCTCGTAGCTCATAGGGTCGTCGTCATGAACCAAAGCTGGTACCCTGGCTGGCTGTCCTCGTGGAGACATCCTGAATATTATCAAGGAGTTTCGCAGTCATATGATCATATATGTATATACCAATAGCAACAATGGGGAGCTGACTCAAGAAGGATAGTCAAAGACTCAGTCCTATGTGATGCACAAACAAATTTCCCTACAACAAGTGTCTCAGCATGCCGAGTCGACAAGCGGGTTATCAAGGTCCTGGTGAATGGATATGTCGGCTGCCGCACCATCACTAGACTCCCTGGCCTTAGATCCACTCTCGAGACACGTTAACACTATTTCCCTATATCCCAACCAATTCCTGTTTTAGGGATGTCCGCACAACGCCCCATGGAACGAACCACCTCTGATACCACTTTGTCACGACCCATCCATACCCGGGCTCGAGCCGCAACTACCCCAAGCCCGCCTCCATAGGCCAGGGGTTGGCGACCAGTGCCGAAGGCACAACAACTCGGGGAGGCCTTTGCCTAAGCACCTATACACACACACGCAACAAAATCAATGCAACAGTGCAGAGTAAAAGTAAAGACAAGAAAATAAAAGGAAAGGGAAACTGCTATATCAATACCACAAATGTGCATCGACCTCTAAACAGTACAAGGTACGAGCTAAAAGGAAAAGGGGGAAAACACATGCCCAACCAAAAAGTGCCACAACCCGGCAACAGGTAAATGAAAAGAATCAACTGACGGGTCTGCCACCTGGAACCCGGCCACGACCACCGCACGCGGTCCAAGCTCCCAAGCTCCTACGCTCCACTGAAGTCACGCTCCACCTGTCCGTCGTCTGCAAGGGAACACCAAGTGCGGGCAAAGCCCAAGAAGGGGTGAGTATAAAAATACTCAGTAGGATACCCCGAAGGCTCGAGGGAGCAACAAAGGAGGTACCGAAGGGTGAGCGGTAGGGCGAACAGAAAAGTAGAGGAGTACAACTGAAAGTGCATTAAGAGTCCAGCTCAACCCAACAAGAGAAAGAAGATAGACTCGTCTAGACACAAGGAGATGGAAACAGTGATAAGGCGAACTTCCCATTGAGTCTTCGCTACCTATAGTAGAAGAGTAGAATCGTCCAACCACGAGAAGCTAGACACGGAAAGCACGTGGCATACCCCGCACGTCTTCGCCTCTCCTGGAAGGAGAGCATACAAAACCCAAGGAGTGGGTACTCGTATGAGGTATATACATATATATGATATTCCAAGAAGCCCGAACAAGCTCATAAGGGGATCTCTGTCCCGTATCTCAGCCCAAGAAAACAAGTAGCCAACAGTCCCAGACATAACCCATCATCGTCGCCCAATAACCTGCACGTCTGCCCTGAACCGCAAGCCAAGGGGCTCAGTTACCGCACCTTGATTCTATCCGCTTTGGGCGGCACTGACTCACCCGCATGGTTTTAGATCGCGTCGTAAGAACGCATCTCGGTGGGGAAAGCGCCCCTCGTACTTGAGAGTTCTAGGAAAGTCAAACCACACCTCATCACTTCCCTACAGTCGAGAGGTCTTCTCAAAGTCAAACCGTTCCATCACCGACCCGTACAACCAAGGGTCCCACTCCAGTAATCACGGAGGTAAGCCACAGACTAGCCTAGTCGAGAGGACTGAGTCTAGAATGCCAACCGGTTTCCCCACTGACCAGCCCTGCTGGAGGGTAATTCATAACCAGATATCGGGTGACCGACTGCCCAGCCCTGCTGGAGGGTGAACCCTAAAACATCATCAGGCGACCCACTTCCCAGCCCCGCTGGAGGGTAGACCTTAATAAGACACTGGGTGACCCACTGCCCAGCCCTGCTGGAGGGTAAACATAACACATCATCCGGCGACCCACTGCCCAGCCCCGCTGGAGGGTAGACCTGGAATAAGTTGACAGGAAACCCACTGCCCAGCCTTGCTAGAGGGTAGACCTGGAACTAGATGACAGGTGACCCACTGCCCAGCCCTGCTAGAGGGTAGACCCTAAGAGGTCGTCGGGTGACCCACTGCCCAGTCTCTGCTGGGGGGTAGACCCTAATAGCGTCGGGTGACCCACTGCCCAGTCTCTTCTGGAGGGAAGGCCCTAATAGCGTCGGGTGACCCACTGCCCAGTCTCTGCTGGAGGGTAGACCCTAATAGCGTCAGGTGAACCACTGCCCAGTCTCTGCTGGAGGGTAAACCCTAGAAGTCAGTGAGAAACCCACTGCCCAGCCCTGCTGGAGGGTAAGCCCGAGGAAGTCGATGAGTAACCCACTGCCCAACCCCGCTGGAGGGTAAAACTCAGAACCGCTCTGCCATCTCTATAGGAGGGTACAACACTATCCGACCAAACATGGAGTGGGTGTCGTGCAACCACCCAAATCCAGAACAGCTCTCCCAAAAGAGGTGCAGCGTCTTCCCCAGCACTGGGTGTCACTAGCACCGCTACTGTCCATTCCAACGAGAACGAAACCAGGGGGAGACCACTCAACCCTGCTGGTTAACCAAACACACAGAGGGACCCTCTACGTCGCGAGAGGTCAAGTACACAAAGCAGATCACGGCACGCACGTGGGTCCCACACAACATGTGGCCCCAAGTCAACCCCAACTGAGCGCACAAACATCCTCAGGTACAATCAACCACACATACCTCCAAGCGCTCTCGTATACTCCCGGAGTATACCTCATTCCAGCCCAAAGGCTATCGTGCACATGGCACCCAGCGTCAACGCGAAGGCATGATGTAAAAACTCCACCTCAAAGGTCCAGGCATGGCCAACCACATCTCGTGGACCAATTACATCACTCTACCAAGAGTGCGCGATCACACGCCAAGGGTCCGCTACAAACAAGGTAGGACAAACCGCCAACGGAGCACCTCTCATGCTGCCACTTTTAATAAGATCGCACAAGAGGCTCTACACAACAAAATGGATCACACCGTTGTAATCCTCATGGGAAAACACGCGAGATGGACTACTTACTCGCCTCAAACGGATATCCGACGGAAAAGTCACCAACACCGCCTCACGCCCGAACGACGTCCCGCGATCTCGAACCTCGACCCCGAAAATAGTCGGGCACATCACACCGTTGCGATCCCCACGGTAAAACACGTCAAAAGCACTACTCACTTGAGTGCAACAGATATCTAGAAAAAAGGTGTATCCCGGCGCACCGCACACGAGTGGCGCCATGTGGGACCCGCATCCCAGTCCCGAAACTCAACGAACGGATCACACCGTTGCGATCCTCTCGAAAAAGTACACAAGATGGACTATTCACTTGTCCAAAACGGTCGCCCGGTGATAAAGCTGGAAATCACCGTCAACTCCCAAAACGGCCCTCGTGGGCCCCGCACCATCGTGACGAATTTGAGCGGGTGGATTGCACCATTGCAATCCCCTCAGAAAAACATCCAGGAACGACTGCTTGCATGCCCCGAACGGCCGTCTGATGGAAAAGTCGTGAAACACCGCACGCAGCTCAAGAGTCTGTCCATGGGGCCCACGCCTCAACTCTGGTTTCGACGCCCGAAACCGCCCTAGAAACCTCCGCCTCAGTGCCAGGGCCCCAACGCCACTGACGGCGCTCAAAACGGACATTGAATGTGTCCGTTCCGTCCAAAATAAAATTTTCCAGAAGAACGCTCGTCCACTTAAAGACGCGTCGCATCTCCGAGACCCCACGTTTCGGGAATTAAAAATTCCCGAAACCAACTCAAAAACTCCGTCTTGACGCAAGATCCATGCTGCCATAGACGACGTGCAAAACGGATGCCCGTAGCCCGAAATACAGGCGTCCGAAGATTGAGGGGCAAAGCTCTTTGGGCCGGACCGGCCCGGTCCGGCCGGTCCGCCCTGCTTGGGCCGGCCCGCTGGACCGCGGCCCAGCCGCTGGGCCCGGTCCTACCGAGCCTAGGGCCGCCGCTCCGCGGCCTACTCCCCTTCACACCCGCGCGCCCTCCGTGCGGGATTTTCCACCGACCGGCCACGAGGGCCGGTCGCACATCCCACACAACGACCCGCAAAGTGCGGGTCGTTGTCGGGCCGCACGGGGCCGCCGCCCCGCGGCCCCTCTTGCTCTCGCCGGTGCGTTTCTGGCGCCACCGGCTGCCGCCGCCGCGGCCTTCCGAAGCCGCTGCCGCCACGCAGCCTGCCCGGAGCCGAACCGCTCCGCCGCACCATCTCGCCGGACCGCCCTGCCGACCGCCAGAAAACGCAAAACCACCCCCAACTTCGCCGGGCCGCTGCGGACGCCTCGGAGCTCCGATATCACATCCGAAAGGTGCGTTGGAAAGCTAGGATCGAGATCTAATAATCTATGGGATTTTTTTGAAGATCAGGCGGCAATTCAATGGTATAAATTGGGCACAAAGAAAGCGGGAATTTAAAAACAGAACTCCTACCTCGTGGGGCTTTGCCCGACGCTTCCCGCGCGATCCGCCCCACGTCGTTGCCTCGCCGGAGTTGGCTCGCCAGATCTCGCCTCGCCGGAGCTTGCCGAAATGGAGGAGGGAAGGGGTGAGGGTGTGAGGGAGGATAAGGGGAAGAGAAGAGGGAGGGGGGTGCGTTTAAGTAATAACACCTAAACACCCCCGCCCGACACGCCCCCGACCCCGCTCTCGAAGCATACAAAAAGGAAGGCGCCCCTGGGGTAAACAAGACACTCCGAGCACAACGGAGGTCTTAGAATTTTAATCCAAGACCCTATTCAAAAGATATAAAATTTAACGTCTGAAGCCGCTAAATTACGAAAACGCCCCTGGGGCCATTTTTCACAAACGGCCCGCGCCCGCGAAACTTATACCCCTCCTAGGGTAAACGACACGCTCCAAACTCAACGGTGCCCTCGGTTTTCTGGTCCGAGGCACCTTTTATGAGATACTCGAGTTTAACCATTAAATGAATAAATAAATTAATTTATTTATCCGTTTAATGTTCCGGGAGCGGGCGAGGGGTCCAAACACCCCGCGCCGACAAGTTTTATGTCCTTCCTAGGGTAAACACCCCATTCCGGACCCATCCATACACTCGGACCTCTGATCCGGATCACCGTTTAGGAGTTATCCCATTTATTTGGCATTTCCAATGTGAACGCACTGAAAATTTAATTCCGGCCACTCTGGGGCTCGGAATCGCACGCCGTCTGAAGGCGCTGCTCTGGAATATCATCAAGATTATTCCAAATTCTTTCATAGAAAAAACGGGGTTCTTACATTTTCAATGGTATCCATTTTTAAAATGGTAATCCAGAAAAATTTTAAAATTTTATAAAAAGGGTGAAGTGATTCAAAATAGAAATTGAGACCCTCATTTTAAGGATAAATTAGTGGTTTTCATGGTCTATAGAATTTTTTTGAAATCCTCTAGGGGATGTTGGGATTTTCAAATAAACTAGAACATTGTAAAATGACTAGGTGTTTTAAAAAATATTTTTTTTGAAAAGTGAGTTTTAATTACTAATATAATGTTTTGGTTTTTAAGGGATCTAGATTTCAACCTGTGTTTTTACTTTTTTGTTAAGTGGTTTTGGATTTTTTCCTCTTCGCACGAGTTGGGAATAGTTTACCTGGTTTGGTAAATATAAATTTGTAAAATTATTATCTCATGCTATTTATAGTTAACCCCATAGAAAGGTTTTTATGAAAGGTACAAATCTTTTATCTTGGGATAAACATTTTTGGAGTGAGATAACAGAGAACGTTTATGGAATTTGTTTCTCAGTCCAACAAAGGAAGTCATCATTTACACATCAAATAAATTATAAGTTCTATTTTAGAATCATGAGAATATTAAACCCCTATGGTTGTAAAACATTGTAATTTTTTGGAGGTGGCTGTCTGGGAAATTGTTATTAGTTTTATGTGGAGATAACGTGGGAAATATTTTTTAACATGGAATAGATTTTTGTGTTGATTAATTTTGGTATTTCCACTCGATATGTATAGAGAGGCTGAGGTTTTGAGGGGATCTTCATTTGATGTATCCTTTTTTTTGATTTTGTGGATTCTAACATGTGAGTGAAAATAGTTTTGGGATGATAATTACTCATTTTCATTGTTCATGGTATAGACCATAGTTTAAGGTTATACAATGGATTTATCCTGGGGACTCTATTGGTATGTGTTTAGGGAAATACAATGGAATGGATAATATCTAATTAGTTATGAGAGATAGTGGGATGTAATTTTCTTTTCAAAATCTCATTGGGATGATTTTCTATAAGTTTGGATTTTAATTACCCTATTTTTAGTTTCATCACATGAGGTTAAAACTTTTTTATTCCATACTAAGTAATGTTCGTGTTACGTTCTGATTGTTCTATTATTCTGGACTATGATTTGTTTAAGGATTTTAGTTGGTTTTCATTAAAGTTGTTTTTCATTGGAAGAATCATACTGTTTCACTTGATAATTAGTGTCAATGTATGTCTTTTTTGGAAGTTTTTATTTCTTTGGGTATGCATATTAATTGTTCTACCACTTTAGATGAATTATAAATATTGGAGATTCTTATCCTAGGTCTCCATTTTCTTAGATCATTGAGTTATATGGTTTTGATATATCTTATGTTTGAGGTTTTTTATTGATACATGATGATACTTTTTATGGGTTTTGAGTAATTGGTTAATGAGTGTTGTTTACTGCTCATAGGATTTGTCCTACCTCTTATATGCATGTGTGGATTTTTTAGATTCTCATTGATTCTACCACTGTCAATGAATTTAGGGGGTTAAAAGTGGCCTGATGGGGATAATTATAACACCCATATATCACTATTTCTTTATTTATTTCTATATTATTTTAGAGTATTTTAAATCTTTTAGTGTTAATTTTAAAATTTTTAATATATAGAATTTTCCTCGGTGCATGATTAGTGTGAATGGTTTAGGGGAAACCATTTGAATAACCACACATACATATTTTTCTTACTCATTTTGTTTATTCATGGTTATTCTACACAGGTAGCACACAATTGAGTACAAACCATGTGATACCCAATATACACCATGCGATACCATTATCCATAAGGTCATTGGCACATAGATTACACAAAATTAGTAGAAACAGTTTGAAAAGATAATAATAGGATTATTAAATTTAATAGAGTGATTTGGAATAATTGGAATATGGTTTATAAATAATGAGAAAAAACTATATAGGTGTATTGTTATTAATCCTTAATAGCTATATGGTTTACTAAACCACGTGAGAAAACTGTGTGAGTTAACCAATTTCATAAAGAGTTGAAATTATAAAATCCCCCCTCCATGATTTTAAGGCCAAATTCCATCTTCTCTTCTTCCTCTAGCTCGGCTGACCTTATGGACCATCCAAGGGATCTACCTAATCCATTCCTCTAGACTTTTTGGTATCATTTCATCGATTTCATGTTGACTTCATTAAGGTAATCGCTTCCTTCTTATTCCCCTCTTACTCCCTTATCTTTTCCCCTCAATTTTTCATTTCTACTATAAACCCTAATCAATGTATGGGTTGATTTTTTTGTTTAGTTGGATTATAATCATGGTGGAATTGATATTTAAGTGTTGTGGAAAGTGTATTATTTATCTATTTTGTGTATTATATTGAAGGAGACACATTGTGATTAGTTTCCTATGGAATGTGGAAGGTATTTTTCTGCCATTCTGTTATATTATATTTCATTAAATTTATAGATATTTTAAATTGGATTTCTTCTAAAAATTTTATTTATATTTATTAACCATGTGGGAATTGAAATTATTTCTAAATGTTTTTTAACACTTTCCATGTAATTTTCACATGACAAGTGTTTGAAATCATGCTATTGTGGGCCATTAAAAGGGTTTTAAAGGATTAAAAAGGGGTTTTGACACTAGTTGGTTTTAAAAGAGTATATTATATGTTTGTTTTATTGAAAAATAGGGTTATTGGCCCAAATTCATTGATTTTATGACATTTTAAAGATTAAACAAGTGATTTATAAGAGCGGTGCTTGGAACCAATTGATTTAAAATAAAATTTAAATGGCTGAATTTCAAATTATTTCAAATGGTCTAACATTCCTAGAATATTTTCAAAGGACAAATATAAATAAGTTTAAATGAGTTATTTTGAAACTGGGTTTTCCCACATTGATGATCCCATTAATTTATGTTATGTTAGTTATATATTGTTAACCTATGAAGAACATTTATTATTTATTAATATGAATGGATATGAAATTATCTATTTCTTATGATGGTGTTGGAGGTGAGATGAGGTTTATTAATTTTGATTTAAAATATTAATATGAGTGATGTTAATGTTTCATATTTATGCTCACCCCTTTTTTGATTTCATGTGAACCCTTAGTAGATATTTATAATGTATTTATGTGTGTTACACTATCTTACTTTTCATACTCAAGCTTTCTTTGTAGGAAATTTATGTCATCCTAAGGGTTTATTTTTTATACTCAGTGACCCAAGGGGTGCTGAGAGGTATATTCCTATTTCACATAGGCCCCCCTAAAGAGATGTGACTTTAGGAAACCTTGTAAAATATCATTAATTTTAGAGCCTAGTGATTTTACCAAAATAGTTAGATCTATCTAAGGATGATTAGGGGATCCCAATTTATAGCCCTTTTTTCTTCTCCCTCCACTTTTGAATTGGTTTCTAGGAAGAATGAATTTTTTGTGGCTTATTTTTTTACTCAATTGATATATTTGTGCATTTGTATTTATGTATTATTCTATATTATGGTTTTGGTTTATTTTAAATCTGATTTATAAATGGTTTGAAATGTGTGAACTTTAGAAAGGAAAACAATGTTTATTTTAAAAAATGAATTTGTGGAATGTTTTTTGGAAAAGTGGGTGAAATTGTTTTTTATTAAAAAATAAAATATCTAATTTTCATGGTTTTAAAATGGTTTTAAATAAAACATTGATTTATTTTTTGTGTTTTAAAAATATGGTTTTAGGTAACATGATCCTTGTTTATTCATAAATGGTTTTAACTAGGTTTTTGGAAAGAATGAGTTAAATCATGATATTTTTTTCTTTATGTTGGCTCATGTGAACATATATTTTATAAATAAGGTTTAAAATAATATTTTAAGATTTTAATATTAATGTAACTACATATACTCTTTGGTGAAATCATACTAGGCATTTTTTTATCACACTATACATAAACATTGATGTTTGTGTGTGTGTAGTTATTATGCCTTTTCTTTTTTTTCTCAGTTATAATCTCATTATTTTGATACTCGTTCGGCCCATTGTTTGATATGGTGGTTTAGGGTGAGTAATACTGGGCCACATGGAGACTTTAATTGGGTATTTTGAGTTTTATTTTATTTTAGGGTATGGTATCAACCACTATGTCATGTTTTATTTTATTTATTTTATTTCATTTCCATTATTCCGCTTCTAGTGTACTTTATTTAATATATCTAGTGATATGGTTTGGATAGATGAATAATCTATTATGAAATTTTTATATTGATTGATTTTTACCATATGTTACTTTTTTATTTAATTATATGAGGGTTAAATTGTTCTTAAGTTCATATTTCTGATTACTAGTTTCTAGTTTCCACCCCTGGGGATCAGGAAGACACTTAGGTCCTAGTGGTGGACTGTGTCTTGTGACTTTTTAGGTCCCATGATATTTTAAAAGTTGGGTAATATGGAAATAGGAATTCAGAGACTCAAGATTTATGTGAAATGAGAGTTTAGATGGATCTCTCATTCCCCAAGCCTTGAGTTTCCTTGAATAACTATGTTTTGGTTTTAGTTTTTATTATTATTGTTTGATTGAGGTTTTAGATTGGTGGTATTTTATCCTCATTGGTATTGTATGAGTTTATTATGGGATATCCTTGGATTTTTGGGTGAGAATTGAACAAGTATTAGTTGCGTGAGGTTGGATTTTATGGGAAGATAAACTAGGAAGTGCAAAAACACTTAATATTGGAAACATCTCAATAAACGTTACATGAATGACACATAAACCATAAAACCAGGTGACCGATTGAAGCATGGTTCTACATCCTATTATGGTTTGATATTTATCCCTACTTTGGGTGATACCTTATTATGAGGATGAATTTAAGGGTAGTTTGCGATGTGTTGATGTTGTGGGTTGGAATTTTTTATATTTTTGGTGTGTTTTCTTAATAAAATTTTGTGGAAATTTTTCTTGTGTGTGAAAAGTGGGTGATTCCATAAAAATAATTTTTGGGTTGAAACTAATAATTTATGATTTTGTGTAAATGGAATTAGTTTTTAGGAATTTTTTTGAAAAATAATGGACTTTATAATGAAAATAGAAATTATTTTTGGGTTTGAAACTAGTTTGGTCAGTTACATGGAAATTTTTTGGACCCTCTTGGGGTGTGTTTCTAATGGTGTTTAGTTTAAAAAATAAAAAAATATTGTAAATATTGTAAAAATGGTTAACTGTTTCAAAATGGGAATTGGGAAACTAGTTTTAAAGAGAAATCAATGGTTTTCAATGTTGGATGAAACATTTTTAAATTTTCTGGGGGATTTTTGGATTTTCAAATACACTAGAATTATTTAAAATTGTTGTATGTCTTCAAAATGTGTGTTTTGGAAAGAGAGTTCTAATTACTTATATAATTTTGTGGGTTTTAATGTAATGGGTTTTTGGCATGTGTTTTTTCTTGTTTATTGAGAGATTTTGGATTTTTATCTCATTGTGTGAGTTGGTACTAGTTGGATTGGTTAGGGAAACCTAAATGAGTGAAATATTTTTCTCATATTTTTTATAGTCCACCTTCCATAAAAGTATCAATGAAAGGTATAAATCATGTATCTTGTGATGACCCTTATTAGGGTGAGTGAGTGAAGAAAAATCATGAATTTTTTTTATTGGTTATTTAGAGAAATTCATCATATAGACCTTGAATCAGTTGTGTGTTCTAGTGTTGAATCATGATAATCTTAGGCCTTGGTGGTTTTGAGATCTTGGTGTTTTTTAGAGGATGTTGTTCAAGTTTTCATTTATAGTTTTAAGTGGAGATGATGTGGAATGAGTTTTAAGACATGGTATGGATTTGGGTGATGATGTTTTAGGGGATTTCTACTCATGATATTATAATGGTTAATGTTTTGAGGTAAAATTATTTTATTGTAGCCATTGGGTGATTTTGTAGATTGATCACACGAGAGAAATTGATGGTTTGGGATGATCATGCCTCATTATCATTGTGCATGGTGTGAACCATGGGTTGGATTTGTACAATGGATTTATATGGGACCCCTTGGTTATATTCTTATAGTAACAATAAGGAATGGATTATTTCCAGTTAGACATGGGTGATACTAAGCTTTATTTTATTTTTCAAAATTTCTATGAGATGGTGTTATATTGGGTTTTCCTCATATTTCACACCACAATGTTTTGTACCCAAAGGTTATAACTATGTTATTACTTGTTCAGACATGTTTGGGTTGGGTTGTGGTTCTTCTGTTAATATGATTTGTGATTTATTTATAGATTTGAGTCTGTTTTCTTTATAGTTATCATGTGTTGGTAGAGTATTATAGTTTCCTTTGATTATTAGTGAAAAAATAATTGATTTTGGAGGTTTTTTCTTTGTGTATGAATATAAATTTTTCAACAACTTTAGATGAATTCTAAATGGTGGGGATATATATACCATGCCTTCATTTTCTTGTAGCATTTAGTTTAATGGATGTTATTTGGCCCATGTTTGTGATTTGTAATTGATTCTTGAGGATCCATTTTGTAGGTTTTGAGGAGTTTTCTAATGTAACATCTCTACCCAACCCATTTTATTGGGCTATATTGGAGGTACTATTGACCTTATGTGACATCCCCAAGAATCCAAAGGCTATAAATAAAATTTAAGGGCTTACCAAGACATTGGGGGATGAATTTACATTATAAAACAAAACAACCATTCAAGAAAAAAACCAAACCAAATAAATAATTCATGAGTGTAGAAAATAAAACTTAAATGAAAAACCAATGAACAAAAAAATTAGAGTATCAGTGAAATGTTTAAAAATATGAATAAAGAAAAGAATAAGATGTCTCTATGTAACAATTACTATGTGTCATTAATCCACCAGTACATTTGAGAAACTCCAAGATCTAAACAATATCCTGAGGAATTAGAATAATGATGCTCCACTAGAAAAAAGAGGTACATTTCATCTTCTGGTGTCACGAAGAACAGTGTATTCATATGCACCAAAGTGTATACTTAGGGGGTGAGTAATCATAACCATTATAATTTCCCTAAGATAATTTCTAGTTTACACAACTAGGACTAGAAAATGTTATCTTATAGTTCAAAATATAGTTTATAACAAATAGAGGAATATAAAATTATTTTACCATTTTTTTGAAAAATTAATTTAAAAGTAAAAAAGTTATCTATTATTACCACTTGGAATACAGAAACTTAATCCATACACTCACTGACATATGCATTCTGAATGAAAATTCCAGTAGTCTTGGGTAGTGACCTTCCTCCACGAAGTGATCACTTGATGATATACCTTCTCATTCCACTAGTCTGGCCCTGACCACTAATTAAGTACCAACAATTCCCTATACAATGAAAACATGAACAAATTCTACCCATGCATGAAAAGTTATTACACCAATTCATTCTAGTAAATAAATTGTTCCGTTTAAAGCATTTCATAAAAAATTTTACTTTCATTCAATTTTATGTTATTTAAAACCATAAATCAGAAGGTGTTTTTCCAAAATATTCACATTACAAGAGTTCCAAATTAAAACAAAAAGGATTTTCCTCCAATCAATCATCTAGTGTTTCATTTTTAAATAAAAGAAATTAAATAAAAGTAAGACATCATGTTTTGGAGTAAGTGTATAATGGAAAGAAGAAACTTATCTCTTATGATTGATTTTACCAATAAGAAAATGATATATAATTTTTCTACAACAAAAAAAAAAGTCTCTTAAAAACTCTATAATAAACCATTAGGAAGTTGTCTAAGGAATTTCCCTAAATATCCTAATTTGAATAAACTAGTAAAGATGGAAAGAAAAGGTTATAAGAGGTTTTTTCGGGTAAAAACTGGATTAAAAACCCTCCCAAGAAGACCGAATGTTGAAATATAACTCTTACCCAACATAGGCATGAAAATTTACCATTTAAAAACTAGTTTGACCACCACCAAAAACTATTACAAAAGACTCATCTCTTTTAGTATCTCGATGAATTGGTCTATGGTGTAGTGAGGTATCTCTGACCATGTTTCATGGATAGCCTCCCAGTTCACCATGACCATGACTATGCCCATCATCCCAAGTGTTTTAGTCTCCTTTGTTTCATAACAAAACTCCTATAATAACACACCCACAACCGTGGCATATTTCCACCCAGAGTGATCCCAAATAATTCACAAAAACACCCAAAAATCATCAATAAACTCACCAATGATCCCCAAACCCAATTAAAACCATATAAAGGATTAGAAAAATAGGAGAATATGGAACATAACTAAACTAGGGGGATGTTACCTTCTACCCACTATTATGATTTCCATTCTTGGAAATACAAAGGTTAGTGTTTACTTGACAATGTTTTGGAAATTTCTCAAGAATATCCTTATTGTATTCCCATGTCTCCCCTTGAATATCCCTATGTTTCCAAAATACTCGAACTAATGGAATAAAATTTTCATGTAATAATTTTTATTATTTGTCCAAGATATGAATTAGCACATGAATAAATATAGAATTTGTTTTAAGATCAATATGATCCCATCAAATTACATGGCTATGATTGAGATGTTATTTTCTCAACTGGGATTTATGAACAAAATTATACACCAAATTGAACCATGGTAGCATATAGATTTAATAATAAATGTCCCTAATTTGTTCAAGTATCTCAAAATGTATATCATAATGAGGAGGAAGATTTTAGTACATATGAAATCGATGATGTCCCAGTCTTCGAGATACATTAAACAACACATTATCTCCCACAAAAGGCGATATGGTTCGATGATGATCAATATGATATTTTTGAAGGATTTAGGTTGAAAAAAATTCTTTTCTTGGTCATTTTAATTTTCACAATCATTCCCTGGAAAATTATAGTTCCCAATAGAAAAGTTTCTTTGGTTTCAACCCAAAAAATTATAGATCATTGAGGATGACTCTACAATGTCATTAATGGAGGCAGATATATCATGTCCCGACAAGTATCGTTATATGAAAACTCCACTAAAGATAAATTATCCTCCCGTGTGCCACTAAAATCTATAAAAAAATTGAAGAGCATGTATTCTAGTGTCTAAATAATTATTTTTAACTTTCCATCTATTTGAGGATAATACTTCAGGTTCATGGTTAATTGGGTACCAAAATCTTCCTAAAGTGATCACCAAATCTTAGTGGTTAATCAAGGATCTAGGTCAAAGAAGATCAAAAATAGTGTTTTTTGCAATTTTTTCCACTTCCCAAATGTAGATATTTTATAATTTTTCTATTTCATTATATTAAAAAATAATAATTAAGTGGTTTTACTTTGTTGGGATATCTAGAATATTCTATATTTAATCATTATTATTAATATTTTATGGAAAATCGATGAAAAAAATATAGAGAGATTCTACCATTTACAAATGGGTATAAGTAAATATTATAAGAACCCAAATTTTCAATGATACTATACATTGAATTTCTGATAGGTTAGTCATTTCGAAATAAGATCAACAAAATTTATTTTCAAACCCAAACACCAAAAATGGGTTCTTATAGACTTGTAAATCTTTTGGATTCCTAGGTGAACCACCCATTTTGAATGGTTATATGTATAAATTTGTTGTTACTATCAATATAGTAGGGTGACCATTCGATCATGAAAAATAAAAATAGGGTTCCAATCCTATTTCAATCCATCAATGGTATCCCCATCATTAAGTTTCGACATCATGGTAAGGAAACCAAAATATGATCATTTGGAATCCTTGATCTATTCAACCAAGTTAGGAAAAATAATCACTATAAATAAATTTAAACTTCATTTTTCTTAGTGAAATCTAAATTTATATCCTCTAATATACCCATCAATTATCACTGATGATAATACTTTTTTGGAAAAAAGATTATATGACTTTATTCTTAAAGTACCTACCATGAAATTTCATTTTCTTGTTGTATAAAGTAATACAAATGTGAAAATATTGAGATATTCTATTAATATTATTTGTATTAGGTTCAAATAACTTTACAAAAATATGTGTTTAAAGATTTTTTGGTCTTTCAACACAATGAATTTCTCACCAAATAGATAATGAAACCATGTTATCAAAGCATAAACCGACACAATCATTTCCAGATCAAGAGCTAGATAATTATTTTCAAGAATTCATTACAATTTTGATCCATAAGATACAACATGATAACCTTTTATGAGAAAAAATTAGTGTCCAAATTCATTTGAATCATAATAAACCAAAAAACATTTCCATGTTCTAGAAAAAGTAGAATTAGTGCTAACATGTGCCTCACATTAATATTAAAAAAGAATTACTGACAATCATCACTCTAGTGAAATGAAGTTACATTAATCATGATCACTTTATTAGGAGATGAGGTACATGGGAAGTCTTGAATGAAGAATTAATACTAAATTACTAACCCCAAAAATCTATATATCTCAATGATATTCTTTAGTGGTTTCAAAGAGACAACATCTTGTATATTTTTTTTGATATAATAATAAACCTTTCTCTAAAATGAAAAGACCAAGGAAACAAATTAATCATATCCAAAAATCATACTTAGAGAATTTTTCATAAAATCTACATTCTTAAAATGTTCTCAACAAAATCACTAAATATTCTTTATATTATTTCCAAGTTTTATAATAAACAAAATTTTTATTCAAAATTAAAATAATGAAAGATTCTAGGTACTACTAAAAGACCTGAACCATTAATTCCATGAAAACCACAGGTGAATTTTTAAGATCAAAGGGAAGGACCATATATTCATAATGACCATAATGACTCCTATGTGTTATTTTATGAGTATAATTTTTACTAACCAAGAGTTCTTGATACCCAAATAATAGATCAATTTTTTAGAACCATTGAGATCTATTAACTTGATCAAAAATATCATCAATCCAAGGAAGTGGAAATATGTTCTTTATCCTAACATGATTCTGTTTATGATAATCAATACATAGTCATAATAACCCATATTCCTTCTAGAAAAAAACAACATGAACATCCCAAGAAGATGTAATCGATCTTATGAACCATTTAATTTTCAATTAATTCATTTGGAATTTTAATTACATAAATACCATTGTAATAATTCTATATTATGGAATTTAAATAGGATTTGTTCCATTAAGGAGATAAATAAGAAATCCCACTTCTATTTCTGGTGAAAATCTAGATAAATTTTTAGGATAGATATTCGGATATTAATCAATAATAGTAAGAAAATATATAGTCTCTATTATACCATTTTACTAATGTGACCAATATCAATTGATAATAAATAGTTCTAATAATTGTTTCTAAAGGTCATACTTGTCAAGAATTTACATCCCTATATCCTTTTAAAAATTTTCACTGTCCCATTAAAATATGTAAACATTACTCATTGCACATAACAATCAATATGGTCCTTCAAATAAACAATCCAATCTATACCCATGATCTTGTCAAAGAAGTCCACTTCCAAAACAAAAGGGTCTCAAAAAAATTAGAATCCATTGATTATTATAGAATAAACTACACATTTAAATCCCCTTCACTCTCCATATCCAAGAGGTGTTTGGATACTCATCGTCAGTAGAATCAACTCAATGCACAATCTTATTTAATTAATAACACTTGAAGTAATAACATAGTGGGATATAGAATTATCAAAAAAACTTTTTTAAGTGTTGAGTTAAGTAAAATGGTACCTCATACCATAAAATGACATGATTTTTCATCTGTGATCATATTATTAGCTCCATATAACTACTTAATCACCCCTTGTTCTTTGTTTCCTTATTGTGGTTGATTTTTTTGATGAGTCAAGTTGTTCCTAACATCACCCTGGTTTCCTTAGTTCTAAATATGATAACTATTCTGATGTGCTGGACTAGTTGAAACATATGATATCTAAGATACATGAGATGTATTTCCAACATCATACTTTGTCACATTATATCAATAATGCAGAAGATGTACCATTTTATTACAGTTGTAACATGATCTAGGTGATTCTATACAATCTCACTTCTTATTCTCTAATAAACCAAATTGGAAATCATTAGGATTTCTACTATGTCTTGTGGGAAATTTAACTGATCCAATTATTTAATTCTACTATAACACCTTGGAATTAGGGGTTTTTATTTCTCTTGTTTCCAAAATTAGAATTCCTACCCATTTATATGTAGAAAAATGTAGTTCCTATAATATAATTCCCATAATATCTCTTTCATCTGCCATCGATCTATTATCTATCTCTATATAATAAGTAATACAATAAAAAACTACGTTTGAATGAATTTTTGGTTGTTGTCCTAACTCAAATATGTGTTCCTTTAAGGACTCACTAATAAATTATTTTGAAGAAAAATTAATAGTGATGATATAACTAGTTTCATGTTCCATCATTGATAGATTTTATGGATTAATACTAAAGAAATCCATTATTTTGTCTATGTTGAAGGCATTTATATAGTTTTTTTTGAATAATTCATCAATCCCTTTCATGTATGGAATTTATTAAATTTATCTTGTTAACCAAATCCCACAATTTTAATAAACTTTCTTATAGAGAATAGACTATTATCTTCAATTTAAAATTAGTCAAGGTTCTAAGGAAATAAAATATCAGATTCATATTATTAAGGCACATAACTTCCTTTTTCAGTTTCAAATCACCCAAATATATTGGTGGATTTTGTTTCTAGAATTATAAATAATGATCCACATATCATGGTTCTTCATTCCTATTTCCATTATCAATAGATTAAAAATATTGAATAATTCTATGAACAAGCTATTTGTTCAACTATAGTTCTGGTGGAACCACATTATCTATGTACTCCTATGGCAGGATTCTAGGTTTTCTAACTGCTTCCATTTCTCTATAGGTAGAACAAAACACCACATAGTCATTAATCATTTGGAATCTAAGGGCTTAAAATATTCCAATCAAGAATAAAAGAAATAATTATAATAAATTCTTAGAAATCATCAACATATTATTAACAATACAGTCTTAGTGGGAAGTCTCATTACTAATACATGATATGCTACACTCAACAGATAAACCCATAATAATGAGATGAAAAAACTCTTATAAGTGTCTCAAAAACACCTTTTGTACCTAGAAATCTCAGTAACGTAAAGTTACTCAAAAATAGGTTTGTTATGTATTTTTATAATATATATTTCATGTACAAAAAATTATTATCACCAATCTACCATACCATATGATATAATGAAAACAATGACACTATTGTTAACATCCATGCCCAACCCATTCACTTGGGCCACGTTAGAGGTGTTACTAAACTTATGTGATATCCCCAAGATACCAAAGGCATGTGATAAATTCAACGGGATTACTGAAACATTGGAGGATGATTTTATCTTATTAAACAATACAAATTCTTAGGTCAAAATAAAAACAATGAAAATAACTATATGATTTATGGCATTAAAAATAAAACTCAAAAGGAAACCTAGTAATAAAAAATTATAGCAGTAGTGAAAAAGTATAACAATGTTACTAAAGAAAACCAAAATATGTCTTTATTCTGGAACTCCGATGTGTTATCAATCCACCCACTCCATAAGTGAAACTCTAGGATCTAAAAACCACCACGTTAAAGTATAATAATCATGCTCCACTATAGAAATAATAGACCTTTCCTTTACGTATGTCATAAGGAAAAATATTTTCATTTACACCGAAGTGCATATACAGGGGGTGAGTAATCATAATCAGCAGGCTATCCCTAAGAGTCTATATGACCTTGACACTAGGAAAAGAACACATCATATCATAGTTTAAAATATAGTTTATAGAAAAGTGAGTAACATCAAAATAGTTTACTATTTTAAAAGTACAATAATTTATTTATTAATACCACTTGTCATATAAAAGCCACATCCCTCAACTCACACACACATTCATGCCAAATGAAAATCCATATACTAACGAGTGGTGATAAATCCTTTACAGGCTATAACTTGGTGATATACGTTCCCATTCCACTAGTGTGGTACCAGACACCATGTCCATAAAAATAAGGCTCCATATAATGAAAATATGAACATAAAAAAACCATGTATGAAAAGTTTTCACACCAATTCATTCCACATAAATCAATCATTCTCTTTAAAAAATTTCATCAAATATCATTATTATATTAAAACAAAACCATAATTTAAAACCATAAATCAAAGGGGTTTTCCAAAAACCATTCAAATTACAGAATTTTCAAATTAAAACCAAAAGAGTGTTACTCAAATCAACAATCCAAAATTTCATTTTCAAATCAAAAAAATATTTAAATAAAACTAATATGTCCTATTCTAGATAAATTAGAGAAGAGTAAAAAGTCACCTACCTATAACAAATCAATTTCACCACTAAAAAACAAGAGATAATTTTACCAAAACACAAAAAATAAGCCTCCAAAAAACACCATAATTTACTATAATGAAGTCATCAAGGAGGTCACCCTAAATCTATAGATTTGAATAAACTTGTGAAGAATGAAGGAAAAGGTTATATGAAGCGATTTTCTATCAAAATCCACATTAAAAAATCTACCAATAAAAGAATTCATGGAAATATAAATCCTCCCCCAAGATTGGGATGTGAATGGACAATTTTAAAATTAGTTTAACCATTACCATGGCCTAGTGGTTTCAACCATGGTCAAGGTGTCATTGATCAGCCGATACCTAGGAGTCATAACATGGACAACCACAATGACCTGTTGCAAAATCCTTGGCCATTTTTGACTCACCATGCCTTGGTATATGATGTGGTCTGTCCTCACCAGATGTGTATCATAGTGAGACTCCTAGGGTTTTATGACCCCAACGGTGACCATAATCCCATGAGTTTTTGTATCATTATGTTGCGTAACAACAGTCCAAACACAACATGCCCACCACCACATTGTGTTGTTTCCTATTGTGAACCTAGAAATGGAAAATAACAAGAAAAACAATCAAATAAAATCACCAATTATCCTTCAACCAAATAAAAAACATATAAATGATTAAACCACTAAGATAATATAAAAAATAAATCAAACTAGAGGTGTAAAAATTGATGATTGATGCTTCATCCTTATAGGATCCATCCCAGTTCTTATGTGTAGGTTTGGTTTTTGTGGATTCGTGTTGTTTTAACCATAGTTAAAAATTTTATGGTGGAAAAAGTAGGATAGTAAGGAGAATTACGACTCTTTAATGTCACTATTTCATTATTTATTTTTATATTATTTTTGGATATTTTAAATCCTTTATAGTTCAGTTTAGAATTTTAAAAATATATAAATTTTCCTTGTATTCACGGTTATTATACACAGTTTAGGGGAAACCATGTGACCACCCTTATAAAAGATATTTCTAGTTTATTTTTATCTTCCATGATTGGTCATCATGGGTAGCACATGGTTGAGTCCAAACTATGAAAAAACTAGTAGAAACCATGTCAAAAAGTTTTGTATAAAGGTGTTGGAACGTGATTTTCATGATTAGTCGAAACTATGAGACAAGTGTGAATAATGATCTAGGGTTGTAACAAAGTGGGTTTTCATGGTTGGATAAATTTTTTAAAACCATGTGGATAAACAATGTATGTATGTTATTCTGAAGTAGTGTTATTAGTATGATTTAACAAACCCTGTGAGCTTCCAATTTCTTAAAAAGTTGAAATTATATAAGTTCTCCTTCATGATTTTAATTCCAAAGGCTATTTTTTATTCCCCTTCTAGCTTGGCCAAACCTATGGGAAATCCAAGGTATCTATTTCCATTATTCCTTATTTCTTGGAATCATTTCATTAATTTCAAGTGTGTTCCTCTTGGTATTCTCTTCTTCTTCTCCTCTATTTCCCTTTACTTTTTCCACAATTTTTCCTTTCTCCTAGAAACCCTAATCACTATGTGGGGTGATTTTAGTTATTATGTGGATTCTAATCATGGGGGTTTAAGTGTTCAAGGGATTTGGAGATTGTAATATTTCTTAGTTTTTAATTCTATATCAATGGACATATATTTCGATAAGTATCTTCTAAAATGAGGTCCATGTTTTTGTTCTATTCCTTCATATTATATTCCATTGAATGATTAGAAGTTTTAAAATATTTTTTTTCAAAATTATATATATATTCATTACCCAGGAGGGGTATGAAATGGTTTCAAATTATTTTAAACACTTGGAATGGAATTTTCAATTGACAAGTGTTTGATAAAATTCCCAAGTGGGTATTTCAATGGTATATAATGGTTTTAAAAGTGTGATTGAGACTAATTTGTTTCAAAAGAGTGTATTTTATTTTTAAATTGACTTTTTTGAAAAGGGTTTGGTGGCCCAAATTCTATCATTTTAAGGATTTTTATCCTATTGTATTTAATGTTATTTAAGGAGCGAATGATTTATTTTTAAAAGGGGTTCTTGGAAATGGATTATTTAAAAAAAGATTAAAGGGTAGAATTTAAAATGATGTAAAATGGATTAATATTCCAAGCATGGTTTCAAAGGCCAGATTGGTACTTTTTTGAAAAGTGTTGTTTTGAAATTATGCTTACCCTCATTATTTTTCCCCATTATCATGATGATGTTTTTTATATATTGTGACTATATGGGGGATATTTAATATTGATTCATATACAAGGATATGAAAGGGGTTGTTTCGTGAGAGGGTGTTAGAATTTATAAAAGGTTTATTACTTATGATTTAAAATATTGATTTTTGTGAAGATCACATTACATGTTATTTCTCACATACTTTTTTGACTTCATAAGATCCCAGGGTAGCTAGGTAGAAGGTATAGAAGCTTGTTTCACAAGATTATTTTGTGTAGACCAGTTAGTTCCCTATGAAAGTCACAACCTCATAGGGGTTTATTTTTTATACTTGGTGACCCCGAGGGGTGCTGAGATGTATGTTCTATTTTCACATAAGGAGAACCATATAGTTGTGACATTAGGTAAACATATATAGTGTAATTCATGTTATATCCACATGATTTTTACATGGTTATTATTTCTTTATGAGTATTATTATGAGATCTTGATATATATGCCTTATTTGTATCCCCTTTCTTTAAATTTGGTTGGAGGACACCATAGTATGGATGTGAATTATTTTATTTTTATTACTTTGATACATTGGTTATGTCATATTAATTTCCTTTTAATGATTATGTTTTTGGTTTGTTTTATAATTCATTTATAATTGGTTTATAATGTTTTCTATTTCAAAAGGAAAATGATATTTCTTTTGAAATGAAATTTGAGAATTTTTTTTGGGAAAAGGGGGAGAAATAATTGTTTACTTAAAAACTAAAATATACAATTTTAATTATTTTAAAATGGTATTTAAAGAAAAAATTTAATTATTAATTGGTTTCTAAAATTATTATTTTAGGCTGGTTGAGACCTATTTATTCTTAAAATATTTTAACTTGGGTTTTGTAAAGAGAGAGATAAAACATGATATTTGTTTTCCTTATGCCTTATATTATCAAAACCATTTTATGAATAATTTTAAAAATATAATTTATGGAATGTAATATTAGAGGAAAAACATAGTCTCTTTATTATAATCCAATGGATCATGTTTGGCCCAAATCATATATATTCACCATTTTTGTGTGTGTGTGGGTATAGTTTTTATGTTTTCTCTTCAGGATCCCTATGATGATCTTGTTATTTAGATGATTTTTAGGTATTTTGTTGAACATGGAGGGTTATGGTGAGTGTCCATAATTTATATGGAGATTCTAATTGGAGTTGTTTTAGTTCTATTTTATTTTAGGATTTTGTATCATCCAGATTGTCCATTTGTGTTTTTTTTGTTTTGTTTCCAAAGTCCCACTTCCATCATAATTTATTTATTATTTCCAATTATATTCTTTTTATGGATGTTTAAACTATTATTATATGTTTTTATTACTTATTTATTATCCTTAACTTATCATTTACTTTATTATCTAAGGGTGAAATGATTTTGATGTCTATATTTATGATGCCCAGGAACCAGTTTCCAGCCCTTTAGGAATGATAATTCCCTTGGAGCGTAGTGTAGGATTAGGTCACATGAATCTTTAGGTCATCCCATATAGATCTATTATGTAAAACATAAATTTAAAATCAATAACAAATCAAGGATCAAGGATTGGAGACCAAAGCATGTAGAAATCCACTATAAATCCATCGCTTCGACTAATCACATTGATAGTATGCCTCAATAGGGTCCTAGGAACCAATAAATTTTTTAAGGAAAACATAGAATAATGAAAACCCTAAATGAAATTTGAGATAATTTGTAACCTATGTCTCCATGAAATTTATAGGGAAGGAAAATTCGGGAATAAAGATGAAAAGAGGGAGAAGAAGGAACTAAGAGGATGTTACCTTGAATAATATTATCTAGTCCTTGATGAAATCCACTAAATCACTCAATTAATAAAGGTATAATAAGGGAGAGTAAATACTATGTTATAATAGTCCAATGGGTGAATAAAGGACCCACAAAGGGGTTTAATTTGACTAGGGGCATAAAGGTAATTTTATGTTTTTAATGACATGGATAGGCTGCATGGTTTGAGAACACAATTTACTAATATATGAAACAACCATTCCAGACTGAATGGATGACTTAGGAGATGTTTCATAGTTTTGGATTAATGGTTTATGAAACCATGCCCCAATTGTGTAGTCACCTTTTTATTGTGCTTCGGGATTTATGCCAATTAGTACTAATTTTGAACATATAACTACACAAAAAAACATTGAAAATTAAAAATAAATTCAACCCCAAACTCAATGAGAATATTATAAATAAATAAATATATAAAATGAGAAGTAAAATAAAGGTTTAAGTGTGAAAATTCTCCCCACTTTCTCACTTTATGCCCCTAGAAATTTCTAGAGGAATCATTTGACTAGGGAAGAGGCTTGTTTTAGCTTTCTCTTAAAGGTATGATTCAACAATCCAAAGATAAAATCCAAATAAGGATACCATATAAAACCTGACACATCCATAATAAAATAAAATAAATTCCAAAATAGTTATAGATGAAGGCATCATAGGGTTTAAGACTAAAAAACGATGATTGATCAACAAAGAAGATGATGGCCTGACATACTACCTCAAAACCAAGGAAAACCATGAACCAATAGTAGTAAAGATAAAAGGGGACCTATTATAGTTTTCTAAAGATCCTCACGAGCCTCCATAATGCGATCTAGTTTCAAATTATTACTAGGATTCCAAGGACAGGGTTGGGTTGTGTAAGGGAAATGGATTTGTTGGACCACTAATGTTGTTCTAATATATCCTAGGTTCATTATGTTTCAATGATCGCAAAAACACTTCAAATGTTTATAATGTATTTTTAAGTGTTTTTAATAGGTTTTAATCTTAATTAATTTAATTATATCATAATCTATAATTCTTATCAAGATTTCTAATATTTTGATACGTTTAAAAAATCACATCAATGAGAACTTTGGCTTCAGGGAGTTTTGTTACATTGATTATTTAGGTACATGATAAGACCTCCAAAATGAATTTCCAACATCATAAAATTATTTAATAGAGGATATATTGATGAATTGACTATGTTAAATTCGTTACATCAATAATTCATCTATGTGAATTGGATCTAGAGAATATTTGGATACATGGTTCCAATCATGTACATAATTTAGTCTTGTATGTGAATATTAGATATGTGAAAATTTTTATGAAAGTTCATCTATGTGACCAAGATAGCTACATTATTTATCTATGTGAACAATTTTTATATTTTAAGATAGGATACATTAATCAATTCAGTTACATGAATTTAGAAAGGTGAATTTTTTCTATTTGGTGAACTATATTTGGTTATGCTTTCAAAAATTCAGCATTTATTACTATTAGAGTATTTTAAGTGAAATTTAAAACCGATTTTGATTAATTGAACATTAAACTGCCTTAATATTAAAAAAATATTTCTAAAAAGGTGATGTTATAAAAAATGAGTAAATATTACTTTAACCATTTGTTCATTTTTTATAGGTAATTTGAATAAAAATGTTACGTACAATTTTTTCTGAACATGAAAATTTTAATTTTTTCATGAGAATATAGAATCAAAATAATTTTTAATGAATAATGTTTGATATGGTTTTTATACAGAATAATAAGATAAGGTACAACATACTCGCTATATCTCTATAAAATCTTTCTACGATGTTTATTATCTATGCTAAGATGAAGAAGAACTATGTTTTATATATATATTTTATTTCAAGATAAATCCTACTATGTTTTTGAAGACTCTCCTTTATCAAGTATCCATTCTTATTTTTTATATTGGAGTTATCATCTCTTATATTATTTTCATATTGAAACTATACATATTATTTTGTGACATATCATTGTTCCCTCTCACTGATGGAAGCGAGAACTCTTTATAATGAGTGTCAAAGGATGTTATTTTTATAATTACTTATAATATCATTCTAAAATATCCTAGTTTTCTAAAAATTGATGACTTATTTCACTTAGTTTGGGGTTTACCTAGGAAAATGACCGAATAAAGTGAATTCACCAAGCTCTTAGAGTTGAGTGTTAGTGGAGAAGACTTGGAGATATTTTTTCCATGAAGAACTATAAATATTATATGTTATATCATTATCTTACAATATTTATTTTCATTTATTACTTATTTTAAGAGGAGATTATAATTAATTCTTTATTAATATATGGTGGTATAAAGTGAAGAAAATTTTTAGGAACTTAATTCACCACCTATCCAAACAATAATTAGAATTAGAGAGAGGTATTATTGAGTTTTAAAATCTTAAATTTTGAATCCATGGATAAAACCTTCAATTTCATACAATGGATGAAAATAGAGAAGGGATTTTTATATTAGAGAACCCTATTTTAACAGAGAAATCTATGGATACTGGAAGGCTCAAATGATTATATATCTAAATAATGTTGGTCTAAAAGTATATCTGAAAGCCATAAAGCCTTACATAAGTCCTAAATGTGATAAAAAAAGGGATGCAATTGAAAAAGGTAAATATGACATGAAATCCAAATATATGGATGTAATAATATGTGTATGTGTACTAAATGAGTTCAATATAGTTTCTCAATGTACTATAACAAATGAAATGTCGATAACTATATCAGTGGATTTTAAATGAAATCATAATACGAGACAACTCAGGTAAACACTATGAAGTTGAAGTTTGACACACTGAAAATGATTGGTGGAGATATCATAACACATATGAATAGAAAGCTGACAAAAATTGTGAATAAATTTTTTTCTCAATGATAACCATTTCATGAAACTTTTCAAACTCTAAAATTTCTTAAAATTATTCTATCCAAATAGAGTGGAATTTCATTTTCCATTAGGAAATATATTGCTATGAAATAATTCAAAACAACATAAGATATTGTTACTTTAATGATGTATGATAATGAAATGAAATCTGAATGTGGTGAGCATTGAATAGTTAAAATGGATAGTTCTTATATGAAATATTCTACATTAATGGAAGATAATAAGATAAAAGTAAAATAAATGTATGGATCATATGATAAATATACTTAAAATAGTTTTGATTTAGATGATAAGCTTTCTTAATTTTCTATGAAGTTCAATATGTTTTTCAATAAGATAAGATGATTCAATAAATCCTTAAAAAATTATAAAAAGTACGATGAAAGTTATAAGGAATTCAGATTATATGAGTGTATGAAGCTTGGTCATGTCAAACTAGATTGTCCACATCATCAGGAGAAAAATAAATTTAAAAATAAATATAAATGTGAACCAGATTTTAAGAAAAAAAAGAAAAAGTGAAATGAAATCCACAAGGTATACCTCTAAGGATTTTACTGTTGAAACATATTCTGAATCTGAATTTTAAATCTCAAATCATGAGGTTAAGTTGTTCTTTATGATATAATCTGATGAGGTACATTCATTTTATTTTTTTAGCATGAATATAATTTTTAAACTGAAAATTGATCTTTATAGAAACTTAATAAATGTTGTTCTATATTGGAAAATAAATATAATTTTTTTAAAAATAAAAAAAATCCCTAAAAAAATATTATAATATTGTTATATGTGGAGACAAGGATGTAAATTTACAAATTTTATAACGAAAAATCAAGATGGAAAATTATTGTTTTTCCTTTTACTTAACCTGGTAATAGAATTGTAATCTTGAAAAAATAATTTCAATCCCTTAAATATACCTATAGTGTTTATACTATAAATGAAAATTATCTAAAACAAAACCTTAGTAACAATAATGTTTAAAAATATCTAGGAGTTGAGTGTTGGTGGAGTGTTATGGGGGATTTTTGTGTAGTGAATCTTTATAAATTTTATAGTTTTTATCTTTCTATTACTGTTTTTGTTATATTTTTTAATAATGATAAGAGAATATCATGATTGATGATACTTTAATTAAGGGTGGTTTTATAAGGGGAAAATTTTCAAGAACTCAATTCACCACTTATTGAGTCTTTATTCAATACATATTTGACTAACATAATTAAACCCAAAGATAGAAATCGGTGCTTTAATAACAAAGATATGGAAACACACACATGGGTCTCATAAAGATATTTTTTTATGGTTATCTCCCAACCATATTAATAACTATCATTAAACCCTAACTTTGAAACATAGACACAACTCATAAAACACCAATAGAACCCAATGAAGTAAGTAAAAAAAGGCACAAAACAAAAACCAATATGCACCACCATAAAAATTGAGATTTAATCACTATACTTTCCCACAATTAAAAAATTAATAAAAATAAACAAGAATATTTTCTCAAAACTATTAATATTTAATGATCAATAAAGAAAGGTAGAATACAATAATTAACAGCTCACAATGACTCCAAAAAACATCAGTTTCTATAGGTTGAACCTATAGTTCCTCTAAAAGGGTATATCTATACCCACTTAACTTATAAAAAACACATTTAAAATCCCATTATAGGTTATTTAGTTAGATATAGTTACAATGGGTCTTTTAGGATTCCATAAATGATATATTCTTATACCCTAACATCCCATTCTTATGGTAAACCATGGGATTGCTATCCAATTAATCTAAAAATGAAAAGTAAGGTAGTCTTTTGATATTGAAACCCACATGATCTAACTTTCATCACTTCCCCTTTAATCTACCAGAGTTTTATTCAGTAACTCTATGATATGGGGAAGTTTCAACCATATATATAATTGTAGAAAAATTAGATTTTATACTCACAGCTTTCTTCACTACTTATTCATAGTTTTCAAGGATAATAAAACACACTATCGATATGATATTTGGTCATATCCCTCTTCCAAAATACTAATCATTTAGAGATCTATCTGAATCCAGGACTTGAATATATGAAATATATTCAACAAAAAATGTATGCTCTAACATAGATAAACTACAATGCAGGATTTAAGATAATTCCCTATCCACCGTATCTTCATGGTATCATGGAAGTACCGCTAATTGAAAAGTTCCTTAAATGTTTCTTAAGAGAGTCCCTTCAATTGTTTAGTTCAGATAATGGAATTTTAAAACGTTCAACTCATAACTTATAGAATAAATATTTCAAACATATTATTAGGAAACTCATGAAACTTGAGTCAAAATATAATTTCCTCAATATATCACAATCACTTTTTCAATCCTAGGGAATTTGGTTTCCCAAAGAAATAAGGAGGATTCATATTACATCATTCCCCCAAAAAAAATTTGATGCCGAGTTTAAAGAGGATGAACACTATAATCAAAAACCAAAGGGAATTGAGGGATCAAATGAGAAAAAAATTGATCAAATAGGGGCACTAGATGTGGTAAACCACAAGTACCTCTCTCTTGTGAGTCTAGCATGACTCAGTGGGGTAGTACTCTAAAATAACAAGAAACATAGAGCATAATAAAAATACACCTCAACCCAAAACATCATAGAATCAAATTCATACTATAAAATTACAAGAAAACTGTAACACAATAAAAATATTCATCGATCCAAAACATCATATAATCAAATTAAAATCCGGAAGTCAATATTAAAATATGAAAAAATGAAAATTTAAATATAATAGATTTTATAAAAAATCATTTGAATTTTTTTTGTAATAACCAAAACATTAAATTAATTTCCATTCTAAAAAAATAATGTTTTACATAATAAGGTATAAATAATAGTATAGTTTTATGAAACAAAAACATCAACACATAATTTCATTAATAGATACTATTACATTTAGTAAATAAATAAATCCAATAAAATTAAAAATATTATAATGGAATATAAAAAATATAGTAAAACTGTAAGAATAGGAAAATTTGGATCATCTTGATCCCCTAGAAATAACCATATCCATGAACAAAACTATAAAAAGAAAACAAAACATTAGTAATCTAATTAAATTTTTAGAAAGGAATAATATAAATTTATAGGAATTTAATACATTGATTAATAAAGAAATTAATATGTTTTTATAGGAATTAATAAGACTATTGGAATAGTAATATAAATGTTGGAATGATAAACTAACCATTGGGAATAGTTACATGACTGTAAGGAATAATAATCTAAACTCAAAATATTAAATTGTCTTAAAAGTATAAAAAGTATAGATAAATAATATTTATGATGAAAATATAAAAATTATAATGCAATAAAATAAATATCAATATTAAATATCAAAGAAATTATAATCACATTTTTAATAAAGTATATTTTAATTTATTTCATTAAAATCAAAAAAATTTATGTTAATAATTAAAATTATAGATGTTAAAATATTATTTAAATAAAATTAATATCATTTTTAGAATCATCCCATCAAAATATTCTACATTTAATTTTTTTGTAATTAAAAAAAACAACAATTTTTAGAGGAATAGTAAACATATAGTTTTTATGTAATCATTATGTTTTAACTACACCATTAAATATTTAATAATAACTTAATAAATTTTAGAATTTTATGCTCGACCAAAGAAATGATTAAGAGCTATAATAGAGGAACACCACAAAGAAAGAAGTAAGATTCCTTCATCTTTTCTCATTCATTTTCATCTTCTATTCCTAAATAATTATATCATTTTCAATAGAAAACCTTATAAAATTAATTAATTAGTTTGTTAAAATTATATTAATGATATTAACTTACTATAATGATTTAATTTTCTACTTTTTTATATGTTATACATCTCTCACCTACTATTGGATAATGTCCCATTAACGGCCAGTTAATCCACAACAAGGAAATTTCCAATTATCTTATTTTATCCACCTTTATAAATGATTATAATAAATTATTTATGATATATTAATTATTAAATAGGTTTATTTATAATAATATAAATCCAATTTTATTAATTTATAAATTACAGTAAAACAAGATCACAAAATCAAATAATGATGAGATATTTTAAATAAAATATATTATAAAAAAATTTCAGCTTTAATAAAGATGATTAAAGAATAAAATAAAATTATTATAATTGATAAAGAGTTAAAAAATGAACATAATTTACCTATTTTTACTTATTATATTACACATAATTTTATTATACAAGAGGTATGAATGTGATGAAATAACACAAGACCTAAGGTAAGGGGAATATTGACCTTGACTCATTTATTTTGGGGTTATAAATTCTATCTCTTTATTTTAAATATGTAATATTCTAAATTAATTTAGAGAATAGATTGTATATTTTTTCATTTCTTATTCTTTGGGATATTAATTCTTTTACTTTATAGAGATGAATTAGAATATACTTATAATGATTTCCCAAGAGACCTTATTTTACGAAACATCTCATTGATTCTTTTTAAGAAGTTTATTACTATCACTACAATTAATGATATATTATGAAAGAATTTGATGTACAAAAATATTTTCTCCCTTATTAATTTGGTAACCTCAAAGTTTATTCAATAAAATGTGATTCACAACACCCTTATGAAACTCATTATCTTTCAATGGGTTTATTTCATCTCTAGAAATGAAATATGTTCCCTTTCTATGAACATTCAAGATTATGATCATTT
This sequence comes from Viscum album, assembly GCA_963277665.1. Taxonomy (NCBI): domain Eukaryota; kingdom Viridiplantae; phylum Streptophyta; class Magnoliopsida; order Santalales; family Viscaceae; genus Viscum; species Viscum album. The sequence continues at coordinate 175,795,012 of OY728120.1, forward strand.
TATGATGTTATGGATAAGATTGAAATTATATAGTCCTCCAATGCATTGGTTAACATGATATATCTCTTGATATTATTTGTATTATACATGAAAATTATGCTATATTTTTTTTTATAATTGTGATGTTATGATTTATGCACACATGTTATGTGTGAATATGATTTTAGTTTTTTTCAAAACATATGTGTGATATTTAGTCACTATGTTTTTATTTTTTATTATTATGAATATTCCAAATTCCATTTGATTATGAAATTATTACCTCATGTTCATGATGATGACCCCATGATTATGATGTGATAATGATTATTATGAGAACCCATGTACTATTGGTTCATGTCACCGATTCCTTCTAAGTTATTCCACCCCTTACTAGAATTTTAGCTCAACCATTACTTTTATGTATATATTAAAGTGAATAAATGTGCTAAGGATAACATGAGATCATTTCAAATATCAAAGAATAATTATTTAAATAATGTTTATATTTTATTATATACAAGTGATATATGAACCTAATTATCCCATTATATTAAAAATTTCAATTCATATAATGTAATACTATTATGTTTTTTATATAAAAAATGATGTAATAATCCTGTAATAAAATTTTGGGTTTCTGTAGTCAATATTAGAGAAATATTTAGTCTATTTGAGAATTCAGACTCTAAAACATTAGTGAAAAAACTAATGATATGTTTTCATATCGAAAAAATACTAATTTTGGGTAATGTATAGAGTGCGGGATATCCATGAAATGACACCCATATTTGGATAATATAATTGGAATTGGTTCTATAATATATTCAACTTGGGATAATAACTTTTAAAAGTGATGGTTGGGTATTAACTAGATCTTCACCCTGAGAACGAGTAGTGAGAACTACAATATACACGGTTCGACACTCCCTGGGTATATGCCTTGGTAAATTCAGATTCTAATTACAAAAAAATTATAAAGGATATAATCTAAAGTAATTATTTTAATGTTTTAAAATAATGAAGTACAATATACTAGAAGCATAATTTGGTAGGTAAGATAAACATTTAAATCCCATATCATATAGATTTAGAATTTATTTTCTCATGAGAATAAATTTTTCACTAACGATTTACTAAATTATGTTTTGTTATAACCTTTTCTATTTTATAAAGTGGTGGGAATGAGGGGAAACAAAAAAAATAAACCATATGAGGTATAATTCAACAATAGTTCGAATGAAATTCCGATTAGAATGGGAGGTGGAATTCAGTATTTCTTGGTGGTACTTACCCTATTCTCTCAAGATATGAATAATAACTTAAATCATATAGAATGTTCTTCTTCACCCAAGAGGGATCAATTTTCTATCTAGTACTTTATGTGATAATGACCTACAATTTCTAGTAGATCTCCCAATCTACTTTCCATGGAACAACATTTTAACTCAATGGAAATTATATTTTATGAGTTCTGTTGTTCCAAAAAGGATAAAGTTACCTTGGTCATCTTGTTTTTAGATATAGACGATGATTAATGATGTAAATTTATTAAAAATATGAATTTGAAATATGAAATAGTATAAATCAAGAATATTAATATGATATTTCATAACAAATATTTACCTTTAACACATTGAACAAACATGGAGTGATAATTTCTAGAGATTAATAAAAAGGGAGTGAATATATTGTGACTTATAGGGTAAATTTCACAAGGATCTAAAGGTATTTATTGGGTTTTGATATCAGTAATGATCATTAAAAATGAAATATTATTTAGTGTTTTAACATCATATATCTAAAAATATATAACCATACAAGATGTATTATATTTTGAAGAAGTAGTTTGATATTACATAAGAGTGGATATGGATTTTATAGAATATAATCATATACATAGAGATAGGAAATGAAATATGGAGTTTCATGCTGGCAAATCAAAAAATAAATGGGGAAAGAAGATATGGCATGATTCCCTTTTAATATAAAAACCATTCGTTACATGGTACAACACTTAATAACTCACAATATATATGAAGGTTTATTTTATTGGATATTAAGAATAAAATACATGAATAACATAAAAAATATTCTAATCCACTTGAAAGGCTTATTTATAGGTTTATCCTAAGTTACTTTTACCGTATCTAATATCATGGGGACATACATCAAAATAAAGGGGTTAGTATAAAGATGAGTAAGGGATAAACAAAGGTAATGGAACTTGAATGGCCATCATCAATAATAAATGAGGCATAACATGAGATAATAATCATAAGTCCATGATATAAAACATTGAAATGTGGCTAAAATATAAAATTGAGACATTTATAAACATATCACCAAGGTTTATCACCAAGGTGTCATAAACCATAATTACCAAGGTTATTCACTGATGTATAGTAATACATGTCATATAGATTGATTAACTCTTTACTCAATTCACTATTTCACTATCATGGTGAACCTTTAATATGTATTAATTCATGAGATACACCAAGATAATAAAAAAACATTTCATTAATAACCTGTGGAAAATAAATAACAAGTTTTATAGAAATTCACTGAGTATATAAGTTTTTAAAGGCGTGAACATTACATAATTTTTAACCCATATAAAGGGAATTTTGGTTTCTCACATGTAAATAGCTACATCAATAAATTATAATTCCATATATGTTAATAGATGGGATAAGGAAATGGTTTTCATATTCACAATATAATAATTTTTGATGTGAAATAGAGAAATACAATAAATGAATTCAGTAGAATATTAGTATGTAAAATGGATTTAAGAGATGGCGTTAAGGGAGGGAATAAAGGTCTCCAACTGAAAAAACATTATTTGGTCCATAATGGGATAAATGAATTTGTATGGAAAGATTGTAGTTTAACATTTACAAGGCTTACTAAAAAGAGTCACTTCAATGGAAAAGAAGAAGAGGATAATTCCCTTACTATAAATCCCACTTTATTTGGCCTCTTTTCTACCGCTAGCATAATTGAATCAGGTTTATTAAAGCATGATACCGGAGGTTAATTGAGTTAATTTTTTACTATTTATAAGTTATAATAATTTTATTATATTTCATAATTTATATTGTTAATCATGAAATGTTTTGATATGATATTTTCCATAAAATTTACCATATTTCTTAGATTTAATGATCCTGAATAATTTCCATTTATATATTATTTAAATTAACTCCAAAATATTATAAATACTCATATTTATATATTTTTATATTAAAAATTATTGATTATAATCATTTGTTTTGTTGGTGATAAGAAAATAAATTTCAACTTCCTCATGGGAAGCTAACTGACCGTTAATGATACATTTTCAAAAGAGGGGGAAAAGAATTATGAAATATGAATACATTATAAATGATATCAATTTATTAGGTTAACATCATTAATATAATTATAACATATTTTTTCTTTGATTTTGGAAGATTGGGGTTTGAATGGAATTTGGATAAAGAGGAAGCGTAGAGGAAAATGAGAGAAGTGTTGATAAAAACATAATCTTTCCTTAATGTTTCTACCATTATAAAAAACTAAAACCCCTTGATGATTTGAGTTATTTTTATCCATAAAATCCTAATCTATTGTATGGGGATTTATATAGGGGATTTTGGTATAGGTTTGTCTTTGGTAAGTGTGGTAAGAGTGAGGGAGAGGGGTTATTTATACTTGAGGAGAGATTTGTTATTAGGATAAAATATTGTATAAAATATAATATCCAAGTTAAACCCTTGAATAATAAAATTTTAGACATAATTAATTATATTTGAATAAAATAGAATTATTTTAATAATTTCAAAATCTTTATAATGTAAATTGATTAATTTAATCAAAAATAAATTTTAAAAAACAACAAAATAATATTTTAATGGAATAATTTAAACGTTAGGTTTTTGAAATTACTTTTTTGGATTAGAAAACATGTTTATAATATTTAAGTTATTTATTAATAAATTTAAATATGTTTTGGGATGAATTAACATTTCTAGAAATGATTTTGTCTTTATTATACTGACCCATACTTTTCAAACATTGATATCACATCTTATTATATGAATATTCATTACATAATGTAACAATCCATGCAATAATTGTATAGGTATAATGGATTTGAAAAAATGTAAACATAAACAACTTGTTTATAAGAGATGTACATTATCTCACATTTATTTCTAAAAAACTAGATCCCTTCTTAGACAAATCATAATTAATACCTTAATTCATAACCAAGGGAAAGGAAACATAAGAAACAGTGATCTTAGATGTTCAATGAGGGTAAAAAAGGGAGATATGAATGATACATTGAGAATAACATGAGAATAAGGTTATGAGAACATGATAATAACATTTGGAAATCATACCCTGCATATCATAGATCATAATATTGAGTCATGGAATAAATCTTGGAATTTTATAAGATCTGAATCATAAAACAATAAATGATCACGATCTATTAGATAATATAATTTGAATAAGAGATAAGTTTGTGTCATAGAAAAAATACTATATCTTTGGTAACATGTATAAATAAAATTAGGTTCAATCATTATGTTAAAGACAAGGAATCAGGTCCTCTTATAAACATATGGACATAAATCAAGGTATATTCAATATCTTATTGACATGAAAGTCATGTCTATGAACAATATTTTGGACATGAAAACCAAATCCACGCATAATATTGTAAACATGAAAAATAGGACTATGAATAATCTTATAGACATGAAAACTATATCTACACATAATCTTATGGAAATGAAAACCAGGTCCATGTGTAAAATTATAGATATGGAAACCAGGTCCTTGTATAAAATTGTGATCATGTATTAGGTTCACACAGAACCTATTTACCTCTTGAATTATCCCTTTACTCAATTAAATGAAGTAATTTAATGGACCCAACCATTATATAATCATAATTCATTAATCTAAATTCCCCAAGATCATAAATTTTAACATTAAATTATAACCCATGGAAAATAAATAGGTTTCATAAACATCTCATCATCATATTCAAAAACCAAAAATAGAAATAATAAGGATGGTATCATTTAATCAACACCAAAGTAAAAAATTGATATAAAAGTATTTTATCATATATGAAAATTTTCTTTAAAGAATCATTAGAAAATTTCTTGAGGGAAATATCTTTTTCAATTTGAAACAAAATTTTTAAATTAAAAACATTTCCTAAATATAAAAGAAAACATTTTCTTTGAAAATAAATTTCAAACCTTTTAATGGAAGCTTTAAATAACTGATCATCCATGATTCCATGAAAATAAATTCATGCCATATATGTTTTATTAAAACATATTTTAGAAAACATTGATATGAAAGAGAAGTATTTTTTTCTAAAGAGAGAAATAATGTTTATTTAAAAAAAATATTTTCATTCTCTTGAGTACATAAGGTGAGGAAAATGAAATAAAAACATATATTTTAATTAAATAACTATTGGAGAATCAAATTATTGTGTTTCATGAGATTCATATTAAAAGTTTTAACATTGTAAAATAAAAAATAAACAATCATGATAAACAACAAGATTGCACCATGAAACCCTTAATAATTTGAAAACCTTTTAATCATAATACCCATGAAATAAATAACCTTATGTATATATTTAAATCCCCATAAAATTCATTATAATAATAAAAAAATACATTAATGGTCATTATATACACCACATAAAAGAAACAAGTGGTGAATATGACATGTGTCACACATAAATAAAAGTAAGATGAAAATACCTTACCTTAGGTCTGATATACTTTATACACATTGGAACTACATGTATAATATATATAGATATATTATAAATATATTAAAAAATTATAATGATATATCTCATACCATATATTACTTACTTATAACCATTTATCACCCATTTGTTAAAAGTTCTTTATTAAAATCATCATTTCGGGTGATATTTGATTCATTTTCATATAATTTTTTGTTCTATATTTTTGTTCCATGTAATTTAAAAATATATATATATATTAATCATAAATTTTTTTAGATTAATTCATAAAATTAGAGATAATAAAATTAATTACACTGTTCATGGAGATGATAGGCCGTATGTACGCATGAACACTATTTTCATTTTTTGATAGATGGAACAAAATAATAGTAAATGACAAATAACCTATTAATAACAATTATTATATCTTATATATAATATTTATGAATTAAAAAAATCCTTATTTCCATCCATATAAAGCAAAAGATAAATGAATCACAACGATTCATGGAGGTGGTAGTCCACACGTACGCATGAGCAAGGTTTCATTTTCTAACGATTTGTAAGGTAAAAAGGTAGATATAATATTATAATTACATTGATATGATTATTTCATAATTATAATAATTAAAATTAAACCCATAAAAATAACCATCCATAAAATATGGTTAGAAGAAATGATTTGTATTGTTAAGTGGAGACTCTAAACCGTACGTATGCACAAGCGATACTTTCACTTCCAATTTAATGGAAAGATGGTGAATTGGTGGTTTAATAATAATAATAGCATTTAAATATAATGAGGATACTGAATTTTTATTTTATGATGAATATAACATATTTATATGATGTAAAAGAAGAATTAAAAAGAAAGTGATCAGTCAAGGCGATTACCTCTTCTAGGAAATAACTCCTTTAGATCTCCTTTTAAGGATCGTAGGGTTGGTATTTTGAGAATACAAGAACCTCTAGAATATGTTTAAGGAAGTTTATAATGGATTTTTTCATGGTTATGGTTGAGCTATAATATTTAATATGGTCTAAAGAATATAAAGTATAGGTGTACTTTTATAATTGACGGGAGAGGTATTCTTGATATTTCTTAATGTATTGAATTAATATAAATTATTTTCATGAAAAATAGATTTAAATTGACAAATTTATAATATAATATGACTATAATTAAAAACATTCATCTAAAAAATCATGTACAGGGTTTGGGTATTACTTTACACTTATCATTTATTTTTTACACCCGTTACCCCTTTCGACAATTACAATAAGATTAATGTTTTATACCATTTAAGGGTTAATATTGTTACAATAAAATGGGAAAAGACACATAAATTCATCATGGTTGATTTTTAAAACAATATCCCAAATTTTTTGATGAATCTAATATTTTATTAATTTTATATTATTTTATGAAATATTATTTATTATAAAATATCATTAATGTCATTTTTAACACCATTCATTTTATTTTAATTTAAATACATGAAGACAAAAGGAGGTTTTGGATTTAATAATTTAATAAATACCTAATATTTCATATAAATATATAAATATTTTGGGAAATATTAAATAATTCATATTAGATCACTTTTATTATTTTTAAAATCATTTATTTTATTTTTCTGTTAATTAAATAAATACTATATTAGTGTTGCATTGGAATTTAATATAATTATTTAATCACTAAAAATTTTAAATAGATTAAAAACATTAATATAATTTCATTATTTAAAAAACTATTATTAAAATTAATTCACTACTTTCTTTTTTCCCTACGTGAACTCATAATTGATATTTAAAATTAAGAGAGTGATATTTTCCAAATTTATTTTATTTAAATATTATATAGTCTGTTTTTATGGAAAAGTGTCTATTAAAAACATTTATTTCGATACTAAGGTGATAAGTGTTGAGTTAAATTCCTAAAATAATAATTATGATGAAAAATTATGACCCCACTACTTAGTTCTAACCTTGATTAACACGATTTACCCATTATCAATGTGATAAATTTTACCATAGTTATGATTTAAATTGACTAAAAATAAAAGTAGCCTATTTATCAGATTTTAATATCATGATTAAAAATATTGAATCCAATTTTTAAAATTCAATACCAATAAATTTAAAAAATTAATTTTTAAAATAAGTTCACAAAACATGATGAAAACAATTTTTTAAAAAAAATATAAATTTTTATCATAAAAACATTGATAATTCATATCCCAGGCATAAAAAAATATTAAATGAATGTTAAATTTTTTTATTTAATATATAATATATAAATTTAATTAAAATAATTCACTAATAGTTATTAATTTAATTTATTATTATAAAAAACATTACGTACATAAAAACAATTTTTTTCCAAAAAAATGACTTTCATGTATGAATTTTTTTATACTAAATTCAAACAAAAATTTGATTTTAATGAAATAAATTAGATTATTAAAAATATAAAAGAAGTAATTTTACTTTGAAACCTTTTTATTAAAAAATTAAACTTTTCACATTCTTTAAATGAAAATATAGTTTTAAAAAAATCAGTATTTTTTTACTATTTATTGAAAATTATAATTTTTAGAAAATTCTAAAAAACACATACAAAGATTATTTTGAAATGATGAATTCAAAAATGATATCCTTTTTATAAAATATAATTTCTTAAATTTCTAAATATTAATTATAACATGTTCTCACAAAAATCAATAAAAACCATTTTATTGAAGAAAACATTTTTTGAACCATAAAATGACTTCACTAAAAATTGGGTGATTATTTACTAAACATTTATCAATAAATTTATATTGATTTTAAAATTTATACATATTTTTAAAGTATTTAATCCTATTTATACCCTCCAACTTAATGGCTAGTTTAAAATAGTCATTTTAAAATATTAGTATTTTACGGTTTGTTTAGGATCAATGTTGCGTATCTTTTATGAAATTGAAGAAATTAAATTTAATTGAAAAAGATATTTCATAAAATCTCAGGGCATCACATTATACCCCATTTAATAAATTTAATACTCATTACTTTAACTTTTCAACGGTAATAAAGGGGTTGATATTTGTAAATTCCATGGATGAAAACCCACATTGTAAAATGGGTCCATAAATATTTCTCTTAAAAAGTTGGAAATGTAAGTACAAAGGTCATCGAAAAAGTTTGTTTCCAAATAGGAGAATATCATTGGGAAGTGAAAATATGAACATAGAATATAAAAAACACCCAAGGACTAATAGAGTGTGATAGAGAACATGATCATGATCAAATTTATAGCCACAAAATAATGAATCGGTAAAGGCATAAAGCCTATAAATTCATTGGAATTTAAGTTTATATGATTATTTTTTTATTAAGATCCTTTTCCTTGAGTTGAATTATTTCTTTAACATATAGTCAAATAAATTGAAGAAATATTCTTACTTAAAATTTAAAATTTCATCTTTTTATCAATTTCCACCATAATCTGATCTGTTTTTCCAAATGTTGAATATTAATAATGATTTTTTTTACACTAAATCACTAAAATAAACTTCTAATGGACCATAATATACATAAAAAATGATAAGTAATTACATATATCTCTATATTTTTTAAAACAATGATAAGTATAATTTATTCAATTGTATAAATCATACTTTAACCTAAAAAAGGAACACCCAAATTTCAATATAATCCATTTAATAAATAATTAAACTTTTTAATCCTCTAAAATGTGTCTGACTAAGGTGGAATCCCAAAGATGATTTATCTCATATCTTTTCTTGATCAACATAACATTAATTTTAATCACTCAAAAATTATTATACCAGAATATGTATACCTTGATCATATATTCTCTATTATATACTAATAATTTACAAAAATAAAGTCATAAAACCATATATTCTTATAAATATAATTCACCCCTTTTCCATAAATAAGCTCTTATCTTAGCAAAACATATTTCCATTTAAATGTTTGGGTTCATAATTTCACATATAGATGATCATAGATTGATTTGGAATATCAAATATGATTTATTTATTTTATAAATATAGATGTAATCTATGTTGGGAGAGCAAAGAAATGCTTGGAATAATAAAAAATTTCATTAAAGGATAATATTTTCATTGTAATTTTTAATAAAAACATTAACATGGAATACAAAATTATAGAGTGGGTGATAAGTGTGACCTAAATACCATGACTCATTTAAAATATTGTAATTATTTAATATTTCCCTTTTTTACTTTGAATTAACAGGATGTTATAGCTTATTATCTTCATTATCCCTTAGATTAAGGCATTGATTTAGTTAATTCCCAAACACTTTCCATTTATAGCACTGAAGTGAGAGTAGTGTATTATGTTGATCTCTCTCTATTCAATTAAATGATTGGCCTCTTTACATCAATTTTACATTATTTTACTTAATTTACTAACTTCCCACCCTTAAAAAATTTTCTCGTTCCTTCCACGAATTCACCTGAGTGCTCCTTCTCACATTTTTGGAAACTATGTGATTGAAAATTTTTCTTCCCTCTATGGGAAAAACCATTGGATCTTCCTTGAATCTCCATATTCATTTTCTTGTCACTAGAACCTTGATGGTTTCCAGCTTTTATTTTCACTTTCAGTTCACATTAAATGATTTCTTTATAGAATCCAAAATCCTTATAGATAATTCCTTTTGAATACTTGGTTTCAAACCACAAAATATTCGATCAATTTTTCTTTTAGGGATGATGATTAAAATTGAATATTACCTTACAAGTCTTGTAAAATTTTCCTCATAGGTATCAATGAATTCATCATACTATTTATTAAAATCAAGGAATTAATTATATAATTTTGTATATATAATATGAGGGGTTTACTTACTGAAAAATATTCCCTTAAACTCATCATACTCCATGGAGTCAATTTTCTCCTCTTTCCTCATAATATTAATGATATTCCACTTTTAACCTGCTTCACCTTCATGTTGATAAATAGATAGGATAAATATTTCTTGGTCTGAGCACTGAATAATTAAAAATATATTTTCCATTGAATCTATCCATTGATCAAAATCCAATGGATTAAAATACCCATAGAATGGGGGCGGATGTTGTCACATAAAAGATTCAATAACATGTTACTCCCGCCTTTTTGAATTTAGAAGTTCAACATGATCAGTGTTACCAAAAATAGATGGAGATAGTTGAGTGAGAATAGTCATAAGATATTTCACCCCAGATCTTAAGATATTCAGTTTCTGATGATGATGGTCATTTCATTGTCCATCAAATTCATGATTTACATGATTACAATGGGTTATATCCATTTACTAAAACCAAAACACATAGTGTGATGAATGATAATCATAGTGGAAACCACATAATTATGATAGATCATTCATTGGATGTCTAAATAAAGAAACATTTTTTTAATCTAAGAAAAATTAGGAATAATCTAGGTCATCCATGATCATTACCAAAACTATAGGATGTTATATGATTCTTAGAACTATCCCCAATATTCTCACTAATGTTTATAAAAATATATTTTTTGAATGTTAACTAAATATTTATATGATACCAAATATAGAGAACCATAATTTTCATACATAGATATCATATATTATTATATAGATATTGAATACATAATGTAACAACCCATTCCATAATTGTATATGTCTTGTTACTTTGGATACTTAGACACATAAACAACTAGTTCATAAGTGATCTACATAATCTATAACATTTTTATTCCTAAAAAGAAACCTTATTAGAAATATCACACTTTATATCTTTCTTTATAACTCAGTAAAAGGAATCATAAGAAAGGGTGACCTAAAATGCCTAGTATGGTTAAAAAATTGAGATAACAATGATCACTTGTGCATAAAATGAGCACAAGGGTATAAGAACATGAGCATAATATTTTAAAATCATATCATGTATATCATATATCATAATCTTGAGCCATGTAATTTATATTATAATTTTATCATATATATATCACAATGGAATCAATGAACATGATCCATAAGAGATTATCACGAGTATAAAAAATATTTTTTTCATACACATGAGATTATAACTTTGTGAACAAGCATAAATAAAAATAGGCTCACTCATCAAGTTAAGGACATGAAATCAATCCATCTCATAAATTTATGGATATGAAACTAGGTACATGCATAATATTATGGACATTAAATCCAATTCCACACATAAACTTATGTTAATGAAAACAAGGTATATGCATAATATTATAAACATGAAATCAAGGTCTATCCAAAAACATATGGACATAAAATCAAGGTCCACATATAAAAATCTGAACATGAAATTAGTTTCATGAAAAAAATATTTACATCATGAGTTATCCGTATTTACTCATGGCATCAGAGGGTTTTAGTGGAACCAACTATCAAATAATCATAATTCATTCATATAAATTTCACATGATCATAAATCATAACATTAAATCATAACCCATGGAAAATAAAAGTGTTTCATAAACATCTCATAATCCTAATCATAGACCAACTAAAGAAATAATAAGGATTATATAATTGGAACATATCCCCAATAAATAATTAGTAACATCAAAAGGTTTTATCATAGATGTAAATTTTCTTTAAAGGATCACTAGAAACTCTCTTAAGGTAAATATCCTTTTCAATTTGAAAAAACATTTTAAAGTATAAAATTTTACTAAATATTAAGGAAAACATTTTCTTTAAAAATAAACTTGGAAAATTGTAATGGATACACCAATTTATTGATTGGTCATTATGGTGGTAAATTCTATTCATTACATATATTTCATTTTAAAATGATTTTTTTTAGAAAACACCGATATGGAAGAAAAATGGGTTTTAATGAAGAGAGAATTAAAGTTGATTTTCCTTAAAAAAATATATTTAGTATATTGAGTACTTAAGGGGAGGAAAATGAAATGAAAACATTTATTTTAAAGAAATAACTATAGGAGAAGAAAATTTATGAGTTTCTTGATAGGTATATCAAAATGTTTTATCATCATAAACTTATTCATAAACAATCCTGATAAACAATGAGATTGCATATAAAACCCTTACTTCTTCGGTAACTTTTAAATAATAAGACCCATGAAAGAAATAACATTATATAGATATGTAAATCCCTATAAAATTCAAAATAATAATAATAATTAAATACATTAATGGGATTATATACACGACATAAAGGAAATAAGTGGTGAAAATGGCATGTGTCTCACAGAAGTAAAAGTGAGATTACAATCCCTTACCTTAGGTCTAACTTTCTTCATACATGTTGGAACCTCATTTATAATAAATATATATTTTTTATTAATATATAAAAGAATCACAATAATATATTTAATACCATATATTATTTAATTATAACCTTTTATCACCCATTTTTTTAATAATTCTTTATTAAAAACACTGTTCTGGGTGATATTTGCTTCGTTTTTCATGTATGTTTTCTATTAATTTTTTATAAATTGTACTTTGATCATGGTTAAATAATATAAATAATGTTAATAATCATATAAATATAATATATACTAATTATATACATGTTTATATTATTTCATAAATGTGGATTTAGAAACAATGAATTACACTATTCATAGAGATGGTAGGTCGTAGGTACATATAAACGCTGTTTTAATTTTTTGATGGATGGAATGAAATAAAGGTAAATAATAAATCAAATTTTAAGAATAATTATTATATAATATATAATATATTTTTATTAAGTCCATACTTTTTACTATCCATGTAAAATAGAAATGAAAAATGAATCATATAACTTCATGGAGGTGGTAGACCACACGTATGCACAAGGGACATTATCATTTTTGTAAGATTTATAATGTATGAAGTTAAATATTATTTTATCTTTAAATATGTATAATTAATTTATCATTATCATATATAAAAATTAAAATCATAAAAATACCCATCCATAAAATATTGTGATAAGAAATTAATTTTATGACCACGTGGAGACGGTAAGCCATATGTACAGACAAAAAATACTTTCAATTACCATTTTATAAAAAAGGGAAAATAAAGGTGGTTTCATAACCATAATAAAACTTAATTATATAAATTATACTGAATTTACAATCTCATGAAAAATAATATAATTACATTAGGTAAGAGAAGAATTAAAAATAAAGTGATCGATTATAGCCCTTACCTCTTCCTTGAAACAAATCATTTAGACATCCTATTAATGATGTCAAGGTTTTTATTTTGGGTATAAAATCACCGCTAGAATTTTTATAGGGTTGTTGGTAAGGTATTTTTCATGATATGGTTGATATTTAAGAGTCAAATTGGTTTAAATATGAGAAAGGAGAGGTGTCCTTTTATAATTTAGGGGAGGGGAATTCTTGGAATTTCTTAAAGTATTAAATTAATAAAAATTATTTCTCATTCACATATGGTTAAAAATCGATATAGTTAAAAGATAAGATAAGGATAAGTCAAAATAATCTCATCAAATACTTTTTCTACAAGTTTTGGGTATGTATTCACCCTTTTCCTTTTATTTTAACCCGCATTAACCCTTTTTATAATTATTGTAATATAAATATTTTTCCACAATTTATCAGTTAATAATGTTACTATAAAGTGAAAAAACACATAAATGGACCATGGTTGAAGTTTAAAACCATATTAAATTAATTTCTAATAATATAATATTTTTATGAATTTCATATCATTTAATAAAATACTATTGATTATAACATATAATTAATATCATTTTTAAAACTATTCATTTATTTTGGCTATAAATACATCATGAAAATGGGGGAGGGGGGTTGAATTTAATGCTTTAAAAAATCACAATTATGTCAAATATATTTATCAAATTAATTGGACACATTAAATCATTCAAATTATATAACTTTTAATATTTTTAAAATAATTTATTTTCTTTTTCTGTTAATTGAATAAATACTGTATTAACATTGGACACGATTTTGAGAAAATTATTTAATTACTATAAATTAGAAACATATTTCCACCATGAATATGATATAATAATTCACAAAATTATTTTTAAAATTCACTCACCAATTGATTTTATCCGTATGTTAACATATCATAGATATTTAAAACTAAGAGAGTGACATTTTGTAACTTTCTCTGATTTAAATATTATATAATTAATTTTCATGGAAAAGTGTCAATTAAAAAAATAAAGTTATCGAATAATATGATAAGGTTAAAATTACAATCTTTAATTTAGAATTATGATGAAAAATTATGACTTTATTACTTAGTTTTATCTTATATTAATACGATTTACCCTTTATCGAGGTGATAAATTTTACAAGGGTTACTATTCACATTGACAATAAATAAAAGGGGCATATTTTAAAAATTTTAATATCATGATTCAAATTTTTTGATAAATTTTCTAAGATTCATTACCTTTAAGTAGAAAAAATTTATTTTAAAAATAAGTGTTAAAAACGCTATAAAAAACACTTTTTAGAAAAATGCATTTTTAAGCATAAAAACATGGATAATTATTATCCCATGCTTAGAAAAATATTAAATGAATGTTAAAATTTTTATTTAATATATAATATATAAATTAAATTAAATTCATTCATTAATAATGATTAATTTAATTTATTAACATAAAAATATATTTTTCACATAAAAACTATTTTTTAGAAAAAATGCCTTTTATGAATAAAAATGTCTTTATACCAAATTCAAACATAAAAATTATTCCAATAAAATTAATTAGATTATTTAAAACTTAATAGAACTAAATTTAATTTGAAAAAATTTTATAACTAAATGGAACTTTTTATAAGGATTAAAAAGGAAATATAGTTTTCAATTAAAATCATTATTTTTTTACAATTTATTGAAAAATCATACTTTTCAAAAAATTATTAAAAATTATTTCTAATAAAATTTTGATTTTATGAATTCAAATATTATACCTTTTTTTATCAAATTTTATTTCTAAATTTTTTTGAAATTAATTTTAATATTTTCTCACAAAAAGAAAAAGTAATTTTTTTTTGAAAAAACGTTTTTAAAGAATAAAATGACCATACTAAAAAATAAGTGATTATTTAGTAAAAATTAATTGATAAATTAATATAAATTAGTAAACTTATATAACTATTTTATAAATAATTGAATCCAATTCATACCCTTAAATTTAACAACTTGGTTATAACCATCATATTTAAATAATTACATTTCATGATTCATTTAGTATTAGTGTTTTATAGATTGTACACTATCAGAGACATTTTTTTATTATTTTTTTCATAAAATATCCGTGTGCTAAATTTTTTAAATCATGAATGATTTAATTTAAAATAATCTAGTTATGAAAAATTAGTATTTTTACAATTTATATAAAAATTAAAGTATTTCATAAAATTTCCAAAAAAATCACCCATAAGCAATTTATACCGGTAGATTCCAAAAATAAAATTAATTTTATAAAAATAATTTTATAGCAAGGTTAATTTTATTTTTTAAGATAAAAAAGGATTTTTTATTAAACACATTAAAATAATGTTTATTATAAATGTGTTTTTTATTTTATTTAAAATTGTAATCATGGTATTTATTTTGTAGCACTATAATACTTCTATTTTAATAAATTAATCTTGATAAATATTATTTATATTTATTTTTTTATTTTGAGTTCAAATTACTGTTCCAACTATAAGGTTAGTATTCCCAAAGGCTAGGTTACACTTTCTAACGGTCACATTACTATTCCAATGACCATATTTCCTCTTATAAATACCACTAAATTCCTTTATTTATTATTCACTGCAATTCATCAAATGGTTCTAAATTTCCATTTTCTATATTGTCAATTTTTTTTACTAATATTCTATTTCATTTTCATAGTGTTATTTATGTGGGTGATGATTCTAGCAGATTGGGGTAATCCAAATTTTCCCATTGTATTTTATTTTATTTTATATTTTTTCCCATTATATTGTTGGTAATTTTTATGGGTTTAGTTATGGACAAATTTAATGATTTGAAATGATGAAATAATGTGTTATTGATTTCACTATATGTTTTATGTGTATAATACTATATAATATAATATAACAAACTTTTATTCAAGAAAAAATATCATTTAGAAACTTTGGGTTGTTGCATTCTCCCACCCTTAATAATTTTCCTCCCCAAAATTTCAACTCATATCCTCTGTTGAGAATAGGTGAGGGTACTTATTTTTCATTGTTTCCTATGGTTTCCACATCACCTCTACATATTTATGGTTCATATATAACACTTTTAAAAGGTGATTTTTCTTGTTCTATAAGAAATTTTTCTATATGGTTTAAGATATTTACTGACTACTCCTCATGTGATAGGTTATTCTCCAGTTGTACGACATCTAGATATATTACATGTGACAGATTAGGTATGCACTTCCATAGGAGAGATACATGGAACAAATCATGAACTTAATCCATATTTGGTGGAAGTTCTAGTCGATATGATGATTCTTCTATACGACCTAGTATCTCAAAGGGGCCAATATACCTAGGGTTAAGCTTCCATTTATTTCCAAACTCTGTGACTCTCTTCCATGTTGATATTCTAAGGAAAATCTTGTTTCTAACATCAAACTCAATGTCCCTTCAATGACTATCATCATAGATCATCAGCATAATCTAAGTATATTTTATAAGTTGTTGGACGGTTTATCCTTTTCTATCACCCCTTTCACAATATCAGGTCAAAAGTAGAATTCATTAACCATCTTCATCCAAATGAGTAGGAGTTATACATGGATTCTTATATAGTGATTCATATATATCCATTTGAATACTTGAGTTGAAACTGTTATTATTTGAGAACTCATCTAATGATTGATATTGATCTTATCCACCTTTAAATTCCATTGATAATGCTCTTAGAATGTGTGTGAGTATTTGAATGGTCCTTTTAGATTTGATATTAGTTTAGTGGTGAAAGGCCATAGAAAAATACAATATAGTATCCAGAGCATGTTAATGATTTATCTGTAATTTATAATTTAACCATGGATCATGATTATAAATGATTAAAAGTTATACCCTATGAAGCCTCACTACTTACTTTACGTATATATTGGAAAGTTGGTCAAGAGATAAATCTTCTCAAATAGAGATAAAGTGGAACGTCTTGGTGAGTGGATCCCCCAAAACTCATATCACATTATTCCCTTTTAATTTATTCAGGAGACCAGTGAGAAAGTCCATGGTGAGGTTCTCCTATTTCCATGTGGGTATATAAAATGGTTCCATCATCCCCTTGGATTTATTTCACTCTGATTTTACTTGTGGACATACCACAATATTTTTGGTATACTCAGTGATATCCTTCTACTTTTTGTCCCACAAGAAGTGATATCGAAGATATCAGTATAACTTAGTACAACTTGGATGGATGGAGAAATATGATATATGTCTATTTCCCAATATATATTTCTTTATCATAGATGATGAATGCACCTAAATGCTAGTTCCAAATCCAATGAAACTATCTTCTTCAATGTGGAATTCATGAATATTCCCTTTACTTATTTCACTGTCTTTTGAAGCTCTAGATCATCCCTTTGTGCCTCTTTGATCCTCTCTTGGATGTATGGTTGGGTAATAATTTTGGAAAGGGAGGATATATTCCCTTATATTACTATTTCTAGGTCTATATTTTGTATATCCAAGATGATAGGGTTTTTATCAATCCACATCAGGTTTAGAGTAGATGGTCCATTTCAAATAGGAACATCAACCAACTTATTCTCCATTCTAGGATGGTAGTGAATAGATAAAACACCACCCTTAATTAGTTCTAACCATCTTCACTAACACATGTTTATCTCCTTCTATGAGAATATAAACATTGATGGTCTGGGTATATTTGACATTTTCCCCATAAAAATTGTGTGTCTATATGTTCAGATAAAAGATTAGCACAGTTAACTCCAAGTCATTAGTATGATAGTTTTGTTCATGAGTATCTAAATTTCATGATACATAAGTGATCACTTTTTCATTTTTCATGAGGAAACACCCATGACCTTTTATATATTCATAACTATAGATGAAAAATTCTTCCCCTATAGAGGGTAATGTTAACATAGGTGCACTAAGAAAACTCTTCTTAAACTCATGAAAACTTTCTTCACACTCCTTTTTCTATATAAACTTAACTCTCTTTCAAGTTAACTTGGTTATTTGATTAGTAAGCCATGAATTTCATTTCAAAAAACTTATATTGTATCCTAATGGACCAAGGAAAATATGAATATTGGTTAATGTAGTAGGATATTGCAACTCCTCTATGGCCTTTTTCTTGACAGGATCATCTGATATTCCTTCACTAGTCATGATATGGCCCAAAAATGTGCCTTTTTATAACCATACTTCATATTTATTTAATTTACCCAATAAATTATATTTCCTTAGAGTTTGTAAAATAAGCCTTATTTTTTCTTATTTTTCTCATGAATTTTGGAAAATATTATAAAATAATCAATAAATACTACCACAAAATTTCTAAGGTAATAATTAAAGACCCTATTCATAAAATCTATAAATATGGAAGGATAATTAGTCAAGAAAAAGGGCATAACAAAAAACATGTTATGACCATATCTTGTTCGAAAATAATTATTTGGAATATATTATTTCTTTACCCTTAACTAATGATACCCAGGTCAAAGGTTAATCTTAGAGAAGAAATGATCCCCACATAGCTGGTCAAGTAAATTATTAATCCTTATAAGAGGATATTTTTTATTCACTATGATCTGATTAAGTTCTCTATTATAAATTCATTATCACATAGATCCATCTTTATTCTTCGCAAAGAGAATAGCTTCTCCCCAAGAAGACACACCTGGTCAAATAAAACCATTCCCCAAAATATCATAAATTTGCTTATTTAAATCTGCTAACTCACTATATGCCATGTTACAAAGGGTCTTCGATATTGGATTTGATCGAGGTATGAGTTCAATTGATAAATATACCTCTATTTCTAGGGAGGTCAAAGACAATATTCAAGAAATACATTATTATATTCTTAAATGACGGGGATATTTTCAATATTTATACTTTTATTTTTTTCTCCATCTTCAATGACTGTATATATAAAGACGGTTATGGGAGATTCTTCTATAAAATGTTTAGTTTCAGATATCTCCCCTTTAAAAAAATGTAACACCCCAAGATTTTATAGTGTGTTATTTCTTCAAAATAATTCAATAACTTTCACTACACGCAACAACAAGTTCAATCGCACCATGACTTACCAAACAAGCTGTTCAAAAGAGGTTATGAATAGTGTTAACTAAATTTTAAACTTTATATAATCCTTATAATTTTATAATCCATATTATGAGTTTCTTAGATATAATGCAAGAACAAATTCATTTTCAGTATTGCACTTTTATCAACTTTTAATAGTGAAACCTTTTTAAATACAATATATTAAACTTTTTGACTAAATGGGGACATCAAAAATTTAAAATGAAACATCCCAAGCTTCCACGGTACGCTTTCTTTGAATAATACAGTAGCGTGTGTTGTACGCAACCTTGAGTTTTAACACACACCACAACTAATCAAAGTAGCCGTTATGAATAGTAATACCTACTTTTTGAAATTATATATATTTTATATTTGAAAATGGACTTCATTTTTGGATTCGGAATATCAAATTTAGCCTAAGGTGAAATTTTGGTACATTTCAGATAACTTTCATATTTTGATGAATAGTGAAAATTACTAAATTTTAATTAAAAACAACTTTTTTAATCAAAATAATTAATAGTGATAAATTATGAATTTGAGTGGTTTTAAAGTATATTTAGAATATATTTTTACCGTTTAATATAATGTTGGTCATTGGACATAATTTTAAAATTAAACCGAACATAAACAAGTGTCAATCTTTTGATAGTTATTACCTCTTAAAAACACGCTTTTTGTTTTGACAGCGGGAATTAATTTTAAATTAATTTCTGCCACTTCTGTGTTTTGAATTTAGAAAAATGGATTCCATATTTGGAATCAGGATTTCCAAATTGTGTAAATAGGTAACTTTTATTTTTAGACATTTTGAATAATTACTGTGGTAAATATTTTATTTACCATGGTTAAGGGTAAATCCGGTAAATAAGGGTTAAAAAATAATATTATAATAATAAAAAATTACCCTAAAACGTGTCCTAACCTTATTTGTGGACACATACCCGACCATGAGAATCCTTGGGTCAATTTGGGGACCCCTTGGAGCCACTTGTATGTGGTAGGGACACTTTATATTAATAAAGTTAAAATAAAAATAAAAATGGCATAAGCTTACATCTTTTAGAAGAACAATTTTTACATAGGGATATACATGTTGGATTTTCGATTATAAATATTCATTAGAAAGCTAAAAAGATTTCCTATATAATTATATTTTATTTATAATTTTTAGACATCAAATAATTTAAATTATTAATGACACAATAATGATGCAATGTTTACCTCATTAATAAATCATTTAAATAAATAAGATTATAATGATTAAAATATTTCTAAAACCTGTCAAATTCTTATTGGTTGATGTTATTTAGAATATGAGTCATCTTATCTTCGACCTCAATGATTTTTGGACCATTATAATCCGAATATAATTATATTATAAAGTAATACTTTCACTCTTTCCTAAAGAGCCCCTCTTCTCCCTTATAGAAGGAGACCACTTCTACTCATTCCTCACACCTCTCAAGCCACCTGGCTCGTCCAAACTCTGCCCAACTAAGCTCCCCACATCCCTCTCCTCCTCCGTAAAGCTTCCCCTTAGGCAGAAAGCATTTCAACAAGTCCTTTGGTTCCAACCAAAGTGAGTTACCTAAATTAAAGGTAACGATTTCTCTTAAATTATTTTCATTTATTTTGCTTCTCCAACCCCCAAAATCTTTTTATTTACCTTCTTTTGTAACAACACCAGTATCCTAAATATACTAGGATGTTTTTATAAGAAGTATTCAAACTACACATACACACAACTCCATCTAATGGATGATGAACATAATGTTTCTGTGGATGGCAAATTAACGCCTCACGAAACGATGATTGTTCAAATACATCTTACCGCCTCTCATGGTGGCCATTATGATGGCACTGTAATTAAATATGATATTAATGATATATATTTTATATATAAGCTTCTGTAATTCCATTTTATTTCATACCATTATTCGTTTCATGTTGTATATACATACGATAATTTCATTTGAGGAAGTGCGGACTACCGCCCCCTTAAAATGATATGACTCGTTCTTACCACACATGGAATGTATAAAGGATGGTGTTAATGAACTTAAGTAACATATATAAAATATTATATTATACTGGAATAGTAATATACCTATGTATCATTTGGGTTCGATTCTTTTAAAATAAAAATTAAATGGAGGTAGCGTTCGTGCGTACGTACGGACTACCGTCTCCACGAACACGATGAGATTCATTCTCCATCATATCCTTCAAGTATAATTATCATTTGATGATTTAAAAATGATGTTTAAGGACTTAATATCATTCTGGATTTGAAAAATATTCAACCTATCCTTTACAAACATGTCTTACGTAACAAAACATACAAAAGCAAACAAGTAAGTTAACACCCGAAACAACGATAATACTAAGATATTATTATCAAATCAATATTAAAAGATCATATATGATATCATATTAATATATATGATTCTTGTATAATTTAGTAACAATTATTTCACCATTATACAGGAGTTTAACCTACCCCAACCAAGGAAAAGTACAAGGTAAGGGTTATTTCACAATCTCTTCATTATCCGAGGTTGTATTATTCGTAATAATCTACTGGGATCTCTTTATCATCCACATCCATGTTTCTTCGAAATGTATTTCAAAACATTTTTACTATTTACAAGAATATGGGTTAAAGTCATTTATACCCTTGTTTGACTTTTTATAAGAGGTTTATAAAGGAATATTTCCGTCGTTTTCAAAACAAGGTCCTTTTTAACCTTTTCGACAGAATTGAGGTAAGAATGTTTTTTTTAACTTATACGGCGGGTGCGGTTATTTTCCGCCGTTATAAAATTGTCGAAGCTTTCCTTACAAGCTTATAAGAATATTTTCAAAGAAAATGTTTTATTTTATATGGATCTTAAATGATTTCAAAATAAAAAGAGATACTTCTTTTAAAAGAATTTTTATTTCATCTATGTCAACATCCTTTGATGGATTTTAAGATTATTTGAAGTTGATTTATTATAATACAAAACTTATATATTGTATTGAAGGTTTTGTGATATGTTTGAATGTGGATGTGATATTTTATACCATTCATAGTTTATGGTGAAACTATTGACATTTCGTATGCTAGTTTTAACCCGAATGTTTATGTTATATTTCAAACTTTTCTTCAGATGAATGTGCTAAACAAGTATGTTCCGGGTTGGGGACCGGTAAAAGTAAGCCCTCCAGGTTGGGGACTGGTTAAAGTAAGCCCTCCAGGTTAGGGACTGGTAAAAGTAAGCCCTCCGGTTTGGTCTCCGGTTATTAGAGGTACTCCGGGTTGGTGTCCGGTTATTAGAGGCACTCCGGGTTGGTGTCCGGTTATTAGAGGCACTCCGGGTTGGGTTCCGGTTAGAAGTAACCCCTAGGTCTTGGGATGAGGCCTAGACAATGAAATTAACGTTTGACATTATGCATTCCAACATTATGAAAGTGGTTATTGATATTGCATGTGATTATTCGATTAGTAGAATATCCATGTGAACAAGTAAATGGCATTTTTTCATTTTATTTATGCCATACCATGTTGAAAGTTCATGTTTAAAAGGCTTTTGTTTTAGTTATACATTGCCTTAAATGTTTATTCTTATTTATGAATGTTTCCGCTATATTGTTATCCTTACTGGGCATTTGAGCTCACCCCTTTTCTATGTTTTATTTTTCCCAGGAAGTGAAGATGTAAGTTATGAATGACCTGCAGGGATATTATGAGGGGATTATAGTGTGGACTATGGAAACATTATGTTGTTGTAGTAGTTTTTCATTTTATGATGTAATGTAAAACTTATGAATATATCTAGTGTTTCCTAGGCTACTAAACCAATCGGTCTTTCGAGATTTGATCTTCTTGTGATCAAGCCAATGTTATGTAATTAATGCACCGACTCTGGGTAACTGGGGTCGGGGCGTTACAGTTGGTATCAGAGGAAGTTTAGTACAAACCTTGGAAGCTAGATTTAGATAAACTCTGATTAGAGCACGTAGACCTAAGATGAACTTTGAGGATAAGTATAGAAGAACTTCCTAGAATTTTGGTATTGTAGAGATTTTGTGAGTTTTCCGAGCAATACATCCCTGTCTGGATACGAGCAGGTAGAGGCGGCTCTGGCACAGATGTACCTATGGGTAAAACCCGAAAACACCGCTTTGAGCTAGACTCGAACGGGAACTGGTGCACGACAACGGGCCTTGCTGCACTCTTGGTTACGACACTCCCGGGGGATATGCTTAGGATAACTCTCATTTTCTTTACAAATCATTATAAAGGGTTTATGAGTATATACTTTCTCAAAGAAAACATTTTTATGATTATGGATTATATCCATAAATAGTTCAATTTATGTTAAGTGTTTTATAAGTATGGGATTATGTATTTTGATTCATAAACTGATCTAGTTTATGCCATTGTTTAGAAATGACACCCAGTAGAAGGAATGAGAACTCTAGAAATGCACATGATCCAAAGAGAAGGAAGGATCATTTCTTTCATGGTCTTAAGCTAGAATTGATAAGAGAAATAGTCTCCCATGTATTATCATCATATGAAGAAATAATATCATGTGTTGATAAGATAAGTAAAGAGTTTACTGAGTCCTATGGATTTGAAGGGAAGCAAGAGAAGAAAATGATGGAAGAGAGAAAAATGGATAAAGGGAAGAGGGAAAAGAAGAATTTTCCAATATGTGGTAACTATGGGAAGAAACACCCTGGAACTTGCCTGAAAGGAATGGGAGTTTTTTATAAGTGTGGAGGAAAAGGGCACAAAGTACGTGACTGCAAGGGTGAGAAAATGGTTTCAAATGTACAATGCTTCATTTGCAAGGAGTTTGGACACTACGCGAACCTATGCCCCAGTCATCAGACTATGCCGCAAATGATGCTATTGGATAATAATCAAGTTATGATACTACCACAGATGAAGAGGAAGGATTAGAGTTCTTATGTTGATTATGTCAATTGAGTGTTGTATCAACAATGTACTTGTTATAATAATTATGGAGTATATAAGGATTGTACTGCAGTACTATTTCATTAAGGACTTGAGATTGTGTGGAACAAAGAAAAGTGACTCAATAGCAGGATAAATTTTTGGAAAATATATGGTTGAGAGAAAGATAAACCATAATATGGTTCTGATACCGAGTTAGTGATTTTAGAATAATACATGATTGATTTGGATAAATTATATTGGATATTCATGACTACCTTGAAACTGATTAATGATTTGTATATTCCATCATTTTTTTGGGGTTTAAAACATTTTTGGATTGATGAAGTATATCCATCATTCTATATGGAATAGGGGAGCATGAATGTAATCAATAAGGAATATGGTAATTCAAGATGTTTCAGTTTATTAAAATAATACAAGATGAAGGTATTCATATGCTATTACGGGGTAAAAAGGATCTATATTATGTTTACCTTCCTTATAAATGTTGGACTGTGAGTTTGGACAGAAGTATTTTGGATAGTTCTAGTTTGGATTATTTTGGATTACCATAAAAGGACAACCCGGAGGTCGGGCGGCAACCCGTCGCGTCCGGCAAGGCTGCGAGACTTGAACCCACAACCGAAGGGCGACAAGGGTTTATCACCTACCACTGGCCCACGAGATGTCCTGGATTAAATAATGTTGTTTTTTAAAGATCTGGTAGATGAATTATAAATTCATTTATTTTGGAACCCTGTACGAATAGTATAAATAAAAAAATTACATTCTATTATCTTTTAGAGTGAAAGATGAGTTTGTGGTAGAAATTTATTAATGGATAAAACTCTAATTATAAAGTAAGTATATCTCCTTATGATCTTATCCAATCTCATAAATATATTCCTCAACATTAATAAAAGGAACTTAGAACAAAAATGTTGTCCTAGATGGTACCTTAAATCATCACTAATTCATGGCTTTGGGATTGTTGGCTTTTTCATAGCCATGTTCTCTACCACTCTCCATCAGATAATTGATGGTTAGATTTCTCTTCCATATCCATATTTTCCTACATGGAACCCTAGTATGTGTTATTTTCGGTAATCTTCATACTTTCCACTCTTTATTTTAAATAGAGGCCTCGTTAATTCATTTTTCGATGTGGGATTTCAACTATGATATTTTGAAACGTCAAAAATGTGTTATCCAAATACCCTATGTTTTGTTGAACCGATGGTATTTCAAATCATCATAGATTGATGAATTTAAGGACCTCAATTATACACTTGTTTGTGATTGATGATCTCAATCACTACCTATAAATATTTACGTTTTTCCTCCAATTATATGTCTCTAATTGCCACCAATGTTCTCCTAATCGAGATCATAATTTGGTGGTGACTCTTTCATTTCTATTTTCCTCATATTAAGACTAAATTTTAGTAACCTAATTTCCGATGTGGGTTTTCCCACAAAGATATTTTCTATTTTCAACCTTTTATTTTCGAAGAACAATTTCAAATTGCGAGGATGCAATTTATTGAAGGAGGGGAGAATGTAACACCCCAAGATTTTATAGTGTGTTATTTCTTCAAAATAATTCAATAACTTTCACTACACGCAACAACAAGTTCAATCGCACCATGACTTACCAAAAAAGTTGTTCAAAAGAGGTTATGAATAGTGTTAACTAAATTTTAAACTTTATATAATCCTTATAATTTTATAATCCATATTATGAGTTTCTTAGATATAATGCAAGAACAAATTCATTTTCAGTATTTCACTTTTATCAACTTTTAATAGTGAACCCTTTTTAAATACAATATATTAAACTTTTTGACTAAATGGGGACATCAAAAATTTAAAATGAAACATCCCAAGCTTCCACGATACGCTTTCTTTGAATAATACAGTAGCGTGTGTTGTACGCAACCTTGAGTTTTAACACACACCACAACTAATCAAACTAGCCGTTATGAATAGTAATACCTACTTTTTGAAATTATATATATTTTATATTTGAAAATGGACATCATTTTTGGATTCGGAATATCGAATTTAGCCTAAGGTGAAATTTTGGTACATTTCAGATAACTTTCATATTTTGATGAATAGTGAAAATTACTAAATTTTAATTAAAAACAACTTTTTTAATCAAAATAATTAATAGTGATAAATTATGAATTTGAGTGGTTTTAAAGTATATTTAGAATATATTTTTACCGTTTAATAAAATGTTGGTCATTGGACATAATTTTAAAATTAAACCGAACATAAACAAGTGTCAATCTTTTGATAGTTATTACCTCTTAAAAACACGCTTTTTGTTTTGACAGCGGGAATTAATTTTAAATTAATTTCTGCCACTTCTGTGTTTTGAATTTAGAAAAATGGATTCCATATTTGGAATCAGGATTTCCAAATTGTGTAAATAGGTAACTTTTATTTTTATACATTTTGAATAATTACTGTGGTAAATATTTTATTTACCATGGTTAAGGGTAAATCCGGTAAATAAGGGTTAAAAAATAATATTATAATAATAAAAAATTACCCTAAAACGTGTCCTAGCCTTATTTGTGGACACATACCCGACCATGAGAATCCTTGGGTCAATTTGGGGACCCCTTGGAGCCACTTGTATGTGGTAGGGACACTTTATATTAATAAAGTTAAAATAAAAATAAAAATGGCATAAGCTTACATCTTTTAGAAGAACAATTTTTACATAGGGATATACATGTTGGATTTTCGATTATAAATATTCATTAGAAATCTAAAAAGATGTCCTACATAATTATATTTTATTTATAATTTTTAGACATCAAATAATTTACATTATTAATGACACAATAATGATGCAATGTTTACCTCATTAATAAATCATTTAAATAAATAAGATTATAATGATTAAAATATTTCTAAAACCTGTCCAATTCTTATTGGTTGATGTTATTTAGAATATGAGTCATCTTATCTTCGACCTCAATGATTTTTGGACCATTATAATCCGAATATAATTATATTATAAAGTAATACTTTCACTCTTTCCTAAAGAGCCCCTCTTCTCCCTTATAGAAGGAGACCACTTCTACTCATTCCTCACACCTCTCAAGCCACCTGGCTCGTCCAAACTCTTCCCAACTAAGCTCCCAACATCCCTCTCCTCCTCCTTAAAGATTCCCCTTAGGCAGAAAGCATTTCAACAAGTCCTTTGGTTCCAACCAAAGTGAGTTACCTAAATTAAAGGTAACTATTTCTCTTAAATTATTTTCATTTATTTTGCTTCTCCAACCCCCAAAATCTTTTTATTTCCCTTCTTTTGTAACAACACCAGTATCCTCAATATACTAGGATGTTGTTATAAGAAGTATTCAAACTACACATACACACAACTCCATCTAATGGATGATGAACATAATGTTTCTGTGGATGGCAAATTAACGCCTCACGAAACAATGATTGTTCAAATACATCTTACCGCCTCTCATGGTGGCCATTATGATGGCACTGTAATTAAATATGATATTAATGATATATATTTTATATATAAGCTTCTGTAATTCCATTTTATTTCATACCATTATTCGTTTCATGTTGTATATACATACGATAATTTCATTTGAGGAAGTGCGGACTACCGCCCCCTTAAAATGATATGACTCGTTCATACCACACATGGAACATATAAAGGATGGTGTTAATGAACTTAAGTAACATATATAAAATATTATATTATACTGGAATAGTAATATACCTATGTATCATTTGGGTTCGATTCTTTTAAAATAAAAATTAAATGGAGGTAGCGTTCGTGCGTACGTACGGACTACCGTCTCCACGAACACGATGAGATTCATTCTCCATCGTATCCCTTCAAGTATAATTATCATTTGATGATTTAAAAATGATGTTTAAGGACTTAATATCATTCTGGATTTGAAAAATATTCAACCTATCCTTTACAAACATGTCTTACGTAACAAAACATACAAAAGCAAACAAGTAAGTTAACACCCGAAACAACGATAATACTAAGATATTATTATCAAATCAATATTAAAAGATCATATATGATATCATATTAATATATATGATTCTTGTATAATTTAGTAACAATTATTTCACCATTATACAGGAGGTTAACCTACCCCAACCAAGGAAAAGTACAAGGTAAGGGTTATTTCACAATCTCTTCATTATCCGAGGTTGTATTATACGTAATAATCTACTGGGATCTCTTTATCATCCAAATCCATGTTTCTTCGAAATGTATTTCAAAACATTTTTACTATTTACAAGAATATGGGTTAAAGTCATTTATACCCTTGTTTGACTTTTTATAAGAGGTTTATAAAGGAATATTTCCGTCATTTTCAAAACAAGGTCCTTTTTAACCTTTTCGACAGAATTGAGGTAAGAATGTTTTTTTAACTTATACGGCGGGTGCGGTTATTTTCCGCCGTTATAAAATTGTCGAAGCTTTCCTTACAAGCTTATAAGAATATTTTCAAAGAAAATGTTTTATTTTATATGGATCTTAAATGATTTCAAAATAAAAGGAGATACTTCTTTTAAAAGAATTTTTATTTCATCTATGTCAACATCCTTTGATGGATTTTAAGATTATTTGAAGTTGATTTATTATAATACAAAACTTCTATATTGTATTGAAGGTTTTGTGATATGTTTGAATGTGGATGTGATATTTTATACCATTCATAGTTTATGGTGAAACAATTGACATTTCGTATGCTAGTTTTAACCCGAATGTTTATGTTATATTTCAAACTTTTCTTCAGATGAATGTGCTAAACAAGTATGTTCCGGGTTGGGGACCGGTAAAAGTAAGCCCTCCAGGTTGGGGACTGGTTAAAGTAAGCCCTCCAGGTTAGGGACTGGTAAAAGTAAGCCCTCCGGTTTGGTCTCCGGTTATTAGAGGTACTCCGGGTTGGTGTCCGGTTATTAGAGGCACTCCGGGTTGGTGTCCGGTTATTAGAGGCACTCCGGGTTGGGTTCCGGTTAGAAGTAACCCCTAGGTCTTGGGATGAGGCCTAGACAATGAAATTAACGTTTGACATTATGCATTCCAACATTATGAAAGTGGTTATTGATATTGCATGTGATTATTCAATTAGTAGAATATCCATGTGAACAAGTAAATGACATTTTTTCATTTTATTTATGCCATACCATGTTGAAAGTTCATGTTTAAAAGGCTTTTGTTTTAGTTATACATTGCCTTAAATGTTTATTCTTATTTATGAAAGTTTCCGCTATATTGTTATCCTTACTGGGCATTTGAGCTCACCCCTTTTCTATGTTTTATTTTTCCCAGGAAGTGAAGATGTAAGTTATGAATGACCTGCAGGGATATTATGAGGGGATTATAGTGTGGACTATGGAAACATTATGTTGTTGTAGTAGTTTTTCATTTTATGATGTAATGTAAAACTTATGAATATATCTAGTGTTTCCAAGGCTACTAAACCAATCGGTCTTTCGAGATTTGATCTTCTTGTGATCAAGCCAATGTTATGTAATTAATGCACCGACTCTGGGTAACTGGGGTCGGGGCGTTACAAAAAAACTATAGGCTATACATTCAAGACTAATGAAATTTCTTTTTTTATATTTTTGATCTTATTATTATACTTTTAGTGTTAGTCCATCATTAGTATAGTGTTGAATTCGAACATGGGAATGACTACTAAATTTAAAATGAGATTTCACTGATGAAAGTTGATACTAGAGTTTTTATACACCTTTGATGCTCGGATAATTCCTCCAATATTTTTAACATATAAATCTTATTCTAGTAGTTTTTGGCTTGTTTCTAAATTCTTTTCAACATTAGTTGAAATAAATGAATGTGTTGAACCATAATAAAAAAAATATCTTCTATATTTTAGAGAAAAAAGTGTGTACCCACTATCACATCATTTAGAACCTATAATTCAGCTATTTTTATTAATAAATAATGAACTTTCTCCCTTTTCCTATGATGAGGTTGATGGTGGTTTTCATTAATTTTATTTTGAATTGGACATTTATTTGTAAAGTGTCTAATATTTCCACACCTGAAGTATTTAACGTTATTTTTTGCTTGCACTACCCTACCTTTGTTGTTTTCATTGAGATTTTGATGATTCACCTCACTAATATAGTTTGGAGCTATATGGAAATATTTTATTTACTTGTATCACTTTGTAATCCCAAGAAAATAGTTCCTATAATGTTTCATCCCTCATTTTTTCATGTGGGTAGTTTTATATTCCTTTCTTCTCTTCGGCAAACAAAATTCTTCTATAAGTTTAACTCCATTACTCTATTCTTTTCATTCAGCGAATGTGGCCACTATGTTTCTCCAAAATCCACTTAAAACTTCAAATAATTCCATTCTATGTATTCATAGATATCATAGTCTCAATTTTATAGATTCCTCTCTAGATGGGGTCTCATCCAACAAATGATCATGCCAACATTTCCATTAGGATCCATAATAATGAAAAGGTGTATCGTGTAGTATTATAAAGTTTATTTAAAATATTCCCACTAATTTATCTACCTTCTTATTCAGCTCTAGGAATTCATTATCCATATTTGTTTTCAAAAAAGGGAAAATATTAATTTAAAATTATTCTTATGAACACTTCCCACTCTCTAGAATAAATATCCTCTCTTGAATTCATGTTCTTAATCAGTTTCCACTAATGATTAGCTTATCATTATAAGTGGTATACTACCAAGGTGACTTTCTCTATCTATGAAAAAATAATTACAAAAAATTTCTTTACAATAGATAAAATACACTATTCAGAAATTAATGGATTAATAGATCCACTGAAGGAAGGTGGTCGCTGACACATGAAGGACTCAACTAAAAGTCTTTCCCTTCGAGGTGAATCTGGTTACTCAACACAATTCATGTTATTATTCATAACCTTAAATACTTGATTCATCATCCATATGAAGTTATCTATTCTAGATTCCGTCAAATTAGGACGCTTGTTAGAGAATCATCCATTATACTCTTCATTTACACAATTCCTCATATCTCCCTCTATTTCTATGAAATAAGAAAACCATAGTGAAAAACACTTTACTTTTAGGAATCTTGTAATTATAATGGAATTTAATGTTATAAAACAAAATGCTTAAAATGTTATTAATTAATATATTCTAATAAAAATTTAATTTTCTATATATATTTCTTAATGGTTTATCAAAATCATGTAATTAACCAAACATATCCCCATGGAGTGTCAAACTAGGTGTGAAACAAGTACCATTGTCATACACCATGTGATGATCATGTCAAATCCCAATTCACTATTTTCAGGGTTTTTACCCCTAGGTAATATTGTTCCAAACCCATATCCACTTAAAATATCCAAACATGGATTTAAATTATTAGAATCCACTTTCTTAATACTTAACCAAAATTTCAATATGTTTTCTTATATTTAGACTTTTCAACAGGGTTGTTACAAAACATTTCTAATCTTGATTTCCAAAAATAACTAAACCATGATCTGATACCAACTATGACATCCCTTCTTTTTAATACATAAAAATTTCATTACATGGTAAAAACTTAATAACACACATGATATTTTAATGCGAAGTTTCTTGGAAATTAGGAACATAATACCTAAATGAAATAAAAAATATTCTAATTCACATGAAAGGATTATTTATAGGTTTATACTAACATAGTTTTACTACATCTCATATCTTGAGGACATGCATCAAAATAAAGGGGTGATCATAAAGCCTAGTTATGGATAAACAATGGAAATAGAACATGAACGATCATCATGGATAATAAATGAGACATAACATGGGAGAATAATCATAAGTACATGACACATAACATGAAAATGTGGCAACAATAAAAAATTGATACACTTATAAATATATCACCATGGTATATCACTAAGGTTTCATAAATCATAATTTCCAAGGTTATTCACCTAGGTATTGTAATGCACATTATATATATGGAATAAATATTTACCTAATGAATTGTAGTGATTTCATGGTACACCCTTCGTATTTCTTAATTCATGTGATCCACAAAGATCATAATAAAAAAGTTCATCAATACCACAAGGAAAATAAATAATGAGTTTCATAAAAATTTACTGAGTATATAAGTTCTTAAAGACATGAACCTTACATAATTTTTAACCCATGTAAAGGGAATTTGGTTTTTAGACATGTAAATCCATGAATCAATAAATTATATTTACATATTGGTGAATACCCATTAATAAGGAAATGGTTTGGTTATTCCTAATATAATAAATTTTTTTTTGAAAGAGAAAAATTCAAGAAATGTATTTGGTAACATTAAAATATACACCATTGATTTAGGAGAGGGAATAATGGGAGGGAATAAAGTTCTCCTATTGATAAATTTTCTTATGTTAAAAAAATCACCCTTAAACAATTTTAATGTGATTATTCCAAAAAATTAAATTCATTTTATCAAAATTATTTTATATCAAGGTTAATTTTGATTTTTAATATAAAAAATATGTTTTTTATGAAATACATTAAAATACCAATTATTAAAAATGTTATTTTATTTTCTTTGAGTTTTTAATATAGGTATTTATTTTATGGCACCATAATAATTATATTTTATTATATTACTCATTTTAAATATTATTTATTTTATATTTTATTATTTTGAGGTAAAATTACCATTCCAATGGCCAGGTTACTATTCCCAAAGACCAAGTTATTATTCCCAACAATCATGTTTCTATTCCAATAGTCAATTTACTATTCCAATAGCTATATAAACTCCTATAAATACTACTGCATTCCTTCATTAATTATTTCCTTTAATTCCACTCATGGTTCTATATTTTCTTTTTCTAGAATGTTGATTAGTTTACAAATATTTCATTTGTTTTCTATTTTTTTGTTC
Organism: Viscum album; assembly: GCA_963277665.1. Classification (NCBI taxonomy): domain Eukaryota; kingdom Viridiplantae; phylum Streptophyta; class Magnoliopsida; order Santalales; family Viscaceae; genus Viscum; species Viscum album. The sequence continues at coordinate 175,828,990 of OY728120.1, forward strand.
ATGGGGGCAATCCATTTTTTTCCACTATAGTTTTTCTATATTATATTTTTTATCCCATTATATGTTTTCAAATTTTCATGGGTTTATTATTGGACTAATGTAATTATTTTCAATATTGGATTAATTTTTTGTTTATTTCACTATGTGTCGTATGTGTATAATACTATATAATATAATATAACATACATTTATTTAGGAAGAAAATATCAATTAAAAACTCTAGGTTGTTATAGAAGATCTACCAACCCACATGTGAAACATATGGAAACAACAATCAGGGGAGCTACCTCAAAGCGATAAAGAAATGACTTATGTTTGTCATAGAAAGGCATCAAGCTCATGAATATCAAAGAGACATGAATAAGTTGACCAATGTGATGGGGGACAGAAAAGCACCACCTAATGACCCACCCATGGTTTAATGCTCCGAATTTAATTAGAAATTGAACCATTAAAGTTAGTGCATAGAGACGAGGGTCATTGAGGGTAATTGACATTAGCTACCACCGAAGATGAGGGAGAAAGAAAAATCTTATTCCATCACCACCACTGATGTGGAGCCTAAAAATGAATTCATACAAGGAACTCATCCAATTCACTCAAGAATGGAAAAAGATTTATTTGATTATTGTCCTATACATTACTTTATGTCCTAAATGTTTTATAGAACTATTGAATTATATCCCCAATACCGTGATGTAGATATATCTAAGAAAACCCTTTGTGGCCTGATCATTGTAAGACTTGTGTAGAAATATTCTCTGGTTAGTGTTCGTGGGATGATTCTTCTAGATAGTCTCATAATCCATCCCATGGTGGTATTTTTTTTTTCTACTTTTGGGATGAATTTTATCCCATTATATCGAGAACACATAAACTCCTATAGAAAGGAAATCTATTTCAATACCCCAAACCATCCCATGCTCATGTACAAATTCAAGGAAGACAAAGAATCTCCTTTGCAAAATCCCTCAATGGTGTGGGTGTTGACACCCAGTTAAGAATCATATCATTACCAAATAGTTGAGTCGAAAGAAAGAATAAAAGTTGATGGAATGTGAGTTGTGATGGAATATATAGATGTATTTCTCAAAGAGTTACCTACACTCCCCAAAGATGATGCGGTGGAGTTCTTAATAGAACTCATTCTCAGAGCCGCTCCTATCTCCAAATTTCTTAATAGGATGAACCTAATAGAAATATAGGAGTTAAAGAATAATCTACAAGATAATTTTGATAAAGTTATCAAACGACCTACTGCATTACCTTTAGGTTCATCGGTGAGGAAAGGAGAATAAGATCACTATAATGAACATGTATCCCCTTTCAATGATTAATGAATTGTTTTGTAAAAATTGTGGAGATTAATACATATAAAAGTTTACCTTCATTATAAATTTCATCATATAATGTTTAGGAGATAGGATATTCACATGGAAGCATTATATATATGCTATGGAAACTGTGAGTTCATAATGATTCCATTCAGACTTACTAATACCCTTGTGATCATCATGGAGTTTATTAATAAATTATTTTGATACTACCTCAAAATATTTATGGTAGTATATTTTGATAAAGTTATCATCTACTCCAAGATCATGGGGGAACATGAATTGATTTTAATAATTGTAATGGAAACTTTAATAAAGGAGAGGACGTACACTAAATTTATCAAGCATGACTTATGGATGTAGCAAGTAATTATCATTGTTGATGTTATCACAGGTGAGGTAATTTATATAGAACCCTCAATGAGAAAGGAAATTGAAGAATATACGAGGACTTCATGTGAAAAATAAATTCATAAATATCATAGATTAGTTAGGTACTACCGATTCTGTATGGGAAGCTTCTCACAATTTTCTAGCCTACTAACTATGTTAACACAGAAGGGGTAAAGTATGTCTAGATGAAAGAATACGAGGTAATAAGTAAAGATATTAAGAAGAGGATAATAATTTCACCTATAATCATACTTCCCTTAAGTGGACAAATTTTTTGTTATATAGTGATGCATCAAGGAAAGTCTTTGGTTTTTTACTCATGAAATATAATAAAGTGATAGTGTAATCCTCACGGTTGTTGAAGATCCATGAAAAGAACTACCGACACATGATCTAGTGTTAGTAGCTATGATATTTTCATTAATGATTTTTAGACACTACCTTTATGCTTATAAGTCTAATATATATACATGTAAAAACATCCTAAAGTATATATTCACATAGAAAGATCTCAACAAGTATAAGAAAAGATGGTTAGAGATGATGAAGGAATATGATTGCTTAATTCTGAACATCATGAAAAGATGAATATGGTAGTTGATGATTATGGAAGAAAATAACCTACTAACCACTTTATGATGTGGACTGATAAATACTTTATCTTCATGGATAAAGAAAGTATGGATCTATAAATTGTAATGGAAGGAAATACATCATACCTTACCTAAATGACATGTAATCATAAATTTATAATAAAATCACGTAAGAATAAATGGATTATTTAGAGCATCATAAGAAGGTGATAGATGAAGAGGAAGAGAATTTTCAAGAATTAAACATCATTAAAGATGGTTTCATTTTCTATGGAGCTAAAATTAGTATTCTATCATCACCTAAGAGAAAGAAAGATTTATTGGATAATTCTTATATCTTATGTTTCTCCATCTATCCTAGAAGTACCAATATATACCATGATCATACATAGAACTAGTAGTGGGACTACATGAATAATGATATTTATAAATACACCTCATTGTGATTTATATTTCATGAAGTTAAATTTGAGATAAAAAAGTACAAATGGAAGATGAAACCCTTTCTTATACCAACATAGAAATGATATAATATCACTGTATAATTTTTCACTGGTCCCTCAAAGACAACCAAAGGAAGCAAAGCAATATGGGTTATAGTGGATCAAATCACCAAGACCACCTAATTAATATCTATTCAAGAATATTTATCACTTATCCAACTTGATATGATATAATTAGAGGAAGCAGTGAGGTATCATTAGGCACCACTTTCTATCATTTTTTATTAAGATATGAGATTCACTTCTAAATTTTGGATAATTATTCAACTTTATATGAATACTGAATAGAAATTTAATATGGTCTATATCTCCCCAAATAATGGCCAATATAAAAGTAACACTCAGACACCCAAGGACACACTAAGATATTTATTAAGGTAATTTAGAGGAGGATCAGATCGATACATTATATTGGTTATGTTATCATATAAAAATAACTTCCACTTGAGTATTAAAATGACCCAATATAAATATCTAGATGGAAATTAATTTAGAACTCGTATATGTTTAGATAAGGATTTTTAATAGAAGATACTTGTGTAACGTCCTGAATTCTGGTGCCACTCAATGGGTTCCCCAAACCTATTTCGTCACATGACCTTAAGCACATTTCTCCAAACGCCAGAGGCTGCCGACTAGCAGCGAGGGCCCAGGTCTGATAATGGGGAAACTATGCCCTCATTTTTCAAAGTATAACGCACTGAAAAAAAATACAAGCATACAAAAGTAGAAGCAGTAAAAAATACCAATGATGAAATGGACATATTACTGAATTAAATAAAAGACCAACAATCATATATAATGATGCAATATTTCCCCAAGTCTAAGAAAACAACTAAAACATGTTACACTGCAATCTATAACAATACCGTACAAGGTACAAGTACAGAAAAGCAAAAACAAAATAGTGCAGCTAGAACTCAGAAGAATCACAAACATAGCTCAGTCCCATGCTCTCCTACTCCTCTAAAACAATCAAGTACCTATAAAGGGTCCCTTTCCCTTATCAACACTTGCAGCAATATAATCTGTTTGAGCCCAAGACATGACCCAAACATGGTGTGAGAAATAAATCCCAGTAGCCAACCACCAAAGGCTTGTGCCCAACTATCAGTGAAAATGTGAAATAGCAGTGTGCAATAATGAAATGAATTAAACTAGGAAGTAATCAAAATTAAACATTCCTACCAGTTATATTTTCATTTTAATAATTATGTAGAAATTCCAAGATTGTGCTTTATCTTAGCATGTACAACATAAGAAATCATCAGAGTGAATATTCAAGTAAAAATTGTCCTCATACATGCAAGTTCTTACCATCAGGTAAATAGAATCGAAACCCTCAGGTTATTTCCCACAGGAAAAATTAATATTTCCCTCAGGCATACGTGATGTTGCTCGCAGGCATGGAAGTTACTGCACATAGGCATAAGAAATGTTTCCCTCAGTCTAAAAAAAACACTGCCCTCAGGCAGAGAAAACACTTCCCTCAGGCTAAGAAACTAACTGAGCCAAGCCGAACACATAAGAAGGAAAATTATAATCATTTTCTATCAATAAAACTTAAATCATGCTATAATCACAGCATACCCACGGGTATCCAATCCAAACGGATAAACAAGGAAACACAACCACGAGGTGGCCCCGGATCAAAGCAACGATCCCAAACAAAAATTTATACATAATAATTGAATTACCTATGAAATTCTGTGAATTTTATCAGTTAAGGCCTCAGTCATTTTTCACCCAAAACATGGGCATGTTGCATAATGGTACACAAAAAAATCACTCAAAAGTTGGAAATAAACACCAGAACACCTACCTCGATCTCCCCTGATCGATATACGAGAATGGTGCCTCTCGAAATGACCAAGAATGACATAGATCTGGGATAAACATTCACCCATTCAAATGTAAATAAATTCCCCTTGGGAAATAATTGGAAGGAAACATTCAAGAATAGAGAATAACTCAACCACACGGTTCAATCGAGACCGTCCGCGAAGGAATCCGAGTTCTGGTGTGCAGTCGAGGGCTCCTCCAAGGTTCATCAATCTCTCCCACGGTCTTCTGATGTTCTAAGATTTCTATATCGAATGAGGAGGCTACTTCCCATTTTAAGTGAAAAAAACTACACGGTGTGTACTCTTAAGTACATTGTGTGTACTTTTCATATTTTTAATTGTTCCTCTGGCGGCTACTTTTCACTGCCACAATGTTTATCTGTCGACATGAGTACCCGAAATGTATTTTTGACTACACGGCATGCACTGTCGCTCCACTGGTGGCTACTACCACTGCCTTACTATTCACCTACCAACTGATTACACAGTGTGTAAATACCATGTACACGAGATGTAGTCAGTTTTTACACCCTTCATCGTCGATAAGCCTACAATCCCTGTGTACTCATCCCATACGGCTAGAGTACACGACGTGTGGAAAAGTACACGGCATGTACCCACAAAATTTGAAATTTTCCCCCATTTTTTTATTTTCTCAAAAACACTTAAGGAAAAAGGAAAAGAAGAAACCTATACCTCATGAATAAGAACCTGGTTCTTACAAACTTCCCCCCTTAAATCGAATTCATCCCCAAATTTCCATTCTTAGGGTGGTGTAGATAATGCTATGAACAATTCTATCCAATGAGCATGTACGTCGGTCTCCCGCTTCCAGGTTTCATCCTGCACTCGGCCATGCTGCCATAACACATGTATGAGAGGAACTGACCGGCCTCAGAGATCCTTTATGCTCCTATAAATAATACGAATTTTATGCTCCTCAAAGGACGCATTGGGCTGAAGTTCCACATCCTTGGGCTGGAACATGTGAGATGGGTCTGAGTGATAATGGCGTAGATGAGATACATGGAAGACGTCGTGCATTTCCCAGTACCTCTGTGGTAATTGAAACCGATAGGAAATCGGCCTGACTCTCTCCAGAATCTCAAACGGTCCCACATACCTCAGTGAAAGTTTACATTGTCTCCTGATCAGTCTGTCTCCCAACCTCAATGAAAAATGCAAGAAAACCTGATCCCCAACCACGGAATCCAAGGGTCTTCTGCGGAAATCAGTGTAAGATTTATGATGAGATTGTGTGGTAGTCATACGCTTTGGAATCAACTAGACCTTCTCTAAAGTTTCCTGCACAAGACATGGTCCCTGTAAAGCTACCTCACCTACCTCCAACAAGAACAAGGGTGATCGGAATGACCTACCATATAAAGCCTTGTAAGGTTCCATATCAATAGTTTTCTGAAACTATTATTGTAGGAAAACTCAACCAGGGGTATGTGCTTCTCCCAAGAGCCCCCAAAGTCCAGGACACATGCACGCAACATGTACTCAAGCACCTGTATCATATGATCTTACTGGCCATCGGTCTAAGGGTGGTAAGCTGTGGTCAGAAGAACCTGTGTACCCAGTTCCCTCTGAAAACTCTTCCAAAAACGAGATTTAAAACGAGCATCCCTATCTGAAATGATAGAATTAGAGACCCCATGAAGACATACTATCTCTCAGATATACAAATTTCCAAGCTCTTCAACACTGAAGGTCTCCTAGATTGGAAAAAAGTGAGCTACCTTTGTAAGTCTGTCCACAAAAACCCATACGACATCATTGCCTCGAGGTGACCTTTGCAACCCGGTCACGAAGCCCATCGCGACATCATCCCATTTTCACTCTGGAATGGGTAACTATTGTAACAGTCCAGCTAGCCTCTGATGCTCCACCTTCACCTGTAGACAGGTGGAACATATCATAACAAAACCAGATACCTCTCTTTTCATACCCGGCCACCAATACTAACGTCTCAAGTCACGATAAATTTTGGTAACTCTAGGATGTAATGCCCAAGATGAAGCATGAAATTCCTGAATAAAATGCTCATGTATATCCCCTAAAACCAACACTCATCCATTGATACGAAGTACCTCATCATCTCCTATCATCCAGCCAGGAGGAGGGTCCTCACTTGCCACTAACTCCCATATGACTAGGCCTTCCGAATCTGATAGTTGTCTCATCCGCACTCTATCCAGGAGGGTAGAATTCACATCTAAGGAAGAAAGATTGGCTCACCCTTGACTATCGTGCACCTCCAAATACATCTCAGAGAACAAATCCATGAGTTTCCACTCAACACTAGCCTCCTGCACTGTCTTTAACTGAGTCCTCCTACTCAGTGCATCGGCAAATGCGTTGCCCTTATCAGGTGTATAGGAAATCTTGAAGATGAAGGACTGAAGGTATTCAACCCACCTTCACTATCTCAAATTCAAGTCACACTGGGTAAGGATATATTTTAGACTTTTGTGGTCCGTAAAGACCACAAAATTATCTCCCAAGTGATAATGTCTCCAACAACATAACACATGAACAGCTGCGGCCAACTCGATATCATGCGTCATGTAATTAATCTCATGTGACCTCAACTACAGAGACCCATATGCAACTACTCGATCTCCCTGCATCAACACTGCTCCCAGCCCAATACCTGATGAATCATAGTAAACTTTATAGATCTTCCATTACTCTAGAAGTATTAGGACTAGTGCGGATGTCAACCTTCCCTTCAGCTCCTGAAAGGCTGTCTAGAAAGCTTCTGACCAAACGAACCTCACCCCCTTCTTAGTCAAACTCGTCAATGGCACTGATAAGCAGTATAAGTCCTATATAAAGTGCTGGTAGTAACCATCCAACCCCAAGAAACTCTGTATCTCAAACATATTCTTACGCTGCTCCTAAGAAACTACCTCTCTCACTTTCTCGGGGTCTACCGCAATTCCTGCCTCTGAGATGATATGACCCAGAAAGTGTATCTCATCCATAAAAAAGAGGCACTTTGAGAGCTTAGCATATAGTCGATGCTCTCTCTGTGTACTCAAAATGATCTCAAGATGGGTAGCATGGTCTTATCGAGTGTGAGAGTACAGTAAGATATCATCCACGAAGACTACAACAAAAGAATCGAGATATGGGTGGAATGCCTGATTCATCAGAGCCATGAAAACTACTGGCATGTTCGTGAGTCCAAACGGAATGACCATGTACTCGTATAGACCATATCTACTCAAAAAAGCTGTAACCGGTATGTCTGAGGGTCTAACGTGCAACTGATGATATCTAGATCTCAATTAAATCTTCTAGAACAATCATGCTCCTTGAAGTTGATCAAAAATATCATCAATGCTTAGTAAGGGATATCAGTTCTTGAATGTCAACTGGTTAAGATTCCGATAATCCACACAAAGTCTGAGGGTACCATCCGCCTTCTTAGAAAATAGGACAGGAAAACACCAAGTAGAAGTACTGGGTCAGATGAAACCCTTTTCCTGAAACTCCTCCAACTACCTTTTGAGCTCCTGAAACTCTAGTGTAGCCATCCTATAAGGAGGAATGGACACCGGTGCGGATCTTGGAAATATCTCAATAGGGAAATACACCTCTCGCTCCGGAGAAAGACCTGAAATGTTGTCCAGGAAGACATCCCTGAAATGATAAACCACTGGAGGAAATTCCTTCAGACACATTCCCTGGTCATCTAGATATAAGCTCGCAATCTGGGCTGTCACACCACCTCACTCACAATGCTCTGGTCCAGCTCGGCTCGCCTGGACATCCCATTCGCCCTTGTATAGAAACTCTCCACCCTCTAGTGAGGTGAAACTCATCCTGCGATGATAGAAATCCATAAAGGCTTGAAAGGATACAAGCCAATCATTCTCGAGAATGTTGTCATAACTCGTCATCTCTAAGACATAGATGTCCCATAGAAAGTGACACCCACAAACCTCTAGAGGGTACTCCCTACACTAACACACACCAGCCATTCTAATCCCCAATGGAGTGTCTAGCATCATGAAATTAGAAGAAGGAGAAACACAGAGCCCAAGTCTCTCCATAATGGGAACAAATATAAAGCTAATTGTTGCGCCAGTATCGGAAATTACTAAAGAAAAAATGGAAGCTACTAGAATAGAACCTATAATAGTGGAAGGTCCAGGATCCTGATCCTATTGGGTCTGTTTCACTGCATATGACTACCCAGTTCCGTGGCCCTACAACATAGCCTGGCTACCCTGAGCTGACCCGCCCTACTATCTCTGAGATTCTGGTGTCTGGATACAATGACCACGTCCGCCGCCTCTACCTGAACGTCCCGACGTATTCCAATTCCCTAACTGGTAAGAAGATTCTAGCCCTTCTCCCGCATACAGAGTCTGCACATAACCCCTCTCACTAGCCACTGGTGGAAACGCCCTGCAAAAACGCTATAGATGACCCATCTTGCCGCAAGCTCGACACTCCACTGGGTCACGTGGACACTGAGGTCTCTTGTTCCCCTGTTTACCACACTGGTAGCACCTCACCTGTCCACCTAAAGAGTTCTTCTGGATAGTACTACCACTATGAGAGAAATCCATATTACTCTTCCTCTTACCGGTATAAATAGTACCATAAAATGGTATCGAACCGCCCTGGCCTTCACCACTAGCTTCCCATAGGTTTCGCTCAGTAATCACTGCTTGGTTCACAAAAGCATGCACTGTAGGCAACCTGAAAACATTCACCAGTGCTCAGATGTCATATTGAAGACCATCCTCAATGCGTCTAGACCTCAACGTCTCATCACCTACCAGAACAGGTGCAAAATGCTGTAGCTCGGTGAAGTAGGTAGAATAGTCCATCAATGACATAGTGCCCTACTGCAGATTCATGAACTCTCGAGCTCTAGCTTCCCTCAACGTTTCTGGAAAGAAAAAGTCATAGAAGATCACCTGAAAATATTTCCATGCGTTGTCTCTGTGATGCTCTGTCTAAGTGGTAACATCCCACCATCTCTTGGTAAAATCACGCAGCATGTATGAAGTGAGCTTGACCCTCCGCCCCGGAGGCGTCTCTAGATTCTTGAAGATAGTCTGCATAGAACCCAGCCACGACTCCACAGCCTGTGGTACGCGATCCCCTGAAAATGTAGGCGGATGCTGCTGCTGGAATATATGATTCCGCTCTACCATAGATGTGGCAGCCATCGGTGCTCCCTTGAAGGTCTACATATACCGCATGAAGCCTTCACAGAACTGTGCTTCCACGCCTATGTCCGGTATAATGGCTAGCGCCACATCTGTCTCTCTTGGAGGATCCATTGATAGCTCGTGACCTACCGTCTCTGGAGTGTACTTATTGGTGGTCTCATGGAGAACAACTCATGGTCATCTTGGAAGCATGAATCTACAAGTTCAAACATGTGCATGAGATTAAGATCATCATGGACTGAAAATAAGGAGTGTAAGAATGGAACAAGAGAATGAAAACATTCAAGTTCTACTAAACAAGACTACACGACACGTATAATAACTATACAGTGTGTTCCTTTAAGTATTTCACATGGGTGTGTACTGGAATTTTCTTCCCATGCCCGTGTCCTTCTACACACCTTAGCCACATGGCTCTCCTTTAAACAAGGCTACACGGCGTGTATAAGATCTACACGATATGTACTGGACAAGCTTCACCGACCCATGTTGTCCGCGACACGGTCAGGTACACAACTCAAACAACATGACATGATCCAGATAGACACGATGTGTACGACTTAAATTCAAACTGCCCATGTTGTTAGTGGCACGACCTGCTACTCGACTGACACTACACGGCGTGTGACACTCGTACATGGCATGTACACCACCCCGTTTCCCCAGCCACATGACCAAGTCCACACAGTCTTTCACCAGTTAGGACTACACAACATGTCCCTTAGGTACTCGACCTGTTCTAGACGAGCTCTGCCAACCCATGTGGTTAGAGACACATCCGGACACACGGATCACACTACATGGAGTGTTTCAGATGGATATGGTGTATACAAGAAAGGATTACATCGACCCGTGTTTGTTAGTTACATGGCCGGATTCCCTGGTTACACTACACGGCGTGTTCGGCATTGACCCAATGTGTATAAATAAAGATTTCCTCTATCCATGTTGTTAGTTACACAGGCAGACATAGGGTCAACATGCACAATGTCTACAACCGGTACATGACGTGTTCCCTCTAGAACTTCCCTATCCCGTATCTCTGCCCACACGACCTATGACACGGTTAGAGACTACACGACATGTACTTTGGGTACACAATATGTACTTTTTTTTCTTTTCTTCCCGAACAGAAGATTACATGGAGTGTAGTTAAAAATACACCACGTGTATTCTGGGTTTTTCGGATAGTAAGCCTTAGAAACTAATCTAGAGCCCAGAAAAACACTGAAACCAACACCTAAGTAACAAATTCTGGTCTGTGAGGGCCCATACTCCTCACGAATCAAATCTTGGCATATTATGCGTGTTATAACAAGGTAAACAAGTCAATGATCCACCAAATTCCGATTGATGAGGGACCATACTCCTCAAAAACCAAAGTTTATCATTCATTCATAGAACCTTTCATAATGATACCCTATCAAATAGCATGTCTTTTATCAAGGCATCTATCACAACATCATTCAATTTCTAATGCACCTACATGGCATGCGAACTATGCATGACATGTGATTCTAACATGTTCCTAAATGATGTATGAGATGGAATACCCTAATCTCATCGGGTTGCAACTAAATAGAACACATGTATAAATGAATAAATAACACACCACAAGTGCATCACCCAATGGTGAAAATAAAATCAATTATAATAATCATAAACAGAAAATCACAATTTACTTCAAGGAAATCTGACCTTTACCTATGCACAAGTTAGCTACTCCCAGGAATGGTTATTATCGAATCCCTTAGAAATATATCTCTTTCCATTGTCGCCAAATAATAAAATTACTCATAAAAAGAAAAGTCCTCTGATACCAATTTGTAACGTCTCAAATCCGGGTGCCACTCAACGGGTGCCTCGAACCTGATTGGTCACATAACCTCAATCATATATTCCAGTGTGCAGTCAGGAGCTCCTCCAAGGTTTGTCCGTCTCTCCCATAGTATACCAATTTCTTAAGCTTCCTCTATCGAAAGAGGAGTCTACTGCACGTTTTAAGCGAAAAAAACTACACGACATGTACTCTTATGTACATGGCGTGTACTTTTCATTTTTTTAACTGTTCCTCTGGTGGCTACTTTTCACCACCACACTGTTCATCTGTCGACATGTGTAAACGATATGTATTTATGACTACATAGCATGTACTGTCGCTCCGCTGGTGGCTACTCCCACCGCCTTACAATTCACATACCGACTGATTACACAGCGTGTAAATACAAAGTACACGATGTGTAGATATTTTTTACACCCTTCATCACCGACATGCCTACATGACCTATGTACTCATCCCACATGGCCAAAGTACACAGTGTGTGGAAAATTACATGGCGTGTACCCAAAAAATTTGGAATTTTTCCCAATTTTCCTTATTTTCTCAAAAACACTTAAGGAAAAAGGAAATGACGAAACCCATACCTCAAGAATAAGAATAGGGTTCTTACAACTTGGACCTGGTATTACATAAGAAATATTATAAAAGGTTTGAGACATTTATTAGCACATTAAAAATGCTCAGAGTTGACCAAATAATTATGCTAAATATTAGCAAAGGGATTATGAATTTGAATTTAGAGACAAAATTTTTCTTCAAATATCACCTTGGAAGATATTCATACAGTATGGAAATAAGGGAAATATCTGCCCTAGGTGCATTGGTTTATATGAGATCCTTGATTTCATTGGAGTTGTGTCCTTTTGTTTAACAGTCCCAATAAAATTGTCTAATGTACATGATGTGTTTAACGTATCTATCCGAAGGAAGTATATACCACTTCCATCACGTATACTAAATTTAAGGGTGGTAAAATAGATCATGAACACTCTTATGAGGAGTAGTCATTGGAGATCTTGGAATTTAGATATAAATTTATATATAATAAGAAAACTCACCTTGTTAAAGTGATTTGGACGAATTACTAGTACTCATAAGAAACAAAGGAACCTGAGGATGGAATGAAACAAAAGTATTGTAATCTATTCTCATCCATGGATAATATTATAAATTTTGATGATGAAATTTATAAAAGGTGGAGGAATGTAGAAACCTAAAATTTTAATTAAATTTCTTTCTGAATAAATCATTCTTATTATAATAAGGTATATAGTATTATATAGTCACACGTAACAAAAACACACTTAATTTAATTAATAAAGAACTTATTCAATAATTGAACCCAATAAAATTTAAAATATTATAGTGGGTGAATAAAATAAATAAGACTATAGTAATAGGAAAAATGGAATAATCTTGATCCCCTAAAATCATCACAACAAAAGACTATAAAAATGAAACAGAACATCAGTAAAATAATTGACATTTTATAAATGAAAAATATTGAACCTTGAGAACAATTAAGGTGAATGATTAATGAGGTAATTAAGTTGCATGTATAAGAAATAATATGATCATTGAAATAGTAATATGATCATTGCAATAGTACCCTAATCATTATAAATAGTAACATGACCATTAGGAATAGTAACCAAAACTCAAAAATACTAATTTTCCTTAAAATAGTCAAATTTTTAATAAATTATATTTACTATTAAAATATAATTATCTTTAATCCATAAAATAAATATCAATATTAAAAAATCAAAGAAATGACAAGATTTTTTTAATAAACTATATTTTAATGTATTTATTAAAAATAATAATTTTTATGTTAATAATTAAACATGGCTATGATAGAAAATTAATTTTGAAAAATTAATTTAATTTTCAAAAACAAAATTTTGGAAATTTTAAGGGTAATATTAATGGTAATTTTTAGGGGAATATCAATTTTTAGGTGAATAGTTAAAAAATATTTTTTATGTAATTGGTATGTTTCAATTACATAATTAAAAATATAATATGAAAAAAATAAATTATAGAATTTGAGTAGTGAAAAAATATTGAATATGTTAAATAATTTATGAAATTATAATTACAATCCTAAAAAGTATTTTTTAAAGTCTAATGTCTAAAGTATACCATTAATTTTGTTTTTTCATTTTTCCACTTTCTATTTTAATAAACTAATAAATTATTTTTCTAACTAGTTAGAAAGTATTAAAAACACATATTTTTAATAAAATATAATTCATAATTTGATAAGTTTAAATATTTCAAGTTTTACATGGGAAATTATATTTTATTCAATATTTTTTCCTAAAAGACTCCTCCCCTAACTATAAATACACCCTTTTCCTCCCCTTGGAAAACCACTTCACTTCAACTTATAAAAGGTAAATATTTATATAATCACCATATCTTAAGAACATTATATTCCTTAATATCATTTTGGAGTCATATAACCCCAATATAGCAATGATTTAAGGTCTGTAGCAAAGGAATATTATAAAGAAGGAAAGATTATGTTGTTTTTTCATATTCATTTTCCTCTTCCCTTCCCCAATATATATATTATTTTCTATTCCAAAAATCATAATATTAGTTATGTAGTATGGTAATTATATATTATGATATTAAAATATTATAATGATTTAAATTTCCATATATATATATATGTTATACAATTCTCACCTCCAAATTGAACGATGTCCCATTAAAAGTCAGTTTACCACCAATGTGGAGATTTTCAATTCTTTTCTTACCACCACTTTTATAATAAATTATTTGTGAAATTTAAATTTATAAAAACATTTATATTTAATATTTTGGAGTAAATTTTATTAATGTATAAATTTAAATATAATGTGATCATGAAATTAAAGTAAGATGACATATTTTAATGAAAATTTAATATCAAAACATTAGACCTATAATAAATAGGATTAAAAATAAGTTCAAATGATTATAATTGATCAAGAGTGAAAATAATTAACACAATTTACATCTTGTTTCATTTTTTATTAAACATAAACTTTTTATATAGGAGACCTAAAGGTTTCAAAAATAACATGGGACCTAAGGTAAAGGGAATCTTGAACCCAACTCCTTATTTTTAGAAGTATCACTTCCTTATATTTATCTTCATTGTAGAAACTTATAAATCAATTTAACTAATCTATTTCAATATTATTTACCATTTTCTTTCTTTTGAGATATGTATTATTATACTTCATAGAGATGATTTCAAAGCTATCTATAATGATTTTCCTAAAGATCTAATTTTCTGAGACATCTCATTGATTACTTTTAAGATGTTTATTTTTATCACCATGACCTATAATATTTTTTAAATCATTTGATTTCCCAAACTTTTTCTTTCAATTTGTATTTTTGGAACCATTATTTTTATTCACTGAGATGTGATTCAAAACACCCTATAAAACTTATTGTCTTTTTGTGAGTTTATTTCATCTTTATCATTAAAATATATTCCCCTTTTTATGTGGTATCCATGATTATTATAAATTTAAAATATTATATGTTGGACCAAAATTATATATCCCTATATTTTGTTGAGTAATGTGATATATCTCATGATATTTTCTGTATTATTCATAAATTTGATCCAAGATTTGTTCATAATTATAATGTTATGATTTATGAACATATCTTATGCATGAACATTATGCTAATTTTTTTCACAACCTCTGTTTGGTATTTGACCATTATTTTATTTTTTTCATTATTATTTATATTTCACATTACATGAATTTTTAAAATGTTTACCTCATGATTATTATAATTATATGTTTTGTTTTGAAATGATGATGATAATTATACTCACCCCTATACTATTGATTCATGTATATTATTCTAACCATGTTATTCCATCTCTAACTAGGATTTTAGCTCACCCTTTCTTTGAAATATATCCTCAGGTGAACATGTAGAAAGCATAACATGATAGATTTTAAGAGGTATTTTAATAAGGATTTAAATAATGTTTATATTTATTTTATATAAGTAATGTTTGAACCTATTTTTCCCAAGATAATAAAACTTTTGATTCTAGAATGTATTACTATTATATTTTTTATCTTATTAATGATGTAATATTCATATAATTTTTTTTTGGTTTATATAATTATAATTATTTAAATCAACCTTTTTAATAAACAATGTAATACATATGAAAATCACATTTTATATTCTAAACATTAAAAATCCCCTTTCAAAACATTTATAATTCAGTACCCCATTTTATAAAAGAAGAAGATCTTTCAAAACCAAACTCAATCTATATGTCCTAAAAATTTTAAATACATTTGTTAATATATAAAATACAATCGCTTGTGAAACAACACATGATTTCTCATCACATATACTACTTAATTTTATTTAATCAATATAAATATCTCCTAGAAAAAATACCAATCCATCATAAATCAACAAAATGGAAGAATAATGAAACTAAAAATTTCCATGAAATTAAAATTTCGAAAATATAAACTTTTTTATCTACACATGGTTTGGCTACAGAGTTTGGAGAGCTATACACCAACTATGAAACTATCACTAGAGGGTGATACAAACTGTTCAATATGGTCTAAACATGGTTTTAAAGACCATGAATAATAATTTTTCAACCTTGGATTGTATCCCAAATTCCACTCAAAACCAATAATATTCAAAAACACCATAAACCATCAATATAAAACAAAAAAAAAAATCAAATAAAACTAGAAAGACATGAAAATATCAGAGAATTGAGCTTGAATTTGAGTTCACATAATTGAAAACCCTATAAAATCATGTTTAATCCCAATGAGGTGATGATAAGACACCCATCATTATATAACTCTTGAGTTACTATGATAATATCTCTTATATAGTATAAGAACAAAATAATAATGGTTTAATGATAATGATTTTTCATGAACCAACCAGTTTGAATCCGGATCTAAGAATAAAAACTGACACGTGGCATGGTCTGAGGGGTATCTTCGATCCCCGCAAAATGATGAAAAGTTTTATTGGTGTCAACATTACTCATGTGGGAATGATTTAATCTTATAAAATAATAAAAAATAATAAATATCAATATGAAAATCTCGTATGATCATTATGTGTCTGAGAAGGCCATGAAGAAAAAATAAAAAACAAAAAAATAAACCATAATAAAACAAAACATAAGGAAATAAACACTATAAATCATAGTAGAATATGTTTGGTAAACAAAATTTTACCAATAAAATATTAACATAACATGTTATATAATAACATAAATGATATAAAATAAAGAGTACAAAAATAGATGTTGGGTGGGTGAATACATCAATGATACAAAAAAACAACCCCTATACACTCATTTCATTAAGAAATCTAAATATATCTACTTTCCACCTCCATAAGGCATGAAAAAATGATCTCATGAAAAATTGTTGCATCATTCTAGAACTAGCTATAATTTTATTAGGGTAGTTATGGGAAAAACTTCACTATAGGTATCCTCATCATAACCCTTACATAACCTTTAAAATTAAACCCATTTCATGCTCATTTTAAATACAATTTGAAAATATTTCTTACACTAAATTTTAAAAAATACCAAATAACATTAATTTGAAAACTCTATATGTGTACCAAAATAGATCATTTCCAAAAATATGATTAATGTTTCCAATACCATTATATAATAGTATTAAATGTTTAATGAGACAATATAATGGTTATATGATTAAAAAACTAATTTATAAAGGTTGAAAATACTCTCCTCATAACAATTATCTAGACAGAATATAACTGAGGCATAAAAATACACAATACCATACTGATAAAACTTTCTTAAATATAATCAAAACCTTGTATACCTATGGATGTACTCAAAACACAATAATATAATTACTATATATAATGATTGGTGTCGAATATCAACAACCTATTCCATATTATCAGTTTTACCCAACCTGGACTAACTGAAGGGAAACTCCCTAAGTAGATAAACACTCACTTTAGGGCCACTTTCTCGAGAAATGATCAATAATTAGTTCATCAAGTTCTCAAAGGTATCCCACCTAGGTACCCAATAATTTTCAAGTAGAATAAATATGTTTGAGCTAAATAATTATCATATCTAATATAATCATATATATAAAAAATAAATCTCAAATATACCTATAAACATGCTTCAAAGAAAAACCTTTTTTCAAGTGTAATAAATAAATATAAAATTCCACCAATAGAAAATCCATCACAATATCAAAATTAAAATATTCAAATTTTAACATGTGATTCCCTGGGATGGACTGACCACTGGGGGGTGTGAATCAGTGGTCTTATTTTATTAATTCTTATTTGGAATTAAATATCATGGACAAATTGAGTTATAATATTCTTAATAAATTTTATCAAACTAATATTGTATGAAGTAGATATAAAAGAAAGAAAATACATAATTATTTACACGGTTTTATATAAAATCATACTCCTTTTCATAATAGGTTTGATGCCCCAATCATGAATTCTACACTATCTACACAATTAGTTGCAAACACAGACTTTATTAGTCTAATAAACATAGAGTAACACTTTATTCCTTATCCACATGATTTTTTATACATGAAAACCACTTCTCCTTATTCTCACAAATTATTTCACTCCTTAGTCATAATAATTGTTTGACACAAAATCTAAAATACAATCTTCATTATTTTGGTTTCTTCTGCACCACTCGATATTATATTCTTCTATGTGCTATCTGGATCTTTTTGACTTGTGTGAAAACTTTGTAATATTTGTATTAGATGATAATGGTGATAAAAACTACGTGCCTCAAAAAAATATTGATATTGAATTATATGGGTCCTTTTCTTACTTTTAAATACTTGGTCACTATATTTTCTTCTACAACAAATGATATTCCCAACCCCAGACTTGTCTTTTCTCTCTGATAATGGAAATTATCATGAACTCTGAAAAATCTAACATAGTATTTATGAGTTATCCCACAATTATATCAATTTATTCCTTAGTACCATAACATTTATATTCATGAAATAATATATTATATATTCAAGATATGATTTTTTTTGATAATTATATATACGTGATATTTATAATAAAATAAGTTAATAGATTCCCTATTTTATTTATTCATTGAAACTTATTCTAATTCTTGACCAATCATTCCTTTTTGAAACTCCTGAATAATGAACCCATTTCCATATTCATATGATATTGAAATATCAAAATTTTAATTTTTATAAATCCCATAGGTATTTATGTTTTTCCATGTCTATTTGTATTAGGAATCAACAAGGAATAAACTGTGGTATGGAGATAATCATGATGGGCCTCATTCATCATCTGTCATTGAAGGACTCTAAAAACAGTCACCCCTAAATAAATATGATATGGTCCTTACTATTTTGAATCTTATAGATCATATTCCATTTGAGTGTTATGATTTTGAACATGACATAAAACATGATAAAAATGAATCAACATTTCTCATAGGTAATAATCTTTCTCAAAATTCTCACTCCAACATTTTAGTGCACAAGTCTTCCCATTTCAACATAAGTATTATAAACCCAATTTCATGTGAAATAAATGGTGAAAAAACCACCCAATAAAAATTTACTATAGTGTGGTCATAATAATAGGCTCGTTTTACAGTGACTAAAACTGGTATAATTATATGGTCACCTTTATGTTCTCATTTCTCATTAGTGGATATCTTCTTTGAAACACTCATTGATATGCTTGGATCCAAGATCCATTACCAAATTCCATTTATATATTAGAACACATGATTTATTAATTCAATATATTGACAAAAAATACCACTTATATTACACAACAACATGGTCTTATCTTTATTTCATAGTTCCATATTGCATGGTGGCATTCATCTCAACAACATGGAGATTCTCAGTATCTAGTATTTTACATCATAACCTACAGTTTGATGCTTAAAAATCAGAATCTATGATCATGATAAAATTTGATAAATCAAAATATTTCAATACTTTAATAATAAGATAATAAATATCTGTGTTAATTAATTCATTTATTCACAATTCGTGATTCTGAAAATCTCATTTTTTCATTTTTTTCTATTTAATATGACTTTAAAGTCATATAATCAATTCATATGATCCAAATTCATACTCTACCTAAAAGGCATATGATGGAAACAGAGTAATAAAATATAATTGTAACTCAATGTTTGAAAATAGAACTTCAATTGTATATGATAATTAAAGTAATAATATCCATGTCTCTTTTATGAGACTCAGTACAATCCAATGTTACCTTTATATAAGAGGAATAAACTTTATCTCACCTCTATACATGTATCATGTTACTTTTAAAAAAGTATTTTAGTTCAAATCTAACACTTAGATAGATTTTGGTAATTATAAATTTATTCAAATGATTCTAGATCCATGTCAAAATTTCTCTAGGCCTTCTTGACCACTCAAAAGTAACTCAAAAAATATTAATTTCTTCTCAAATTCATGACTATATTTAAAAATATATAAATTTAATTCAAGTATGCATAACAATATTCCATTTTGTATTTTTTTTTGAATACGCTTTCCAAATTTATCAAATTCCAACATAATCAATAAAAAATGTTATTCTATCATTTTTTATTCCCCCTTGTTGATAATTAATAAAAATGGAAGGTTGAGAAATTCTAAAGTAAAAAGCTTCTTCTACCTCTTAAAAAATGAACAAAAACCTTCATTTACTTATTGAGAGAATAATGATACGACGCATATAATTATCCAATAGTCATTAGATGATATACTATATATCATTGTGGGTAAACCTTGTGTAAAAAATAATAGAGATCTAAAAAATACATCAGGGTTGTCCAAAAAATATTCAGCACATGATATAAACTAATATTTTCATTTTAAGAAAATTTAAAAATGATTTATCAATAAAACCTTGAGGCATACCAAAAAATTAAAACAAACTATACAATTTTTTATTTAAAAGTCGTAAAACTCCAATTTTTTTCCATGTTAATATCAGAAAACACCACCCCTTGTTATATATGTTTGATATAAACAAAATGACTTGTTGATAGTGTGATTTTAATTGAATTATATCATGTTTGGTACAACTTTTAAGAATCTATTGGTTCACAGTATTCGATCTTCTTCACATTTGTACTCCCCCCTTAAGGGATACACTCATAAATCATCTACATGGTAGTTATAAAACACCGTAATGAACACTTATTTTTTGTACACATTGTAAAAAAATAAATATTATAGTTCAATTCCCTATATGTTATAATAAGACATCATAATAATAGAGAATAAATAGGTAACTCTATTTCATCTCAAAAGTAACACTACGAACAATATTCATTTTTTAATATATGTTTATTTTTTCCATTTTAAATTCACAATTAGAAGATTTATTTTAATTTATTTTATATTTTGAGTATTAAACATTTGTTTTTATTCATTATTTCCTTCAACTTATTAATTATGTGGATTAATTTTTTCCACATTTTCTATCAAGGAAATTTCATTTAATTTTGATGTTGATCATCATATTCATATAACATTCATGTTATGGTATAATTTTCATGAAATATTTCTCCATTCCCAATTTATCAACATATTTTTTTACTACTTTCCCTGTATTTTTAGATCACCACATGCGAACAAAGTCTCTTTAATTCAAACTTATTTATTTGTAACCAAATATTTTATCATAAATGGAACATCTATATATGATTTATCCATTTTATTGGCCTTATTTATCTAGTCTAGACTAAATATTAAGAAATATTTTTGTTATTCCTCATATTACAAAGACTTTTCATTGTTTGTATTCTTGATAGTTACAACTTCCATTATTTCATTTATATTTTTATAGCCTTTTTATTCATAGGGATATTTTCAAGGAAAGCCGATGATTCAACCATTGGCCTTATGACCACCTTATTTGCACCATCTAAAAATCACTTCTAAACATTTAAATATATTTTGAGTGTTATTTTTTTTGAAATTATTTTCACACCATATTCCCTCTAAAAATTAACACACATTTTCTCACCAAAACGCCTTTTGGTCCTCACCTCATTATTAGGTATGGAATATTATACAAAAATGAGTTGGGTTTGAGTCCATACCTTCCAAAACACTTGTAAAATCCATTGAAATTTTATATTCTATCCTGATAGCGAATCATTATAAATTTTTATAGTCACTTTCCTTTTTGAAATTGAGCCTTATATTTCATAGGGAGAAGTGGCTTTCTTGTTCTCATTTCTTCTGTTTATAGGGAATAGTGAATATCATATTTCGTCTTTATTGAGATATCCTTTTATTTTTTTAATCAAATTCTATTAAAAAATCACATCTATTTGGAAACTATATTGGTAAATATTTATATTATTTCTTGGAATCCTTCATTTTTCATTATTGAGAAGTCTCTCTTTTAACCACTTAATCTTTTAAGAAGTTTTAAATGATTTTACTTAAATAATTTTGGGAATAAAGACATATTTATCATGTCCAAACCAATTATTTTTTCCTTTTAATCGATTTTATATTCAATATCTCTCAATATATTCTCTTACCTAGAAATTTTTAACTTATATATCTAGATCCCACTAATGTATCCAACCTTCTTCTTTATTAACTACACTTTTATTTAGTAGTATTATTATTATCTTTTTGTAATATTATTTTTTTACTTTCTGATATTTGTAATCTGCAAATGGAAAGATTACAACAAACATTAAAATTCTGTTCAATATCTTTACTTTTTTGATAAATCATCATCACCACTCAAAGAGTTATAAAATATCTTAACATGAGAAAATAAATTTACTTCATCATATGATGAACTACTTGATGATAATGAATATTTTTCCTCTTTCTTCTCTCAAACCATTTCTTTTATTTTGTTAGAATATTTATTTTTCATTTTTAAATATTTATACTTTTTATATTTCTCATATTTATCACATGATTTATATTTTTTCCTTTTTCCTTGGAGATTTTTAGAAAAATTGAAAATTTTCTTACATTTTTAAAACCTTGTTAGATAATTTCCCTTTTATTTACACATGACCTTATTGAACCATTTTGATAAAAGATCAATAGTTCCCTTGTATTCTTTATCATCTTAATTATAATCACTCATTCATAATAGTTCTTCATCCTTGAATTTTATTTTTCTCATGTTCTCAATATCCATGTCATCGTTTTATTTATTCTTAAAATAATGATCCTTTATTAACTCATATGAAATGAGTATATTATATAACTCATATACTTTCAAGACCTTTATATCTTATGCGGAATATTATTTTGTACAAAATATATTTTTAAAGTTCCTCATAATTTTTTTAATAATGACATAGTTATATAACTTCTCACCAAATCCATAAATATAACTTATAATATCATTGACAATTGTAAATTAGTCTTAAATGTTATTATCATTAAACATAATTATATTTTCAAATCTAATTATCCAAACACACAATTTCAATTTCTTTACTTTGATGTTTTCCTCATAATTTGTCTTTAATTTATTCCAAATCTGCTTTAATGATTGAATTGCCATTTCCATTTTGTACTATTTATGTGAATGTGACAGTGAAATAGAATTTTATTCTTTCCCATCGACATCTAAATTTTCGTTGTAAAAAACAATCATAACAACTTATTTAATAGTGGGTGGAAAACCAATTAAGAAATATTATATTACTTTTATTCTATGATATAACAGGTAGGGTATCATCCTATTAATCTAGCTATATTATTTATTTCCATATAATATAGAAACAAATTATATATTCATAGAATTTTTATTCTCCATACTCAGAAACTTCTTTGATCCATAAGAAGGAACCTATATATTCTTTTATACCACTTGAAATGAACCATGTTAAATTGACCAATGAGAGGGGTGGGGGTGGGGTGGGGTGAATTAATAAACTTATTTTAGGAATTATTATATTAAACTCAACCAATTGAACTAGTTAGGGTTTTAATCCTCTCAGTATATCCTCTCAACCTCACTTCATTTGTATTAGATATAAAAAAATATAAATACACTCAGATTTACATGTTTTGTGTAAAAACCTACATATTACCATGATTGGTTAGGAAACCCAATAATAGATTTTCTAACACATAGAAAAGTGGTTACAACCACGTACCCTCTAAATATGATCAACAAAGAGTCACACTATGTTCAATCTAAACATGATTTTTTATACACCCTAACCAAAATACTTTCTTACAAAGACTATTTACACACCCTAGTCACAATAAAAACTTGAACCACAGTCATAAACACCCCTAAAAACTATTTGTTTCTTCCAAACCATTCAACATGATCTTATTCCATGATCTCACTGGATTTGGTTGACTCTTGAACAATTAATTTATGAATGTAAGCATGTGATAATGGTGATAAAAAATACTTATCTCAAATCTCAATCTGGATCTTGAATAATATAGGTCCTTATTTTACTTCTAAATAATCTTGTACCATCTCTTATTATCCATTAAATGATTACAAAATATTAATAATTGTAATATCTCTTTGAGACTATAAATTATGTGGCTCTTAGAATTATAATTCATTGTCTTTGTGAGTTGGATCTATTAGGATATAAACGAGTCCAATAAAAATTAGTAGAACATTCATAAGTGATAACAATCTCATTCCTATGGATTTAATTGCAAGATATATGAAAACCAAATATATAAATAGAAATGAAGAATATTTTAAAACAATTTACCATTCACCAAATAAGCTACTAAAATGTGTCGATCTATACCTAATGAGTTTGATGATAATCAAAAAATGGTAAATGAATGATTCCCACTTACATAGGTATCTATGTGTAGATTTAATCTCTCATCATATGAGAGAAATACTTTTTCACTCACTATGTTCCAACACTTCATAGTGAAAAGAGTGAATAAGATAGTTGCCTTGAGTTATAGAGAGGTTTGACCAAGTATATGTAATCACACACACATGGTACAATCACATGGATGTGGTTTTATATAATCTATAAGGATGCTAATCAGTTATATTTCATTTAATCATGATTTTATAATTCATGAGTAAATTCCATAAGGATTTTGTACATTTGTCATGTTAATGGAAATACTCTTGAAAATTTCATCTTAAAAAACCCCAAATAAATGATATCTTATGTGGACGACGTCTCAGGTGTTCAGACTACATGGAACAACATACCTTATTTATGCCTGAAAATAATAATTTCCATAAATTTAAAAAATACCACACATATATATATATAACATATAAATATATAATTCTTTAGGGTATATACTATCATTATCACACTTTCATCAAATCCTAAAAGTTGTTGTTCCATTTTACCTTATAATGCATCATATATAATAACTTTTGAAACCATATCTAAAATTCCTTTGTGATATATTTAAAAACTTTTCAGAAATTGAGAATTGGATTTACCTTATATTACATCATATTTAATAAATTATGAACACCCATCCAAAAATACTTTTTGGATTAAATCTTAAATACCATTACAGAGGCTCTCTTAGTCAAATTCTACCCCCATTCCATAAACCAAAAAGTGTGTCCCCATGAGCCTTTATAGTGTTGAAAAAATATGAATCATCAGATCCATATGTAATAAAAGGTAATAATATATAAAATTTTCAATGATACTCAAGATATAAAAAAATATGGTGTGATCTCCATCAAATATATGTATCTCCATATTAGTGTCCACTAGTCTGTGTCATATACAGACATGTATTATCATATTTTCTCTTTGTCTAAGACATCGAGTGTCCATGGGACACGAAAAATTTTAAATCCAAAAAATCATACATTCATTATTACCAATTAATAGACTAACAAGTTAGTAGATAAATTACATGCCATTCACCCTTATGGATAATTAGATTACATTCCCCTTACATGAATATATAAGAACATCGTATCTACTTTGTAAGTGAAACTACACACTCCAATATATTTCTCAATATAGAGACCAAATGTAATACAATCTATATTATAGTAAAAATCCCATTTTTGTTTCACTCTAAATGATGACATTATCCACAACATAACTCAACCACCCTTGTATTAACTTATTCAACCTAAAGACTTACGTAAGTTGGGTATGAAAGTCTGAAGGTTCTCATGCTAGGTATCTCACCAACTAATGGTAATAGAGAATAAAATATGATCTATGAACCCCTAGTATAATAAATATGTGAAACCCAATTATTTTATGATATATTTACCTTTAAATAAATTATATTTCTTTGACATCTTTCTTTATATGGAACACAGAGTTTAAATGAACCACGATATATATATATATATATATATATAATTGTTTAATGGGATAGTTATATACAAAAATTTGATTGGTGGGTAAAAATAGGATGAACTAAATTATATAAAATTAAATTTTACATATATATAAAATGAATTCATTAGTTTTTAATTACTTATAAATTAAAATAAAACCATTTGAAGTTAAAAAGAGATGTTTTTCTGAAAAACTATTTTTATGTACACAAAGTGTTTTTATGATAATTAATTAAATTAATATCTATTGATAAATTATTTTAATCTAATTTTTAGGTAATATATTCAATAAATTATTTTCATATTCATCAAATATTTTTTATTAGGAATTTACTAAATGTAAACTCAATTTTATGCTTAAAAATTCATTTTGATAAAAACAGTTTTGTTGTGTTTTGAACAATTTTTTTAAAATGAATTTACTCAAATTATAGAAATTTGATCTTATAAAATGGATTAAATATTTTATATAATCATAATTAATATACTATAATTAGGTAAAATTTATTTTTTTCATAATTAATTGTAAAAAAAATTCAAAATATGTTACAGAAGTTAAGGTTAAAATGAGTTTACAGGGGGGGGGGGTTTAATCAAAGTGATAAGTTTTAAAAAATCACAAAAAAATTTTTGAATTTTATTTTATGATTTTATGTAGACCTTTAAATTTCTATATTTTAATATTTTTTAGTTTGGGTCCACTAGATTTGGGTTGGACATTATTACATTCTAATATTTTGAAAAGTTTCAAGTGTATCACCCAAACCTTATAATAGGATACCACCTATCCTATATTCATCACACTCCAATTTAATTTTAATTATAAAATAACTACCATAATACCTTACTATAATCTTCCCCCCCCCCATCCTAGAGTTCCTTATTTGATCATAATACCATCCTTTCATGGCTTAAGGTGTAATCCAAATGAGGTTTCTCAACGAAGAGGTATAACTCTTAACGAAGCACTTTCAATTTTTTTCTTCTTCTATATCATATAAATATATGGTATCTATTATAAAATAATTCATTCAGAATAAAAAATAAAATTAATTGTTATTATTATTATTTATCAACCATTTTCTACCTCTTTTCCATCAAATGGGAAATTAAATTATCACTAGTGTATACATGTGGACTATCGCCTCCACACAATGATATGATTAATTTTCATCACCACAATTCATGGATGTATGCTATCATGGGTTTAATGATTATAAATTATATTTTTAGAATAATTATTATTATTTAATTATAATATATTTCACCCTTTTTACCTTTCTGTTTTTTGGAAAATGATAATGTCACCCATGTGTTTGTGTAAACTACCACCTACATGCAGTGATGTCATTAATATTTCATCACTGATTTATATGGATAATTATTAATGTATATATAAATATTAAATATTATACTTATTTCATGATTAATATTCTTCATATGATGAAACAATGAATAATTCAAAGTACTATAACCCTCAAACCGAAACATTCATGGAAAACGAATGATTTTTCACTCAATTGTTCATTTTAAGGAAGAAATTGTTAATAAAATAATAATTGGAAATTCTAAAATAATGATAAATATTTAGTTATATATGAATATGGTTTTTGAATATATTAATAATAAATATGTTATTTTTATATAGGATATTTAAAAGTGTATGATGAAAAATGGAACTTGATATAAGAGTTTATGTTATAATCTCATTTCTTTTTGAGATTTTATATGTTTAATTTACATTGAGGGAGATATTATATGGTTATCAAACTTTATGAAACATATATTTTTTTCAAATAAATTTATTTATAATTTTTTATGTAATTTTGAAATTTTACACTCTTTTAAACATAAAATTATTGATAAAATATCTTTAAATAAAAACCATCATTATTAAACATTAGATCGATAAACATTTTATTATATGTCCATACTCTTGAAAATTGTTTTATATAAGTCAATAAATAAACATTAAATTCTTTTAAAAGGTAATTTTCAAAACCATTGACTTTATTTACAATTTTTTTAAGTGGAATATTTATAAAATATTTTTGAATAATTAATTTTTGATTTTTAAAAAAAAAGTGTGAATGTAATGTTTTCTTTTAATGTATATAACCTGAACATATTTTAAAACTCCAATGAAAATTAATTTCTTTTAATATTTCATTAAAAATTTCCTTTTTTATTTTCAAATAAAAATAACACTATGAAATTTTTTATTTAATCTTTTATCAAAATAAAATGATATTGTCTCATGTTTTCAAATAAAGGTTTGAATGATCTTTTAAGGGTATTTTTCACTCATTTCAATATCCCTTAACGATTTTTTTGATTCACTGGTGATATGATTTTATGATACAATCCACTTTATTTATATTCATGGATGGTGATGATTATTATTTAAGTATGATTCGATGAAACACATTTGTTTCCAAAGGGTCAATTAAGTTTTGATAAAACATTTATGAAACCCATTTATTTCCCATGGGTCAAGCAAGATGAAATGATGAAATGTTTATGAAGCCTAATACCTTTAAATGAGTTGTGATATGTTGATATAATGAATGTTTTATGATATTTTGGGCACACATATTTAATGTTTTCATTATGTTATATGTGGTCCCATAATTATATATCCCTATAATGGATTGGGTAAAGTTGGATATCTCATGAGATAATAAAGACTATAATGGAGAGTGAAATCAGTTTAGTAAGGGAATATATCCACTATGATAATCTTTATAGTGAACATTAAATATAGAAATTATGGAATGAAGAGGGAAATAAATCCACTTTGATACCCCTGAAAGTGATCCTTGACTAAGGAAATTATTTTCTATTCTTCTGCGCATGAAAAAAAATTATTTATTATTTTTATAATATGTTCTTGTGGATCATGATTAGTTATTGATGATACCACACACTTATGAATTGTGTATTTTTTATGATATAACCTTATTATATGATTTATGATTAATGAAATTTGACTAATAGTGTATTATTATTTTAATTCATGATCATGTTCTCATTCCCTTATTCTTATATTATTCTCACTTTTGATCATTGATTGATATCTCTTATATTTACCCTTACTGAGCATCTAAGGTCATCCTTTATTATGTTTTCTTCCCCATGTTTTAAAAAAATCTTTTATATAGGGTATGTATAAGAAGTGTACTATATGGGGAGATATTTCTGATATTTGTTTAATATCATTCATGAAATAAGATAATTATGTATCTAGTCTCTAAAGTTATAAACCTTTATAGTTATGGGGGACTGTTTTATTATGATATGTATTGAATATTCATCTAAAATAATGTAATATATTTTTATAAAATGGTTGGGTTTACTTAGTTGCTATCAGAGCCAAGTTTAGTTAATCTCTTGAGATTAGGAGTAGGGTAATTTTTTGGAAACACTAGTGATAAGAATATATGTTAGATAACCTACTAAATATTTACTAAAATTGTCATTGTGTAGTTTTCTAAGAAAGTAAATAATTTTTTGGATACTAGAAAGTGGATGTGGATATGGCATGAAATCTCTAAGGGTTAACAATTCTGAAAGGGTTGGATTGGAAGTTAACATGATCATTACCGGTGCATGATGAGGGGGAATAAGACTACACACCTGGATAGAAACTATTGATGAATTTTCTCATGTTAATTCACATTTTATTTGTAAAACATAATGAAGGATTTGAATAGATGATGAGCATGAATGAATTAGGGTAAACCTAAGGTGTCATTGATTGAAATTAAGGTTTCGTGATTCATAAATCCAATGAAATATTTTCATGTTTACAATATCTATCAATATGATTTTTATTTCTCACACTATGATTTTTTGGTCTTAGTTAAAGGATTGGCCTTAGAGAAATCATATTAATGATGAATGTGATTGGAATTTCAATAAACATTGTCATAAGAAAACAAATTAAATGTGATAAAGGATGTGAAATATTATGGCTATTGTCACTAAAATATCTCATGATATAAATGGTAATATGAATCCTTCTAATCGTTAAAAAGTTCAAAAAAAGAAACAACCCGATATTATGTCTTTTATGTCTCAATGTACACCATACTTAAATGGATCCTATGATACTGTAATATCTGAGAAATGGATATGTACCATTAAATAGATAATTTACATTCTACAATTTTTGGGAAATTAAAAAATTTTATTGGTAGTATATCATCAAGAATTTGAAGTAGATAAATGGTGGAATCTTATCAATAATATGAGGAAAGATGAGGAAATTGAGTCTATGAAATGGGAAGAGTTTAAGAATGTATTTTTTTATAATTATTTTAGACAAAATATTTACAAAAAAATAGAAAGGAAATTTATGGAACTAAATCATAAGGATGAAAAACATATTAGTACCTAATAGGAAAATTTCAAAATACATTCAAGGTAGGATTCAGGTTTTATCATTTTTATTGAAAGAAAAGTTCCCCAAATAATTATTTAATTAAGATAAAGTCTTTGAATGGAATTGGTTATAAAGTAATTTTATAGTTATGAAGAAATTGTTTGATGAGATCTAAACCTGTAATTATAAATTAGATACTCTTATAATTGTTTTGAATTTTGGGAAAAAATGAAAGATTGAATTTTTAGGAAATTATCATAATAAAACCTATGGAGGAAATAAAATTAATTTTTATTTATCTTAGAAGTGTGGAAGGTAGCATGGAGGTATTTTCTTTTTTGGGACTGGTAACTGTTTTAACTATGGAAAATATGTCTATTAAGAAAAAAGTTATGATTTCATGTGAAGAGGTCATTAAATGAAATGAGTGGTGAAAAATATTAAATGATTGTGCCACAAAAACTCCAATTTAATAGTTGTAAAGACCATAAAAATTATTCAAATTAGTGAAAAAAATAAATATTAATGAAAAAATTGGCATCAACATCTTCTTAATCCTAGAGACAAATGTAAATCCCACTTGATCACAACTACTAAAGTGAGTAACATGAATGAACTAGTGAAATGTACACCTATCATCCACTCTATAATTGAAAATGATTTTTTTTACCCTATAACTACTCACTCTATTATATTTGAATAATTTTTTAAGGGTATCACATCACCAACACAATTAATAGATGTTGAGTAAGCATTAAAAACTCCAAATGGTATGATGATCACATCTCAAGTAAATATATTCTTTTCAATTGTATTTTATGGGAATATTCTTCCTATAAATCTTGTGATTCCCCATCAAGTTGAATTTTATGTGATATTGGGCATGGATTTGATGTCTTAAATAGGTACCATATAAGTTTACAATTAAGGGAAGTCATATTTTATCTTCCAAATCAATCAATGTCCATATTTCGGTGAAACGATGAATATGAAATTCTAATGGAAGTTACTTCCATTATATGGGTTGTGTTACGTATTCATGAGAGATATTTAACTCAAATGGATGGGGAGAAACTAAATTTAAAATATATTTCTAGTTATGGATTATTATGATGTATTTTCTAAATAATTTCCTATTATTTCCTTGAATCATGAAATTTTATTTTTAATAGAACTCATAACAGGTGCCTACTTCAAATTATCCATATAGAATGGGCTCGATTGAGTTACTGGAATTGAGAAGAAACTCAAGGAGAATATTAATTAGGGATTTATATGACCTAGTGTGTCACCATGGGGTGAAACTATTCATTTATTTATGAATAATACGGGTTAATGCGTCTTTGAATTGATTATCAATAATTTAACAATATCAATATCAATAAATAATATCCTCTATCTCATATTTATAGCTTTTTTAATAAAATGAGTAGCGATCAATACTTTTCCACAATTGGAATTCATTATGGGTGCCATTGATTGAGGGTTAAGAAGGAGGATATATCCTGGAAAACCTTACATATGAGGTATGGTCATTATGAATTTATAGTGATTCCATTTGTACATACTAATTCCCATAATATCGATATATATACAATGAATATAATCATTAAAGATTAACTTTATCAGTTTTTGGTAGTATTTATAGATGATATTTTTATATATTCAAAGAGTAAGGAAGAGAATGAAGATAAATTAAGGATTGTGTTGAAGACCTTGAGGAAGGAGAAACTGTATACTAAATTTACCATGATGGAATTTTGGATACAAAATGTTACATTCTTGGGCCATATAACCTCAACCTGGGGTATATCAGTGGACCATTCAATTATAGAAGGTATTGAACAATGGACCAAACCTACCATAGTAATTTTTATCTATAGTTTTCATTAGTTAATAGGATAATTCTTTTACTTTCTGTGATATTTATCATGTATGTCTAATCTAGTTACTATGTTGACTCGTAAGGGATCCAAGTTCCTTTAGAAAGATGAACGTGAGGAAAATTTAAATGAGTTGAAAGGATGGTTGGTTAGTGAACCTGTTCTTACATTACATATAGTGGAGGAGTTTTTTTGATCATTACTGATGTGTAGAATAAGGGACTAGGATACATTGTCCTGAATAATGATATGGTTATAGTTTACGCCTTGTGCTAATTGAAAATTCATGAGAAAATTTACCCAACTCAGGATTTGGTGTTGGTAGGAGTAGTTTTTTCTCTAAAAATATAGAAGCATTATCTATATGGGGGAATGGTGTGATATATATATTTATATTAATAATATAATAATTAATTTCATATTTATATAGAAATAGTTGAATATGTTCCACGGGTTATGGTTGGAGTTGTTTAAAGATTATGACTTCTCAATGCACTTCCACCCTTAGAAAGAGAACAAGGTAGTTGATGCTCTATGTGAGAAAGTCCATGACAATATTTTTTAGTGAGGACTGGATGATATCCTCTATTTATGTATTTATAAAATATAGTTCTTTAAATAATGATGAAAGGGAAAAATAATATATATCCTTAAAAAAATTTCAACTATCCATCTATTTTGTGATTAAAGATGTAAAAAAGGAAGATGTGGAACTATAGAAGATGGTGAGAATATTCACAAGTTCAACCATGATTTTTATGGAATTATAAGGTTTAGGAATTGAGTATATATCCCATAAAAACTAGAATTAAATAAGGAGATATTGGAAGAAACTCACAGTTCCTCATTCTCCATTCATCTAAGAATTACTCAGATGTATTGAGATTTTAAAGAGTATTTTTGGTGGGATAACAAGAAAAGATATATTATGGATTATGTATCATGATTCATAGTCGGTAAAGAATAATTATTTATAGATAGAATTTTAAGGGGATGTTACAACCATTACCCTTACCATAATTTAATGGGAAAACATTACCATGGATTTCGTTTTTAGACTCCCCAAAACATCTAAAGGTAATAGTGATATTTGGGTTATTATCGATCACCTTATAAAGTCAGCAGAATTCATTTCCATCAGAGTAGATTTATATCTTGACTATGTTTCTAGGATATACATTATGAAATTATTGAGATTTCATGGAGTACCACTCTCAATTACACCTGACTCTGATATTATGTTTACCTTGATGTTTTGTAGAAGTCTTTAGCATACTCTGGATATAGATATTTGTTTCACTATTGTATATCATCCATAGAAAAATGGACAATTTGACAGGACCATTAAAACCTTATAATACATGTTGAGATAAGTTTCTATGTATTTAAATGGTTTTTAGATAAACACCTTACTTTTGTGGAATTACCTTATAATAATAACTTTCACTCAAGCACTCATATGGATACTTAGGAATCCCTATATGGAAGTAAGTGTAGAAATCCAAAAAACTAGGATGGAGTTAGATAAATAAAGATATTGGGACCTAAGATATCCAAGTAAATTGAAGATAAGGTAATATCTATTAAGTAACACATCAAGGCAGTTTATTGACAACTGATGTATTATAATGAAAATCATCAATGAGATATGGAACATAAAGTTAGTGAGAATGTATTACTACAAATATCTTATTGGAATAAGGTTATGAGACTTGGAAATATGGGAAAGATGAACACTATATATATCGGTCTATTTGAAATTTTTTATCCTATTGGTCAAATTTTTATTTCTTGACACTTCCATCGATTCTCTCTGAAGTTCAGAATGTATTCCATGTATCTCTCTTGAGGAAGTATATACCTGATCCTTCACATGAATTAAATTTATAGGTCATAAAATTGGTGCATGATATCTCTTGTTATGAACAACTGATAT
Organism: Viscum album; assembly: GCA_963277665.1. Lineage (NCBI taxonomy): Eukaryota > Viridiplantae > Streptophyta > Magnoliopsida > Santalales > Viscaceae > Viscum > Viscum album. Next base: position 175,863,283 of record OY728120.1, read on the forward strand.
AGATTATGGATCAAAGATATAAAGTGTTGTGGAACAAGACCAATCCCATGGTCCATGGTTTACGGTGATACCATAATATTTTTGAAAGCTACATGGGTACCTGAAGATATGATAAGGTAGATGTTTCCTCAGTTTTTTGTATCAGAGTGATGTAATTTAGTTTGGTAAATTATTATAATGGTTTAGAATATAATACCATAATATTTTAGGATATATTTCCTTTTAAATAATTGTTTTCTGGGAAAACCTTCTTTATAAACAACAAATAGTTTAAATGAACCACAATATAAATTTTATAATTTAACTAAATTTTTTGCACCTAGATGTTGTATGGGGGGGGGGGGTATGAAAATGAATAACTAAATTAAAAAAAATTATTTTTTAATTTTTTTTAAAATTAATTCATTAATTTTGAATTGGTTATAAATTAAAGTAACATCATTTGATGGTAAAAAGAGATGTTTTTCCCGAAGAACTGTTTTTATGCACACAATGTGTTTTTATCTAAAAAAATTAAATTAATCTATATTGATAAATGATTTAAATTAATTGTTTTTATAATATGTTCAATAATATATTTTAATAATAATCTAATATTTTTTATATAGAAAGGAATGATGCTAAATTAGTTCTTATGCTTGAAAATACATTTTTCTAAAAAAAAATTTATTGCCTTTTGTAATATTATTTATAAATGGATATTAGATACTTATATAAATTCAAAACTTTAAAATGGATTAAATATTAGTTTTTCTAATAACTAATATAATTTAATAAATTCAATTTAATTTTTAGTCATAATGAATAACAAAATCAGTATAAATCAGTTACAACAGTTATGGTGAAGATGTGATTTCTAGGTGTTAACCTAAGAGGTATGGTTTAAAGTATAAAAAACATTATTTAAATTGATTTATTAATATTATTTATAAATTATAATTCTTATATTTAATTATTTGGAATTTTTGAACCACTTAATTTGAGTAATACATTATTATATTTTATTTATTGGAAAAATTCCAGGTGTGTCTTACCCTTCCCTTATAAAAGGATACCACCTGTTGTCTCTTACTCACACTACATAAGCCTTATATATTAGTAAATACCTACCATAATACCTTACTATCATATATGAAACATAATAGAGGTCTTGTTTTAATCGTAATACCATAATTTTATGGATTAAGGTGTTAGACAAAGGAGGTTTCTCAACAAAGAGGTATAACTCTTAACCGAGTACTTTCAATTTTATTTCTTCTTCTAAAATCTATAAATATACGGAGTTAATTATAAAATAATTAATTTATTATATTAAATACTATTAATTTTTATTGTGATTATTGATCAACCATTTGAGTCCTCATTTATATCAAATAGGAAATGATATTTTTACTCACGCGTACTTGTGGATTACAAGAACCATATAGAGATATTATTCATTTTACATCACCATAGTTCATGGTTGATTACTATATTGGATTAAATATTTATATATTATATTTATGAAATAATTATTCTTCTATAATCATTATATATTATCTACCTTCTAACCATTCCATTCATTGGAAAATGATAACGTTGCTCATGTGTACGTATGGACTACCACCTCTATATATCGATGTGATTCGTTTTTCATCACTACTTTATATGAATAAATATAAAATTTTATATGATGAATAAATATGATAATTTTTTCATTATTTATATTTTTTATATGATTAAATAATTAATCGAGTGAAAGTATCAGAACTACCTAAATAAAATATACCTAGGAGACAGAGTAGTTTTCACCCAAATATTCGTATTAATGATGAAATTATATATAAAAGGGTAATTATAAATTATAATGTAACGATAAATAGTAAGTTATGTATGAATATTTTTCAGTAATAAATATTTATTTATTACATAGGATATTTTAAAGTTTACGAAGTAAGATAAAACATTAGGTAAGGGTTTAGATTACAATCTCATTTCTTTTTGGGATTTTCTATTATAAAATTATATTGTGGGTAATATTATAGAGATAATAATTTTTATATACCTTATATTATCTTATTTAATGGTTATCTATAATGTTCTGATATAATGGTACTATTTTCTCTGTTTTTTAACTAAAATAATTGAGAATTGTTTTTCAATTAAAGATGAACATATTTCCTTTTTAGTTAATGAACATTTTCATCTATGTCCATAATATTTAATTTTTTTGAAAGTTCTTTACTAAATGTTAAATGTTATAAAAGGCTATTTTCATTACATTTTAATTTATTTAAATATTTTTAAAAATAAATATTTCTAAATTTTTTCTAAAAGTCATTTTGAATTTTATAAAAGTGTGAAAGTAATGTTTTCTTTTAATATATACGTCATGAATGGGTTTTCTCTACATCGTGACCATTATTTTATATGAATGTTCATTTACATGTTTCAATGGTTATTTTAAAATAAAAGGATTTTATAAATATTAATGAAATTTTAATTTAATTTTTTTGAAAATAGAATGGAATTTTCTCATGTTTTCAAAGAAAGGTCTAAATTATCCTTTGAGGGTATTTTTCATTTATGTCATTATCCTTTAAGAATTGTTATTATTTCCTGGGGATATAATCTTTTGATACTATACACTTTATTTATATGGATGTATTATAATTATGATTTAAGGATGGATATATAAAAATCATTTCTTTCCCCTAGGTTAATTATGTTATGATGAATAAATTATAATATAAATATAATTTCCATGAGTTATGCAATGAATAAATTTTTATGAAACCTATTTCATTTCCACAAGTTATGATATGATGATAAGATGAATGTTTTATGATCTTTTGGAACAAATATTTAAGGTTTTAATTATGTGATGGGTGGTCCTGGAATTATATAGATATGTAATGTATTGGTCAATGATGGATAAATTATGAGATAATAAGTACTATAATGTGGAGTGAACCCAATTCACTAATGCTCATTGTAAATTATGATAGTTTTGGGAGTGAACCCTGACTAAGGAAGTAATGTAATGTGGAGTGAACCCAATCCACTTTTATTTTCTTTGCAGTTATCCTTAACCGAGGAAATGATTTCATATGATTATATGTCTTCCACCATCTTATGTCTTATTGTTATAATATGTTATCATGGATCATGATGGTTTATTGATGATTCTGCACAATTATAATTTATGTATTTTGTTATGAAAAATCCTTATTCCATGATTTATGATTAATGATCTTCGTCCGATTGGGTATGAATATTTCATGTTACCATAATGTTATTATATCCTTATGATTAACTCATGCTAAATTATGATCATTGATTTATATCTATTATTTTTATCCTTAATGAGAATCTGAGATCATGCTTTATTATGTTTCCTTTCCCTAGGTTATGAAGAAAAGTTTTATGTAGGGTATGCTTAGGAAGTGTACTGTGTGAGAAGATATTTGGGGGATATATTGAAGATCTTTATTGAAATAATATGATTATATATTCATTATCCAAATACTAAAAACCTTTATAGTTCCTGGAAACGTTTTTTAGGATATGTATTGAATATTCATCTAAAATGATGGAAAATATATTTATGAAATTCTTGGGTCACCTAAAAAGGAATATTTATCACACTTCATGCGGTATACATATTGGGCCATCCATCATAACCAGAGAATCATATTCATTATTTTGTGCCTCATGAGAATATTCTATATGTATATATAAGAATCCTACTAACATCAACTTTAACATTTCTTCACAAACTATAATAATATGTGATAAAAAATGGTTAATGATAACTCAAAGTTATATTTTGAGTGTTTATTTAGAATTACACATCACAAAATGTATATCTATGTATACATTTATGTAGTGAATGTGAAATAATGATAAAATGTACATTGACTCGAATTTGACACATTTTAATATTTTTAAAACTATTTTAAGAATATTTAACAAACCCAACATAAGAAACTAATTTTCATATCATAAATGAATGTACACCATATTATAATTATGTATTCTACACTTTATATGTTTTTTTCATTCATTACATCATAGGTAAATCCTACCACATCTCTATGTCACCATATGATAAAACCCTCCCACTAACTATCTAGTGATAATCATATATGAAGCAAGACAATTTGAATAATGGAGATGTTTAGGAATCATATTATAAACTTTTAAACTCTTTAAAAATATTCAAACATCATAACCTCATAACATGGAATGTTTTTATGTTAACTTCTATTATATACTTACAACTATTTTTAACTGCATCTTCATCATCCTATGAACTCTTTCCATTTAAAATTATCTTTAAAATTATTCAAAAAAATTATCTTTAAAATAACTAATTTTCGAGAATATATATTATATTATAAAAACTAATTTTACACTTTATATTTTAATTCACATCTATTCCATAAAATAATTTAGTATTTTAAAATAAAATCACATTGTAATTTAACTAGTAAAATCCTATAGGTAATAGTGATTTTCATTTATTCCATATAATTAAATTTAACTCTTTACTTTTTTTATTTATCATCACATATCCTAATAACTTTAGGATATTATGTAGAAAAAAATTTAATAATTTATTATTATAAACTTTTAATAAATATTGTGGAACTTATTTATGTTTAATCATATTCAAATTAGCTTATTATATACTATATTATTTTCAAACTATCTTTCTAAGATATGAAAACTCTTTTGTATTTGGAAAACACATATTTCTTCTTATTATGAATATTTATAAAATAATATTTTTCTCCATATAAATGATGGTATAGTATGTTTTTGAAATATTTTTTTATAAAAATAATATAATTCATTAAAATAAGCCACTGGTATTGGAAAAACTAATTCCCTTAATATTTTTTCAATTATCTGGATAAATAATTTCACCCGTATCATTTTTTAAGTATGTTATTGAATCTTATGAATATTAATATATGTGTATTCAAAAAACCATCTAACTTTTTTTGACAACAAATATTTTTTGTTTGAAAAATAATATTATCATATAAGAGAATTAATATGATGATACAGATCAGTAACATATATTCTTATGGAATTGAAAAATTCATTTATAATAAAATATTTTTTGTAGAAACTCATTGCTTCATAATTCGAATGAAATTTTTTTTATCAATTATTCCTTTGACTATGAAATACTATATGTTTATAACACCCGTAAAATATACATTTGATATCACATACCCTTTAAAATTAAAGAATTGATTTCTATAACACCTATACCTGACATTTAATTTCAAAGGAGTTTCTAAAAAAGTGCTTCATGAATCCAGATAATCCCTCATATAGAATTATCACTCCATCTACCCAAAAACTGTATGTTTTAATAAAAATAAATAGATTCCTAAAGAAATTTTTTTTACTGATTCAATTAACCTTTCTTATTTTATTTTTAAGTTTAATCCATTTTCACAGTCTATATAGTATTGGAACCTTGAAAAAATATACACAGTTAACTTATTCATAGAACATTGAGAATATCGAGAATTTTTTTGTGTGGATTCAATCATATTTTAGAAACATTTCCATAAATTAAAACAAGATGATTACATAATTATAATAATCCATTTTTAGTCTCCCATAAATCATGTTATTTTGTAGAAAAAATCATAAACTATGAAAAATAAAGAACACACATCTCATTTAATTATACAAAAATTATTTACATGCTCTTACCAAGTGAAAAATTAGAGAAGACACACATATTATGAAAAGTTAATAAAATATTGAAGAATCCATGTTATTAATGAAACAACTCCTTTTCCCCACTAATTGAAAGAAAAATCAAGGAATCAATCTTCAATTATTTCAAATAAATTTTCCTCCTAAATTTTTACATCACTTGTGAATCAAACAATTGATATCATATATGTGTCAAAATAATAGAATGTAATTTTATTACATTTATACCTTATGAGGAATTTTCAAATGGATTATTAAAACACTTCAAGTAATCCATAAAAATTATTCTCTAATGGCTAATTTTTCAACAATGAAAACATTTTCATTCCTTATTCTTCTTCTGTTTAGTTGATGGTGTGGACTCTCCATATCCTATTTTATTTCACTTCAAGTCAATACATTTGTCCTTTTCATTATATAACTTCAAAATGAAACTATATCCTAGACCTTCTATGTGTTTCTCAACCATCATTCACAAATTGAGGGGGTCTAGTAAAGGTTTAGAGAGTTCATTAATAAAATAATTAATAATAAAACTATCAGAACATTTCTGGTAGTGATTGTAGAATGAAATATATTGAAAATTAAATCTTATGTTATGATTATTTTCTCTTAAATTCATTGATGTAGCCTATCATATGGAGTATATGAGTGTATAATGAGGTTTTATCCCTTATCTTGTATTGAAAATGCACATTGACACTTCATATCCTTCATGCCTAGTTGGCTCCTAATAGATCCTTTTTAGGTTATCTATTACTTGATAGGAATTCAAAGTATTGATTTTCATTTTTAATTTTATCTGTTCAGTAATAGTCATGAGTGTAGAGAATTATTTTTGATATTTTATATGTCTATAAAATCTAACTAAATCCTTTTATTTAACACCTTCACCAGTAGGTCTCTTTGGAAAAGATTGTTACAAAAAATAGAATTTCTATATTGTTTTATAATTATTCTCAAATTTTGGTGTTGGTAAAGAATGTTTATACTATTTATATTTAATTTATTAAGGATTGATCTCAAGGTCATGTTATATGAAGATGATATTTATCTATAATAAATTATTTTATCAAATTATTATACTTTTTTTTATAAAAATTTAATAAAGACTTATATTAAATGGTATACCACAAAAAATGATAAACCCTATTAAATTCAACAAACCCCTTAGTGGTCCAAGATCTATATTTCACTAAGAAACCATATGGATATATTATAGAAGTTATCCCTATTAGATATTTGGGTAGGGTTCATCCCAATCACAATTGTTTTGATTCTTAAATTGTTGAGTAAAACAATCTTTATCCATATCCACACTACTAGAAATCCTACCAATACCAACACATCTATACCAACTGTTTATAAAAACCATTGTTATAGGTACCCTTCCCAAATGGGTTTTCCAATGGTTTGGAAAACCTGTTGGGAAAGGGTATGGCTTTCCCAACGGGTTTTCCAAACTATTGGGAAAATCCCACTTTGACACCACTTTTCCCAACAATTTTGCAAAATTGTTGCGAAAGGGTATGGATTTCCAAATTGTTTTGGCCAAAACGTTGGGAGAAGCCCTATTTTAGACCATTTTTACCAACGGTTTGGCTAAAATATTGGGAAAGGGTATGGATTTCCCAATGGTTTTTCCAAACTATTGGGAAAATCCAACTTTGAAAGAACTTTTCTCAATGGTTTGGAAAAACTATTGGGAAAGACATACCATTTCCCAATGGTTTTGCCAAACCATTGGGAAAATCCCATATTAAGACCACCTTTCCCAGCTTTTTTTCCAAACCATTGGGAAAATCCCACATTAACACCACATTTCCCAATGGTTTTACAAAACTATTGAGAAATGGTATAACTTTCCCAAAAGTTTTTCCAAACCTTTGGGAAAATCCAATTTTGATATCACTTTTCCCAATGGTTTGGAAACACTGTTGGGATAGGTACCCTTATATTTTATGAATTATTTTAGTGAATATCGTCAAATAAATTGATATTAAAATTACATATATATATATATATCCAAATACACTAAAAAAGGTAATTGTAGGATAGTGGTAATGTCTTTGATATATAACCCAAAGGTTGTGGGTTCAAACCTCTGCTATAACTTTTTTTTTAATTTACCTATACCAATGGTTTGGGAAACATTTGGGGGATTTGGAGTGGGGATAAACCTATCCCAACAGTTTGGGGAAAAACATTGGGAAAGACCGATCCCAATGGTCTGAAAACCATTGGTATAGTTCTATACCAACTATTTTCAAACCGTTGGGATGGGTATTTCCAATGGTTTTCCCCAAAACATTGGGATAGGTCTATCCCCATGCCAAATCACCCAATAGTTTCCCAAACTATTGGAATAGGCCATACTAACAGTTTGGGGACCTATACCAACAGTTTCAAACTATTGGTATAAGTAATTTTTTCATTAGTGCCATGATATGGATAATAATGAATTATACTCCTTAGTATCCTAACCTTAAAAGTTTCACAGCTATGTATTGCAGAAATAAAACATCAAAAGATGAGTTAACACAAGAAAATACATTGTTCACACTTATGCAGCATGAAAATACCCAAGAATGTTCCAGTGACACCCATTACATTCTTTCCATACACAAGATAATCTAGGAATACCCTGATATGGAATGAAACTACCCAGTTAGACAATCAAGGTCTTGATAAGTATTTATTTAGAAGGAATACTAAACTAAGTATTTAAAGGGGATTTAAAGATCACTATTTTATCTCATGTTATTTCCTTTCTGTGTAGGGTTCTATTTATTTAGTTTGAAATCCTTTTCCCTCAATCAAATCAATATGTACTAACCATATTAATGAGTAACCCTTTAAAAAACATACCGTTTGTGTCACTCAACAAATATTAGAAGTCAAAATTACTCATATATATCAAAAAACAACATATGAATAAAGTTCATGAAATTTTCATGTAATGGGATAGAGTTTTATGAGTTTGAAAATCTCCACATGAGTAAGCCTGTAGAGATAGATCACAAACCTTATTCACCTTTACAGACAATTTATAAACCTCTAGGCTAGTAGATAGCACAAACTCAATTCCTTCTCCTTGGGGATTATTTATTGAAGGGGGAATCCAATTCATCATAACACTAAAACCTAATATAAAAAAAGTTATGAATAACTACTAAATTCAAGATCATAACTCTAATTACATATGAGGCCAAGGTAGATGAAAAACTACATTAACTATGGAGTCATTTCATATATGAAAATTCAAGGTACTATCATAGAATCAATTAAACATATAAATTTTGGTATAAAAATATTCATAATATAAAATATATATAATTTTGATGAAAATATAGAAGAAAATTATATAAATAAACAATTTAAATATTTAAACATGAGGTAATCATTTTCAAAAAATTTATAAATAAAATTATAATTATAAAAACTGCTATAATTTTATATTTATTCGTTATAGACATTACATGATTATGAACATAAACATTTTTATATTCATTCAAATATTGACTGTTTCATATTCTTCATTATACGGAATTTTATTTTAAATATATGATATTACTATGAATTATATAAAATTTTCTAATCTAATATCTATCATGTAAATACTTTACATAATCGTAATATTACATTCTTAGCATTTCAAATAAGTCCTTATTAATTTTGAAAAAATAAAACTAATTTATTATAAAAAACTCATAAATAAAAATATAAATTTTTTTATATTTTTTCATTATTTATGTAATTTATAAAAATTAAAAAATTACTTTTATGATTATAAAATAAACCTGTTTATTTATAATCCATAAAACATTCCATGTAATTTGTTAATTTTTTAAATATTAACAACTAATATTTATGGGATACATTAATATTTCATAAATAAATAAATAAATAATTATAAATCATATAAAATTTAATAATTAATTTAAAATTTTATTATAAATTAAATATTCCCCAAATACCTTTATTAGTTTTATAAACATTTTATAAAAAATAAAAACCATTTAAAAATTTAAATATAATTTTTTACATTTTTTGTTTACCCTTACACAAAATCTCCATTATGTGTAAGGGTACCCTTCCACTACACTTATGTAGATATTCATCCTAACGTTAAACCTACTTGACCCTTATGCAACATATATTACCTACGAATTGAGAGATTTTACTATTATATGAAAACCCTCATGTAAAGGTAAGAGACAAATTACATTTACATAAACCCCTTCATGTGAATGTTAGTCAATGAATACCTTTATGTGACCCATTGATTAATAGGTAACCTTAAAATTACCATTAAAACCCCAAATATGTAAAGGTAATGAAATTGTTACCTTTATGATTCCCAACCATTCAATGATAACATCTCAGTTACCTTTATGCAGCCTAGTCGCATAAAGGTAATGCCTAAACTTTCTTTATGAAACCCAACTATGTAAATTTAAACCATTTTTGTAATATAAAATTTGTAAAATTTAATATACACTACTTTTTTCTTCACATTTAATCCATTTTAATCATGATATCACAAATCTAAACACATGTGCTCACTATGATACCATTATTGGGATTTAAACGAGTATAATTAAAACTACTAAAACATGTAGAAGGGATATATATCCCTTATTCTAAGATCTCTATGAAAGATATAAGAAAATTTCATATATAATTATAAATTATAATAATTGTAAAACCACATACCTTTCACCAAACAATCTACTATAATGTGTTGATATTCATCTAGTGATTCTAACGAAGATCAAAAAGTGTAAAATGAAATATTCCCACCCTTGGAGGTATATATGATTAGAATTAATCTCTCAATGTATGTGAGGGATCCTTATTCACGCATGGTGTTCTATCACCTCCCAACTCAGATAAAAAAGATGATAAGAACATATGGTTGTAGGGTGGTTCAACTAAGCATATAGAACAACACACACACACTTCCATTGTATGGTTATGGATTTATATAACCTATGATGACACTCCTCAGTGATATTTAATTTACTCATATATTTTTAACAAATATATCAATTCCACAACTAGTTTATATATTTATTATATGAATGAAAATCCTCTAAAAATTTTCATCTTATAAAATGTCTTGATAATCAAATGCTAGGTGGAAGATATCTAGGGTGTCCCAGATGCAAGGAAGAATATAAATTATTTATACATGAAAAATATAATTTTCAAGAAATATGAAATAAAAATTATATATATATATATATATTTATCATATATATATAAGTATTTAGGGTATATATCTATCACTATCATCATTATATAAATTTCTTCTTTGAAACCTACACTTTTATATTCTTAAAATAATATTGTAAATAATATATTCGATATTGAATATTTATAAAATCTTTGATATTTGAATGCATTTAATATTATCAATTAAATAATTTTGTGGGTTCCTAATTTTATTTCTTCTTTCAAATTAATTTTGATTACTAGATTGTATTTCAATTTTGAACTATTTTAAGACTCATGGTGTTTTCATCTCCACGTAATATTAAAGTATCAAAGATTTACATTTAACAAATCCAAAATGTATTTAATTTTGTTCAACATCTACATGGATCATGGAACAACACGTCAAAACCTATGATGTGGAGATTCCCACACTGGATCTTTGTTATCTTCATGCATTGGGGGATTCTCAAAATAGTCACATAACAATTACCACAGTGTTGTCCTCACTGTTTTAATCTCAAACCCTATCTTGCATACATGTTTCATAATTTCAAAAATTATATATTCCATAATATAAATGAGTTATTTTTTCTCATATGCAATCATATTGTGAAAAATTTTACTTCCCATTTCTTATTAAGTATCATAACACCTATTTCATGTGTTCTATACAGTGACCCAAACACCCAATCAAAATTCACTATATCATTCCCACCATAAGATGCTTGCTTTATGGTGACCATGGATTGAAAACTAATTTCACCACCTCTATATTCCCATTTATCATAGGTGGATATCTTCCATTAAACAGTTATTGAAATTACAATCTCCATGGGTTCCTACCTATTTACACTTATATATCAGAATAAGTGTTTTTGATTTTTCCATAGTAACAAAAACAACCACCAATAATACACCACGTTGTGGTCTCAACTTAATATCATTGCTCCCTATTGGGTGGTTATTTTCATCTTATCATGGTAGATATTTTCATTCTCTAACCCCTTCTAGAAACACCTTCAATTTGATTCTATAACCTCAATTGATATGATCATTATCCACATAGATAAATCATGATACATAAATCCTTAAGGATTAGAATAAGTAGAATCTAATTTAAATATATCTTTTATTCAAAATTCATGGTTTTAGAAATGTTATCATTTCAGTCTTTCCATTTTGTATGACTATAAAATCATACGATCCAAATTTATCCACCCCATCAATGTTTTGTAATGATAGAAAAGTCATATAATCATGAATTATATAAAATTATATTGATGGAACCTAAAATTAATATTCCTATAGAAGTGATACTATCCAGACTACCATTATACAACTTAGGGAAGTTCAAAGTTACCTTTATGTAGGAGGTAGATTCATGGTATCAACTTTACATATGTATCAAGTTACCTTTATATAGGTATTTTAGTTTATAGATGACCCTTATGAAGCTACAAATAATTTTATATTTCATAAAAAGCTTACAAAACCAGTTCAACATATCTCTAAACCTTCTTAACCATTTTATAGAAACTCAACAACTCTAAATTTCTTCACAACATCACACCCTTGTTTAAAAAAAATTTATATCAATAATCCATGTGTGAAAAATTAGCAAAATAAGAGAATATTTCAAGGGAAAATATCCTTGAAAAGTAACTTTTGAAAGGAACCAATTATACTTTAAATCATTTTTTAATAAAAGAAGTTATTTTAATCCATTTTGAAAGCTAAATCATATAAACATGATAAATTATCAAACATGTCAAAATAGTTCAACACCCCATTAAGGAAAAAATCACACCATTGACCTTGGAGAAAATATTTATGGAAACTTATAACATGTTAAAAAATTATCACAAATAGATAAATTCATTTCAAGGATCAAAAGTGGAATTTTTTCAAACATTTTGTGTAAATAGTATTTTTGAAAAAAAATTACAATTTAAACCAAAAGAGAAATCAATTTCACTTCTGATAGAATTCAAATATAGAGAATTTTTTTTAAATAAACTAATTTGTATACTTGGTATCACTTTTAAAATACATAAATCTTGGATTAAAAATAAATAAGAATTAATGGTTCTATGTTTAAATGATAATTCATGGAGAAACTTATCTTAAATCTATTTATTCCAATTATAAGGTGACAATACACCTCAGATGGGTCCAAGGAAACCTAAAAAACTTAGAGAAACATTATGATATAGAAAAACCCAAAAGAAATTATTACTAAGAGGAAGTATAGGTATTCATGACATTTATAGGGTAAGAAAATCCATGAATAAGAAAAAAGATATTATGAATAAGGATCCAAGAGGAACTTACCTTGAATAATCTTCATTAATCTAGGAATAAATAAAAGAAATAACCCAATTAAGATAGGGAAATGAAGGTAAAGAAATGGATAACGAATATGATTTGAATGGGTGAAAAGAAGAGCCCAGAGGCATTTAATTCAAGTTTGATAATAATCAAGTATTTAAATACCTTGACCTACTAAAGGGTTTTCCTTTATAGTTTATGAAATCCTGGGAGCTTCAATGGATAACCTTGAAGATACTAATTGGTTTTAGATTCATTGTTTACTCAACCATGCACTAACCATTTGGGTTCCTCTCCAATGTTTTGAAGGCTTTTCATGGGTAGGCTTAGATGTTATTAATGATTGTGCACCAATAATGATCCTATAAATTCAGCCCAAAACATTAAAAATTATAAATATTTTTGACTCAAAAATCAAGGAAAAGAGTAAAAATTAATTAATAAGTAAAATTAAAAGGAAAATAAAGGTTGATGTTTGAAAAAAATCACCAAAGTACACATATATATGGATTATTCTTAGAGAGTATTTATGTATAAGTTTTAGCCAGTGGTCAAGCATGTACTACTATCAATCTACCATGTGAAAGTCAACCTACAAGCTGTGGATGAGGGATGTAAATTACCTATGCTACTTATTGTATTTCTAGGAATATAATTCATTTGCTTCCTAATTCATGTAGTATGATGTGCATAGATTTTACACTTTTCATCATGGTCTTTGGGGATAAGGGGGTTCATCGAGCATATAATTTGGAGAATGAAAAGGTGTGCGGTCTACTCTATATAGTGTGTGATTTGAAATAACAAATCACATGATATTTTACCTGGAAATGTAATACCTTTATTCCAGTATGGTTTATACATGAAATTCACCAGGAGGTTACCTATCATACGATATTTAACTTCTATGGAAACCAGAGATACTATATGGAAAATGATACACAACACATGATTCCCAGGATAAAAGGCATATTTTTTTGTTTTCTTGAAGAAATATAAAATAAATTCCACTCAGGGTTATAGTTGTTTAACTATTTAAATAATAAAAACTACATTTAACTCACCTATTAATAGGAATATTTGTTTTTACCTCAACTCTGGTGGTTATCACTACCCTTTCATCGACACTCTCTTGACTACATATCACTAAAACAGCTGTATCCACCTTTACTATTCACCAAACACCTTACATGATACCTTTATTTGAGCCAATACTCATTGAAAAACTCTTAAAAAAACCTATATTGTTTTTCATCGGTTTCATCCTCACCAATATTCAATCAACTCACTATCCTAATCCTTTATCATTGAACCATTGACTACTACAAAGGTTGGCAATGGCCATTTTTATCAAGAAGAAGGAAAGAAAATGAAGTAGTGAAAAAACTATGCCTAATGTAATTTTATCCACATTAAATTTGACACATGAGTCCTTTTTCAATGAATTAAAATATTTTAGGGATCAAAATGATAATCATTGTGAAGAGTATAATAGAAAAGAGAGAAAAAAAGATAGTAGTGGACCAGTGATTGTGTGGAAACTTATTCCTCATCAAACATCACCATTCATCATCGATATTACTAGCTGTTAATATACCATATAAAATGATCTATACATATAATAGTAATAACTATCATGCAAATGAAATCATAATATCTATTATAATGATAAGAAAGAACTATTAATTCCAAAAAAAACTTTGAAAAAATGCAACATAGTTATTATTTTAATGAATATAATAAAACATGAATTGGGGATTTTAATTTCATAAAATTAAGAATGATGTGAAAATAGAAGATAATTTTACAATATCATAGATAATAAGTTGCTATTTAATATTCACTCACCTTGATTTAAAACCCACTGACATCCATGAATAAAAATCTATAATGTTTCATCTCCACCCCTCGCATCCTTTCTAGGGTTAAATCATTGATGAATATGGATAAAACATATTAAGGGGAATAAAATATTAATTTATAAATATAAACAGGGTTAATTTTTTTTTATTAAAATCCAAAAACCATCTTGACCTGAGGCCCGACATTTGAGCTCATGAATTATATCTCTCTTAGTTAGACCCCCTTGTCTTGGACAGAATAACGGAGTCCAAGTTTCTATATGATGATTCGTTTAAGATATATAAATATTTTTAAATATAGTATAAATTAATATTTATTAAATAAATATAAAATATCCCCTAAATAATACCTACTTTATAACTTTATGAATATTCACCCCAAGTGTAAACATCCTGTTCTAAGTCCAACAAGATGTCTAGAATAATTTTCTATGAAATTTTACTATTTTAAAATCACTATTATATCCTTTTATTATCTAAAAACTCAAAAAATAAAAAATGAGATAAGTATAACCCATTGTAAAAACTTGGGTCAATATATCATCCCCACCTTTAAAAATTTTCATCCTTGAAAAGGAAACAAAAATGATTTCCAAACATGGAAGCTCATTATGAAAACCTGTGTGAAAGAAGGTTTAGAAATGCATGTCATTCAGATGTATTTAAAGGTATAATTTTTTAAGATGACTCTAAATATGAACCCTATGGGTTGAATATCCTCTATAATCACTATAATCCCCAGCTTCCTCATTATACTTACATCTACATACCTGAATGATCTATTTAAGTCCAATTAAGAACTACATTGATGAACATGTGTGCTTGAATTACATAGATCTCTCTGGGGTTTCACAACTACTACTATTTTCATATAATGTTCATCCATATCTATGTTCTGAAATGAAATTACAAACCATCTATACCCACTCTGTAATGTTTCATCACTATAGATTCATTTTTTGGGGCATTACACTCCAAAAATTTAAAGGGTTATCTATAGTACACACACATGAGAATAATCACATATATAAAACTCTTCTATAGAGTGAAATAAAGAATATTCTACACAAAATATATATGGGAATCAGTGTAACATGATCATTAAGGACTACTATAACCTTTTATTAGCATCCATTCATAAAGAGGACTCTCTAAAGAAATATGAAGAAAGCACACAAACAACACACATCCTACAACTGAATATTTTTCCTATCACCATTGAAAAATAAATATAAATTTGAATCTAGAAAATTTCTAATCACCCATTAAAAATGGAATGAATGTATTTTTTTCATTCCTTCATGAAATATACATAAAATTAGTCTAATATACACCATAAATAAAAAATTTCCTAACAACAATCCATTCTTAATTAGTGACCCCTTTCCATAATAATTCAAAAAATATCCATTTTGACTATTTAGATAGCCCTTATATAATGGTTTTAGAAATAAAGAAAAACCTTTAATAACATTAGTTACCATGTTAATAGAACAACAACCAATGTCGAATCTTCCTCCAAAACATAGGCATAAGAACTACATGATGAGAATAACTAAATGATTTTATAGATATACCTCATCAAGAACCATCCACCATCAGGGTGATGCTCACTCAAAACATCTATCAAAATATAAAATAATAACATAAAGGTAAAAAAAATATCTAATCTAGTATGTGGATGGTCTATTCCCCACATCCATGAAGAACCATTAGGTGTATCACCTAATATTTTATCTATTCATGGATGATGTCACAATTGAAACTTCCAAAATGGGACTCACTCACTCGATTAATGAGTATGTGGGGACAGCCCCATTAATTAATCATATTCTACATCTCCATATCATATTAATATCAAATATACAGGGGTTAGTTTCATAGATGAATAATCTAATAACCAAGTATAAGATTCCCTTATAAGGGAATCAACCACCACACCATGATTCTAATTTGATCACATTAACACACATATTGCTAAAATTTATGAGGGACATCTAATATTGCAACCTCTATAACATCCCAACATAGATTCCACTAATTTAGTTCCCTGAGCTAGTTCTTTATGAGGTATCAAGTGTTCCTCCCCGTATTCTAGAGCCTATTGATTAAAATTAATGTTCTAGACTGTTATTGTGGGGGTGGCTATGCAGTCATATCTATGTAAGAAAATAATGGACGTACCTAAATATCATGCATAAAACTAAGAAAAAAGAGTGTACAAGAAGAAATTATAGAAAAACAATATAGTAAATAATGGAAAATATTAAAGGCAAAAACGTCCATTTCATACATACAACACTGATCACCCACTAGGATGACCATACATATTCAAGAGTAAACAAAAGAAAAAGAATCAAAATTACAAGGATCTACATTATACACCAAGCCATGAAACATACCCAATTTAAATATATATATATATATCAAAACCATCCTAATCAATCATTCTTAGGACTAAGCCCTTCCTTTTCCTTCAACTAAGTGAATGTCTACTCAGGTACCCTTGTGCAATGGAGGCCCGAACAGGGTATGAGTATAAAACATAGTAAGGAACCACCATGTTGGTCTGGTACATTTCCATTAATGTGATTTATATATAACTATGATATAAACTTTAGGATAACAATATTAAGAATAATAGAAACTACTAAAAGGAAGTTGAGAGACAAATTCATATAATGAATTCTTGTGGAAAGTGATTAACCTATCTGAGACACAATAGGAATATGGTGTCATTATGTATATGTATTTAAATGTTTGTATATATATATTCCCATATAAATATATACATATATATGATTAATATGAAAATTATCAGGAACCAAATCAATCTATAGTAGATCATCGGGTTTGTAATCCCAATCAACAAATACATGCTTTGGAAAGCAGCATAAAAGTCTCCGAGAAATCTATATTACAATGTGGGATACATTTCCTAGCCATGGGATCACCCATACATTCCTTAAATCACAATAATGAAGGATACCATGTTACCATGGACAATACTTTAATGATATAAGTGCCACAAATTTGACCTACACTAGAAGTATCATGTATTAGACCTACGAGGGCTAGGACCCAAGGCCATTGATCAAGTTGTCCTATTTAAGTCCAGTGAGTGAATCCATTAAATACTTTATATAATATAGAACTACTGAGGATAGGACCTAAGTCCATTAACCAAGGAATCATCTTCTATTCTATAGATCAAATCCATATAAAACTTAATAAATGGTGCCATACCATCAAGCATTTTTAGGCCATTCCATAATGCCCCTCATCTTTAATATCATGATATCCATATCCATCAATAAGGATTTTAATCTGGATCCCAGGATATAACTCTAGGAATCCCTATCATGTACTATATCAGATTAGGATCATCGAACCCATTTGAGGAAACACCTACAACAATCATATTTGCATCATTAATAACCATGTGAAAGCATAAACAAAATTGTGAGGGTGGATGAATGCCTAGAAAAACTAATACTTCTATATACTCACATGATGACATGTTTGGTATGGGTTATAGAGTGACACCCACTACCATTTCTACCCAAAATCACAATATACTAGCTCAGGGTCAATTAAACAATGGGGAACCTAAAGGATCCCACTAGATCATTACTGAAGAGAGGAATCCTACTTGGGATCCTGAAGGTTAGATTATAAGTGGAGGAATCCTAAAAGTGATACTCTATGTCAATATGTAAGTGAATGCATCCCTATTGGGATCCTCACAAGAAGTAAGAAAGTATAGGAATTTTACATGTAATCCCCTAGGTCATATCATAATTGGAGGCATACCAAAGGGGATCCTTAGTCTCTATCATAGTATTCGGTCGAGGTATGGATCCCGCAAGTAGGGGTTGTTAGTGATCACTAGAATTCATCCATTTAATCTAACCACATTATTTAATCATAAAATTTATTAATATAATTCTAAATAGGTGATTCTTTCCCTCATGGTCAATCCTAAGAATCCACATACTACATAAAAATGTATAATTACTTTAGGCTCGGTATGTTAGACCACCTACATTTTGGTGTCTTTAACCATCTATTAGAGCCAAGATGCATCATCTTTCACGTCCTTAGCTGACATAGGGACGATTAACAATATCTAAAACATCAATTAGGAAATTTAAAAAATCAATATAAAATAAAAACCAAAGAGGCATAATAGGAAATAACTCACCAGATGCCCATTTCTCGATGAAAATCCAAGAAAATATGAGAAAATGTATCTAGGGTTCCCATGACACCACTCCTTAGAAAACCCCCCACATCAGTATCCAATTCTTGCATGCTCCAGTGGAATACATAATTAAAATATCTATCTAGTAAAAAAATAGATAAATTTTAATAAAAATACAATTAAAGTTAACGAAGTTGAAGACTGACCACAAGGCTTCTAATGCACCCGACGATGTTTGATTCAGATGAAGAACAAACGAAAAATCTCATGGAGAAAAGGGGAAGTGGGTTGGCATGAACATGGATCTACTAGTGAAATAAATGTGGAAAATAGTGTACAACCCTTTAAGGTCCATAGGGAAAAAATTACAATTAACCCTTTTTAATGAACCACATTGTGAGGCCGCATGATATGGAAAACTGTGCACCAACCATGAAGTGCTACTATCCCTATACACCCCCACCTCTCATGGTTGCAGCATAGGGTTAGAAAAACTATGCACCAATATAACATCATATTTAAAGAAAATTGAAAACCCCCTTAATGGTTTCCTTTATCCTATCAAAAAAATTCTCAAACAGTTCCCCCATAAAAAATAGGCTACAATGTTAGGTCGTATGGTTAGCACAAACCGTGTGATATGAGTTGCACATTTTAAAAACTTTGGTTTTGGGTCCCGAACCCCCAGGACATCCCAAAACCTCCAATCCATCTTCCAAGAATCATTACACTTCTAAAACCATTATTTATATACATTCCTCCCTTTGAGAATTCATTTTGAATATCTGATCAAAATTTGATCCATCCAGTAATTGAAAATATATATTCCTTTTGAAATTTCCAACTCAAAAAACAGATTACATTACGTCATCCCCACATTAAAACTTCTCAACCCTAATAAGAATTGGTGGGAATGAAAATGCACAACCCAAACTACATGGTACATGATTTCAGTTTAGATGGCCACATTATGTTCATGAACGCCCAACACACCTCCAAGATAAATTTAAATCATATGGTTCTTAACTAAAAATACCAAGAAAATTATTATAACCATTTTTGAGAAATAAATATGAAATTTACCTAAGCCTAGCTTGGACGCCACAATATTGGTTCCTCGATTTGTCTAAGCTGAACTATGATCATATCATTATCTAATTTCTCAATGGTCCTATGGTGCTCCATTCCAAAGGTTTATTCATTCAAAGGAAAATTTTAAACCATAGTACTACCACCATTGTAATTTACTACTCAAACATACCCATATAATTATAACGATTACCCAAGAATGATTTTCATCTCCCTACACCGGATTACACATGTGAATCCAACCCTTAGTCCTTGATTCGATTTAAATGGGTTAAACCTGGTTGACTATGCTTAGCTCGATTGTACCCGATATTCCTTACAAAGGATAACCCTTGCACTAAACTCATATCATCATAATATATTACTCCAGTGGTTCCTCAATGACCAAATCCAACTATAAAAAATAATTTAATCTAAACCACCTCTGGATGACTATCAAATAAAATAATCAACTCCTATAGTGGACATGCCTTCCAAACCCATATCCTGATGAGTTTATCCTATGATACACCATGATATTTTGTAAGCATGATCATTAGATTACATAACATAATTTTAGTGATGTCTCCAAGATGAAACTTACCCCACCCATTCTATTATCATGCCACAACATGAGCATGTACTTGGAATTCACCAAGGAATCCATTATTACACAGGTCTATCTATTTTATGGAATAAAAGATCCAAAAAATCATCCAACGACCAGTCACAAGATCCCTCAACCCTTCTCAAAATAGGGTCATGTGATAGTGACTAACATCACACTCCCCAAATAGGATCATCCTTGTCATCTTTATAATGAATAGATAACTTGATCAGCATAGCTTATTCCCTTTCCCTTCCAAACATAACAACAGGAAAGGATAAAATATCACTCATACCCGAGTTTTAACGGAAACATCACCCATCACCCATTCATGATCCATGGAAAAAAATAACCATGACAAAACTAAAATTTAAAATGTAAAGAGGTTCATCAGCCTCAAATGGCTGAGGTGAAATTTCCATTATAAGTCATACCTTATACCGCTCCTTGAGTGTAACCCTTGAAGACTTTCTCTGCCAAAACATAAATGAATTTGATTTATCTTGGCATATAGCAGTCATTATCTCACCATACTCAATATGATATCCAGATATAGGGGGTGATCATTGCTAACTATGATTACAAAAATATTCCGTCAATAGGAATGTATCTCTCTTCAAGGAATTCTCACATCAAACCAGACTATATTTTCATTAACCAACTCCAGAAACCATGTCTCCCATCAATGCATGTCCTTGTCCAGCTACAGGTCAACCATATCACAACCCCAATTTTATTCTCAATGTCTTCTATTCCATGTAGGGACATTCATTATTTATTAGAAATATTAGGCAACCATGATCATGGCATATCTTTTAAACCATTGGTCAGCGGCTCACAAATGGACAGTCACTGATTTATGATTTAAACAGTTCCCCATGTATCTGAAATTCACGAAAACATACTAAATAGTGGGTGTAAAATCATATACCACATGATCATCATCACTTGACTCAAACTCCTATGATTTGTTAATTGCAAGACTCGACTTATCTTGCTACACAACAACTAAGTCTCATTAAACTGTAAGATCCCTTGGAACCCCTCTTCAAAATAAAGCACCTCGCTATTTTATGATCATTTGCATGACTGCCTATCACTTCGAGTCATTTATCTAAAATTTATGCATCAACCACAGAACTACTAGTCCACTGAGACAGGCACCCAAACAACCCTTCCCATCAAATCTAGGTAGAAAACACAAGAACCATTTGGGGATATCTCCTAAATAAAGAATCACCATGCCTATATTGAAAAACCCATGAACAAATCATGTATTGATATCAACAAGAGTATAAAACCAAGATCATTTAATTAAAGTGAGTTCATAATACCAATCCAACCCCTCTTCCAGGTTTCCCTCAATCAATAGGAAATGTCAAACGGTAAGGGTTTGAGTCAATACTAAGGCTCTCTAGGTCTCCCACTGAGGCCTAATGTTCATGTCTCAATATGGGTAACTAGGTCCTACAACCTAGCCAATAGGTCAAACCTTTAAAAAAGGCCACATATCACGGGGCATCATTCACACACCCATCTCATTATAAGGCCTATAACGCACCTGTTGACTCTCTCTATTAAATAGGTAAATAAAAAATTGACCAAAACGGGTTAAAACTAATAAGAATCGGCCTATATTGGCACTGAACCTCTCTAAGCATCCTTAATTGGAACTTCCCCCTAGAGTATCAGGATATAAACATATGAATAATGATGAAATGATAATCACCAAATATATATATAAATTAATACCACCTCAAGGTTTAAACACTATATAAACGTTTTATCATCTATCAATATCATTCAAAGTGCCCCGATTGGATGACCTAAAAAAGTATCATCTTCCAATATCGAACTATGAGGGGAAACAACATAAACCTAGTATCGTCCCAATGATATGTATAGTATCATAAATATACGATTTAGTTATGTATAATTCCATTCAATGATATGTGGGGAAACACTTTATTGTATGATAATGAAACTTTAAATAACTAAACCTCAGAAAATATTTCCAATAAGGGTGTCCATCACATTGGAATCTGGTTCCCTATCGACCTATTTTGGTCACTTCACCTCCTGTGCATGAGTAATGAGTCAATATCTTCATCATAAAATGTCTCACTATAGATCCAAATAACCTTCCATCAAAAGGATATATATATATATATATACATGTCAGATAAATTGAGTATAATTACAGGGAATAACCATTTAGGTTTTTTTGACACATTAAATAATTTTCCACTATCATCAGTAAAATCAAACACTAGTAGTCCTATAACATGTGAACCTTATGTGACAAATATGATGAATGAGATGCCTCTTACCATTATCGGCCAAGAGTTAATATCAGTCATTGGACTCTTTACATTGGGCCAATAGCGAGAAATTTATAATAAATCAACAAATCCACAAATGATTTGTGTTTATCAAAGAGAAAATAATATACAACTACAACATCGTAAATCATGTTAGAGATACCATATCCATAGAAATGGTTACATTTTATTGGAACATAAATTCTCAATGAACTAGTCTAGTATTCATCACAGGTTCCAACAAATACCTAATAATTCTATCTACCATATCCCAAATAGTAATACAAAATGAAAGGAACGCCTATGATACCAATTTATAAGGAAACAACCTGGATTCCACTAATCGGGTTCCCCAAGTTGTTTCACCATGTTGCCTTAAGCACACCTCGTTGTACACCTGAGGATGATGACTAGAATTAGGGGGACTAGGTTGTGATAATGAGGATATTAATCCCTCACATCAGATTAAAAAAGTAACATTATTAAATAAATATCACGCATGGTAGTACTGAAATAGATCGTGGGAGTATTAAATATATACAAGACTAAATTTATGAATGAAATGAAATAAAGGCACAAAAAGTCATGTCATACATAAAACATTAATCACCCACTGGTCTGGCCATACATATATAGGGGAAAATAAAAGAAATAGAGATAAAAGAAAGAGTCTCTACTATATACACTGAGCTACACCACATACCCAATGTCCACATACATATCCAATAAATCATTCTCAATTAGTCATAGACCTCAGCTCATCCTATGCTTGAAACAAAGTGAACATCTTCTCCGGAACCTTAGTGCAATGGAGGGCCAATAATGGTGAGTACAAAACTTAGTAGGGCACCACCAACAAGGTCATGTACACAACCATTAATATATAGTCAATGTAAAAGTGTGCTAATCAACAACATAACAATATTAACAATAATAATAACAAGTAAAAAGAAGCTTAGTGATAAATATGTATAAATAATTCTGGAGGAAAGTGCTCAATACGGCCTGGACACAACTAAAATATGGTTCCTCCATGTATATATATTTATATGTGTGTGTTTATATATTACTATAAATATATATACATAAAGATATATATTTGAGTAAGTTGAAAATTAACATGAATAAAAAAAACCACAGTCGATCTTGGGGTCTGTAATCCCAATTGGGAAATACCAGCTTTGACTAGTGCTGACAATGTTTTTGAGCAAGCTATATCACCAAGGGGATACATGTACTTGCCCTGGGATCACCAATACTCACCTCTAATCACTATAATGAAGGATGTTGTGTATTGATAGACTATCTTAAAATATGGAACTACATCAACTATGGCCTCTGTTGGATGTATCAAGTATCAGGCCTATGAGGTCTAACACTATGGGGAAAAGGACTTTTTCTGACAGAAGTTTTGTGACAGGAATAAATCCCATCACAAAAAGTCCGTCCAAGAGGTTATTTGCGACGAGGATAACGACCCGTCGCAAATAACCAATTATTTGCGATGAGATTTCATCTCCCGTCGCAAAAGGTATGGCGTGGGTAGCGCGCCAAACCGCGCGAAGGTTATTTGCGATGGGGGGATCCCACCATCGCAAATAGTGAAGTATTTTCGACGGGCCCCGTCGTAAATACCAGGTGGCGGTTAATAGCTTTTTGCGACAGGATGTCGCTCCGTCGCAAAAGGTGTGCCGGTAGGGGTTATTTGTGACGGGACCCATCACAAATAACTTTTTAACCACCAACAGTAATTAATGCGGGCGTAGGTATTTGCGACGGGACCCATCGCAAATAGTCCCGTCGCAAATAATCTGACATATATATACCCCCATCTGTTTTCCTCTAATTCCTCTCAATTCTTAGATTCAGTTTCTCTCTGAACTCTGATTTTAGAGTGAAAATTTTTCTAAGTTGATTTTTTTTCTCAAAGAAGTTGTGAATCCGTCTACATCAATAGAAAATCAAGCTTAAAAGTATTTATGTTTTATTTATTTTATTATTTTTTTTCATTTTTATGTTAATTTTTATTATTGTTGATTAGTTGTAATTAAATTAAATTTAAACTCTTTTGTCATGAGTATTTATTTGTACTAATAAATTGACTTTTTTCGTACTAATTTTTAATAATTAGTAGTAATTAATAATTATTAACGATAATTAGTATTGTATGTAATTAATTTGTAGTAATTAATAATAATTGGTAATAAATAATAATAAATACTAATAATTAGTAATAAATATTAATAATTATTAATAAATAGTAATAAGTAGAAATACTTAGCAATAAATTAGTAATAATTAGTAATAATTATTAATAATTAGTAATAATTACTAATAAATTGCAATAATAAGTAATAAATTGTAATAATTAGTAATAAATTGTAATAATTTTCAATAAATTGTAATAATTAGAAATAAATTGTAATAATTAGTAATAAATTGTGATTATTAGTAATAATTAGTAATAAATTGTAATAATTAGTAATAAATACTAATAATTAGTAATAAATTGTAATAATTACCAATACATTTTAATAATTAGCAATAAATTTTAATAATTAGTAATAAATTTTAATAACTAGTAATAATTAGTAATAAATTAGTAATAATGAGAAATAAATTGTAATAATTTGTAAGAAATTGTAATAATTAGTAATAAATTGAAATAATTAGTAATAATTAGTAATAATTAGTAATAAATTGTAATAATTAGTAATAAATTAGTTATAATTTGTAATAATTAGTAATAAATACAGATAATTTGTATTAAATACAGATAATTAGAAATAATTAGCTAAAATTAGCAATAATTAGTAATAATTAGGAATAATTAGCAATAATTAGGAATAATTAGTAATAATTAGGAATAATTAGCAATAATTAGGAATAAATAGCAATAAAAAGCAATAATTAGCAATAATTGGCAATAATTAGCAACAATTAGCAATAATTAGCAATAAATAACAATAATTAGCAATAAATAGGAATAATTAGTAATAAATAGGAATATTTCGTAATAATTAGTAATAATTAGGGATAATTAGTAATAATTAGAAATAAATAGGAATAATTAGTAATAATTCACAATAATTAGGAATAATTAGCAATAATTAGGAATAAATAGAAATAATTAGTAAAAAATGGCAATAATTAGTAATAAATAGAAATAAATAGAAATAAATAGGAATAATTAGTAAAAAATAGGAATAATTAGTAATAATTAGGAATAATTAGTAATAATTAAGAATAATTAGTAATAATTAGTAATAATTAGTAATAATTAGTAATAATTACTAGTAATTAGTAATAATTAGTAATAATTAGTAATAATTTGTAATAAATAGGAATAAATAGGAATAAATAGGAATAAATAGGAATAAATAGGAATAAAAAGGAATAAATAGTAATAAATAGTAATAAATAGTAACAAATAGTAATAAATTAGTAATAAATAGTAATAATTCGTAATAAATAGTAATAGTTAGTACTGAATAGTAATAGTTAGTAATAAATAGGAATAGTTAGTAATAAATAGGAATAATTAGTAATAAATAGGAATAATTAGTTAGGAATAGTTAAGAACAGTTAGAAATCAATTTTAATAAATTTTATTAAATTTTATGAACTTGGCACAATTTCCAGTGGATTGACGGCACTCCTTTTGCTCGATGAATTTTCTCCTTTCTACTCTCATTGACTCAAAACATTATGAAAAATGTGCTACTACATAGGAATATTCAATCTCATATGCACGAGATTAGATATGCATTCATATGATCATATTTTTTATAATGTTTTCAGGTGGTGATAGTTGGAAGAAGATGATTCCTTGACAAAAAGGGATCTCTTTTGTTCGAAGACTCATTTACTTGCATCTTTCTCACCCTGAAATCAAAATCAAGAATGTGGTCGGAGATACGCTTATTCATTCTTGTGCATACAAGAATGAATAAGCCTACCTTAGACTAGATTCTTCATTGTGATTTCAGTGTGAGAAAGATGCAAGTAAATCAGCCGCCAGACAAAAGAGTAGCCGTCAATCCACTGGAAATTGTGTCGCCTTAATTAATGGTAATTATTAAAAAGTAATAGTAATTAATTATCTCATTTTTCAGAGTGTTTTTATAATTTAAAATTATTCAAAAACAATGATGATTTTATATTTTGTAGAAAAATATGGAACAAAGAATTCGACATCAGTCATTATTAGATGATCACGCTTAGATAAATTAGCACAAAAATCCAAATGGTTCTAGTTTAAATCTTTTATATATTGAGGGTGTTGAAGATTTCATATAATTTGAATCATCAAAACTAAAATATGTTTCATAAGGTACAATTATGTGTCCTTGTAAAAAATGTGCTCTAAGAACAATTGACACATTTGACAATGTTGGCGGACATATCTTGGAGTTTGGTTTTCAACCAAATTATGTTTTTTGGTATCAACATGGTGAACGATGTTCCAGAGAAGATACTAATAACTTGATTTTAGATACATCACAGTTCCAAAATATAGTACATGATGTTGCAGGTCTATCTTTTCAACAAACAGTAACTCATGATGATATTGATTTAACTCTTGAGTTGGCACCATCAAAATTTTATGTGTTATTGAGGTCTGCTGAGGATGCATTATATCCTGGTTGCAATATAATAAAATTAGAATCGGTTTCAAAATTTATGGCTATTAAATAAAATAATACAATGTCAAACAATGATTTTGATCAAATATTTTCTTTGGTTAAAACACTGTTACCTAAATGAAATATGTTGCCTTCAAATTACTATGAGAGAAAGAGGTTGGTTCATTATCTAGGCCTTAGTTATTAGAAGATTCTTGCATGTGAAAATGATTGCATCTTATATTCAGATGAAAATCAGTCATTGGATAGTTGTCCCACTTGTGGACAATCTATGTATAAACAAGATCAACCAGGGAAGTCTAGATCGATTCCTCTAAAATAGTTGAGATATTTCCCCCTTACACCCAGGTTGCAATGTTTATTTATGTCTCCTAACAAAACCTCAATAATGTCATGGAAAAAACCAATATCTCAATTGGTAAAAGCTTGAATCATCAATCTGATGGGGATTCATGGAAACATTCTGATCGTCTGCATCTGTCGTTTTCTTTAGAAGCCTGAAACGTGCGATTGGGTCTTTCTACTGATGGTTTCTTTCCATTTGGTTCTTACGATAGTCATTATTCATGTTGGCCTATATTTATAACTCCATACAATCTACCTCCATGTATGTTGATGAAGGATCCCTATATCTTTTTGACCTTATTAATCCCAAGATGTCCGAAAAAGAATATTGACGTTTATTTGAAATCATTGGTTGATGAGTTTAATTCATTGTGGAGTAATGGTGTTAGTACATATGATGTTGCTGCGAAAAAAAAATCTCATTAAAAGCTACATTGATGAGGACGATTAGTGACTTTCCGGCATATGGCTTGTTATCTGGATGAAGTACACATGGTCCGAAATCATGTCCTTACTGTATGAAAGACAGAAAATCTTTTATTCTTGTCAATGGAAAAAAACCTTGCTATTTTGACTGTCATCGCAGATTTCTTCCAACCGATCATCCTTTTCGAAGGAACAAATCTCATTTCAGAAAAGGAGAAATTGAAAGGGATGAACCTCCAAAATTTTTCTCAGTTACAGAGTTAAATTCAGTTGTATTTTCATTACCTCCAATCACATTTGGTCCAAAAGTAAACCAACAGAAAATTCATGGCTTTGGGAAAGAACATAATTGGATAAAATGAAGATTTTTTCGGGATCTTCTATATTGGTCTGATTTGTTGGTCCACCACATGTTGGATGTCATGCATATTATGAAGAACTACTTTTATAATTTATTTCATACAGTTTTGGATACACCAGGGAAGACCAAAGATACTGTAAAAGCACGATTAGATCTTGCCCAAATTTGTAGGTGACCAGAATTTGAACTATTTGAAAATATTAGATCACAGAGGTTAATGAATCCCAAAGAAGCTTATACACTATCCAAAGAGAGTCTCTTATTGTTTTGTCAGTGGATTACAGATTTGAGGCTTCCAGATGGGTAGGCTTCCAATTTGGGCAGATGTGTTAAGAATGGTCATATTACTGGATCAAAAAGTCATGATTGTCATGTTATAATTGAAACACTTATACCGATTGGATTCAGAGGTTTGTTGAATTCTATGATTTGGGATTCGATAACAGACATATCATATTTATTTGAGACATTTGTGTAGTGAAAATAGTATATGACGTGCTCAGAAAACTGGAAGAAGATGTTGCTATAAATATTTGTAAACTAATCTTTTCGAATCCTTTCTTTGACTCAATAGAACATCTGATATTACATTTTCCACATAAAGATAAATGTAGAGGTCTAGTAGAGTTTCAATGGATGTACCCATTCAGTAGATACAGGCAGAAATTTAAGAAAAAAGTACGTAACAAAGCATCAGTTGAAGGCTCAATTGCTAAAGTTTATTTGCAATAGGAAATTGATTTTTTCCGCTCCCACTATTTTGAATCTGAATATCCCTAAAAACCTGCATGGGATAGAATGAGGGAAATGTTAATGATGAAATGGAAAATCAATTATCAGTTTTTAATCAGCCAAATCGTTTCTTTGGTGGAGTTCAAGAATGATGGATTTCAGACGATGAACATCACAGAGCTCATACATATGTTCTGATCAACTATAAAGAAATGATTTCATTTGTACTGTGATTTCTTCTATCACTTATTCTATAATTTTAGTTATAGTATGTAAAGTTATTTTATTTTTAGGTTATATGATTATAATATTAAGAAACAACTTCCAAAAATTACAGCAGCTGCTCTTAAAGAACGCAGAATTTTTTTTTCTCAATGGTTTCAAAAACTGGTAACATAAATTATTGATGTTTTAATATCAATTTTGTTTACTATTTATTATATTGATAATTGTTTTACAAATTTTCAGGTGTCTCAACATGCTGATAAAATCGATAAGCGACTATGTATATTGAGTAACCCACCATCCAAAATGGTTAAATCATATAATTCATATGTGGTGAATGGTTTTCGATTTCATACACGTGCATATGGAGAATCAAAAAAAAAACAATGAACATTGGATTTTGTTTGAGAGGATCGCATCATAGAGAATATGAAGTTGAATTTTACGGCATTTAGGATGAAATTTTTGAGTTATGTAATCTTGGATAGAATTACATAACAATGTTTAAGTGTTGGTGGTTGGATACTGTGAGAGGATTGCATGTTCATCTGACTCATGTAATCGTCGATATTAAATATAAAAGTATTATTGCATTAAATGAACCATTTTTACTGGCTCAACAAGGACATCAAATTTATTACACAATGTACTATGATACTTCTAGATACTTGAGTGATTGGCGGAGTATAATAAAAATGAAATTTTGTGAAAATAAATTTACTGAAACTGAATCTGGTTCCGCTGAAGTGGAAGGAATTGAAATTTTTCAAGAGACTACAGAAAATACATCTTTTTCACAAAGAAACGTGAATATCGATGATGACACCCCACAATTAAAGGTCATTGGTGATAAAGATGTTAATGATGATACAAATGAATTTGGAACAAAAAGGGATGGTAAAAGTGAAACTCATATGGATATTGATGATGTCAAGGAGGAATATGAAGACATTCACATCGTCAGATATGAAGAAGATGATTAAGGTGAACATTGACACAGTTAAATGTTGGTTATGATCATAACTAATATATATCTATATATAATAGTTATTTTCAACTATCTGCTAACAAAAATAATTTTGTGTTTTAGATGGACCCTGATCTATTTTGTGAGTTAGAGGAGGCTAAGCTACCTTTGGATGAGGGGGATGTGGGATCATCTGACCCTCAGCAAACTGGCGTTTCAGAAGGTATGTGGTGGGGGCACCATCTTGCGTGACTGATGATTCCTGACCCTATCCCTGAACGACGTCCACATCTTGGCTTCGATCCATACACACGGATGTATGGAAACCTGTATATTTTGGTTAGATTTCGTTTATTTATATATATATATATATATAATAATTGTTTTATTATTTATTCTTTTTTCCGAGTTTTGCGCATGTAGCTGTTGGACACGGGAGTGATATCTTGCGCAATTATTTTTCTTAGCCATGGATAACATTGGAATAGATTCCTATTGATGTGCAGCTTGGCATGTACAATCATTGGCTGGTACGTAAATAAATTATATTTATTTTTAAATTTATTTTATTAATAAATTGATATTATAAATTATTTGTATGGTTTATGGTATCCCATCGATGATAGAATCTGTGAATCTATCCATGCGGCATGGGAGGTGGCTATGCATGAGTGTTTGCATCATTTTTTGGACAATTTGAGAAAGACGACAATTAAAAAATCAGGAGCGACAATATTTGATGAGTCGTGTAGAGACCACCGACCAGAGTACTTTTAATCTCAAGTTTGGGATGAATTATGTGCACACTGGTTGGGTAGTGGATTTCAGAGGAGGTCTTCATTGGGTCGACAGAACCGGGGGAGACAGGAGATGACACATCAACCTGGTATCCATACATTCAGTATGCATAGAAAGAATCTGGTAAGTATTTTTCTGAATATTTTATATAACTTCAAATATAAACATTTTATTTTATATTCATATAGGCATTAGAACATCCCGATATTACAGAGTATGACGTTTATCAGAGGATGTACAATGATCGATCCACCGGAGAGATTAGAGGTGACCGCCAGTGCCAGATTGTGGTTAGTCTTATTTTTTTCAGTTTGACAATTAACTGCATATAATATTTTCACAATTTTAATTTCAAATTGGAATTGAAGGAGTCATATGAGACTGCAACCTCTCAGACACATGATGAGGGTCAGGATGTGGTGACTGATCAGACCAGTGCCCACGATTTCGACGAGGCGGTATGGATGCATGCGACTCAGTATGGTTGTGAGAAGGGTCGAGTAGTTGATATCAACTCACATGTGACTCCTGGTACTTATCATGGTACTGCTGCGATGTCATCATCCTGCTCGAGAGGAGCTCGTGGAGAGGAATCATCTTCTACCTCACAGTATCAGGAGCAGTTTCGAGCTTAGAATGACCATATAGATAGTTTGTAGAAGCATCAAGAAGAGATGCGTCATCAGTAGCAGCAGCAGAAGCAGCAACACGAGGAGGATATGCATCGATGACAACAGCAGCATCATGAGCAGATGGAGTACATGCGTTGTCTGACTCATAGTTTAGGGATGGAGTTTCATCCACCAACTCCTTCAGATCCTCCACCTCCTCCAAAAGAATTTTTTATGTAAAAAACATTTGAATTTAACATTTGTTGTAATATTAACTATTTATAGTTTTTTTCTTTTATATCAGTACGAATATTACATAATTTAATTTTTAATATTTTTTGATTTTTTTGTGAATATTGAGAATTTTAATAATTTTTTTTAATAATACTAATATTATTGTTTCATTAATCATAATTTTATTTAATATATTTTTTCATTATTATATTTTTTAATGTTTGTTTATTTTACTTATAATAATAATAATATTTTATGATTTTTTTTTATTTTTTTAGTGAATATTGATAAATTTAAATTTTTTTATTTTTTTTATTATTTTAATAATATTAAAATTAATTTCTCAACAATCATAATTTTATTAAATATATTTTTTTAAAATTTATTTATTATTTGCGACGGGTTCCCATCACAAATAGTCTAAATAATTTTTTTAAAAAAGTATTTGTGACGGAATTACGGGCCCGTCGCAAAAAGTATTTGCGAAGGCCCATCGCAAATAGTCTAAAGAAATATTTTCAAAAACGTATTTGCGATGGGATTACCGGCCCGTCACAAAAATTATTTAGGACGGGCCCATCGCAAAAAGTATTTGGGAAAGGCCCATCACAAAAAAGTTTATATATATAAAGTATATAATCGGAGACTTATTTGCGACAGTGAAGTTGACCGTCGCGAAAAAGTATTATTTGCAATGGGCCCATCAAAAATAATACTTTTTGCAACGCCATTTTTCGCAATGGTCTATTTGCGACGGGATCCCGTCACAAATAACCCCTCACAAATACCTAGAATTCTAGTAGTGCAAGAACCATTTCCATTGACCAATGCATTCTCTTTGAGTCCACATATTACATCCCTATAAAACTTAATATAATTTAGAACTTCTATGTTTGTATATAAGGCATTTGACCAATGCATCCTTTTGGATCCCATGGAGCGCATTCATAGAAAACATAATAAAAAATTCAATACCATTAGGTATTTTTTGTTCTATTATGCAATTCTACTCATATAATCCATATCGTGATATCCATGTCCATCAATAAGTATCAAAATATGGACACTAGAAAGTACCTATGGGAATCCCTTTCATGTAATGTATCACATGAGTCTTATCAACCAAGTACTAGGAAACACCAATGACAATCATAGATTTATCAATAGTTACCATGTAAAATCATAAAATAAGGAGTGAGGGTGGAAAACACATTGACCCAAAAGTACTACCA
The DNA here is from genome assembly GCA_963277665.1 of Viscum album. Classification (NCBI taxonomy): domain Eukaryota; kingdom Viridiplantae; phylum Streptophyta; class Magnoliopsida; order Santalales; family Viscaceae; genus Viscum; species Viscum album. Next base: position 175,897,194 of record OY728120.1, read on the forward strand.
CAACCTCATCAGATGAAAATGTTCTGTATGGGTTTTTGGGTAACACCCTCAACCTACTCAAGACAAACCCACAATGTATTAATTCATGGTTGATCAAACATTGAGGAACCCACATGGTCCCACTAGGTCAGTACTCAATAGATTAATCCTACATAAGATCCTCAGGGATAGATTATATGCAGGGGCATCCTATAGGGGATCATTTAAGTTAATACCTAAGTGAATTAATCCCTCTTGGGATCATCATAAGTAGTATAAAAGTGGTGGAATTCTACATGGAATCCCCCATTCCAGATCATAATCGGAGGAATCCCACATAGGATCCTCGGTCTCTATCATAGTCTCCAGTCAATGTATGAAGCCAGCATATAGGGGTTGTTAGTGACCCCTGACATTCATCCATTTATGAAAACCCAATTATTTAATCATAATGTTTATTAGGATAATTATAAATAGGGGTAGTTTGTCTCAGGGGAAATCCCAATCATAATAAAACTACATATACATTCATAATTTCTCTAGTGTTGGTACGTTATACCACCTACCTTTTTGAAAGCTTTAACCATTTATAAAAATCGGTCACTATCTTTGTCCATTCTCACTACTATTTGAGCCAAGATACATCGGCTTCCCAATCCTTGAATAACATATTGGTATACCCACATAGTCCAAAATATAAATTATTACATTAAAAAATTTAATATAAAATAAAAAAATGATTCATAACAAAAGATAACCCACTGGTTACTAGTTTCTTAATAAAAATCCAAGAAACTATAAGTAAAAGGTATATAGGGTTCCCCCAACACCACTATTGGGAAAATACATAACCCAGAAATAAAAATTTATTAAATTAAGTTAATTTATGTTAAACCCCATAAAAACTATAAAAATGTCTTACCACATTGAAACGACATTTATACAAGTGCATATGGACTCTCAGGTTATCCTCTTCCTTGGTAGAGTGAAAACCCCAACATCGGTATACAATTTCTCTATGAATTGGTGGAATTTGGAATTAAAATCCATAATTGGGAAACCAAAAGTTATATAACTTCTAATAAAACTACAATGTAAGTTAACAGAGTTAATGAATCACTTGAAGGATTCCAATGCACCCGATGATGCCTATTCCAACCAAGAACAAGCTATAACTCCCTTGAAGGAAGGTTAGAATATGGCTAGCATGCATCTGGGGATCCTAGAAGAAAAGAAGGAGGAAAATTTTGTATAAATATTTATAGATCAGAAGAAATAAATATTAATTTTCCCATCTTTAATGGACCACACAGTTAGGTTGCACATTCTGGAAAATCGTGTGTTATCCATGTGGTGCTATTTTCCCCATAAACCTACACCTTCCATGGTTGCAGTGCATGATTAGTCAAACCATGCACAAATCTAGTTTCATGTATGTTGAAAATTGTGTACCCCTTTTATGGTTTCCCTTATCATATTGCATGTTTTCTCAAACCATGCTACTGTACACAAGTTTCCATATGGTTATTATTCACTATTAGAACTAACCATGATTCAAAAATGTACCATTAGATACTTTTCTTAGAAACATAAATTTAAGGACCCGAACCTCCATGATTCTCCTGAAGCCTCTAAGTAATCTTATGAACATCATTCCACAAATAAAATCATTATTTAGAATCATTCCAATAATTTAAAACCCATTTTGAATCTCCAATCAATATTTGACCGATCCCATAATTGAAAATACAAATTCCATCTAAAATTTATAACTCAAAAAACATAGGACCTTGCACTATCTATAATGAAAAGGTATTGTAGAAAGAATCAATGAATCGAAAATATACAAAAAAGGAATTTATTATATAGTTAGTACTCCCATGTTAATATTAAGGCTATCCAAGATTGATCAACATGCTCCCTTTTATCCTAGATTAGATGATTTTATCATCATTTTTGACCAACTTGAATCATTAAGAGAAATATTTTCATCCATTTCCCCCAAAAAATAGAAAGGGTTTTTGTCACTATATGTATTTTAATTATAAACTCATAACATCCATTCTAACACCTAAAATATCTCTAACGAATATAAGCTGTTATAAGGGAGAATCTATCAGTTAGGTAAAACCTAGGGTTACTAATTAAAATGTTCATATAATCCTTTACCACCGTAATAAGTGAATCATCATACACATATTTATCACATAAATACAAGCTTACCATTTGAGGGAAAATTAGTTACAAATTCTTAATGGTTTCCCCTAATCATCACACATGGAGGGTCCCACTCACCACAGTAGGTGGACCTCACCTCATCCCATCTACTATATATCACAACGTGACATTAAAAATCTATATAAAATATTTATACATTTACTCATTCCATATATAGTGTTATATTATTGGTTATCATCTCTATCATAATAGTATTACATGGAACAACTCATTCTATAATAAAGATATATCTACTCTATTAAAAGGTGTGAGTGAGATGGTGGCTAATACCAATATGATTTTATAGTGAAAAGGGTCTAGCTACAATATCATCTTGAATATATAATTCTTAAACTAATTGTGTAGGAAGAGAATAGTAGCTCATGATAGTGTTAATTAGTATTTGGGTTCACAATTAGAGGGAAAACGCATAAAAAAATATATTGAGTGTCACTTGATCATATCCATGTATTGAATGAATCAATCCATAGTACATCCTTCTAGAAAATTATACCTGAGATGAACTATCTATGGGTAGTGACGGTGGGAATGGATTAAAATTTAACCCACCTCAAGATTATTCTGTACCACTAAATCCTCAAAACAAATTCTCAAATAAACCCATTGACAATGTAGCAAGAAGGCCCCTAATAATTATAATATCATTAACATGTTGGTATATAAATAACACCTACTATGACTATGCTTAGTAAATATTTTCACCTCATTTCATAATTACGGTTAATATCAATCATAAATTCTCAAACACCAATTATAACTTAAGAACTTTGGGTGAAAAATGATATATTAGAGCACAACCCCATCCAAGATCATATCATTTAAAACTCCCGAAAAACTACCATTCTTGAACTAATCAGCTATGAATCCTTACTAGATGGTATTTGAATAATTAATTTAAACTCAGACATGACCATTCTATCCTAATGATGGATTGATATATCTTAAACTCAAACCTTCCTAAATTTTAGTAAGTAGAGACCCCCTTAAAAAGGACTCAAATTCCTAATATAGTAGAGAACATCTATCATGAGATAGAGTAAAAAAATCCAATAACATCTTGTTATTCATTATAATAGATCTTTATGTAAGAATCATCATCTTTTTAGTGTGTGTCTGTACTAATAAAAATACACAATCCACTAACTTAATCCAATCTACTAGTAAACACAGATGAGGGTTTTCTCAAAATCCAGGAGGCCTCCATCAACAAATATTTTAAAATACACATAAATTATTATAAATCTCTTCATAAACTATGGGAAGATACCATGTACTATAATCCTAATTGGAGAAATGAATTTCTATTGTACAAAAATAAAAAATACATCCTCATCAAGCCTCTAATCGGTTCCCCATTGCTCGAATGATTAACCCATTTCATTGGATCATTGTGACCCCACCTTTGAATATGAAATAGTTTATTTCATGTGGTATATTAAATTTAATAGTTGTGTCCTTTATTATTATAGAATATATGGGTGATATTAAATAATAAATACATGAAATAACACAACTAACCACTACATGATGCAAGTACCATCCTGACTATAACCTGAAACAGGTTTCGTAGAGTTTTTCTTATCACAATTTGTATTGTGTTGTAGTTTTTTTTAATGTGTTTCAATATGTAAAATAGAGAAGTTATTTGATGGAATTTGAAAACCCCCAATATTAATAGGTGATACGAGTAGAGTTACCAAGAAAGGAAATATGTTTTTAGAGAGTTTTAAAATTTCATGGGAATTTAAGGACAATATTTAAGTGTTGATATTGGTTTCTACAATGGATAACATGGTAAAGAAACATATTTATCAAGACTATATGATTATATGTATTGAAAATTGAAAAAATGATATGGATTTGAGATGTATAGTTTGAATAAATTGTGAATGTTTTTCATATTTATATATAAATGAAAGAAATTCCATGGAAGTTTCTTAGACTGTAAATGTTTATTAGAGTTTCTTCAAATGGAATATTAATGAATCATTCAATTGATGGTAAATATATTATAAATATTATAATACATAAAATTTCACAAACATATATATATATATATATCTGTTTTAAATATATTTAAAGAAAATAAAAGTTCAATCATTATAAAAATATACATGGATGAAGTTGGAATCAAGTGTGACAGTTGAATGTGTTGATAGTTAGGAGATAAAATGACATGTATTGATGGAGAGGTTTTATTTATATTTAAAATAGTATGAAAATACTTTGGGAATGGTTTTTTCACTTTAAATATTTTTTATAATGTTTAGAGAATCCCTAAAATCAATTGAATAAGTTATGGAATTATTTAAGAAATTATGAATCGGGATCAATTGTGTTTTTAAATATAGTAGATCCAGACCATCATTCCTTGTGATCGATCTTTATAGTAATTCTAATCCGTTGAGTAGTTTTTATTAAATCCATTTTATTCTTCTCATGTTATATCATAACATTTAATTCCTTGAATATATGGTTGATCCTCATGGTTATTCAATTATACCTGTGGTCAATACTATGATTCTTTATGCGATATATTTAAGACTATTTGGCATGTTAGGGAAGGCACTGTCAGAATTTTGAACATATAATTGATTGGATTCCATGGTTGATTAAACATGATTTATTAGATCTCTATATTTGTTTGAAATTCATATTTACTTTATACGATCAATATTAAAAATCATTGTTGATTCATAATTAATGATTTTTTTCTAGAATATACTGGGTGAAATTATGAGACTATGCTATGGTGGAATATCAATGGGTGTTGTGGAATCTATTTTAAAAATGATGTTTGGAAAATGGGAGTAAAATGGTGGCAACACCATAGTGATAATAATGGTTAATATAAGCTAGAGAGCATTATGATGAACCCTAGTTTAGATTGAATACTTTTGTGAACAATGCCACTAAATTCATAAAAAGAGAACCACATATGAGAATTTTTATATACAAGAAGAATCATGTTGGTAACTAGTGATGCAATAAAACTCCATGTAGCAATCATTATCATGTATGTGAATTCACATAAATAAATATTATTATAATGGAAGTCAGTGAAGTGTCCAAAATACATGTTTGGTAATTCAAAGCTAATATTTCCATAAATAAATGATTTAGATTTTGTGGATAATTTAAATGAAGTATAATACCATGATAACTCAAATTTCATGAAAAGGAGAAAATATAGTCTTTATCTTTATCTTCACAAAGAATTTTAATCACTATTTTACTCTATGATTCTACATTTAAAGGCTGAGATTTTAAGAACATGAATTCCAAGAATATAGGAAATTAAAGTGGTTGTATTCACATAGTAAAATGAATATATATTATGATAATAATAATTTTAATAGGTGGATCTTTACTGCATTTGACACTAAATATTCTATAAGTCAAAAAGGATATAAAATGAACCTAATTGGTGTGAATCTACTCATTATATATGATTTAGCTGAGAAGAATATGTTATAGTGTTTTAGTCTATTACAGACTAGAGAAGAAAAAGAAGGGAAGAGAATCCCAACCAAATTCTACTGATAATTATTACCAGACTGAAGAGTCATAGAAATCTAATTATATATGAACTAAAAAATAATGAGAGAAGGACATGAGTTCAGTTATGCTTCATCAAACATCGAATATTGATGAATCATAAGGTAGTCCATATGATTGATGCAAGAGAGGTATAAGAATAGTTTATATAGTATTAGAGGGACTCAATCCCACACATGTAATCTTAATTCAAGGATGTGTATGTCCATTCTCTTTTACAAAGGGGAAATGATCCCTCACTTGGTTTTTACTTGATCAGTTCCAGGATAACATTTTCAAGGTCATAACCCTACTCAATATTTATTTGATAAAAAAAATATCACATTGTAATAACCCTAATTAACATGGGATATAGTCATCCATAGGGATTCAAACCTCCTTAACGAACCCTGGTGTTCTCTTATGATGTATTATATTTATACATCCACATACCAATCAAATATGTAAAAGAGAAAGTGAGATCCATTCACTGAATAAGATAAGAGGTGATTAAGGGATAAACATAAAATTATAGTAAATTTATAGCAACATTGATTCAACCCCCTATTGGTGTTGGAAACATCCCTTTGTGTATTAATAATTTGTATCAATGAAAAGTTAAAACTCTCTCGATTTCCCATATTCAATGAATTTTTTATAGGATGGAATTTCTAATTAGAAAGGAAGTATAAAGTATATAGTTGATGAATCCTATGAGTTTTATATAAATTCAAAAATGGAAGATAAAACTACTAAGACATTGAAGAATAGGAATAAAAATCATGGGATGAAGTTGAGAAAGGCCTCATATAAGAGATGAGAGAATAATTAATCTATACGAATTGAAGGTACTAAAAGTAAAGTTTTTTCTACTATTTATATTGATAATCTATATATTTAATAAATAACTAACGAGAAAGAATTATTCTTAAGTAATGAAAAATAAAAGTTATCTTACCCATTTAGTAATATTTATAAGGAAAATCCTTCATTAAAGATGAATATCTGGAAGTTGACTCAACTAATAAGGAATTATATAATAGTATGGTCTCATGTAGTTTATCATATCTACATGTATAACGGGTAGAAAAAATTCTAATCATAATAGTCCTACTAATAACCCATGTATTAGTGGGTAATATCACAATTCTAAGGATTTACAAGATGAATCAATTAGTTCTATAAAATACATCCAGTATAACAACCCCAAATAAATTTCACTTATATTTATATATTGTTTATAATTATGAAGGTGTATATTACCAACCATAAAGATTAGAATGATATAATGTAGAAATATTGTTATGGTTATAGATATTTTTTATTCTATCCAAATAAGTTGGAGTCAAAATTTTATTAAACAAGGAGTTTGAGGAAAGATTATCCAAATTTAAATATGAATGGATCAGCATAATCAAGGTGGGAGAGGAAATGAAGAAATATATTAATAAAATAATACATGCATATATATAAGTAGTTTATGTTAATAATGTTCATTTTACAATCAATTATAATATTATTAAATAGATTTACCATATTTTGTATGAAATTTAAAAAAATCATTAATATTAATTTAAAGAGATAAGAAAGGATTGTGATGTAAAACTGAAGTAATACTGTTGAATTTTATTTGGATTATAATTTTGTTTTGAAGTTAATTCTAGTGTATTAATAAATAATAATTCACATGATGGAAAATTGGGTCTAAATATGTTGTAACTTTTAATTTATAAAATAATTTTGGTTCAAGAAGATGTAGAGAAAAGAAGAGTTTCATCCTTCAGAAAATATACATGGATAAATTTTGAACCAATTATGAAAATTAAATTCTCCGATCATCATTAGAAATAATTACATGTGCTTATGGAGAGGTTACAATTCTCTATACAACATTATAGAGATATTTGGTGAAGGATATGGCATCGGAAAGGCTATATGAGAACCATGAGTAATCACTGAAGTCGATTGAAGATATTTTATAATTATTTTCTATAGTAATATTTATTATTGATTAAGTTTTTACTTGAAATTAATATCGATGGTCTCTCCTAATGTTCAATATTTATGGTACATTTGAACCATTATGTTTTCCATGTGGAAGATCCATTGTCTATTTCTCATGATCGATCATCACGATCGATATCTTATAGATGTGGTCGATTCTCATAGTTAGTTGATTATAATTTCAGTCAATCCTAACATTAATTATGTATTATATTATAGACTGTAAAATAATTTAGGAAAGGTATGATAATACGACTGTAAATATGGTTGATTAGAATTAATTGTTGATCTAGGATGGTCCATTGGGAATTGTGGAAACTGTACTGAGAATAGTGTTTACAAAATTAAAACTAAACATTGTCCACATAATAGTGATGATCATGGTAAAGATGATTTTGATATTTTCGAAAGGAATCCTAGTTCATAATAAATGTTATCTACAATTTGGGTTAATAATGTAACAGAATTAAAAAGAGGCATGCCATTTATAAAAATATTTTTCATGTGTACAGAAATATATAGTTGAACAAGTGATGTAAGAGAACATCATATAGAAGAATTCATCATGTATGTGAATTCTCATATGTGAATATTGGCATTGTAAAATTTAGTAGTGTACTATAATTCAACATATAGTTATTAAAATATAATATTTCTGTAAATTAATGCTTCAATTTTGGGGAAGAATAAAATTAATAAGAATACAATGATAATTCCAATATCATGTGAAGGAAACAACCAAGTCATCAACTATACATTCAAAAATAATTGGAAAGATGATTTAACTTGAAAACTATAAGTTTAAAGGTCTGAGATTTCCTATTCTTGGATCCTATGAATAATTTAAATTCTAAAGGGATATATTTGTATGGTACAATGAATATATATTTTAAGATGATGAAAGATAATAGGAACCATTTGATTTTTTGTGTTTCTGAATATTTTGTAATGTAAAATGAGAGATAAGTAACCAACATAGTGTGAATCTTCTCATATTTTGAATTCAAGGTGAGAATAAGGTTTTTTAGTGATATAATTCATTGTGCACTGAATAATAATGAGAAGGAAGATAGGTCTGTGCATCTAATAGAACTAAGAAGAGAAGTTTTTCTATACACTAAATAAGAAAGAGATAAGGAAGTGAATTTGGTTGTGCTTCACTAGACACTAAATAATAATGAATCTTGAGGTATCCTAATTACTATAATAGAGGAATAAGATAAATCTAAATAGTATATAATGGACTCGAGACATCATAAAAGATATTCATTTTAATTACTTCAAGTCTATTATATTCTAAAAAGGTAAAATGAGCCCTTTATTCCTTATACCTGGTTGGTTCCAGGAAAACATGTTCAAGGTCATTCCCCTACTCACGATTTATTTGGTAATAAGATAGTAGTTGTGAATTTGGGATAATAACAATGATGTATTAGAGATATAGTCAACCTTAGGAAGGAAACCCTCATTTACAAACTCTGGTGTTCTCTTTTATTTCATTACATTTCTATATTTTTACGCTAACCAAGTTAGAGAAAGAGAAAGAGGGATCCACTCATTGAATAAGTGAAGTGGTGATCAAGGGATGAAAGAGAAATTGGAGAAAATTTATATCATTACCAATTCACCCACAACCCTGTGTCACATATCTATTTGATCTTAATATTTTTTTTATTTTAACTGGTATATTATCATAGTCCTTGTGAATGGATACATTTTTAGGTTCACTAGGTTAAATACCATGAGGCGGGGGGGGGGGGGGTGAATTAGGATATGGTAGATTAAAACTACTGCCCATTTTGATCTTGTTTCATCATAAAAAAACACACTTCTCTATTTTTCTCATTGTAATATATGAATAGAAACTATATCATTCATGAAACACAACAATTTTTCTTGGTTCACCCTCAATGGGATATATCAAAGGAGCATACAACAACAATGTTCCAATGTAACAAATCCACTAAGGATGACTTCCAAATGACAATATTTGTTATACATCACTTCTATGCCCATGCTCACTACCTTTAAAACATTTAATGTCTGGTCACTACTTTCCCAAGGTTCACTCTCAATGTCTCTTAATCTAGCTCACTTTCGATGGAAAGGGTCATCATCTTCCTCTTCCTTTTATAACTTCTATAGGAAGGGATAAAATCATATTTTATAGACATGTAGGTACTTTAATTTGCATGAATTTACACATCCACCATTGTTGATGGATTCCCTATAAAGGTTCCACTTTCATCCATTGATGAATGACACTTTACGATAGATGTACTAGGAAAATTGAAACATTTGTGCAACCTTAGGATGACTTGTGCGAACCCCTAACACCTTTTGCGAACCTCTGAACCCTGTGAGAACCCTTAGTTCCTTGAATGAACCTCTATCCTTTTGTGAGAACCCCAAAAACCTATCAAAAACCTCTGGAACCTTGTGCAAACACTTGCTGCCTTGTAAAAACCTATGGTCCTTTGTGAAAACTCCTGGAACCTTTCATGAACTTGTGGAACCTTGTGTGAACCCTTAGTAATGTCTGAGAACCACTTTACCTTTGTGTGTACCCCAAGAACATTTCAGGAACCTTTTTCACCTTGGTAGAAACCTTGGTCACCACTAACCCTTGGTGAGAACCCCTAAACATTGTGAACCCTTGGTGCGAACCCTTGGTCACCGTAAACCCTTGGTGAAAACCCTTGTTCACACTCTCTCTTTACGCAAAACCTTATTCAAATCATGCCCAACACTTACGTGATATCAATCACATAAACTCATTCTCCACAATCCTCTGTCGCAAGATATCATCGTGAGTCTCCTCTCTAAACAAGATTTAGGTTAATCTTTTAATCAAACCACCATTAGTAGTTAAGGATGGGTCTTTAGGTATTTATAGAAAAGTGTCCACTGCCTTAATTCAAAAAAAAAATGCAGACAACCATCCACCTCATTTGAGTCACATTCTCCGCATGATCTTGGTTCATAATATTCTCATGTTTTGAGCGAGATCTAGTCATGATTACTCAATCATCCTTGTCACATGGAAGTCCTTGTGTGTGTCTGGAAAACTCCATAGCACTCTAGGGATAGACAAACAGATTTTTCATGACATGATCGCACCCTCTCTATATGCCCCATATTTTTCATGTGATACATCATCGAAAAATCATGTATAAATCATATATATCACTTATTCCATGTTTCATGATCTTTGAGCTCTAAAAAACAACTCAATAGGAAAAACAATAGAGGAATCAAGTGGTGTCTGTGGTCACTGTAAGACAGTATTGAGTGCTGTGTAAGACCCCTCCACAATATCTAAAGACTATCATGTGTGTTTCATGAGATCTTACCACTAGAACCAAATTCAATCACATGCTATTATGTTATTTAAAATTTTATTGCCTTCCAATAATTTCCATGACCCAACACGAGTTTCAAATAAAACTATGAGTGTCATGCATGATAACATTGTATAATTACCTCAACACTCGCACTTCCCCTTTATATTTAAATTCAATCATCCCCATTATTATTATTTTCAATGTTGTTATCTTCCAATTCTTTTTGTGAGTCATCATGAGTTCCAAAATCATCTATGAGTGTCCCACGTGATCACATTGCGAGATCAGTTCAACACTCATGCTTCACATGTTTAGTTTATCATTAAAACTAGCTCTTCATTCCTTAGAATCAATGTCATTCACACCCCATCATGTGGTTTTCATTTTTTTTGTCTTCCAATTATTATTTTGACTCATCATAAGTTCATTTCAATATTCATGCTTACTCTTCACACCTTCTTTGACAACTGTCCTCTGTAAACAACCTCAAACCTTATCAACAAATGCAATCAACCCAAAATCACCATTATGAGGGATTTTTGGACAAAAATACCACCATTTGGGTATGTTGACAATTTTTCACATTTTGATACAAAATTAAATCTTCTTCTATAATCTTCAGAAAATTCACTTCTTTCAATTATGGTAGTGATCAAAGATTTACAAAACATAGACTCTATACCCACATGAGAAATGATCGGTGTGAGAAACAAGAGTATAATGTAATGTTAATCAATGAAACACTTCATTTCATTCTGAAACCACTCTTATGATTCATCAAGAAACTCTAGTGTTGTGATATATAATCTTTGATCGATCATCTCAAGCATCATTGGATTTAATACTCCATCTATCTTCCTACTCCCCCTATATCACTGATCCACCTATCAGCTTCTCCGAGTGTATTTATTAAGACATTTTCTCCATATTATAGCTTAATTTCTCCCCCCTTTTCAATAAACCCAAGGTTCACTTAATCAGTGAGCCCGAAGGTCACTTTATTGTGGTATTTAACAGGGTAAAGAACACAGATCAATACATTAGGGAAATCACACCATTCCTTGGGGTGAGGGGGTCCAAATCCACACTTTTCAAGTTTGGGGAGTTGACCGGACTCCAAGATCTAGTTGATAGAGTTTGAATGTTTCTTTGGGTATGGCCTTTATCAGAATGTATGCAACCTGTTGTTCTATAGGAACATACTCCGACTTGAATAGACCTTGCTCCACCTTCTCATTGATAAAATGATACTTTATTTCAATTTTATTTTTCCTTGAGTGATGTATTGGATTTTTTATAATATTTATATCACTTTAATTATCATAATGGATTCTGATTGGATATTTCACTTTAACTCCCATATATTTAAACTGCAGCTTCATCTATAATAATTGTGTTCACACTTGAGTACCCACAATGTATTCAGATTCTATGGTGATCAATGAGATGCAATATAGTTTCTTTCTTAGCCAATCAATAAATAATACTATAAGATAAAATTCACCATATGACATTGACTTTCTATCATCAGCTGAATCAGATCAATCTGCATCTATATATCCTAATAACTCTTGCTATGATTTTTTATTGTACATGAAACTGAATCCCACCAATACTTTGATATACTAAGGTATTATTTTCACTACAATAAAGTGTTTTCCTTGGTATTATGTTGATACATTGTTTATTGACATGTACTAAAAACAATAATTGGTCACGTTGTTGTTAAGTATAATAGGCCTCCAATGATCTACCTGTATTGTGTGATATTAACTTCTTTGCCTTCATCATCTCATGATAGCTTCATTAGGGTAGCCAATAGAGTCATCATATCCTTGGAATTATCCATTCCAAGTCTTCTCAAAAATTCATTGGAATATTTATATTGAGGAATGAATGTACCATTATTTTATTTATGTCACCTGTAATCCAAGAAAAAAAATCATTTTACCAATCATTGAAATCTCAAACTCACTCTTGAGGAATTCAAAAAACCTTTATGCATTATGAATCATCTAATCCACCAAAGATTATGTAATAGACATACACTAGAACCATCATCCTTTGATTACTGTCATGATTGACATACATATTTTAATCAAATCCACCATGCTGAAAACTATGCTTCTTTAGATACTGATCTAGCCTTAAATACTACGATCTTGGTGCTTGCTTCAAACCATATAAATCCTTCTTAAACCGAAATACTCTATTCTTATCTTCATGAATAAGAAAAGCATCTGGCTACTCAATATACACTTCTTCTTCCAGAACCCCATTTATAAATGATGACCTTACATCTATCTATAAAACCATGAACATTATTTTTATTGTTTTGGATAAGAATAATCTGATTATATCTAACCTTGAAACTGGTGCAAATGTTTCCTCAACGTCAATACCTTCAATCAGGGAGTACCCTTTTCACACTAGTCATGCTTTTCTTTCGAATCACAACACCATATTCATTAATATTTTTTTGAAAGACTCATTTAGTCCCAATTCCATTCTTGTCTATTGGTCTCGAAACAATCTCCCATTTCTGGTTCTTCTCAATTTGGTCAAGATTATCATTCATCTCCTGAACCCAATTATCATCCTCAGTTACATTACTAAAACATTTAGGCTCTACCTATGATAAGTATGATTCTTTTAGTAGAGCCTTCATCTTCATTGTCTGTACTAGTGCTATCTGATCACCAATTATGTTTTTTTATCAATTTTAGATCTTCTCTTCTGTCTTTGTGAAGATACTGAATTTCACTCATCCTTTTCAATATTTGAATCATCTTTTATGTCAACCCATGGAACAAGAGAACCTCCCGATCTTATTATCTGTTCATAAATATCTTCATAGGACTAATCCTGTATTTTCTGAATATTCTACTTATTCTCTATTGTAGTTAAATCATGGATTTAAACTATCTTTCCTAGCCACTTATTGAAGAATTTATATTCTTTTATTTTTTTGAGTTGCTAAGAAATATCCATTCATCACCATGAGATTCAAACTTTCTGTGTTTCTATTTATTTGGAATGAAACACTTACTTTTGAAGACTCTAAATTACTTCAATGTTAGATTCTTTCCATACCACAGATCATATGGATTCTTCTATTCTTTCATACATAGTAATGATCTATTTGAATTGTAGACTTTTATCATCACTGCTGCTTTCCAAAATTTGTCTAGGAGGTCTTTTTCAATGAACATTGTTCTATCCATGTTGTAAAAAATACAATTTATTCTCTCAACTAATCCATTATAATATGGATTTATTACCATAGAAACATGGTTCCTTATCCCATGTTTCTCAAGATAATCCACCACTTGGCTATTTTTGTACTTTTTTCCACTATCTGTTTGGATCTTATGGATTTTTTTACCTAACATATTTTCAACTTTTCATTGATATCTTGTAATGAAGTTGAAAACTTCAGACTTATGGGTAATGATTGATACCCATTCAATTATGCTAAAATCATCAAATAAGAGAACTTAGTATCTCCTTATATCAATATCCCTTAGTTAAATTCTCCCGTACACAACAATATTCACTAACTCAAAAAACTTCATTGACCTTTTTTCCAATGTTTTATATGTCTTTCGAATTATCTTCCTTAGTTGAAAAGCATTACATGTATGAGTATGATCATGTGATAATCCTGGGAGATCACAAGCATCATCATATTTCACCAGGTTCTCCATGGATGTTTGGATCATGTGGCCAAGAGATTTATGCCTTACCTTGTCTTCTTCATCCTTGGACAAAAAGAATAAATATTCTTCTCCACTTACGAGGTAGAGATTGTCTCTTTTATTATTTCCCTATAAAACAACAACATCATATTTTTCATTGATGACATATAATTTATTGGAAAAGATTATGTGATGTCATGAGTCACACAGTTGACTTACACATAATATGTTGTGACTAAAACCTTCAATAACCAATACATCTACTCATCTCATGTCTTTTCCTAAAAAAATGGATTTTTACGGAACCAATAATTTTCAAGACCTTTTCATTACCATATATTACGATACCTTATTTATCATACCTGATTCCGATCACTAGATCCTTCTTTACTATCATATGTGAAGCCCATCCACAATTAATAATCCAAACCCCAGTTCTATATAACACGTTGAATGTAATTTCTACAACTACTTCCTGCTCATTCCTTTTCTTTTTAACCGATGTTTTTGACTTCATATATGACATGGAATGATAATCTTGATCTTCCTTGGTATATAATGAACCTGATTCTTCTTGAATTTCAAAAATTGATTTTCATTTTAATCTCATCTGATGATACTTTAGACTAATTCTTATGACCATGTTTAGTTTCCTTCAGTAAATTCCTCTGTATTGTTGATGAGAAATATATTTCCATTTGTATAAATCCTCCACACCTGAAGAATTTATCATGAAATGATGACATGAATATTTAGTTCTATATGGATTCCACTGTAGATCTTGTTCCCTTAGATACCTCTTGGCTATGGAACACACACTTTGTGAGTGTCCATTTTTTCCACAATAATAACATCTCAAGTAAGGGTCATTTCTGTGTGGAAATGGTACAACACAGGTTTTCCCCTGGGATCTCTAAATATTTTGTATTTTCTTCATACCCAAATCAATCCTCAACCTTAGGGTGGGATATTGTTGTATAACTTCAACCATTACTGTATTCTTTTTATGATAAAAAACCATACTTGTTTTATCATTCTGATCAATCAATTTCCTTCCCTAAAATTATTTTGTCCACTTCATTGGAACTCTAAATTCTAACTTTACTTTTTATATTGCCTATGTGTCCTATGTTTCTATAATAAAGAGTTTCTACTAATATTTACCTTTTCTTTGTATACTGATAACTTATTCTTCAAGTTCATTGATACATTTTATTTGATATTTTCTAGTTTCATTCAAACTATCATGTTCTTATCTCTATTCTTTAATTTTGATTGTGTACTCAACCACATTTTCTGAGCTTTCTAGAATTTTAGACTTCAGTTTTTCAATTTATTTATTTAACTGAGACTTATCTTCTTCATACTACTATATATAAAGATCTTCATCATGAACCACTTTGTTTGATTTATTACTTTTCCCTCCAAAAATCACTCTCTTCAAGTGAAGATTCTAATTCAACCTTAAGGTCAATTATTCCTTAAACTTATCCTTCTTAATTATCAATTTATTCTTATGATAAGGAATTTCCAATAACTTCCACCAAAGAATATGAATCATGATGCATGTAGTCCTCCAAATCTTCAGCCTCAGATTCTTTTGAACATTAATCTTCTTTGGAAAGAAACTTCTTCTTTGTTAAGAAACTTTTCTAAAAAAACACTTAACTTTCATGTAGACTGAAGATTTCTTCTTGGGAATATCTAATTCAACCTTATCATCATCTTTAATCCTCATAGGGAAACTTGATGAAAGATATAAAACCTTTCCAAATCAAATGTACATAAGTGGGAGTTTCCATTTGAACATTCCTTTTTCTCTTCGCAAATTTGATGAAAGGAATGACATCACCTCATATGTATATTCATATTTCTGTCCATCCATAGTGGAGAGATTCATCATGGCCTTGAATGACACCTATTTTGATTTCCCCTTTTCCATGGAATCGTTATCATAATTTCTCATTTATTATGCTATAAGGGTGTTGTGAATGTTAACCTGTATCAACTCTTTCAGATCATTATATTCTGATACTAAAATATTCATATCAAACTGAGGTGGATGTTTCGTCAAGATACGCTTCACAATATTTATATCTTTAATGACTTATCTAAGACCATGAATGTCCTCCAAATCCACTTTTACACAATCAAAGAATATATCAACAGGTTCATTGGGGTGCATTCTGATATCCTCTTATTTATTCGATAGAACCTAAAGATTTTCTTCTTTGAATTTCGAGACAACCTCATAAATATTCAGACACTTATTTCACATAAAATGTGATGAATTAAAAAAAATAAACTTTATATAAATTGAATTTGATAGGGATCCCCCTAAATAATTGACTCCTTTTGAGTCAGCATCCAATTCCCTTATTTTAACTTCTGATAAAGCACCACTATCTATACTAGCTGAAATTCCATACATCGCTGCTGTGAAGACATCCATTCCCAAAGATCAGAATTAATGTTGCATCTGATTCTTCCAACACTAAAAATTATTCCCATCGAATATCGAAATCCATTTATGACTGAACACCAACATTTCAACTACTGAGAGAGAACCACTAAATTTCAACCCTTTCATTTGATACCAATTATTATTTCCACTAGGTTAAATACACTGGGGGGGGATTAGGGTATGATAGATTAAAACTACTACCACTTTTGATCTTGTTTCATCATTAAATAAAACACACTCCTCTCTTTCTATCATTTTAATATATGAATATAAACTAAATCATTCACGGTACACAAAAATTTTACTTGGTTTACACTCACTAGGCTATGTACAAGAATCACACAACGACGATGTGATGATGTACCAAATCCACTAAGGCTTAATTCCAAATTACAATGTTCGGGCTAGATCACTACTATGCCCAGGATGAATGTCTTTACAAGATTTAGGGTCTCCTCAATGCATTCCCAAGGGTCACTCCCTATGTCTCTTTCTCTACCTCACCGTCGATTGAAGAGATCATCGTCTTGATCTTCATTAACTCACTACTCTAGGAAGGTATCCTCTCATTGTTTATGGACTAGTAGGCCCCTTCATTGGCAGGAATTCACACATACTCAATTGTAGATGGATGCTCTATTGAAGTTCTACTTTCATCCACTGATGAATAACACTTTATCACAGATGTAATGGGAAACTTCAAACATTCATGCAACCATATGATGACCTCCACAAACTCTTGGCACCTTTTTCAAGCCTATGGTGTAACGAACTGAACTTTTGAATAATATTTTTTCCTTAAAAATGTATGTTTTACTATGTCATAATCAATACAACTATATAAGTATAACTAAAATGTAGAAATTGAGTTTTTACCGTTATATGAACATGGGAAACAATAATAAATTTTAATGTTATAAATGTTGTTTAAAATAGAAATAATAATGGATAAATAATGAAAAAAAAGATGATGGCCTCATCCGGTAGACTCGGGCCGTAAGAAAACCATCTGTCAATGCTTGGTAAAAAGGCAGTGTCACTAGGATTTTCCCTAGACCAACCGAGTTTCAACTTGTTAAGCTTGAACGAAATTTCCTATGGGAGAAGTTCAAGGTGATACAAATCACCACATGGGCAATGTTGTCCAAGCTACCCCAAGATTCTATCACCATTGCACACCTTACTCTTATGTCACATGCAGGTGTTATAAGAGGATATGTAACAAGTCCTTAGTTACTTTGTGTAATAACTTTGTATAAATAAAATTAATATTTTATAATTCATGTTTTAATAATAGAATTTCTTAATAAAATATTTGTTTAATTAATAAAAATTCAATAAATTTATTTTAGATGTAAAAATTGTACTTTTTAGATATTTCTCATACATAGATAATTATTATGTTAAAATAAACACAATTTTTAAATTTTAAATGTCAAAATTAACATAGTTTGAGTTTTTACAAGTTTCTTAAGATGTTTCAATTTTTTAGTATTTAATGAATAGTTTTTTTTATAGAATAGTATTTTATGAATAGTATTTTATGAATATTAAAAAATATTTTATTATTAATTAACTTTTTTTGTGAAATGATTTTCGAAAATTTTTCATACATGGTTGTAATCAAGGTGAAAAATGTGGTTCAATAAGATCAAAATAATTTTTCAGTGAATAGTATATTTACCCTTTGGAATAGTAATTTTACCCTTATAATTGGTAATTTAAATAATGAAATATTAAACTCACCTAACGAAGTATAAATATGTTTTAATCATCTTAAGTGGTAATGTGATATAATTATATCACAATATAAGTAAATAAATATTTTAGAAAAAATTATTTTAGTATTATTATTTTAATTATTTAATATAAATGAAATTGAAATTAATTTTTTTGGAGTTCACTTCTGAAATCAACACTTCAAAAAATGGTTAGGGTGAAATTTTGGGATTTTTCTGTGATAGTAGAATGTTCAATGAATAGTAAAAATACAGTTTTTGAGTTTTCAATGTGTTTTATGAAATCATTATGATATAATATGTAATTTGAAGTACTAGTAGGATTATTTGGATTAAAATATTATAATAGCTGTCCCAAGTGGCAAAAAACAAGGGCACATACCATGGGAAAGCCCATTGTTTTCCAAATACCACTAATAAGGTGTGCCTTAGAAATTAATAAAATATTCCATCAATTTTTCTATAAATACCAACCCATTAATTAATTAATTTCAATACAAATTCATCTTTAATGAATATATGGTCTTTTTACCTCCCAAGTATTCCCCCCAAGGTTCCCTTAATCCTCCCAAGGTCCCAACTATCATGTTTTTGAAGTTACTCTTCAACGTAAGGGAACCTTTCACCCGCCTCTTTTAGTCAAGATTTATTTTATGTTATTTATTTTAAATTCCATTTTTCTTATCTTGATGTATGTTATTTTGTATCCTTATTAATGTTAATTTAATTTCCAAATGATTATATACCCTTTCCACTCTCATCAACTAATTCTTTCTTAATTTGTAAGCGATGTCGTTAGGCTGCCAAATTTTCGTAAAGAAATTCTCAACTTCTTTTTTTCCATTCAAGTTCTCTTCTATGTGGTATGTATTTCAAGTTTCCATAACATGTTCTTATTTACATTTTATTCTATCACACTACTGTGTTATGAGTCTTTTATTAATGGTTTACCCATTTCCCCTCTCTTTTTTATGTTTTCTAAAACCATGTTACATAGCCATCATGGTGCATAATTTTCATCTCAAAATATCTCTATTTTTTTCAATAAATACACTTACTTTATTTATGTGAATACCCAAACCTATTTAATTTATTGGGGTATTCATCAAGACATAAACAATTATATATTTTATTACATAATTTACATACATAAAACCCTCATTCCCTTTCCGTGGGTTTTAAATGCTGTAATGATCACGATTTTAAGAACTTTTCAAAATGCCATGATTTGGATATAAAACCCAGCTCTTTTTTTCTATATGGGATATTTATGAAATTTTTGATTATGAATTTTGTGTAAAACATGAAAATAAATACATATTATCTGTGAAACATGATAGCGCTCAAATGCATTGGGTAATAAAATTAAAATATAGTGATGAAAAGTTTTACGATACCTTGGTGAATAACCTGGGAAATGTTTATGACACCTTGGGGATAGACCTTGGTGATATGTTTGTGAATGTATAAATTAAATGTTTTTAGCCACATTATCAATTTATGTTTCAAGTTATTATTATTATGATACGCCTCTTTATCATGCCTACTAACATTCCCTAGTTCTTATTGATATCACTCAAGTTCACATGTAAACCGTTTCCTATTTCTTATTACTAGGCCTTCTGATTACCCATTCATTTGATTTATGTATCTAGGTTATGAGCTGAAAATAATTTTAATTATGATGAAATTATCAAGAATCATTTCAATAGGATTAAAATAATTTTATATTTTTCCATGTATTAAGTACCTTTTTTTCAAGACACTAGACTTAAAAGATACTCTGTTTGTAAAATGAAATGAAAATTTATATAATAAAAAGGTGAGATGTCATATATGGAACCCTGTGAGACCCCTAGGTTCCTTGAACACACCTTTTTTCCTTTTTGAGAACCCTAGGTGCGAACCCCTAGCAGCTTTCACGAACCTCTGGCACCTTGTACGAACCATTGGTGCATTGTGTAAACCACTTTCCCTTTGTGTGAACCCATGGGGAGAACCCATAGAACCTTTTGTGAACCTCTAGAACCTTGTGTGAACCCTTGGTTCCTTTTGTGAACATATGGACATTTGTTTGAACCCATGATAAAAACCCTTGACACCTTTCATAAACCTATGCACCTTGTGAGAACCCTTGGTGCCTTGAACGAACCTCTTCCCCTTTGCATGAACCCCTTGTGTGAACCCATGGAACCGTTTGTGAACATCTAGCACCTTGTGTGAACACCTGGTCACCTCGAACCCTTGGTGTGAACCCTTGTTCACACTCTCTCTTTCCAAAAAATCTTATTCAGATCATTCCCAACACTTACGTGATATCAATCATGT
The DNA here is from genome assembly GCA_963277665.1 of Viscum album. Lineage (NCBI taxonomy): Eukaryota > Viridiplantae > Streptophyta > Magnoliopsida > Santalales > Viscaceae > Viscum > Viscum album. Next base: position 175,918,525 of record OY728120.1, read on the forward strand.
AAAATCCTTCTCTACGAACCTCTGTCACAAGATATCATCGCGAGACTCTTCTATAGATGAGCTTCAGATCAATATATTAAGAAAAAAAATGTCAGTAAGGATGGGTATTTGAGTGTTTATAGGATATTGTAAACTTCCTTAATTCCACAATTTGTGGAAAACCATCCACCTCATTGGAGTCACATGCTCTGCAAGATCCGGGTGCATGATCTAATAATTCTTTGCGTGAGATCTGGGCGTGAGTCCTCAATTGTCCTTGCCCCATGGAAGTCCATGGGTACGTCGAGACACCTCCATGATTCTCTAGGGATAGATAGAAATTTTTTTAATGACATGGAACCACCCTCTTTATATATCCCATATTGGTCACATAATGAATCATTAAAAAATAAAGTATAAATAATAGATATCACTTTTTCCAAGTCACATGATCTATAAACTCAAAAAAATAACACAATGGGAAAAAAATCAGAAGAGGAGAGTGGTGTTCGTGGTTGATGCAAGACATTCATGATTGCTATGCATGACCCCTCTGTGAGCTCCAAAGAAAATCATGTATGATTCATGAGATCTTACAACTAGACCCAAATTCAATAACACACTATTATGTGATTTACAATATTATTGTCTTCCAATGATTTTCATGACCCATCTCGAGTTTCAAAGAAAACTATGAGTGTCTTTCATGTTTTGATTGCAAAATCACCTCATCAATCACACTTCTCCTTTAGACTCAAATTCAATCATGCCCAATCTTATTATTTTCAATGTTGTTTACTTCTAATGATTTTTTTGAGTCATCGTGAATTCCAAATTCAACTATGAGTGTCACATGTGATCACATTGTGAGATCATTTTAACACTCAAACTTCACATTTCCAGTTTAGAATTCACACTAACTTTTCATGACTTAGAATCAAATTCAATTACACCCCATCCCGTGGTTTTAAATATTGTTTTGCTCCAATTATTTTTGTGACTCATCATGAGTTCAGTTCGACATTCACTCTAACAATTCACACCTTCTTTCACAACCAACCTCTATCAACAACCTCAAACCTTGTCAATAAACACAATAAACGAAAAAGAACCATCATGAGGGACTTTTGGCCAACAATTTTCCACCTCACCAATATTGGGTTCCCTAGTTAGAAAACCAAGCAGAAGACTCTTTATCACTATTAATCTATATTCCCAAATTAATTCTTCATAATGATAACAACTCAAAACTATGTCTCTAGTATATAAACACTCTAATACAACTCTAGAAAACCCTATTTCACTGAGACCCCTCTTTGGCTGGTGGTAAGTATAGGTCTTCTCCATGCCCCGTCCAATAAGCCAGACAATGACGACTAGCACTAAGAAGGCATAACATACATGGGAGATGTTAGCCTATATCAAATCATACTAGATATGAAACCCAAATAAAAAGAAAATAACCAAGAACCCCGATAAATATATTTAAATAATAATATTATATAAAAAATACATACACGATACATCATCTACCAAATAAAATTCTTCATAAACAAACCACATAAAAAACAAATATAACGGAAAACCCATTATGAATGATAGTGGGAAAAAGGGTAAAATAAATTCTCATTATAGGAACCATTGATTAGAAATTCACAAGAATAATGACAACTATCTTCCAAAAACAATCAACACCAATCATCAAACTCAAATTAGCTTCAATATCTCTACATCCAATAGATTAACATCTAAACCGTGTATCATCTACAGAAACATAACATGTATGGGAATAATTTACCGTGAATGGGTGAGTATAAACGTACTTATTAAGATTAAAAAAAGACAATCTCATAATATCAAAACTCAAAAACCCAAGTAAAATAAGAAATAAGGATTCTGAATATACATTATAGGTAGGGAAAATAGGGACAAAGGGGAGTACCTATCATCTAAACCTAGATTTACTATCACAAAATTGTTTCACAATGGTTCTCAGCTCATATAATACCAAATATAATCAAAATAGAATATAAACCACTAAGTATGAAGTCCATAACCTAGGTCTATAATGAAAATAAAAGGAATAAAATATTCTTAGAGTGTAACAAGACCTAATAATCAAAACCACATATCCATTCAAATGTAAAAATCACTTATTCTAAATTATAGTGGTGGATCTAAACCTCTCCAAGTAAATAATGTTTATTAATGGAGTATTGATACCTATATAGGGCCCATATCTCATCATGTGAAATGTTCTTATTTTATGGAGATCTGAAAAAAGAGATAAAATACCAACAACCCATCTAATAGGGGAGTAATAACTTCTATAGATGGTCCTATTTCCCATCTAATAGGGGATTTTTTCCTCTTACTATTGTTTTGGGAACCCATGGCTTTTCAATACTAATTGGAGAAATATCCACATAATTGAATTACATAACATATATGATCTATAACATAGAATTATGGGGTAGGGGGGACTAACTCCATAATGGGTATATGGGACCCACACCCTATCTTCAGAATATCTCTAGGGGAATACTAACTGCATGCCAACTGTAAATGTATCACCCAAACCCTTCTAGAAATTTTATGAATCTAAGATCCTAGAATCACAAAAAACACCCCACAAATATATTTGAATGAAAACACTATGATACCATCATGATATATGTATGGAAAAACTCAAAATCGATTAATTATTTTTATAGTTCCAATACCTTGGTTATAAGATATGAAAAAACCCACTTACATTTAGTATACAACATGTACTCAGAGGGACACAATGTGTAAGACTTAGATGAAATGTGAGAATATACTATTGTAAACTTTCCCTCTATAATTCAACCAATAAGACATGTATTATAGAATCCTATGCATTTTACATATATTGTCAAATGATTTTTACATAAATATCCAATTATTACATACCACAACTCGAAAGGCCTAGTTTATTTGGAAGACTGGGTACATAAAACATCAACATGAATATAAAACAGAGAATCATTTTTTTAATCTCCATAAAGAGTTCCTAAGCCCATTTCATCTTCTTAAACGACATAGGATAAGTGATCGTACCATGATTCAATATTAATTTTTACCCTTATACCACTATGTTAAACTAATGTTGTATAATAAATTCCAAATTTAATAAAAAATTTCACTTCATGTCTGATTCAATTATTTTTATTTCTCTGTTAAAAATGGAAATTTCACTTGTTTTGATGATTTCATTGAAGGTGGCGGTGATTCACAGAGCCAATGATTATGTGGAAGGGAAACATGCCAAACTACATGGAATCCCATGAACACATGTCCACAATTTTTCAAGTTTCGTGAAATTAGGAAATCCAAATGGGCTATGATTTTTGAATAGATCCAAAATTTAGTGTTATAAAAATATTATGAAGTAACCCAATACCAATTCATCCATATAGGGGCCCATCAGAATTGATCTAACTAGGGAATCAAATCTAAAGAAAGTAAAAAATTGTGTTCAATATTTTTGGATATATATAAATCTTCTAGCCGTCAAATGATGCCACATTTTCAGTAGAGATATAAAAGAGTTTTTGAAACATGTTTTTTGTTTTTTCAAAAACTATATAATACACTATAGTGGATGAAAACCATGTGTTAAATAGTTTAATGAAACCTAGCTGTTGAAAACCACCTTCCACATTTCTTATAAAATGATTCCTTGGGAACTCCATTTGGATGTTCATCCTGGAAGAAGGGTTTTTCCATTTTGGATACACAAAGGAGTCCTCTCATCATTCCTAAAAGTTTAGGAGGCTATAGAAAGTTCTACTTCAAAATATTTTTCTTCATCCCCTCCCATAGAGTTCTAAACTTTTTGTGATCACCCATGGATGAACATATTGTAAATCCAGAGAATTTTTCTTGTAATAATTGAATGATCCTTTCAATTATAGGTTTTAATATTATTTTTTTTGTATTATATATTTATTTTATTGATTTATGTATCGGTGTCTCATAATCGACTCATATGATCATGTTTGGGGGTACTCATTCAAGTGATGTACATATACCATTCACCACTTCTTATTTCCAATTTAAATTTTGGTGTTTGTGTGGTTCATATTAGTCAATTGAAATCACATAAAACTTACATGTCCATGAAACTTCATTTCATGGTAACACATTTAAATAACATGCAAACCTAGATAGTTCACCAAGTTCTTTGTGTGTTTCCTTAGTGAGTTTCAGTTATGAAGTCGAACAAAAATCACCCAATCATCAGCAGTATCTGGTAAATCATTGTGTGTATCTGACAAAATTCTAGGAGTTATCCTAGTGTAAATTCAATAACATTTCGGTTATAGGTTTTACAGACTAGGGATTAAAATATCATAACCATATCTCTTGAAGCGATGAAGTATGATCATCATGATGTTTCCTTGGGTTGATCTCGCTTAAATGAATATTTCAATTTATGCTTTCTTTTATAAATTTCTATAATATTCTTTCATTTTAGATAAAAAACCCAGATTTTATACAATACTATTCCCATTTTTCTCAATAAAAACATTCATTTTAAATTAATGATCAAAGTCTCTATCAAGAGATGACCTAGGGTTCCTGCAATACTATAGAAATTATAGTAAAAAATAAATATTTAATTTGACATGATCGACAATGTGATAAAATTTTGGAACCAATTCTGGGGACCCAATATCATTTTTATCTATATTTATATATTTTTAATTGCTTAATTAGTACTTATTTAAATATTCCACCTCCCTTTTTATAATTTCTGTTTTTGTTTTTGTTTTTCTATTTTTATGGGTTTCTTATTTTCTCTCCTTCTTCCTCTCTACCTCTATCTAATTATACAGTATAAAATTATCTACTTTATTTTATCCTTTAAACCTTATTAGGTTATTTTATTTTATTTATATTAAATAAAAAAACAAAGTTCATAACATATTTTCATGACCCGATAAGACAAAGAAAAGCTGCTTGAATTTGTCCCAAAAATTAAAAGACACCTAAATCACAAATTAGTTCATCTAGAGAATGAAAATAAAGTAACACTAATGAAAACCTTTTGGAACCTCATGTGATACCAAACCAATTAAGAATTAAATTAATAAAACACTATAAATACTAGTTGAAAATAAAATAACTTTAAAAGAATTGACAACCCTGGATGTGGAGTACCAACCTATATATATCCAATATATTGAGGAAGCAACCAACTTTTGATCTGAGATCCAGAATCATCCACCTTCTTCCTAAATGCTACGGTCTTCCAGGTGAGTACCCTCACAAACATATTAAGTAGTTTCACATAGTGTTCTCTACCGTGAAACAACAAAATGTTTTTGAGGACCTCTTTATGTTTATGACATCCCTTATTCCCTTGATGGTGTTGTCAAAGAATAGATATACTATCTACCTACCACAATTGGGGGATGAAATGAACTAAACCAATACATTCTAGAGAAGTTATTCACTACCTCCCAAACTATATCAATTAGAAAATAAATCTGTGGAATTAGGAAATCACAAGGGGAGACCCTTCATGAATATTATGAGTCATTCAAGAGACTTTTTTCAAGTTTCCCCCACCACCTGATTAGTGAAAATTAATAATTAAATAATTCAATTAGGGATTTGTCCCCATAGATTGTGGAATGATAGATTTTTCAACTAGTGGTGCCCTAGTTGATAAAAATCCTTCTTCCACTCATGATATAATTTCCAATATGGATCAAAATGCACGAAATATGGGTACATTAGAAATTACACCAACCCGAGGAGTTCATGAGGTAAGTCATTCATCCCTATAAAAAAAGGTAGATAATAAACTTGATGATATTCATACCATTATAAGGCAATTATATTAGCACAAGGTACCTCATAATCTTCTTTCATTCCATTACATTGTTGTATTTTTTATGATAACACTCATTTTACTGACCAATGCTGAAAACTTCAGGATTCATATCTGTATTGTGCAGCAGTATTCCCTTGGTGTTTATTCTAACAAGCACCTACCTTCAAGCACGAACAATTCAGGCCAAATCCAAATCTCTGGTGGAAAGAACAACCACAGTAATGATAGGTAGGAAACTCTAGCTACAATAATTAGAATTGGTATCAACAAGGCCAAGGTATGAAACCTTATTATCCTTAAAATTCTTGAAACAATCCTCCTCCCACCCAAATTTGATCCAATACTTGAGGATATAATGATGTAAATGGAATCCTCAAACCTGTACTTCTAATTGAATACACAACCAGTTATTTATGACCTAAAAACTCAATTGGGAAAACTAGTAAACACCATTGGTGAGATAAAGATGTGAGGTTCTAGAAAACTACTATCCCAACCTATTGGTTATCTAAAAGATAAAGGTAATGAATGCACAATCACACTTCATAGTGGTAAATAATTTTATTCTTCCAATTATTCTATAAAACGGTATGTACCCCTCTTCAAAACCCAATTTCCCTACCATTAGAAAATTATAATGATGAAAAACAAAACAAAAATGCTAAAAAAAATTCCATTGAAAATTTCACTAAACAATTCATTCCTCTTCCTCTCCCACAGGGAATCTCTAAATCTAAAAAATATTGTTAATGTTAATGATTAATAGATAATGGATGTATTTAAAAAGGTACAATTTAACATTACTTTACTATATTTAGTTAAAAATATCACGTGATACAACAAATTTATTAAAGAGATTTTCACCCATTGATGGAGATTGAAGGGGAATGAGAGAGTAAAACTAGGAAATAATGTCTCATACATAATACAACTAGCAATCCCAACTAAATTACAGGATCCAAGAACTTTCAGGATACCTCGAATCATAGGGGAGACCTTATTTTTTAATTCAATACTTGATTTGGGTGCTTAAATTAATGTGATTCCTTACATTGGGTACACTTCTCTACAGGTTGGAGATATTCGACCATCAAGCATCGTGATTCAACATTATAATCTGATCACAACATTCCCATTAAAAGTGATCGAGGATTTCCTTGTAAGATTGAAGAATCTCATCATCCCCACTAATTTATAAATTCTTTATATTGAAGATACTCAAACCCAATGACATGATCCTATCATACTTGGGAGGCCATTCTTTAAAACAGTAAGGATGATCATAAATGTTAACAATGGTATGATTTTAATAGATTTAGGTGGAGAAAAGGTATGTTTTAATATCCTTGACTCTATGAAAAACACCATTTAAAAGAACTCCACTCTTCATGTCTATTCGATGGAAGTTCTCTCAAAAGACACACAAACACACAAAATTATTTCTTTGAACCCTGACTTGATTCATTTTCCTCTTCTTCACACTTTTATGATTTGAGTTTTGATTTACGTTTTGGGTGTTTTCTGGGTTCATAAAATTGTAAATTATGTGCTTCAATTGATGAGTGTGTTAATTATGACATATCCATGCCCATCAATGATTATGAAAATCTCATTACCATTGATTCTCTTTCCTTAGAGAATAAAAATAACTAGATAGATAGTTTCATGGACCCCACTCCCCTTAAATCCCCTCCTTCAATTCAAAAACCAATGGTTTTGGAACTAAAACCATTTCCATATCATTTAAAATGTGCCTAACTTGAGGATATTGTCCAATTTACCATCATTATTTTCAATAACCTATCTCCACATCAGGAATCAAAACTTCTCGACCTTTTAAGATAGTGTAAAAAGGTGATTTTATGGACATTGGATGATATTACTGGGATTAACACATATATTTATATGCATTATATAATTTTAGAGAATTTGGCTAATCCCATAAGTCAAGCTCAATGTCGGTTGAATCCCACTCTCCTTGAAGTTTTAAAATTAGAAGTTAGTAAATTACATACTGTTGGGATCATTTATCCAATATCTGATAGTAAATGGGTTAACCTAGTGAAAATTGTTCCCAAAAAAATAGAATAACAGTAGTGTGAAATGAATGGAATTAATTGGTTCCAACACTTGTGTAAATAAATTTGCTAGTTTTTATTGACAACCATCGATTGAATCACGCCACATAAAAGGACCACTTTCTTCTACCTTTCATTGATAAAATGTTAGAAATATCAGTTGGTAAGTCCTATTTTTTGTTTCCTTGATGGATATTTGGGTTGTTTTCAAATCTAAATATCCCCAAGGATCAATAAAATACAACATTTACCTATCCATCTAGCACATTTTCCTAAATAAGTATGCCTTTTGGTCTATATAATTATCCTAGTACTTTTCATCGATGTATGTTGAGTATTTTTCCTCAATACCTTGATAATTGTATAGAAGTTTTTATAAATTATTTCACGGTTTATAGAAATTATTTTGAAGACAGTTTGGTAGACCTAAGTTCATTCCACTACCATTTCATTGAAAAAGATCTCATATTAATTTATGAGAAATTTCATTTCATGGTTGATCGGGGGATAGCTCTTAGGAATGTTATTTCAAAAGATGGAATTCAAGTGGATAAATCAAAAATTGAATTAATTTCATCATTTCTAAATCTAAAATGTGTCTGTGAGGTGCGATATTTCTTAGTTAATGCTTGTTTTTACCACCTATTCATTAAATAAATTAGTAAGATCACACTTAACCCATCTCAATTGTTGTAAAATGATTCTAAATTTTTATTTTATAATTTTTTTGACAATGCTTTCAATTCACTAAAAACGAGTCTCACATAACCTCGCATCATCCAACCACCAAGGTGGGATCTCCCCTTCGAAATTTATGTGTGTTGCCTCTAACTTTTCAGCTTGGGTAGTTTTATTACAAAGGGTTGATAAATCTCATCATGTCATTGCATATGCCTCACGTACCCTTGTCCTTGCCTTGGAAAACCACAGTAGAACTGAAAATAACTCTTTTATATTGTTTTTTCCTTTGAAAAAATTGGTTCTTATCTTATCAGGTCAAAAATCATTATCTTTTCTGATCATGATTACCATCATTTTATCCTAAAGAAACATTAAGCAAAGCCTCGCCTAATTTGGTGGATAATCCTCCTCCATGAGGTTTACAATGAGATTAGAGATAAGAGAGAAGTGAAAAATGTTTTAGCTGACCATATTATCAAGATTTACCCACTATTTTGACTCATCCCTCCCCATTAGATAATTATTTCCATAAGGGAACCTCTGTGATGTTGTAGACCGTACCCCCTGGTATGCAGAGATTCTGAATTTTCTAGAAACATCTAGCCCCCCCTAATTTTAGCACCTCACAATCCTAGACACTTAAGCATGATTCATGATGGTACATTTCTGATGAACAATACTTGGGGAGAATTTTTAGTGAAAAAGTTGTTTGTAGGAGTGCCCTTGACCAAGATTTCACCTCAGTTTTGAGTTTCTTCCACACTTTATCTTGTGGTGCCAATTTGGATCTCAACACAGTACTCAAAAGTTCCTTTACTGAAGAATATATTGGAAAACATTGTATAGTTATTACCAACCATTTTTTATTCATAAAAACAATGTAAATTCATCAGGAATATCTCCAAGAGGAATAAAATTCCCCTAATAACCCATGTTATTTTGTGATATCCTTGGTGCATGGGAAATTGAAATCATATAGAATTTTCCAAATTCATTTTTATTTGTGTACATATTGTTGTATATAGACTATGTCTATAAATGGGTTTAATCCAAGGAAACTAGGGCTGATGAATCTTGAGTGGTTGTTGAGTTTGTGTAATCCCAGATTATTAGTAGGTTTGGTTTGCCGAGATTAATCATTAGTGATCATGGTTCACATTTTGGCAATCATAACATGAAAAACCTACTTCGTAAATATGGTTTTGTTCATAAAGTATCCAATTCATATCACCCCAAAATTAATTAATAACAATAAATATCAAATCATTAAATTAATAGAATATTGGAAAAATGGTACAACCAAATAAGAAGGATTGGAGTTTGTGCTTGTATGATGCACTTTAGGCATACCGTACAACTTTTAAAACCCCAATCAGAGTGTCAACATACAAGATTGTGTTTTGAAAGGATTTGTACCTCTAGATAGAGGTAGATAACCATCCATATTAGGATGTTAAAATTTTTAATATGAATCTCTTAGATGTAGGTGATCATAAGAAGATACATATTCAAGAGTTGGAATAAATTTGTCATGATACATATGAGAAATCCCAAATATATAAAGTGAATGAAAAGTAAATCCATTATGGGATGATTCATCATCTGTAGTGTCATATTGGTGAGAAGGTCCTCGTGTATAATTCCAGGCTAAATATCCACCCAGGTAAGCTTCATTCCTGATAGATCAGTCCTTATATTGTTACTGAGGTTTACCCTTTTGGTGCTATACAGGTTTTGCATCAGAAGAGTCGAAAAAGGTTTACTATCAATGAGAAGAGGTTCATGCAATTCTATGTGGATTTTGCAAAGCATATCATGGAGAAAATTCAACTAAGGGATGCTATATATGACACCACTAAGCAGGTTGTCTCTTCTCCAAACATTTATTTACTTGTTTATTTATTTTAAATACATGGATTGAGGACAATGTATTTTTTTTGTGTGGTGGAGGGTGACATGTCATAGTTAGAAAACAATTTACATAGGAAAACAAAAAAAATAATTTTATTTGTTTTTTAGATAAACAATGATCTTAAAAAGATTATCCAAAATCATTTTTCATGCTTGAGTTAATTATGTGGAAAATTCCATTACTTTTGGAAAAATATTTATCAAATGAACGTTGATATGGAATATTTTTCTAGAATTTTTATTTTCAATTCATTATTATATTTTTAATGGATTTCTAACTCCCAAGCCTCATTAGCACTGACCAATATTTTAATCCCTTGAATGTAAGATAATCTTAGCCCTTTATTGTATTTTCTTCCTTTTAAAAACATTCTTGAGATTCTTGGGTCATTTAGAGAGACTATAAATTTATTTAATTATATTTAAATCCATAATATTCAAGTGTTATACATTAATTATAGATGTTATTGTTTATTGAAATGACCTTTGTACAATTAACCTCTATTTTTGGACACCTTGACATTTTACACTTCTTAAGCCTTAAAGACCACGAAATTCTTATTAGGTAGCCACATTACAATATAATTTATCCCTACCTACACATTTCTTGTGTAAATTATTCTTTTAGGTCTAGCAAGTTAGGGGGGAGTGTGTTTTCATGGGAATTATCAGGAATGAAACATTTTCTAGGGTTGAGGGAAAGGGTTCCTACATTTTCCTTGGGTAGTGGGTTCATAAGACATACTGTATCATTGTTTTACAAATGTTTTCCTCATTATCTTCAAAGAAAAATTTTAAAAAATTATATTTCGGTATATTTAAAAAAATAGAAAAATAATAAAAGATAAATTTTACCCATTATTATTCACCAATTGGTTGGGACCCACACAAATATACAGTGGGGATAGTGAGTTGGAAGTGATACAGTTTTCATGGGTAGAGTGTGTACATTCATTTTGAAAACTTTATGAATTTTTAAATGTTTTATAATTAAGATATTGAACACACATATTATAAATCATATTTTTATACATTAAATCACACTAAACCTTAAACCTCAAAACAACCTGTTGGAAGTCCTCTTGAGTAGCACACAAGTTTTTGCTGATAGAGAACCTAAAATTTTAGAAAGTACATGGTAAGATAAAATGTACTCTAAGAAAATGTCATAACTCCAATTTAATATGTTACTTGAGGGAAGAGGGAAAAAATTCTAAGCAATTTAGGTTGTGACATATTTCATGGGTGAACAAATGAAAGTGAACAAATTTTAATGTGAGAGAAGAAAAATGATAGAAAAATTTATTACATAAAAAAGGCACGATGAATTTCATTTCAAAAATAATAATGGAATATTTCTCACCTTTTATTTAGTAATGTGACTTAGTTATCATATAATATATTTACAAGGACATCAAATGGTTAGTTGTGATGGTGTGATCGCCCCATGATTCAATATTCATTTTGACTGTTATACCATTGTGTTAAACAGATTTTGTATCATACATTCCAAAGTTAATAAAAAATTACACTTCATGTTTTATTAAATTATTTTTCATTTTCATTTTAAAAAATGTTAATGACCCTTTTTTTATTTTTTCTTTGAAGGTGGTGGTGATTTAGAGAGCCCACGATGATGTAGAAGGAAAATGGGCCAAACTGCATGGAATCCCATAAAAAGATGTCCACTATTTTTAATTTTTCTTGAAATAGGTTCTTAGAAATTTTATGATATTTTGTGGGAGGATCCAAAATTTATTTGGACACAATTATTCTGAAGGAATCCAATCCCAATTCATCCATTAAGAGGACTATCCGATATGACATGTCTAGGGAGTCAAATATAGTAAAAGTCAAAATTAGTGTTCTGTATTTTGGATATATCTAGAGTTGTGGGCCTCCGAATGATGCCAAAGTTTCAGTGAATATATTAAATATGTGGGTAAACATGTGTGTAGTTTTTCAAAAATGTAGATAATTCTGTTTGGTTGCCGAAAACCTTGTTCTAAGTGGTTTTACAAAATATAGGGGCTGAAAACCACCTTCTACATTGCCTATAAAATTATACCTTGGGAACCCCATTTGGAATTTAAACCAAGAGGAAAGTTTTTTCCATTTCGAATACTCAAATTATTCCTCTCATCATCCACATAATTTCTTGAGGATATGGGAAGTTCGACTTCAACATCTCTTTCTTCCTCCCCTCCCATGGAGTTCTAAACTTGCCGTGATCACCTGGGGATGAACATGTTGTAAATCCTAAGATTTATTTTTTTAATAATCAAATGATACTTTTATTTCCATTTTTTATGTTTTTTATTCATATTTTATTCATATTTTATTTATTTATATACTTTTATGTCATACTCAACTCATATGATCATGTTTGGAGGTAGTCATTCATGTGATGTTTCATATATAGTTTGCCACTTCTTTTACCACATTCAATTGTGGTATTTGTTTGGTTAATATTGGTCACTTTAAATCACATAAAAAATTAAATGTCCACGTAATTTCATGTCTTGGTAAACCATTGAAATAGAATACAAACATGGTCAGTTCATCGAGTTCTTCATGTGTTGTCTTGGCGAGTTTCAGTTATGAAGTCGAACACAAATCACCCAATCATTAACAGTATTAGGTGAATCATTGTGTGTTTCTGACTAAAATCTAGTAGGTATACTTTTATAAAATAACTATAATTATGGTTCTATGTGTTAGAAACTAGGGATTAAAAGATCATAACTCTATCTCTTGAAGCAGTGAATGATGAGAATCATGAGATTTCCTTGGGTTGATCACGCTTAATTGAATGTCAATTTATGTTTTCTTGTATCACATTCTTTAATATGATTTCATCTTAAATTAACAAAACCCAAATTTCATACAATACCATTACAATTTTCCTTAATCAAAACATTCTTTTTAAATTAATGATCTAAGGCTATGTCGAGAGATGACCTAGGGTTCCAACTATACAACATAAATTCTAGTAAAAACTAAACATTTAATCTGACATGATCAACAACAAGATCAAATTTTGGTTCCATTACTGGGGATACAAGATCATTGTTCTCTTTATTTCCTTTTATTTATTATTTTACATCTTAATTGGTACCCTTTTCAGTATCCCTATTCCATTTGATTTTTTTGTTTATGTTTTCATTTTTTTGTGTGACTCGTATTTTATCTCTCTTTATTCCTCTCTCTATCTCTAATTATATAGTAAAACATTCTCTATTTTATTTTTAACTTTAAAAATTATAATTTAATTTTATTTTATCCATATTTAATCATAAAAATAAAAAAATACTAAGAAAAAATAAACTTCCAACTTATTTTCATGACTCTAGGAATTTAAACCAGAAATTGAAAAGAATCATCACTTAAAAATTTGGTCATATAGGGTAGGAAAATAAATTAACACTTAGGAACACCTTTTGTAACCTCAAGTGGTCCCAAATCAATAAAAACCAACTTAATCAAAACCCATATAGCTGAAAATAAACGAAATTTTGGAGAATTGACAACCCCAGATGTGGAGTACCAACCTATATTCATCCAATATCATGAGGATGCATCCAACATTAATTTGATAATAGGCCTCATCCACCTTCTTCCTAAAATACACGGTCTTCCGTGTGAGGACCATCAATATCATCTAAAGTATTTTCACCTAGTGTGCTCCACCATTAAACCAAAAAATGTGTATGTGGAACTCATTTTATTTAGGGCATTCCCTTTCTCCCTTAATGGTGTTGAAAAAGATTAGATATAATATATGGATACAAAAATTGGGGGTTGAAATGACATGAAATGAATATTTCTAGAGAATTTCATTCCTACCTCGAGAACTGCAATGATTAGAAAATAAATTTTTGGAATTAGACAATCATAAGGAGAAACCCTTCATGAATATTGAGTGAGATTCAAAGGACTTTGTTCAAGTTTCCCTCAACACTAGATTAGTGAATTATTAATAATTAAATAATTCTATAATTTAATTTTCCCCATGGATCAAGGAATGATAGATACTGTAGCTGGTGGTTCCCTAGTTGTTAAAATGCCTTCTGCCACTTGTGACTTGATATCCAACATGGCGCAAAATGCACAACAATTTGGTACATGATTAATTGCACAAAATTGAAGAGTTCATGATGTAATTAATTACTACCTATAAAAAAGGGTAGATAATGAACTTGATGTGATGAATACCTTTCAATAAAAATTCTCTCAACCTCAAAGTACCTCACACTCTTCTTCCATTCCATTACATTGAGGTATTTGTTCTGATAACACCCTTTTTTTTGACTTGTGCCTGCAACTTTAGGATTAATCTGAGTATTGTGTAATAGTTGTACATGGGTTTTCATTCCAACAACAACCTCCTTTCAAGAAAAAATCATTCAGGACAAATCCCAACCCTGGGTGGAAAGCACAACCATCACACCGATAAAGAGGAAAATGAAGCTTCCAAAAGAGAATTGGTATCAACAAGGCCAATGTATGAAACATTATTATCCTTCAAATTCTCAGAGAAATTATCCTCCTCCTCACAAATATGAACCAATACATGAGGCCATAGTGAAGGAAATGGAATCCTAGAACCTCTAGTTCCAGTATACCACACAATCGGCTATTCAAGACATACGAACATAAGCGGGACAATTGGAGAACACCATTGGCGAGATAAAGATGCATGGTTTGGGACAAATACCATACCAACCTATTTATAATCCAAAAGAAAAATGAAATGTATGTGAAATAAAACTTAATATTTGTAAATTAGTTTCTTCTTCCAATGATTCTAAAAAAATGTATTCCCCCTCTTGAAAACTCTATTTCCTTACCCTCAAAAGATTCTAATGATGAAAAGAACTGCTAAAAAGTTGTCATTTAGTATTCCAATGAACAATCTATTCCTCTTAATTTTCCCCAAAGTCTCTATAAATCTAAGAAAGTTTTTGATAATGAGATTGATAAAGTGATAATGTATATATTTAAAAAGGTAAAAGTTAACATTCATTTACTAGATGTAGTTAAACAAATTTCATGATACCAAAAATTTATTAAATAGATTTTCACCAAAAAACGAAGGCTGAAGGGGAATGAGAGATTCAACATTGGAAGGAATGTATCAGCCTTAATACAACCAGAAATTCCAACCAAATTAAAGGATCTAGGAACTTTAATGATACCTTTCCCCACAGTGGAGACCTTCTTTTTTGATGAAATAATATATTTGGGTGCTTCATTTAATGTGATGCCTTACTTGGTGTACACTTATCTACATGTTGGAGAGATTAAACCATATATAATCATTGTTAAACATTCCAACCGAAGCACAACATTCCCATTAAGAGTGATTGGGGATGGCCTCATAAGAGTGAAGAATATCATCTTCCCCTCTCATTTATACATTTTTGAGATAGAAGATACTCAAACCCACAGACATGATCCTCTCATACGTGGGAGGAAATTCCATAAAAAAGTAAGTAAAATCATCAACATTTACAATGGTACAATTTCCATGGAGCTGAGTGGATAAAAGATAAATTTTAATATCCTTGAATCTATGAAACACCACATTTAAGAGCACTTTAATCTTCCTGTCTATTCGATGGAAGTGATCTTAAATGATAAACACAAACAAAATTATCCCCTTAACCCATACTCTTATTAATTTTAATCTTCTTCTACCTCGGAATATTTGGGTTTTGATTCATGTTTTGAGTGTCTTTTGGTTTCAGAAAAGTGTAAATTTTGTGTTTTAATTGATTAGTGTGTTCATTTTGAGGTACCCATGACCATTGATGATTCCAAAAATCTTATTAACATTCATTGTCTTTCCTTAGAGAAAGAATGAGTAGATAGATAGTTTGATGGACCTTAATCTCCCTAAATACCCTCCTGCAATCCAAAAAACCACCGGTGTTGGAACTAAAAACACGTCAATCTAATTTAAAATATGCTTATATTAAGGGTATTGACCAATAACCTATCATTATTGCCAATAAACTATCTCCAAAGTAGGAATAAAAACTACTCAACCATTTGAGGGACTATAAAAAGGAAATTGGAAGGACATTGGAAGATATTCTCAAGATTAACTATTCTATTTATATGCACCATATAATTTTAGATGATGGGGCAAGGCTCATAAGGGAATCTCAACACCAGTTGAATCCCACTATCCTTGATTTGGAAAAAATTTACGTCAGTAAATTAATTTCTATTGTGACCATTTATCCTATATATCATTGTAAATGGGTTATGCTAGTGAAAATTATGCCTAAAAAATAGGAATAATAGTTGTGTTAAAATAAAGGAATTAATTGGTTCTGACATGTGTGTAAAACAGTTGGAAATTCCGTATTTGCTACCATCAATTGAATAAATCCACACTAAAGGACCACTTACCTCTACATTTCATTAACCAAATGTTAGAAATAATTACTGGTAAGTCCCATTGTTGTTTCCTTGATGGATATTTAGGTTATTTTCAAATCTATATAGCCCCTGAGGATCAAGAAAAGACATCATTTACCTATCAGTTTGGAACACATGCATACTGAAGGATGCCTTTTGGTATATCTAATGTTCATTTTACTTTTTAGTGATGTATGTTTCTTTTTTTTATGAGTACCTTGATAATTGTATAGAATTTTTTATAGATGATTTCACAGTTTGTGAAACATCATTTGATGACTGTTTGGCACACCTAGGTTCTATCCTCCATCGTTTCTTCAAAAAATATATCAAATTAAATTATGAGAAATTCCATTTCATGGATAAGTGGGGGATAGTTCCTAGGAATGTTTTTTTAAAAGAGGGAATTCAAATGGATAAATCAAAAATTGATTTAATTTTACAACTTACATATCCAAAATGTGTTCTTGAGGTGCGATCTTTCTTGGGTCATTCTGCTTTTTACTACCGATTCACTAATGAATTTAGTAAGACCACACTTCCCCTATCTCGATTGTTGAAAAATGATTACGAATTTTTATTGGATCAAAATTGTGACAATTCTTTCAATTCACTAAAATGGAGTCTCACATCACATCCCAATGTCCAAAAACCAATGTGGGATCTCCCATTTAAACTTATGTGTGATGCCTTTGACTTTGTGGTTGGGGAAGTTTTATCACAAAGGGTTGAGAAGTATCCTCATGTCATTGTGTATTCCTCATGTACCCTTAACCCTACCAAGGAAAACTACAACACCAATGAAAAAGTTCTCCTTTTATAGTTTTTTCCTTCGAAAAATTACATTCTTATCATATCGGGTCAAAAATCATTGTCTTTGTGATTATGATTCACTTCATTTTACCCTAAAGAAGCCTGGATCTAAGCCCCAACTAATTTGGTGGACGGTTCTACTCTAGGGGTTTGACCTTGAGATTAGAGATAAGAGAGGAGTGGAAAATGTGGTTGATGAAAACATTAGTAGGAATTCCCCACCATTGGACCACCATGTTGAATCATCCCTACCCATTGGCGAATTCATTCCTCATGAGAACTTATTTGATGTAGTGGAATTTACTCCCTGGTATGTGGAAATTTTGAATCTTCTAGAAAAATATTGTTTCCCCCGTGATTTTAGTGTGTCATAATCCTAGAGACTAAATAATGATTCATGATGGGACATTTGGGATGAATCGTACTTGTGGAGAATTTGTAGTGACCTAGTTGTTCCTAGGTGTGTCCCTGATCATTAGTTCACCTTATTTTTGAGTTTCTTCCAAAAATTATCTTATGGGGTCCACTTTGGATCTCAATGCACTACTCGAATGATCCTTGACTGGGGAGTTTATTCACCAACATTTTATAGGGAGGACCATCAGTTTTGGATGCCATGCAAATGATATCAATTCATAGGGAATATCTCTAAGAGGAATGAAATTCCCAAACAACCCATGTAATTTTGCGAGATCTTTGATACATGTGGCATTGAATTCCTGGGGCCTTTTCAAAATTAATTTTTCTTTATGTACATATTATTTTCTATAGAATATTTCTCTAAATGGGTCAAAGTAAAGGATACTAGGGTCGATGAATCTCGAGTGGTTTTTGATTTTATACGGTCTTTGATTTTTAGTAGGTTTAGTTTTTCATGATTCCTCATTAGTTATCAGGGTTCACATTTTTCAATTGTATCATTAAAAACATGCATTGTAATTATGGGGTTTTTCATAAAGTATCCACTGCAAATCACCCCCAAACTAATGAACAAGAAGAAATATCAAATTAGGAAGTTAATAGAATCAGGAAAAAATAGTACAACCCAATAGGAATGATTAGAGTATTCAATTGTATGATGTACTTTGGGAATACTATACAAATTTTAAAATCCTTATCAGAATGCCACCATATAGGATTTTTTATGGAAAGTATTTTAAACACCTGATAGAGGTAAAACATCATGCATATATGGCTATTAAATACCGTATTTTGAATCTCTAATATGTAGGTGAGAATAGGATGTTATAGATTCTAGAGTTGGAAGAAATTTATCATTAACATGGATTCCTAAGATAATGTAAACATATGAAGTTAGTAACAACATATAACATGAAATAAATATAATTCAAGGATAACTTCGAAGAAAATATCACATGGTGGTAAAAGTCTCATCATGGATAATTATTACTCCCTAATCTCATACAAATCTTCTCATTAGTTAGAATCATTAAAAAATGCATTGGAGCACTATCAGAGTGTACACATAAAAACATGTACATGTTTCTATTTGTCACAAATGAACATCAAATGCAAGGAATAAACAAAAGAATTACCTTTGGAATGAAATGGGTTTCATAATCTTGTATCATATATCAATAAAATTAAATTTCATAAAGATTACAAATATATAAAGGAATTAAATTATTTTTAAATTGATATCTGAATTCATAACCATAGGTCTCAAAATATGGTATTTATTTGAAAAAAATGGCATTAGAAAAGTCACAGAATTGTGTACAGAAACTAACTTTCAAAACAAAGGTTTAAGGAATCAATAAAAGATTTTGAGGAAAGAATAAATATGGATTTTTAATTGAAGAATAGAGGTAAAATTGAATGTTTAATCATAAATCATTCCTTTAATTATTGAAATTATGAAGTTGAATAAATTCTTTATAATAGTGTTTCATAAAAGGATTAAGGGATAAAAAATTATGCTTAATCAGGTTTGATTTTAAAGAACACTTTTGAGAAATGAAATTAAATCATGTATTACCCCATAAATAGAAGGTAGAATAAGCTAGGTATATATGTATGAGAGATACATGAAAATTTGATAATAATTCCATAACATCAAAAGGATATATAATTTGAGATAGTCGGAGAAAGGTCATAACCTAAAGAAAACAAGGTGGTTCGGAAAGATCTCTTACCTTAGGTTACAAAATCCTTTAACACTTACACTAAAAATCATGGACAATCAAATTTGATACATTAATTAGTTAATTCAGAACCTTTTCCATATATATTTGATTTATAATAATTTTATTATGTTCATTTATAATAACTTCAATGAGATATAATGTTTAATTTCATTATTTTGAGGGAGTTCATTTCATGGATTCAAAGTCTGATCACCTATGGATAATTATTGATATTATTTCAAAATAAGACAAAAAAAGAGAAGTTAAATGAAATAAAATTTATATCCTTCTTGAAATTGAAATGGTCCAAAATATTCTTTTTATTCTAACATATGGAAGATTCATTTAGTAAAAATGTTTTCACTATACATTTTTTTTAATTTAGGTGGTTTTACCAACCATCATGAACTGGTTTTTTTTATTTAGTATTATGCCGATATATTAATTATAAAAAATAAAATAAGTTAGAATATACATATTATCATATTTTTTTTAAAATAATAATATTTTTATGACCAACTATGATGGAAGTGGAGAAAAATGAAGTACATTGTTTATGGAGGTGGTGAACCAACCATATTGTAAACAAAATTTTCATTTTAGAATATAATGAAGGGAGGGTGAAATATGGATATTAATCCATAATAATAACATATAATTATATTTAGGATACATAGGTTACTATTACTAGGTGGATGGATAATATAATGTAGAGGTAGAAGAAGAATAAAATTGAAATAGGTTAGTTGAGAATTTTACTTCTTCCTTTGGTTGTCTCTTCTTAGGCTACCTCTTAAGGATCCTCCAAATTGTATTTGGTGAGAATAGAAACAATAATATGTGGTGGAGAGTATTAGGAAGATAATTGGGTAAAAATTTGTAAACCTACAAGGCTTGGAATATGTGGGGATAAGTGGTGGTATTTATAAGTGGAGGAGATGATTTTTTTATTATAATAATTTGTTTATTATTTTGGATCAAGATGACCAATAGTGATGAATAATATGACCATATATATTAAAATGAATATTTTATTTCATAATAATAGTTTTTAAATTATTAATGACTAAACAATTCTTTTATTTATCTTATAATGTTAAATATCATATTTTGTTGTATTCCACTATTCACAAAAACATCATCCATTTTAGAAAAATACCAAAAAATAACCCTAAACATATTTTTACATGCACATTAAAAAATTATAGTCCATTTTATAAAAATAATTATCTAATTATGATAAATTTAATTTTAAATAATTCTTTATTTATTTGAAAAATATCAATTTTAACATTATGATCAATTTCCGTACCCTTTGAAAAAGTTAATATGGTTTCATAATATTATATTATCATTATAAATAAACTTAATATTAATTTGTAAACCCATTTTTTAAAAATAAAATTTATTTTAAATCTTTATTTTTGTTAGAAAATGGAAAATAAAACATTTATGTTTTATAAAAATATAAACACCTATTTT
This sequence comes from Viscum album, assembly GCA_963277665.1. NCBI lineage: Eukaryota > Viridiplantae > Streptophyta > Magnoliopsida > Santalales > Viscaceae > Viscum > Viscum album. Next base: position 175,939,911 of record OY728120.1, read on the forward strand.
ATCACTTAAAACATTTATTTACTTGTATCATGATCTAAATATGACTTATTATCCTTTTATAAGATAAAAAATTTTATTTTACAATTACATAGATGATTTTAATATTCTTATGGTTAGGTTACTGCTCATAACAATTATATTACAATTTCAAAAGTCAATTTACTATTTTGATATTCATATTACAATTTAAACAACCAGTTTTTTAAAGGTTGTATGAGTTCCCTATATTCTATAAATTCCAAAAATTTCATTAACTATTCATTAAATTATATTTCTCTTAAATTTATACATATATGTACCACTTAAAAATTCATATTTCATTAATATCACTTTTCTTTATTTCTACAATATTTCTCGAGAGTGGGATTATTCTGGGGGATCGAACAGATCCAAATTCTCCTATTATTCTTATCTTAATTTCAATTTTTCCAATTATAATACTTAAATTTATTTTTTACATATTTATTATATAATTTAATTTTTAAATTAATATAAGAAAATTTAATTCATTTTATGATTTCGTGCGTATGAATTATATAACATTATATTACTAAATATGAAAAAATTATATATTTAGTAGGGAAATTCCATTGATAAACTTCAAGGTAATTATATTATCCCCCATTAAGAAATTTTACCCTTGAAATTTCATTTTACATTCTATGATGAAAACATGTAAGAGTACTTCTACTTCATGGAATCCAACATTTCCCATATCACCTCCTTGTACTTATAGATTCACCATTGTACTTTGACCAGGTGAGTTGTGTTGTTGTGTATAACTTTATCAATATAGTTCATTATCTTCACCGACTATTCCTCATAAAATATATCATTTTAGATATGTAAATAAATTGAATTTCGTACATGTGATGGGATTTTTTATGTACTTACTCAAGAGGGATACATGTAATACATCACGTATTTGAGAAAGGGTTTGTGTGAGTTCTATTCAATAGACCACAACATCGATGAAATTAATAATATAAAATGGATTTATGTATCTATGAATTATCATTTAATTATTACCAAATATTAAGTTTCTCTTCCATGGTGATATGTGGATATACACTTTATTTCCAACCTCAAATTTGCAGGTATCATCGATGATTATTAGTATAGCACTTCTGTAACATCTTGATACTATTTTCAAGCATTCCAAAACACAACTTTTTATCATTTATTGGTTGGGTTTCATGTCAAGGGGATTTGGGTGAAAATTTGGAAAATTTTTGGAGTTCTTGGGTTGTAGACAGTTGGCTCATGATTTTTCCAAACCATGCCCCCCACTGGTACAAACCATGAAAACAAAGGTATAGATGTTTTACATCATTGGGGCATGGTTTGAAAAACCATGTTCTCACCAAAGAGAAACCGTGAATCCCCCTTATTATGGGTAAACGAAAAGGGAACATGGTTTTTCTAACTATGCAACCCAACCCAACTAACCATGCGTACATGAAATTTTTAATCTAAAATTTAGTTTTAAAATCACGAAACCCCACTTTTAGGTTCCTGATGGGCCGAAATAACCCCCATTTGAAATCTTCATCCTTATAGTCTCCCAAGAGGTGATTTTGGCCCCTCTAAACCCTTCTACAAGTAGAATAAATCTTGGAGAAAAACATTTTATCTCCATCCGGTAGGTTTTCTCTTCCCGTTCTCTTTCTACCACTCTCTATTATTTTCTCCCAAGGGTTTTACTAATCACCATGTGTTGTTAGAGGATCTATTATCATATTATTTATATCTTGGATTGAGTTCTTATTCTTGGATATTCATTGAAGGCTTTATTCCAGGAAGTTCCCCGATTAGGGCTTTGTATTGTGAGATCCTATGATCCTAAGGTAGGTAGTTCCGTTTTGATTGTCCAATTTTATTAACCCTTAATTGTTTCATTTCAATTAAATTTTTTATTTGAATTAAATTACTTGAAATTTAATTCAATTTATTAATTAAAAACCCAATTATATTGAATTGTTAGATTTAGATTAGATTTGGCACAAAATTGGGAAAAACCCCAAGTTAATTGTAGTGGGGTGTGTTTGTGAAATTAATGGAAAATGGTGGAATTTAAATTGTTGAATTTAAATTGTGGAATTGATTTGATGAAATTTATTTCATGTTTTACTTTAGAAATATGGATTAAAAAGGTTTAGATATAACCCCATTGGTTTTATATTATAAAAAGTTATTTTTTGATTAAGAACGTGTGTTGGTTTGTGAATGGAAATTGGAATATTTGAAATGGAGATTGGGATGAATTTTATTTTAAGAAATCATAAAATAAAATTCAAACATTTATTTCTTATTATAGAACACCCAATCTGAGGTAGTTAGTGAGTTATTGGCATAACAATCTTTTAGAAGCTTTATAAATAAAAAAAATACTAGTGTATCATGTCACATCCCTGATGGGATGGTGTTGAGTTCTCATTGGATTATGTTAAAGTTATGTGTGTATAATCATATTATTTTGATCACCTTAAAGTGTGTGAGAACCGATAGGTTGGAATTATACATTTTGGAATATGACCATTTTTATCTCTTGTGATTGTTCTGATATATATTCCATTTTTTGTAAACTATCTTACACATTCATTGTGAATTGATAAATATTTATTTGTATAAAATTATTGTTAAGAAATGTTTTATATCATTTTCCTCATTTGAAATTTAAAGCATTATTTGTTTGAAATATGAACCTAAAAAGCCATTCCAGTTTATTTAAAGTTGAAATCTTTATTCTATTAATTAAATATTGACCTCTTATTAAGGAATCATTGGATTAACCCTAATGGGATTCTAGAAAACTCCCAACCTATTCCTTTAGGTGTTTGTAGATTATCTTTTTCTAGGTTGGAGTAAGGGTAAGTCACCACTTAGTGGATGTAGTAGCTATTAATCCTTAAGATTTAAGAGTTGTGTCCATTGGGAATTGGGTTTTTTTTACCTTACCAATTTTTGATACTTTACTTTGGTACTCTAGGCTATTTATAACTATTTTAATTATAGTACACTTCTCCCTGTAGATTTTTCCTTGTATGCATACAGACTTTTTTAGCTTTCTTCCTTTGAGTTTTTGGAAAATTCAATACCACATTCATATTGTATGATTCTAGGTTCTTGTCTCCAACACATGGGGATTGGGAATTAATTTCTTTCCATGTCCTAGCTAGATCAGTTATTAGGTTACCCAGGTACCTGGGCTAGTTCATGACAAATTGGTATGAGAGGTGAAATTTTTTCATATTACCTTATTGTCAATTTCCAGCCATCGAGCTTGGTGGGATTTCTTTAGAAATGATTATGTTTTATGCTAATTTCAATGTCTTGATTTTGGGTAGTATTATTCCAAGGTGAGTCTTGGACATTAGTTTGGGATGAATAATGGTGGTGTCGAAAAACTGGAGGTGATGAGATTTGATAAAAAAATACCTAAGAAGATATTTTTTAATCATTTGGTTTGTTGATCCATTATTGAACCTCATTTAGCGGATTGGATTGATCTGTGTTCTCAAATCTTTCTAATATTTCCCACGATATGGAAAATACATAAATAACTATAGTGGTCAACATGATTTTGGTGGCATTGTGTTTCTAGTTGGTAGTGACCTACCTCATATTCATCAAAAGTTTTGATTGAACATCAGTCGATTAGAGGCTGATAGTTCCATAGATTGGACCTTGAGTTTCTCTTCCTTTGGTCCAAAAATGAGTTATCATTATCAAGTTAGGGATCAGTTCAATTTCAACCATACCTCACACTCGACTCCCCAACATTGAATTCCATTTCCACATGATTTCTCATAATAGAATTTATCTTATGTGGTATCTTCAAATTATCTTAAGGTGTGTTTCATGGGTATCCAAATTATCATATGATCTCAAAAAAACCATATATCCTACCCAGATCCATGGAAAACAATTTTCTCATTGAGAATATGGAAATTATCTTATGAGAAATGTAAGATAATTCTATTACTAGATAAATTCACTTATGTGTGGTTTCCATTAATTTATTCTTATATGAAACTCCACTACTACTTTGGAATATAATTATACCCTTTATAATAAAGTAAAACAAATAAAAAATAAATTACATAATTTATTAATAAGTTAAAGTTTTAATTTAAATATTTAAAATCTATAAAAGGAAATTAGTAATTCTTAAAGAAATTAAGTACTAAACATCAATTAATTTATTAAATATTAAAATAATGGAAAATATAAATTGAATTAGCAGAACATAAAATTAATTAATGAAATAAAAATAATATTTAAAAAATATCAAAATGAAATAATAAATTCTATGTTAAACAAAATTATAATTAAAATGAATAGAAACATTACCTAAACTTGAAATCATTAAATTAACAAATTTTTTATTTAAACGTAAAATTATAATCAATGTAAATTAATTGGTTAAGACATTATTATAACAAAAAAAACATATTTAATTTAAATAATTTATTTGGAAAAAATGTACAAAAATACAACCACATCAATACCCCCAAACTAAGGCTTTTATTTTACTCAAGAAAAAATTAATCAGGTTTAGTGGATTCAAATAAAACTAATATTTGGAATATTGGGATAACACACTAAATTGGTTTTCAAAATGATTGTACCCCTTATATTTCATCATGAAATGAAAATTTTTACCATTAATAAATTAATTTTTCATTATGTGAAAAAATTATTCTAGTCTTACAAAAACAATTGACCCAAAAAATTCGAATTTAGATTAAACAAATTTCAACTGTATTAAAATTAAATTCCACACATCACTTTAACTCCAAGATAAATGAATCACATAATTAGAAATAAAATAATTATACAATATATTTGGATGAGAAAATTTAAAAAATTAAAATGATTATAATTTACTCTTATAACATCTTAAATAATCAAACAAAATGTTCCACATGGATTAGGATTTTCATTTATTAATTAATTTGAATAAATATCTTTATATTTTGAATCTAAATTGAAATTTTTAAATAAAAAACATAAATATAAAAAATTCTAAATTTTTTTTATTGAAGTAAATCATTTTTCAAGAGGAAAATGAAAAATTAATTACTCCGTTAAATATAAGGGATAATTTAAAACAACCTCTTTAAAGTGGATACTCAGCAATAAAACTTTATAAAAACTTAAAACTACTTAAATAATTTCCTTGAATCTTGAGAAAGAGTCAGATTTTAAATCTTTTTGGGGATTTAGATGGGATCTCACTACGGTATAGATGAGGACATTGAAATAACCTCTACCCCACACTAAATATCAACAATGTCCTCAATTTTGAACCCATGGTGGATAAAACATATAAATTTATTTTTAATATTCAAGTTTATTTATAATATAGTAGATTAAAATCATATTTGAAAAGGCTTTCATGAAAGATTTTTGGTCCACTAGGTCAACTACCCTGAGTGGTGGGGGGGGGGTGAATAAGAGTATGGAAGATTAAAAAAATTTCCCTTTTGATCTTGTTTCATTTAAAAAAAATCTATATTCTATCACTTTCCCATAGAATGGTATAAAAATAAATTAAATCATGCACAAGAAACTCTAATTTTACTTGGTTTACCCTTACCAGGATATGTATAAGGAGTATACAATGACAATGTGATGAAATACCAAATCCACTAAAAGCAAACTGCTATTCATAATGTTTGAAGCAGACTCATTGTCCTTTCTGTTTTACAAAAAATCACAATTTGAAAACTCACTACTCTCTCAACTCAATTGTGCTCACTGATTCTTCAGGTGATCCACTTAAAGTCTATATATTTATAGGTCTATTAATTATCTCCAATTAATTCATCCTCTATTGTATGTAGATTCTCTCTAGATATCTCACTTTCATCCACGGATGACTACCACTTTACCATATATGTATTGGGAAACTAAAAATCTATTTTTCAACTAGTACTATGCCTTGAAGTCATGTTATAACAATTGAACGAAAAAAGTCCTCTTACACACAACTTAAATCTTACATGCAACACTAATCCTATGAACAAGTTCCTTAGATTGTGCGAAACTCCAATTCTTTTGTGAAACTCCCATTACATGAAATTATTACATGAACCAGAGATCGAATTATCTCTATGTGTTGAGGTTCATAGAATAATGGGGGTTACCTCTTATTTCTAAGCATCACCAACCACTACGTGAAATATTGACATGTATTCAAGATCCCCTCCATGTGCACAAAACTCAATTTGATGTCATGTTGGGCACCCAAGTTTCTTTCACACAACCTGATCTTTCACACACATATCCAAATATTTCATGCACATCATGCATTTTCCATTTTTCAATGGTCTGATCCGGAAACATGCCTTGTTCACAAGTTTCCAAATCACCTTCAAACTTACACGAAACTTCCTTTTCCAAAAACACATTTCCCCATATTTTGATTTTGAGGCCTAAAAATTAAGAAAGCACTGGAAAAAAACACCACCTTGTATCTTTTATTTTTATACTACCTTCATATTTTCCACTCGTTTCTCATGTTTTTTTTTCAACTTGGATTTCCAAAAATATTTCTGGAACTCAAAAATTCACCATGGAATCCCTATTTACCAACAAACACAACCAATCCAAAAATGCTTCAATATTACCTTGAAGTATTTTTTCCCAAAAAAAGATCAATCAAGTTATCTGCCACAAAAAATAAATAATAAACTATATTGCGTAGCATGATTAGAAATTTATTACTAGATACGACATTAAATTTTTTGGCAAAAAGATGAGTTTTTGAATATTAGTTATGTTCATGAAGATTATAGAAAAATTTATGAAAAGAAAATAATTAATCAGCAATAATACACAATAATAAAACTCATTAAAAGTGTAGAAAACATCATATTTTAGAGTAAAATTCTCTGTGAAAAAAGTGCTTTCATATCATGGTTTTCAGCAATTTATGTATCAATCGGTGAAAAAAATATGAAAAATTAAAATGCATAAAAATGAGATGAATTTTAATAAAAAATCCCCTAAAATAGAAGCCTTATCTATCTTCATATCCACTAAAACACTCCTCCTTATTTACTTTTATAAATCTCTTATGGATCGATTAAAAACTCTTAAAAATGTAAACATATTTACAATAAATTCTAGAAATATTCATGTTAATTAAAAAATAATTAGCGTTTAGAAAATGAGGAGTGGAATCAAGTTGGTTCATATTCCATATTTTTATGATCATTTGAATTTTTAATACATATACTCCAATGAAAAGATAATGTGAAGATAAGCCCTAAGTGGATTCATAATGGTAAAGAACATGAAATGTTTCTTTATTAATTATCACTTAATTTTATGAAAAGAAAATCTATAAAGAAAAAAGAAATAAATTCTAACACTTCAAAAGGTTAGAACCTTCCCCAACACTTATTCAAAACAAGAAAAAAATAAGGGATTAAAAAACTTGTTAATTCAATGGTATTCAATATTTTAAAAAATAACTCCTCCCCCATAGGTTCCTTATTACCTTCTCTAAAGAGTTTCAGTTGATGTCCATTAACAATAAATGGAACATCCTTACTAGGATATTGAATCTATACAAAACCAATAGGGAAAATGTGAGTTACAATAAAAGGTCCATCCCATTTTGAAAAAAAATTACCTAGGAAAATCTTCAACGAGGATTTTCACACCAAAAACTTATCTCTATTATGAAAATCTTTATTCAATATCAAATTATCATTAATAACGTTGGTTTTCTCCTTAAAAATCCTTAATTCTTCATAAAAACTATTTTGTATCTCCTCTAACTCTTCCGAACACTACATCCTCTTTCTCCCGACCTCAAAAATATTTATATTAAATGATTTGAATACCCAAAATGCATTATGATCAAACTCCACATGAAATTGAAAATCTCTTAAAAAACTATCCTATAAGGTTACATCCCTATTGGAGCCATATAGGAAGTCATATACACCCAAAAATAATCCTCACACCTCAAGATCCAATCTTTCCAGTTCGAGTTGACAAATTTCTCAAGAATATTATTTGTCTATCTATTTGAAACATCATCCATCCCATTTATTTTATAGTCATTGGGTGTAGAAACTTTATGACTTACCCCATGTATTTTTAGAAAATCCTCAGTAGTTATATTACAAAAAAAAGTTTTCTACTCTGTGGTAATAAATCTGGGCATCTCAAGTCTACAAAAAAAATTACTCTTGAAAAAATTGGAAACCATCCTAGAATCATCTTTTCTAGTTGGAATAGCTTTAATCCACTTCAAAACATAATAAACTGAAAGTATAATGTATAATTATCCCATGTAATTTGTAAAAGGGACGATAAAATTCGTTCCCAAAACATCAAAGATGTCACGAAACTACAAAGGTTGTTGTGGCATCTCATGTGTTTGAAATTTTTTTCCCTGAAATTGAAAGATGTACATGTCTTAAAAACTAATGAGAATCTTTGAAAATATCGAGGAAAAATAATCTTGAATCGGGAATCATTCTAAAAGTCCTCTGTGGCCAAAAGTGGCCACAACAGCTCAAATTATGATAGAATTTTTGAACTGTAGGGATTTTAGAATTTTTAATACACCTCCTAATAATATGGTCACATCCCAAATTCCATAAGTAATGATCAACCCATACAAATTTCCTGGACTCACTAATCAAACACACAATTTTTTTTAGAAAACCAGTGTGGAACCATTTCAGCAGCTAATTAATTCAATGTTTTTGAAAACCAATGACTTTTGTCAATAAGAGATGAATACAACTTCTCCCTAAGAAAAATCTATCTAATAGGTTCAGAAAATTATTTATGTTAAAAAAATTCAGCAGGTATCCTACTCAAATTATTGTCCACATTTTTCTCAATTCCTTTCAAATCCTGGATCTCTATATCAAATTATCAAATTAACAAAATCCATCTATCCATCCTCAGTTTTGACTATATTTTCTTTATAAGATACCATATAAAAGAATTACCAGTAACAACCACAACTTTACATCACAAGAGACAACTTTAAAATATTCAAGGTAAAAGACAATGAATTGTAATTTCTTTTAAGTTGTGGAATATTTAGATTGAGTAGCATCTAGAGTCCAAGAGTCATAAGCAATGACATGTGATTTCCTTTCCACACTTTTCCCAAGAACAACCCCTAAAGACCACTTTGTAGCATCATGCATTAGCTCAAAAAGAAAACTCCAATCAAGTAGTTTCAGTATTTGTGGGGAAACAATATTTTGTTTCAATTCATTGACGGATTCCATACAATTATCATCAAAGGAAAAAAGTAATTTCATTCTAGATCAACCTTATCAAAGGCAAAGCATTATGACTAAATTTTCTTATGAATCTCCAGCAGAATCTAGAATGGACAACCAAAGATCTAAAATTATTAATTTTCTTTGGAAACGGTAGTGAAGAGATGATGTAAGCCTTGGAATTTTCCACCTTAATTCCATCCTTATACTCTTGATGACCAAGAAAGTTTCCACTTTGAACCATAAAATGACATTTTTCATATTTCAGAACAAGGTTCTTCTCAATTAAGACTCCATGAACAAATCATAACCTACTAATACATCTCTCAAAATATGGACTAAATAATTTAAAATAATCTATAAACGTTTCCCTTCATTTCATAAGAAACTCAAAAAAAATCTAATCAGGTATATTTTGAAGGTGGAAAGAGCATTGAAAAGTAGGAATGAAATTATCTGATAAGAAATGGTACAAAAAGAAAAATGTATATTGTTTTATCCTAATCATTTGGAGATATGTGAATATGGAAGTATCCATAAAATCTAAATATAATGTAATAATATGAATAACTAGCTAACTATTTAAGTATTAGATCAAGAAAAGGAAAGGGAAATTGGTCCTTACTAGTCACTATGATTAGACTCCTATAATGGTTTCATACACTCACTTGTAGGGCAACCTAGAAAGAACTAATTCTCCAAACTCAATTTTGACAACTATAAATCCACCATTTTAAGAATTATTTGGAAAGGAATTACCCATCGACTATAAGAAACGAGGTATATAATACAAAAAATAAAGTAGGTAGTAACTTATTTCTTAACTACTTCAAGAAGGTTGGGATTTCTTCTCCTTTTAAATAGCCTAAAAGTTTTGCGATCATCCTCATGAAGAATGTTATACATGCACATTGAAGGAATAATACGTGGAAAATTATATAAATACCAGCCTAAGGCCTTTCAATTAATACTAAGGACCTATAAGAGTTTATTTTATTATTTACTCGAAATCCCACATGTAATTATAATATGAAATTGTTGTTTGTCCATTATGTAGGAATATTTCAAATTATCAAGAAAAGTTTTAAGATAAATTATGGGCGGGATATCTTCTTTAAATAAATAAAGTCCTATTGGTTCTTTATGTTTTTTTCAACTACTAAAACATCCTTAAGAATAGAAGAATCACTAACTCTTAGACGTTCAACATAATAATTTTCAAGTAGAAAATTTGTGTCATCCCCAAAATAATTTTCAGATTTAAGTTCACAAATTTGGGGCGACTTTTCTATGACATTTTGATAATAATTTAAATAATTTTCAACACAATATAAACTATTTTCATCCATTAAATAATAAATTTCAGCAGTAGAATTTGATTCAAAAGTTTTAGATACATCCTCATCATTTTCAGTTTCACATTCAGAAAAAACATCACTATTAACATGTTCAAAAAGTCCAAAATAACATACAGATTTTCAAAGGAAAGATTTAATATCAAATTAATTAGTATAACATATTACAAAATTTCTAGAATCAAAATATTCTTCTTCAAAAAAATGTTCATTTTCTAAGGAATTTTCATTTTCGAAAGATTATTTAGGTTGGTTGCATTGAAATGAATTAGGAAACAACTATTTGGAAAAATAGTCAATCATGTTAACTTGGTGTGAAGATCAATCTTCCACAGGGTGTCTCATTGATTCAATGATTTTAAAATCAACCATATTACCTCAAAACTATAATGATAAAGTAACTGTATGAAAATTGATTATTTTTTAGGAGTTTCAAAGAGTGTTCTTTCTAACATTAATAATGAATGTGAACTAAAATAACAATCTTCCATGCCTTGGACATAAAAATAAATAGGAAAAACTAAATATTTAACACTTACCAACTCATCTTAAATAACTCAAGATGGATTAGAAGAGCTCTTTTTAGCGAGTTAGATGAAAATTCAATTTTTCTTGAGCTCTCCTACTTACATAGAAAAAAACATAGAATAAGAAATCACATTTATGAAGGCTATTAAATATATCATCTCATCATAAAAATAATGATTAACAATGATGAAATGGATAAAAAATGTACCTTTATCCTTAAATTTAATAGGGAGTGGGTGTTGAATCATGGAAGAAACATTTCTTCTGAAATTAACTTTCTCACATCCCTTTAACTTCCTCTTGTGTGTGAATTTCCTAAAGGATTTTTCATAATGAGGGATTTGTTTTAAAACAACTTACAAAGGAATTTTAATTTTAACTTTTCAAAATGTTTTATGTACCCCATTATCTATTTTAGTTCACCATTGGTCTTAATAGGCAGGTAGCCAAAAGGTCTAGGTAGTGGTTCCCAATAAATATTAACATCATCATTAACTTTTTTCCCTTTGTAAGAACCCATTAAATTTCTAGAATCCCTAAAGGTTCATTCAAGATTAATTTCCCAATTTTTATCCATTTTTTCTTGTTTAATTGGTGTATGGATAACATGTTGTTGTGAAGATTCAGCAGGTTATTCAAAAATTTATGTAGGTGGTTTTTAATCAGTAGTACGTGATATTGACACTTGTTCATGTGATCTATAATTTATTTTAGTAGATGGATTTTTTTTGTTTCAGGTTCTTTTTCAATGTTTTCATGTCTGGGATTTTAAATTTTAGTTCCACTTCTCAAGAATATTTCATTCACATTATCTCTTCCTCTTACATTCAATTTATATTGGAATATAATATTTTCACTTCTTGGATTATTTAGACTACTGATTTTAGTTTCCATTTTACCAATTTTTCTAACCATGTTTTGTATAAAAATTTTTATTATAGTGAAATATATTGTTTTCTTTTAAACATTTCTTCAAGGTGTGAATGATTTATTTTATTTCTTTGTTGTTTTTGATTCTCTTGATTATGAAATTTTTTAAAATTCCGACCAGTTTGTTTTCTATACAGATTTTGGTTACGCCTCAACTGTTGATCAAAATATCAGGACTATAAATTTCTATTTGGTTGATCATTAGACTTAAAAATATTTTTTTGTAGTTTTTTCCAACCTTATTTGAAGTTATGATTTGAATTAAATGGTCTAGATTAGAAATTTTTATTGGGAAACTTATTGTTCATGATTTTATAGAATGTTTTTCTAGGAAATACCCCATTAAGAATTTCATAAGTTTCTTGCAGTTGTGGAAATTGACCATTAAAATGATTAGTGTTAGAAATAATTCTACAATTCATTTGAATGTGATAAACCAGTTCATGTTGGGATTTTGAAGAGGCAGAATTAGTCAACATTTACTTTATCATAATATAAATTTCACTCAACTGACTCTCTATTTGACTATTTTTATAATTGGAAGAAGACACTTCCATAGAACGTTTGACATGAATTAGACCCATAGTACCAAACTTTGGTGAATATTGGGCCATGTTAGAGATCATCTTCCTATCATCAATAAGAGTATTATCAAATAACACACCTCTTGTAGAAACATCTACCATAATCCTATCCATCAAGACTAAACCTTTATAAAATTATTGGATTAGGAGATGGTTAGAGATTTTATGTTGAGGTATGCAAGATAAAAGCTTCTTAAATTTCACCCAATATTCAAGGAGAGTCACCCCTTGAAACTACATAATTCCACAAATGTCTTTACTAATAAATAATTTTTTTTCTAAAAATATCTTATTTAATTTATTACAAATCCCTATGGTGGTGGATTATGAGTAGTAGAACCACTACTTCCCAAATCCATTCAAGGAAAATTTAAAAGACATCTTTTTTATTTGGTCCTCACTTACACAATAGGGGTTCATGGTGATAGACACCATATGAAATTCTTGAAGGTGTTTGTGAGGGTCCTCTCCTAACAGACCATGAAAATTTTTTAGATGATAGATTACTCCAAATATTAGTTAAAAGCACAAGAAATATTAGGGTAGAACAAGAATTTTTAATAATTTCATAGTTTATGAGAAGCATGATCATTCAAGTTCCTTTTATCTTCCGCTTGTTAAACAATTTGTAAATTTTATATTCCAAAAGAAATTTCTTTCAATGTTTCTTTTTGTAATTTTTTCATCTTTTCTAAATTTTCAAACTGAAAAAATTGATTATTATTTTATTTTTCCACTTTTCAATTTCTATTATTGTAATAACTTTTATTTTTTGATTTTTTCAGGCTATTGGACATGCGACATAAGTTTTTTAAAGGCGTCATTTTATTTTTCAGTTTTTAATTTTTTTGTGTTGGTTATATATATATATATATATATATATATATATTCACCCCTTAAAAGCATCCCCAAAAATGGTGCCAATTGATTATCAGGGTTTTTCACATCACTTAAAACCTAACTCAAACTAAAAAACCTAAGAATTGAAATAAATCAGTAAAAATGATTGTCTATTAGAGAGGAATCCCTATAGTAGTGATTTTGTATTGTATTTTTTTATTTTCTAATTTTATAATTTTTATTGTTTTTTGATATATTTAAATATAAATATATAAAAATAAAAAGACTAAAAATATGTAATAAATTATAAAAATAAATGAAACAATTGACATTATACCAGAAACAAAGAAACACTGAAAAATTGATAGAATGAAGAAGCCTCAACCCGACTAATGATTTAAATAGATCAGTCTTTCTTTATGGATTCTAATGGTTTTCACAACAGTAATTATTTCAGTTCTAGTCTTAAATATGAAATCTTGAATTTAATTTAGTTAATTAAAATGAGATTACAATTGAGATTTTGGAAAAATATCTCCTTTCTAAATGAGTTTGTGAATTTTTTCGACGATCTTCAAAATCAAAGACACGGATGACACACGCTATACTCACATTTCTTCAGTCAACAAATGAGAAATTTAAAGAGAATGAATCATCTAAAAACTCCAAATGAAATAAAATTAATGAGCCACATTCAGTTCTTGTCACATTCTAATAAAAAATTCTCCATACCAATAACCTAATAAATATGAGTAATAAGATGACATATCAAATAAATATCAAAGAAGTAATCACATTTTTTGATTTCAATATTCTTGGAAGGTTTTACAATTGAAAAATGAAAATAAATTGAAACTAAAAAAGAATTCATGAGTGGAATACACTAGTTTTGGCTACCAGAAATGTAGTTTGGAATCTCCATTGAGTAGCATCACACATCCATATTTATCCTCACCATCTTCTAGAGTTAAAGTGGTTTGCCATAATATATTTTTGGGTTTTCCACCATCACCACTTACATTGTCTCCAAAAATCCCCATATATTATACTATCCATACCCCCAAAACATTTCCCTCTCTCTCTATCTTTATTTTGAAAATATTTTCATGTATTCTCCTTATATTTTTTCATTTCATCCCACCGACTTATCATGCTAAGATCACTTGATGGTCATCACTACAAGTATAATTTTTCCTATGACCTATTATCACAATTATGTCACATTGATAAAATACTATAACAATCACCGATGACTACATAAAATAATTAAATACTCAACAAAATCCCATGTGTCATTCCTTCTTTATAGAATTACTTCCATATTCATTAAGATAATATTACCTCAAACAATAGTGACACCATCGATTATAACATAAATTTAATAAAGAAACTAATTTGAGACTCATTAAGATCCATTTACTCATTCAAGATGAAGAAAAAAAATCCTGTGACTTCATTCCCACAATTAATCAAATACACATGAAAAACACTTACTTAAAGAGATCATCAACTTAACTCGAACACTTGAATAACCAAACCCTAGATCAGTTTCTTCAATGAAACTCGTTCCCACTCCATTGAGGAATACCGAATCCCAAAACCCTATTCCATTGAAGCTAGAATGTGGATTCAATTTCATTTAGTAAAAAAAAACTCAACACGGAGAATCATGGTCCAAAAAAACCTTATGAACTCAATTAATCTTTTTAATTTCATATACATAATTTTTTCGATTCAGTGATAAGAAAAATACATAACAAAATTCATAATACCTTGTTCCAATATCAACCCCACCACGTAGATCAACTAACACTCTTGGTGGGATTTATTCAGCAACTGGTCTGGGTTACACTAATTCCAATACCTTGATTTAGGGTAGTCTTAATCTGAGGGGAGGATTCAACCTCAGTTTTATCTAAACAATGGAATCATCAACAAAAAGTTGGTTACAAGTTTTGATAAAAAAACCCTCAATATGATCTTCTTTAATAACTTGGTTTGTTTATCCAATATTTACCATCATTTAGAAGCTCATATTGACTGGTGTTATTGAATCTAGATTGGATTTCCCAGGGCAAGTAAACTACAATCAAAAGCATTGTGGTCATTGTGATTTTTGTGGCATTGTGGTTCAAGTTTCCCGTGACCTACCTCATCTTCTTCAAATGTTTATATTGATCTTTGATTGATCGATGACCAGTAGTTCCAAGAATTTCCCTCAAGTTTCCCTTTAATCATTTGAAAAATGATTTATCATGTTCATGTTATGGATTGGTTCAACATCAATCAAACCTCATACTTGACTCCCCACATTCGAATTCTATTTCCACATGATTTCATGTGATAAAATTTTTCTTATGCGGGATCCTTAAATTATATTATGGTGTGTTTCATGTGTATCTAAATTATCATGTGATTTTAAACAATTATATATCCTTCGTAGATCAATGGAAAACAATTTTCTCCTTAAGAAAATGAAATTATCTTATGAGAAATGTAAGATAATTATACTACTATATGAATTCACTTTTGTGTGGTTTCCATCACTTTATTCTTATGAAAAACCCCACTATTACTTTTGAATTAAAATATATCATTTTCAATAAAATAAAAAAAATAAAAAATAAAAATATAATTTATTAATAATTTAAAACTATTAGTTAAATATTAACAATATAAAAATCATAATTATTAATTCAAAAAGAAATTAATAATTAAACATAAATTAATGAATTAAATATTAAAACAATGGAAAAGAAAAATTGAATTAGTAGAAAACAAAATTAAACAACGACATCAAAATAATATTTTAAAAAAATAAAAATTAAATAATAAATTCAAAGTTAAACAAAATTATAATTAAAATGAAATGAAAAATTAAAAGAACATAAAATCATTAAATTAATAGATTTATTATTTAAACATTAAATTTTCATCAATGTAAATTAATTAATTAAAACATTATTATAACAAAAAAACATAATTAATTTAAATATGTAATGTGGAAAAAATGTATCAAAATACAACCACATCAATAACCATTATAAATTGTGCAAAAAGTGTCTATATTATCCATCCAAAATGAATAAAACTATGAACTCATCCACAGTGGTTGGTTTATACCAACGTTCAATAGCCTCTATCTTTGATGGATCCACTGATATACCCTCAGTTGAGATTATATGGCCCAAAAATGAAAATTTATTTAGTTAAAATTTACACTCGGTAAATTTTTCATATAGCTTCTCCTTCATTAGTGTCTTCAGTACGATCCTTATGTGACCTTTATTATATTCTTTACTATTTTAATAAATAATAATATAACATATAAATACTACCATGAACTGATCAAGGTAATATCTAAAGTGATTATTCATGAAATCCATAAAAATATATGGGGAATTAGTTAGACCAAATGGAACCACTATTTATTCATAGTGTCTATACCAAGTACAAAATGATGTATTTAGTATATCATCCTTTTTAAACCTTAATAGATGATATCTAGAGTTAAGGACAATATTGTAAAAGTATTGAAATCCATGTAGTTGATAAAAAATTAATTAATACATGGAAAGGGATAATTTTTCTTTATTATGATCTTTTTAAGTTCCCAATAATCAATGAACATTCCCATTGATCTATCTTTATTCGTAGAAAAAAAATTCACCCCAAGGTGACACATTTGGATGAATAAATCCCTTACCAAAATTATCCAGGGCTTTCTTCTTCAATTCCTACAACATAATTGGATCCACTATATATGGATTATGTGAAATATAAGTAGCACTATGTATGTGTTCTATTGAGAAGTCAACTTCATATTTCAGTATAATACTATAAAACTCTTCCAAAAAGACATAAAAAACTCCCACATAATAGGAATATCATCAATTTTTAGTTTCTACCCAACCATATGTGAAAAGTTTCCCTTTTTAATGGGAATAAAGACCTATATAATGGATTTGATCCACATCAGAAGATCATACTTATCATCACATTTATAGATGATCGTAGGTTAGTTGGGAATATTAAATGTGGCTTCCCTTCCTTAGAAAATGATCTGGGGATTATGTTGAGAAATACAATACATGGCTAGGATAATATCAAATTAAACAAAAGTAATAATGAATCTATTTTCATGATGAATATTCACACAAACTTCAACTACATAAGAATTGTATAATTGAGATATGATCATCACACCATTAGGGTTTTCACTGCTAATTCAACACCCATTCATTTAGGATGGGAATTGACAATCCCACAAACATTTCATGATATAAAGGAATTAATATAAATAATATAAAATAAGATACTTCAATATTTGATCTTACCTTTCACCAAAACAACATTATTGTTGTATATTTAATCCCCTGTTAAAACCACGATGGTTAGAATAAGCATCAAGAATCATTAAAGAGAGTGATTAATCCAGAAAAATCATTTATAAAATGCCTAAATCATGAAACCTTAATTTTAATCTTGAACACATTATATTTATACTAGTTCATTCATGATTATAATATATTAAAATCCATTATCATGGTTTGTAAATAGTTTGTGAATTGATAAAACATATCCCTCTAGAGAGTCAAACCAGGTGTATAACATGACCCATTTTCATGCACCAGGTGACAATCAAGTCAAATCCCAATGAACAATTTTAGAGCTATTACCACTAAGTAGAACTATTTTATATCCAAATACACTTGAAGTATCCATATTATGATGTAATTTCTTTTAATCCACTTGATATATCCTTCACAAAGATTCCAAGATATTTTCCTATACTTAGACATATCCTTAGTTTTTTCAAAAATGTTTTCTAATACATGTTTATAAAGGTTAACTAAACCTTTATCTAATACTAACTATAGTGACCCTTAATTTTCATACATAAATATTAAATCTTAATTAAATAATTTTGATTTGATTACATAATGATCCATGATAGAATCATTTTGGTCAAGTGCCTTTAGAAAATTAAACACATAGACAACTGGTCTATAAGTGAGCGACATTATCTCATAATAAGTTCATCATAAATATAACCCTTCTTATACATATTATGCATAATAACTTTATCTATAACCTAGGAAAAGGAAACATAATATTGGGTGAGATCAGATTCTTAGTTAGGGTAAACAAATGAGATATCAATATAATATGGGAAAAAGGTATGAGAACTTGTGAATAAAATTTTAAAAGCATACCCTGAATATCAAAGATCATAAACATGAGTCATGGAATAAATAATGGTTATTAATAATACATGAATAAAAAATGAATAAAATACCTGATCTATGAGGGAATAACAATGGTAGAATACATAGATTTTTGGAATATACATCATCATAAAAAATATTTTTTCATGGCTACCCACCAAGACATTCATAAAATTTAATGATTAGAATGAACAACTATATACCTTATTTAGGATTGGGATAACCTCCCACATACAAACTTTTAGTTTTGGGATAAACTCCCATGGACTCTATTTTTAGTATTGGTATAGCCTCCCATTTACCCTCTTTTGGTCTTGGGATAGCCTTCCATGTACGCTCTTTTTGGATTGGGATATCCAAACATGCTCTCTTTTATCTCGTAGAACATTAATCCCTACCTAATTCACTATAGGGAGATATAGGGCCCCCCATCACATAATCTACACATTTTTGGTCCACAATATCATAAAATAGTCATCACATATTAAGACATGAAATGAAACTGGTTTCATAAACACTTTATCAGAGCATAACCCATAGAAAATAAAAGAGTTCAATAAAAATTTAATCATTTTATCATAGGATTTCCCATGGAAAAAGAATGAGTTTCATATACATTTTGTCATAATAAAAATTAAATAAAAAATTTTCTTTGAAAATAAACTTGAAAACACATAAAGTAACTTTTATATCATTGAGTGTTCATGCCGGTAAGAAATAGTATTCATGCCATAAATGATAATACAATGATTCCATTGAAATTTTGGTATAAATTCAAAATATCCTTATTAGGAAAATGAAAAGAACATACATTTTAAACAATATTATAACAATTAAACTAGGGTAAAAATGTCTTTAAAAAATCATTGGATAATTTTAAAAACTTTTTTTTAAAACATTTTTATAAAACATAGACATGTAAGAATGAGTATTTTCAAATGAAATGTAAAATAAAGTTTAGTTTACTTGAAACCATTATTTAAGACACTTAAGTACATAAATAGGTGAAAATTAAGGGAATAATATTATTTTTGGTAAATAAATATAGGATAAGAATGTTTATGGAATTCGTGGGAGGTAGATCATAATATTTCATCAATAGATGAATAAACATAAACAATACCAATAAACTAATATATTATAATGTAAAAAAATTAGAAATTTTGTATCTATTTAATTTAAATCCCCATGGAAAAAGAAAATTTTATAGATATTCATATCCCAAAAAATTGATCAGAATAATCATAAAATGAATTCATAGGAAATATAAAACCACTCAATAGAAACAAGTAGTGAATACAACATCTGTCCCACAAAAATATCAATGAGAAAAAAATCCATTACTACATTCATAATCTTTTTAATCATAAATCCCATTATATAATAACATAAAATGAGACCTTAAATATCATTAAAATAAGGATATTCAGGATACAACATGTCTAAGGGGAAGTATATACACTATATAAAAGAAACAAGTGGTAAATATTGACTATGTCTCCCAGAAATAAAAGAGCGACTATAAATCCCTTAACTCAAGTCTCGACTTACTTCACACACATTTGAACATCTATTATAATAAATATTACTTTATTATAAATTTATTAAAAATAATAATTATATGTATCACTCTATATACTATTTACTAATTAACTTTTATTACCTTTTTATTAAAAATTCCTTGTTAGATGAATATTTCAGAAAATAACCATTATATAAATATAATATATATTCATTATATTTGTATTTATAGTAACATATAAAATTTATAGATATAAAATGAATAACCCCATTCATGGAGATGGTAGGCCCTACATATGCATGAATGCCACTTCCATTTTTTTGATAGACGAAACAAGAAGAAGGTAAATGATATATCACCTTTATAGAGTAATTATTTTTTCATATATATGACATATATTCATTAATCTTATCCTTATTACATTCCACATAAATTTGAAGTGAAAAACAAATCACATCACTTCATGAGACGGTAGTATGTCGTATAAACAAGTGATGTTATCGTATTCCCATAGAATGGAAAGTTAAAAGGAATATGTGATATTATAACTCTATAAGTATAATAATTTTACTAATATAATATATTAAATTTATATCCATAATTTATCCTTTTGTAAGAGGCATTGATGGAAAACAAATTACATTGGTTTGTGAGAAGATAGTCGACCGTACACATGATCGATGCCTTCATTTCCATTGAAGGAAGAAAAGATTAATATAGGTTATGTCATAAAAATAAAAACATATCAGTATATGTTAGATAATGGTGTTATTATATTGTGTTTATTAGGACATGAATGAAGGTATTAATAGAATAAGTAAAGAGAAAGAGATTAGTGAAGAAAATTATCTTCACTTAGAAAAACTTCCTTTAGATATCCTATTAATTTCCATAGGATTGGTATTTTGGGAAGACTAGAAGATCTATAACGTGGATAAGGATATTTGGAAGATATTTTTAAGGGTAATTTTTAGTAAAATATCTTAATAGTTGTGAATAAGTGACGGAAGGAAGTGGCCTTTCATAATTGAGGAGGATCAACATTTTTGTGAATACCCAAAACAAATAAATAATGGGAAGTCACTCTCATCCCAAGTGATTCAAAAAATTATAAATAAAAAATGGGAGAAGATATTTTATATGTGCACCACCATAATAAAAACATAATTTTTAATCATGTTATACTTTATCAATTAAATATACTTACTTTTACCTTTTATTTTTCAACATGGTAACTAGTTTTTTTATTTATTTACATAGGTGATCTATCTATTAATACTAAAAATAAAGTGATAATTTTTATATAATATTGAACCAATGATTATAAATATTAAGTCCAATTTATCAAATATAAATCATATGTGTTTGGAAAATTAATTTTAACATAGGAGCATGTAACATTCCAAACCCCATTTTATCCTTAATTGTGGTAATTTATTTTTACTTTTTTATTTATTAATTATAACAAAATATTATGGTGGAATAATTAAATAATTTTAATTATTATTATAAAAAATATTTCACCTATTTTAAAAAATTAAATTTACATAATTAGTATAATATAATTGAAAATTAAACCCATAGACTTGAAAACTTGGTTTTTCAAAGAAATAGTTTTCATATGTTTTGGATGTTTTAATATCAAAATTAATTATGAAATTGATTAAAATGAACTAAATTGGATTAATTATGATATAATAAACATAATTTTATTTTTAAAACTATATTAAAACAAAATTTAAGTTGTAAATTATTTACATAAAAAGGTAGTTTATAATAAAAAATAGTATTTTTCACTTTTCATAATAAAAATTAACTTTTCAGAAAAAACCCAAAAAATTCACCCTATGAAACTTTTTTGATGTTGGTTCAAAAAATTAATGTAATTATTAAACATAAATGTCTTTTACGTGTAAAAAAACTAATTTTATTATTTTTCTAAAAAATCTATAAAAATAATTTTTGAGAAAATGCATTTTCAAAGTGTATAAAGAATTTACTAAAAATTAAGTATTTATTTATAAGTATTTCTTATTTTTCTAAAACATTTATCATAATTTTTTTAAAAAAATTATTCTTATTCTTGAATTTTTTTTAATAGATAGGTTATAATTTTAATGTTCAAATTATAATATTAATAGTATGTTGTAGTTCATTAAAACTCGGTGTTGCATACAACACTAGCTTCCGAAGAAATTAAATTTTTATGAAAAACATATTTCATAAAATATAGGGATATTATAACATAAATATCCTATAATGATACATAAACATCAGAAAAAGGATTATAGGGATATCTCGAAACTCCCATAAAGACTTGTTCATGCTTTTGTGTGCCACTAATGGAAATCAAATGCAAGCCATACACATAAGAGTTTCCCAAGGAAAGAAATGGGTTACATAATATGGTCTCATATCACAGTAAGATATATTTCATAAATTTCACAAATATAAGAAGGAATTAAATATTTTTTATTTTCATAAATTAATTCACAATTCTATGTCTCAAAATATTTTGTTCATTTGTAAATAAATGTCTTGAGAATGGGTAGAGAATTGGGCATTGAAACAAACATTCCAAACGATGGTTTAAGGAATCAGTAGAAGACTCTAAAGAAATAATAAATATGGAATTTTATTTATAAACCAAAAGTAAACCAGAATGGTATCCTTAAAATATTTCATTAATAATTGAAATCATAAATGAGAATAAATAATTTAAATTATTATTAAAGAAAAGGGTTATGGGATATAGAAGTTCCCCTTAATAGGGGTTGATTTTAAAGAGCATATCTGAGAAATGAACATTGAAGCATTTATTACCACATAAATTTAAGTTATAATTATCTAGTTATAAATTTAAGATACATATATACCTAAGTTAGAAGACTTCCATAACATAAATTAATAGAGAATGTGAGATAGGGAGAGAAAGGCCATAACCTAAACTAAATAGGGTTGTTAAGAGAGACCCTTTACCTTAGGTTCCATTATATTTCAACACATGAACTTAACATCTGGGATAATCAAATTAGATTCATTAATAAATTAATTAATAATTTTTCTAAATATGTTTTATTTAATATAATTTTATTATCTTTATTTATAACCATTTTAATGATATATAATGTTTAATTTTGTGGTTCTAAGGGCATTTGTTTCATGGTTCCAAGGTTGGATCACTTACAGATAATTATTGATGTTATTGAAAAAATATAATAAAAATATAGAATCTAAATTAAATGGTATTATTTTCATTGTATAAATTTATATAGTCCCAAATATCCTTTTTTTATAATGGGATGATTCATTTAGTAAAAAAGTTAATTTTATACTATTAATTAATTTAGGTGGTTTTACCATCTATCACAATCTAGTTTCATTTTATTGAATATTATATATATATATTCATCATATAATATTAAATAAGTTATTATAATCTTATTATAATCATATTTACAAATAATAATATTTTTTTGACCATCCTTAAAGGCGGTGGAGATAAATAAAGTACATTGTTCATGGAGCAAGTGAACCAACCATATTGTAGACAATGTTTTCATTTTATAATATAAATAAGGGAGGGTATAATATGGATATTAAATCATAATAAAAACTTTTAATTATTTTTAGGATACATATTTTACTATGAATAGGTGTATATAAAACATAGATGAGGCTGTAGAAGGCAAATAGAATTGAAAGAGGTTAGTTGAGAATTTTACATCTTCCCTTAGTTTTATCTACATAGGTTACCCCTTAAGGCTCCTAAAAATGGTATTTTATGAGACCATATTCTCTAGTACATGGGTTATATTATTTTGAACATAATTGGATAAAAAAAATTAGTCTCAAATGTTTGTAAGATGTGTGGATAAGTGGTGGTACTTAATAGGAGAGTAGAGAGGTTTTTTGGAATATTATAATCATTAGTTTATTATTTTATATCAATACATTCTATAACGATGATTTTTGTAACCATATAAAGTAAATGGGGAATTTTATTTTGAATTAATGGGTTCTTAAATCATACATGGCCAAATAATTCATGTATATAGCATATAATGTAAACATAATGTACATTGTCATATTTTACCATTCACAAAAATGCAATTATTTATGAAAAAATCAATAAATTAATTATAACCATTTTCTATAATTTAGATTAAAAAAATACATTTTATGAAAATTATTTATTAAATATGAGAAATGTAATTTTTAAATAAAATCCATATTTATTTAAGAAATAAAAGTTTTCATATTGTGATTAATTTTTGGACCCTTTGAAAAATTAATTATAGTGTTATAAAATTATATTATCATTTTAATACTAATTAATATTAATTTATAAACACATATTAATATAATTAAAATTCATTTAAAATTTTTATATTTTTCATAAAAATATAAATAAAAAATCTATGTTTTATAAAAGTATAAAAAAATGTTTTATCATTTAAAACATTTATTTAATTGTATCATGATATAAATATGTTATATTATTATTTTATTAGATACCTAAATATCATTTTAAATTTTTATAGGTGATGTAACTATTCTAATTTTCATGTTACTATTCTTAATGGTTAGATTCCGATTCTAATGGTCAAATTACTTTTTCAATGATCATATATGAAACAGTCATATGGGTCCCCTACTTTTTATAATTACCTCACATTTCATTGATTATTAATTAAATTCTATTTTATCAAAAATATATACATATCTTTTCATTTTCATAATGTATATTTCATTACTAATATTCTGCTTCATTTCTATAGTATTGTTCATGAGGATTATTATTCTGGGGGACTGAGTAGATCCAAATTTTCCTATTTTTATTATTTATTATCTATTTTTTCCATTTTAAGACATTAAATTTTGATGTTCATATTTATTTTTCAAATATAATTTTTTAATTAATATAATAAAATGTAGTTGGGTGTACCATGTGGTGTATGTGAATTATATAATATTATATTACTAAATATGACACAATTATATTTTCTGAAGGGAAATTATATTTATAAAATTCAAGGTTGTTAAATGTAAAAGGGATGTATATAGTGTATGGGACTCACTTACTATTTAGGCATGTACTTAGGAGATCTATTCATGTGGTCCAATGTAAATGATGTATTGATTGGACGACATGGGATGTTGGTATAGGAAGTTATCCAGGCATGTACTCAGGTACACACCGATGTATGTGGTCCACTATACATGATGTGAAACTCTAAATAACACACCCTGGGATATTTAGCAAAGACTCATAAATACTTTACACCACTAAAGTCCCACTACTATAAGCTGGACATATACCAATGGTTTTGGAAAACCCATTGGTATAAGTATCATAAAATGATCGTATACCAACAGTTTGGCCAAACCCATTGGTATATGTACTATAATACGATACTATACTAATTTTTTTGGTAGAAATGTTGGTATAAGTGATGGTTATACGAATAGTTTAGATAAACATGTTGGTATAACCCCCACTTAATGACCCTATACCAATGGATTTTCCAAAACCATTGGAATAGGTCCCAAAATTCAAAATACCTATACCAAAAGCTCGGAAAACCATTGGTATAGGTCTATACCAATGATTTTCCAAGATGTTGGTATCAATATTTTGTTTTTTAACAAATTATTTTATCAAATAACGTTTAATGAATCAAAAATTAATTTAATTATAAATATATATTTAAATATTAATCGTATTATGATTTTAAAAAACAATGTATCTTAGTGGTTATGTCATAAAAATATATATGAGATGTATGGGATTCAAAACCAGATGAGTGTTTACTTTTGAATTACCAATAAAAATGGTTTTGAAAACTGTTTATATAGGTATTTCATATTACCTATGCCAACTGTTTCCCAAAAACGTTGGTATAGGTCTATATCATACCATACAATCCAACGACCACCCAAACTATTGGTATAGACTATACTAATGGTTTTGGGACCAATACCAATGGTTCCAAACCATTGGTATAGAATTTTTTGTCCAATAGTGTCCATACATGTCATGTAAAGGTTATATTCCATTTTATATTTAAATTTAATGGAAACTCGAGCTTCCATAAGTAAAATGATACACAATGTGTGTTTCATGGACTATACACTGTTGATTTTTTTATTCACTAGATTCAGAATCAATGAAACTTTTGATTCTAGTTGTTTAACCACAACAATAACATCGTCTACATTGATATCTCTCATTATTATGCCTGTCAAATACAACCTCACCACTTTCATATGTTGCTTCCCCTCCATTGATGTTTCTCCATCTGTCCAATGCCAAAACCACCCTAACCTTCTTCACTATTCATAAAACACCTCACACATCGCCACATTCCTGGATGATGCGTGCTTCCCTACCACACAATATGAATATATTATTACTTTTCAATATAATAGTCATCATTCATTATCCACCTCAAAAACCTAAGACTCCATATTTGTTATTATAGCCATTGAAAATACTGATAGTGACATTTATTCATAATTAGGAGGTACAAAAATGATGGGGGGTAAAAATTGGGTCTGATGTAATTTCATCCACCTATAATTTCGCTAAGGACATGTTCGTCAATGGAAAAAATATATTCAGGGTATCAAAATGAAAATCATGGGAAAAAATGAACTAGAAAAGGGTGGGAAAAAGGATCATTATGGATTTGTAATCAATCATCCCCCAATCCTCACTGAGCTTCACCATTTCTCCATGTTCTTCCTTATCCTTCATGAATTGTCTCCAAATATGATCATAATTATTATCATTATTACTTAATTGGAATTTATATTACACTAATAATAATGAACATTTAATTATAAAGAAATAAAAAGAATAATTCAACACAATAATCATTTAGATACATATAATAAAATAATAATTGGTAATTAGAATTTCATTAAATGAATTATGAAGTGAAAATACAAGATTAATTTTTCTACCTCATAATTATTAGGATAAATCTTTAAAATCCAATATCTATGATATGTAACTAGTCAAAATCTATGAATAATTATCTCTAATAGTCTATCTTCATCTATTTCCTCCTCTCAAGTTTTTTCTCAATGTAAAAAATGGCTAACATTAGACAGAGGTAAAAAAATAATATATATAGAGAAACTAGGTTTGCTAGATATTTTATTAGAAATATAAAAACATCATGAAAATATATTTTCACTTGAGTGAATTAATTATACCTCTCCTAGAGAAATAACACAGTTTAGATATAACTGTGGTTTCTGAATTTCTATCCAAGGCTTTATTTAGGATATTTTAATATTCACACATACTGGATAAATAAATAATATTAAATTAATATCAAGTATCCCTTAAATAACAACTATATTGGAACATAAAAAAAATTCATCCTAAGGGTAAACACCCTTTCATGAGACTAATGAGGTATTCATTTTTTTAATATATATAATAGTATAAAATTATAATTATAAACATTTAGTCACCTGAGAATCTAATACTCAAAAATCAACTAAGTACCACCCATTTAAAAACTTGGGTCCGTACATATCCACCCATCAATGAATGTGAAATCTGAGTAGGAGATTTTCATCTCCGTGTCACTAGATTAGAACCTTTTTCTTGGTATATATATCACTTATAGAATGAATAGTATGATACCCATGGGGAATAAATTTATAACTTATTTATTGATTGAGATACTCCACCATCTATATTTTATCCACATGCTAATTATATAATTATCTTAATTTCATATTTCAAACCACATTTTTGGGTAACTATAAATTCCCACGTAAGAATTAAATACATATTTAATGGAAATATTTTTATTTTGAGGTAATATTGTCACATTTCAATATACCTAGAATATTTGGTAGGTTATCCAAGTTGAATTTTTAAGTGGAGTTTTTGAAAGAGAAGTATCTCGACTCAATAATTAAGTTCTAAGAGGAGAATCTCCACTAAAAAAAATTTAACCAAGAGGAGTATCTTAAATCCATTATTTTTTTTACTAATATTAGGATCTAAAGTAAAAGAATTTTGTTCCCAAGATAAGGATTTAAACACATTGTAGTAGGATCTTCCCTCAATAATTTTATTTCCAAGACAAGAATCCTGAATAATGGAATTTATTAGCAAGAAGAGGATATCAAATTAATGAATTTGTTTAACAAAAATAAGATCTATAATTTAAGTATATTTTTACCAATAGGGGAATCTATACTCAATGATTTTGTTATTAAGAGGCGGATCTCAATTAATAGAATTTATTACTATGAGGGGCATCTTGACCCATGTTAATTTTTTACCATTAGGAGAATATTTGTTCAAGTAATTTTATCCCTAGTAAAGTATATCGAATAAAGGATTTTGATAACAATTGGAGATCTCAAATCAATACATTTTTTACCAAGTTGAAAATCTTGGATCAATGATTTTACCAACATGAGTAGGATCATAACTCTAGGAATTTTTATATTAAGAGGAGGATTTAAACACCATGTTTTTGTGAACTAGGAAGAAAATTTTATTGGATTAATGAATTAATTACTGAGTGGAGGATATATACTCAAAGATTTTATTAAAAATAATAAAATCAAAACTTAAGATTTTTTCCCCTAGAGAAGGATCTTAACTAAAGAGATTTGATACTAAGAGGGAGATATTAACTCAAGGAATTTTTCTTTTTGATAACATACACCCATATATGTGAAGGAATAAGAGGGATGTCATGAATTTTATTTGATAATGTGAATAATGAATGGATGTGTAACATTAAGGGTATTTTGATCCACTTGGATGATGAGTATACAGATAAGGTAAATTATATATTAATAATGACCCATTTAAAATAAAAGATAATGGTAAGTGGGAATTGGTGGACCTTCTTTAATGGAGAGACATCACCACACAATTAGATTATAGAGCATGTAATTTGTAGTACCATTATTTAGGACCATGATTTTTTAGTGTGAAATTAGATATTAATATAAAATTATTCTATTCACACAAATAATGGGTGTTATTTTAGCTTAGTTGATTAACCCATTACTAGTTACTATTAAGGGGTTAATTTATATTGATAAAATATAGTTCATGGAATTAAGGGTTTATTCCTCAATGACAATGAAAATACCTTTAGTGGTTACTTTGCATCTTAAATGATTTTTTTTCTATTTTCTTTTTAAGGGGGGTTTAACAATATAGATCAATCAACCCATTATCAATTTTTTATGTAAGTTATTGATTGATGATGACATAAAAATTAGTGAAATTAAGTGGCTTCATGATGAAATAGATGTTTAAAAAGGTTTTGAGCACCATAATGGTTATGTAATTATGAATTGAATAAATTTTTATAGAAAATTGATATGAAATAAAATTAATAAAGAAAATTACCAATCCATAGGATTTAAGTAAAGGTGTAATCACTAAGGAAAGAGTAGTTTGAAAATCCTAAGCTCATTGTTCTAGACCAAATAGAATTTTCATAATTTTCTTTC
Source organism: Viscum album (assembly GCA_963277665.1). Lineage (NCBI taxonomy): Eukaryota > Viridiplantae > Streptophyta > Magnoliopsida > Santalales > Viscaceae > Viscum > Viscum album. Next base: position 175,969,671 of record OY728120.1, read on the forward strand.
TAGACTAGATGGTCTTGTAATCATAACCTATCTAATTCTATAGCTAAATTAAATTTCCCATAATATCTATGTATTTTAATTTTTATACTATATGTTTTCTTCTAACCCTTGAAAGAATAAAATCTTCTTATGAGAAGATATACTTTTACTCAAGTGACCCTTTATGATTTTTAATGGAACAATATTTTTGTCATTTTATTTTATTTTGTTCTATAATTTCATTATTCCTTGAAAAGGTAACAGATTAGTGAAAAATAATTTAATTTTACATTGTCTTTCCATTATAGGTTTTTGACCTTAATAAGTTTTTATTTTTATTTTTAGTTCAATGTATTGGAAATTATACCAAAATCATATGCTATAAGTTTATGTTCATGAAAATTTGAGTGAAAATGAATTTCATACCTTTTTTAATCATAACCAACATGATATGAATAGGGAATCAAATTCCAGATCAGGTAAATTTTGTTTTATGACACGGAAAAAGTGACTGAAGTTAAAGGCCATTTAATTTTTACTTAAGTTTGGATCTTAGCTTAAGAACACAAATATAATAGAAAAATTGGGTTTTAGTCCAAATATTAAACCTAAAAAGAATGGGAAAAGTGAATTACAATGTTAAAGTTGAATGGAGAATGGAATTGAGATGAATTATATGGTTGGGGTTTTGAAATAGGATCTAGGTGTTACTATATTTCATCATAGTTTAGTGTTGATGGGGAAAACCCTACATGAATTGGCAGGTTAAAAAATTAAGATTTTTTAAATGAGGGATGTTATGAAAGTTTAATTTCATTAAAGGTCTTAGAATAAGTGAATAAGGAATCATTATATATCCTTTGATAATAATAATGAAGACACATTTATTTCTAGAAGTTAAATATGATATAAGAAATTTGACACAAATTCATAAGAAATAAAGATACCATAGTGGGAGGTGAGGGTATTCTTGTGTAGGATAAAATGTCAAACCCAATTTGAATTGGTATGATCCAAATACTACGGCGGAATTAAGGACTGAATGGGAATGATGTTAACGAATGAGCTTAGTTTAGGATATTCGAGAATCACTGTATATACCATAATAATAAGAATTAATTATTATGTAGTTCTATAAAAGGTATATTTAATCACATCATAGGGATAAAATAATGAGATCCAAATTCAAATTGTAGATACATATAATAATATGTTATAAATTAGGAATAGAGTTAATATGGAATTCTAGCTTGGGCCTATAATAAGATCCCTTATCATCACTATGAAAGAAATTAATGCACATGTAGTTTTATAAAAATTGGTGTTACATCCTATTATTGGGATAATGATGGAAAATTAATAAGATTTTCAAGACCATACACAAGAAACAATTATTCTGATTGGGAACATATGTATGAATATTTTCATAATTTTATGTCACAAGGAATGAAAATATCAATGATAATTATGTTCATGTGGGATGGTCCAATCCAATAAGTTTAAGGTCATATAGGATTCAACACTCAATGATATTCTTTATCTTATAAAATGAACCAAGTGACTTATATTTTATAATCATGTGATGAAAACCATTTACAATAAATTTTGAGATCCTATGTTAAGAACCTTACATCAAACTATTTGAGGTTATATAAAATAGAATGTGTGCCATTTACATTAGAGATATATAATAATGAAATCTTGAATCCTATATGAATTATCTGGGACGACACATTTTAGGAAGATTAAGGATATCATAAATAATAGGATCCTCCAAATATTTTATTCCTTCATCCTGATTTTTATAAATTTTGTATTTGAAGACAAAAATTTCTTTGATCATATTTCCCATAAGTTATTAATTTGGCAACTAATTAAGATTAAATTTTAATACAACCTCCTTAGTATTCATAATCATTCAAATATTTATAAAATTACAGTTTTAGGAAATAATAATGTACATATCCACCCATTCATGTGTAAAGGATTAGATATTGTTTCATAAATCTATATTATATATGTGAAAATTAGTACCCTATACCATTTGTATGTTCCTCCCAAGGTACTCATGTGGAAGAAGTTAAGATTTAGTTGTCCCTTATTCCATTATCAATTTTCTAAATACAACTGAAACAAATACTTAATGATTAATAGCTCTCAAGTAGTATTTGTAAAAAATTTATATTAGGGGAAGAATTCATCTTATCCCTTTAAGTCTACATCCTCATGTATGTTGATCCTTAAGATATTGGCTAAATTATTCTCCAACTAAATGATAATGTTACCAAGATGATTCTCCAATCGAAATGAATACACCCAATTCTTATTTGTAGAGACCCGAAGCTTGACGTACATAGACCATACAATACTTTTTCGGAATACTTAATACATAACAAAAACCAAAACTCAAGGACCGTAATAGTTTAGTGTCTTTGGAAACTCGGAATGTAATCTGCTAATCTTGGTGAAAGATCTTCAACATCTCCCATAAAGATCTTCCCCTTTTGTTTTCTTAACTAAACAATTTCTTAAAATCCGGGGGAAAAGAAAACATATAAAGGGTGAGATCAAATGCTCAGTAAGGGAAAACATAGATAACATAAAACAATCCATAAAAATTTGGAAGAAAAAACTTGAACATGAAATTTAAGCATCAAAATCTTGAGCAAAGACATAAATCGTGGAAGTACATAAGGCATATATAATAAGGAACATAAATCATGATAAAATAGCATGGGAATAAAACATGTAATTGTGGCAACCATTCATAACTTGTTATGATTTCCATAGTAGCCAAGGCATTTCTGCCAAGACCATCTTAGTAGACAAAGTCCCTTTCCGAATCAAGTTCACTCCTCGTTCCAGTCCTATAACACTAAACCAGATTAACTTACCATTCCATCCATGTCTATCTCATGAGATATAAATCTTTACCCAATGCATTTGAGGGAGATATAGGTCCCACCCATCTCATATTAAAATCATTCTTTCGTGTGCCACAATATAAACATAAATCATTCATCATAACCCAAGAATAAAATGGGTTTCATAAACATCATTCCATCATAACGTAATCAATACAAAAAAATTGGATATCATTTCATCATTATAAAAGTGAAACCATGTAAATCATAGAGACATGATACTTGAAACATACACATGTGAAATAATATCATCTTAGATGAAAATGGTTTTGATAAAACACTTGAAATGAATTCTTGAGGAAAATATCCTTTTTTCTTCAAAATCATTTTCTTTTCACAAAATATCATGAGATTTTAAAAGAAAAGGATTTTTTTGAAAATAGTCATGAAATATTTTGGAGGAAGCTTCATGAAAATAAGGCTTTATAAAACCGTAAAAATCCTTTCATGCCGTATACGTTAAAAAAATCATTCTTCTCGTACTTTTGTCGGAAAAGTAAAAAAGTACCTTGTAGGGTAAATAAAATAAAGATTCATTCCATACCATGGGGTTAAAGTCAAATGGGTAATAATGACATTAAACATACATGAATAAACTTTTATAAAACAGGGACATGGATGATAGAAATAACCCCATTAAATACTTACGAATAAGAAATCTCGGATAAAAATGAGATTTGCACAATTATCCCATACCTTAGGTCTGATATGTTTCGTACGTATCCAAACCTCCTGTATAATGATTTAAATAATGTCATTGACTTATTAAAAAAATTATATTCATTTTTATGATATCATATATGTTTTACTTAGGATTTTATATTACTCGTTCTTTTGTAAATTCCATGTTAAAGCAGCATTTTGGGTAAAATCATTTCATTTATCGTATGTGTTTCGAATTTTCATTCTTGATATTATTACTTATATCCTGATTTACATAATTCCAGAATGTAAAACATGATTTATATATAATATATATTCATCATATACATATATATATTATAGATCGATAAAAGGAATGAAATACACCGTTCATGGAGACGGTAGGCCGTACATACGCATGAACGCTGTTTTTGTTTCCTTATTGAATTGAATGAAACTAAATAGATGACATAAATATATATATACATAAATACACTACCATTATTATTTCATAAATTTCATTATTATTCATTATATAAACTTTATGATCATTCATGCATGGTTAACATGGAGAATGAATCTCATTGCATCATGGAGACGGTAGTCCGTACGTACGCACAAGCGATGATATCGTTTCCATAATTATTGAATAGAGTTGGAGTGGATGGTATAATATATCATAATCAGTATGATGTTATAATAACCATATATATTTATTCTTTACACCATTATACCCATCCATGTAAGGTGTTGGTGGAAAAACAGATATCACCATGGCGTGGAGACGGTATTCCGTACGTACGCAGGCATGGTGATTTCATTTTCTGTAGGATGAATAGATGGTGAAATAGGGTTGTTTCATACTTATAATAAAATATAAGTATATTAGTTATACTGATGTTATTACTTCATAATGAAACAACTAAAGAAGAATAAGTGGAAGAAGAAATAAAGTTGAAAGAATCGGTAACAGACATTACCTCTTCTTTGAAGCGCCTCTTTGAGACCTCCTCTTAGGGCACTAAAATTGGTCTTTGAAGAAGACCATAACCTCTAGGATGTTTCTATGGAAGTGTATAAGAGAATTTGGCAGGGTTTGGACGAGCTTGAAGGCTTAAAGTGGTGTGAGGAATAGAGGGAGGAGGTGCCCTTCTATAAGGGAGGAGAGGGGAACCTTTGAAAAAACTAAAAATATTATATTATTATAAAGTCATATTCGGTTTTCAATAGATCCAAATTGATATATTTAGAATATAAGATGGGGATGGGTCGAAATAATCTCATCCAATATAATTTAGAAAAGTTTAGGTCATTATATTAACCTTATCTTTTAGTTTTAACTCTTAGTTAATTAGATTGACATTTACCATGTCACTTTGTATTTTTATATTATATCGTTAATAAACATACCATATACATCTAAGAGACCCCCAAATGGTCCATTAATGATACAAACATCATGATATAAGTATCTTGTCCGAACATTAGAGTTTTTGGAATATAATAACAATTAATAATATAATATTTGTTTTAAAAACTATTTTATGTCAATTTTGACACTATTTGGTAATTGATTTTTGTGAAAATCATAACAGAATAATTAGTTCTAAAAACGTTAATTAAATCAATAATAACATGTCTTATTAAGATATAAAATTATTTTATTTCATAAAAAGTCTCAAATTACATTTATTTGGGTATTTATATCATCAATTATGTCAATATTTCATTAATAAGATAATTACTACATCATCATTGTGTCATAAATAAATTAAATTATTTTAAGTATAAACATTACAAATAAACTACCCTTATGTAGGAATGCTTTTTATCTTTCTAATTAATATTTATAGTCTAATTTATCGTATGTATAACCCAATATTAAAAATGATTTAGTTATTAAACTTTCTTTTTAACTATTTTAACCATTCTTTAAATAAATTATTAATAAATGTCCTAATCTAATCCAAGTGGGCCTAAAGGGTCATATTTTATTCCTAAGGTTGTTTTTGGCTGAATTACACTTATCCAATAGAATTAGGACATGTGTTAGGGTAATAATAATATCATTTTTACCCTTAATTACCCTATTTACTTTTAACCGTGGTAAAAAAAAGAAAAAAGTTACTATTCACCAAAAATTATTTTCATCTCATTGAACCACATTTTAATCCTTGATATTAACCGTGTCTCTTGGATTTTCGAAATTCCACTCACAGAAGCGGTAAAATTAAGTTTTATGAAAAATTCAGTTTTTTAACTACCACTTAGTGGTTTCACTATTCATCAAAAAATGAATGTTTCCAGAAAAATACCAAAAATTAGGCCTAAGCTATATTTGATATTATGAATTCAAAAATTATGTTAATTTTACCAACTTCCCAACATATCAGTTCCATTAATTAATTTAAAAATTAATTCTCGTCGTCAAAACAAATAGCGTGTTCTTAAGAGATAATAACTATCAAAAGATTGACACTTGTTTATGTCTGGTTTAAATGTGAAATTACATCCAATGACAAACATTGTATTAAATGGTAAAAATATATTCTAAATATACTTTAAAACTACTCAAATTAATAATTTATCACTATTAATTATTTCGATTAAAAAAGTTGTTTTTAATTAAAATTTATTAATTTTCACTATTCATCAGAATATGAAAGTTATCCGAAAAGTACCAAAATTTCACCCTAAGCTAATTTAGATATTATGAATCCAAAAATTAATTCCATTTTGAAAAATAAAATTTCAAAAATTTCAAAAAGTGGGTATTACTATTCACAACAGCTAGTTTTAATAATATTTTAATAGCATATCGTTGTTTAGTAAAACCCGGTATTGCGTACAACACACGCTATTGAGGAAGGTCGTGATTGTGTGTAATTCAAGCCAAGTCAGGGTTGTGTGTAGTGCATGAATCCTTTGTCTCTGCGTATAACAAAATACATTGAATATATATATATATATACTAAATGTTTTGTAAAATAACTACTATCAAACAAACATGAAATTGTGTGTAACACGATCCAATATTAGTTTTCCGTATACTGCAAGCTAATACGGTGTTTCTTATAGCGCAAGATAATCTTGGTGTAGCGTACAACAGAAGATATGAAAAAAATTAAAATGAATATATCTTATAAAATCTCAGGTCGTTACATTCTACCCCCCTTAAAATGAATTTCGCCCTCAAAATTCATCGGGGTTATAAATTGATTACTATTCATAGAAACCCACATCGTAAAAAGGAATAATAAAACTTAATTTTAAAAACTAAAGTATGAAATGTAATGATTAACCAAATAAACTCATCACTGGATTTCTATATAGGATAACATAGGTAAAAATATGGATATGGAAGAAAAATCTAACCATCAAGTTCTGATGGAGAGTGGTAGAGAACATGGATATGAAGAAGCCATCAATCACAAAGCCATAGATTTGTGATGATCTAAGGTACCATCTGATTCATCATATATAAGGTCACTAGGACAACATTTTTGGTTTTCAAGATCATTTCCCTACAGTTGATGAAATTGTAATTAGAATAAATACTTTCGTGATTTTGGTACAGTCTCACCGTTGGTCGTTCTTTGGACAATTTACACTTCATCTCTTAAAGAAATGAAGTTAAATTTGTCATTCGTGAAGTGTTAGAAGATCATGTGATAAAATGACGAGTCATTCCATCTGTCTCAAACAAAAGGTTTTAAAAGTTATCATAAGGCCATCTATAGTGATATTAATCATATATGGTTCCTAAAATGGAATTATACTTCATATATCATACTTCTTAATATATTAAAACTAGTTTCTACTAAATAGGGACTTCCTGGGGTAGTGGTAGGTGATAAAGGCATGTCACACTTCAGTTCTAGGTTCGATTCCCACAGCCTTGTCTGACTCGATGGGCTATCACCCATCCTACAGGTTGTCCTTTTTCTAAAACTACATTACTATAACATCCCATCAATAATATCAAAAAAACTTCTATCCTTAAACAATACTAACTTATGTCCAACATAATCCATTCCAATCTTTAGGATTATCCATAATATTGCAGTCCACTCTCATATTATAGTGAAAACTATTACCATAGATTTCATATAACAAGAATGTTAATACCATCGTTGATCCCCATATATAATAATATATGTCTTGTTGGTCATATTCCAAACATTCGAAGGCCTTAATCATGTATTCTATTTAAAAAAATAAAAACCCATTTAACCTTAGTGAAAACATGAATGCTGTCAAAAGTTAACTCTTTCCACATACCAAAATCCCAAAAATTCTATATACCCAAACCATGATATCACTTAGTCCTTATATCAATCATGAGCTCATGAATACTGTCAAACATTTCATTTTCTCCTTATCCCTTCATTATGCACATATCATCTTCATTCCAGAAATATCTCAATCACTTTCCATGGTTACCGGTACCATAAAATTATTGAAAACCACAATAGACCAATACATAAATATTCAAATATTCCACAATGCTATATACAACATTATTTTGGAATCCCATTACAGAAACACTTAATCATTCCACCACATCGTTATCATATTCAACATCTCCAATAGTGATCGCATGTGACTTCCCTTTGTCCTTTGCCTTAAGTGGTTGCTCATGTTGATCATCACTAACCCTTAGATGAGGTCATTTATTAGCATAATGCCCCATTTCCTTGCACTTGAAGGATTGAAGTGTTGGTGGTGCGTTCTCTACAGTCTTTTATTTATTCACATCATTAGCAACCCTTTTTTCATTACTTCGACACTCAACTGCTCGATGACCTTCTTTTCCACATTTAAAATATTTTCTAGTTCCTTTAAGACAATCTCCACCATGCTTCTTTCCACAATTTGAGCATAAGGAAAAATTCATCTTATTTTCACCATTATTCTGAGATTTCTCCTTGAACTCCATCTTTCGTTTCTTGTCAAAACCATGATATGGATAAGTAACACCAACTTCCATTTTTTACCATGATATCACAACACACAATTTCTTCATAGCTACTGAAGTCTCTTATAGCTAATGCCCTTAGAAGATTTGGTTTTAAGACACTGAAGAATCGATCAACTTTACTTTCAGGTTGGATGATAAAGCCAGATGCATACCTTGCAAGCCTTGTAAAATTTTCTTCGTATAAACCAACAGATTCATCATCCTTTTTATTTAGTTCAAGAAACTTCTTCTCCATCTTTGTTCGAAGAATACAAGGGAAGTACTTATTGAAAAATAAGTTCTTGAACTCATCCCATTCCATGGAATCAATTTCATCTCTTGGCCTCGTATTCTTGATAAGATTCCACCATTGATTAGATTCACCTTCCAAATGATATACTTCTAATAATGACTTTATCTTGTTCAGAACATTGACGAACTGAAAATATCATTTCAGTGGTACTGATCCATTGTTCAGCAACAAGTGGATCAGAAGACCCACTGAAAGATAGTGGACGTTGCCTCATGAAGGACTCAAAGGAATATTGTTCCCTTCTCTGCTCATTTGGAAGTCCATAATGATTCATATCTTGTGTAAGTATAGCAATAATATTTTTCACTCCATCTCCCATAAAATTTGTTTGTTCAGGAGGACAATCATTGCATTTCCCATTGCCTTGATCAACACGGTTCCTTCAGGTTCCAGCCATCATCTAAAACCCAAAAAGAATAGTGTGAGAGGCAAAAATCATGCTAGGGAAAACAACATAATAAAGGGGGAGTACCTTCAATATCTAACATCTTAGGTTTAATTATAATATTGTTACCCTAATTCTAGGACTATAACCTATAATTATACTTAACATTAGGGACATCCCTAGACATACCTTAGAAATATCACTAGGGATCTCACTAAAGTTCTCACATCCTAGTTTCCAAAGGTTGAGTAAACCTTTCCTCTCATACCAACTGTAGAGACCCGAATCTTGACGTACATGGACAATACATTACTTTTTTGTAATAATTAATACATAAAAAAAACCAAAACTCAAGGACCATAATAGTTTAGTGTCTTTGGAAACTCGGAACGTAATCTTCTAATCTTGGTGAATGATCTTCAACATCTCCCATAAATATCTTCCCCTTTTGTTTTCATAACTAAAAACATTCTTTAAATCCTGGGGAAAAGAAAACATATAAAGGGTGAGATCAAATTATCATTAAGGGCAAACATATATAACATAAAACAATCCATAAACATTTGGAAGCAAAAACTTGAACATAAAATTTAACATCAAAATCTTGAGCAAAGACATAAATCGTGGAAGTACGTAAGGCATATATCATAAAGGAACATCAATCATGATAAAATATCATGTGAATAAAACATGTAATTGTGGAAACCATTCATCAATTGTTATGATTTCCATAGTAGCCAAGGCATTGCTGCCAAGACCATCTTAGTGGACAAAGTCCCTTTCTGAATCGAGTTCACTCCTCGTTCCAGTCCTGTAAAACTGAACCAGATTAACTTACCGTTCCAACCATGTCTATCTCATGAGATATAAATCTTTAACCAATGAATTGGAGGGAGATATAGGTCCCACCCATCAAATATTTAAATCATACTTTCGTGTGCTACAATATAAACATAAATCATTCATCATAACCAAAGAATAAAATGGGTTTCATAAACATCATTCCATCATAACGTAATCCATACAAAAAAAATTGGATATCATTTCATCATTAGAAAAGTGAAACCATGTAAATCATAGATACATGATACTTGAAACATACACACGTGAAATAATATCATCTTAGATGAAAATGGTTTTGATAAAACACTTGAAATGAATTCTTGAGGAAAATATCATTTTTTCTTCCAAATCATTTTATTTTAAAAAATTTCATGAAATTTTAAAAGAAAAGGATTTTGTTGAAAATATTCATGAAGTATTTTGTGGGAAGATTAATGAAAATAAGTCTTTATAAAACCGTAAAAATACTTTCATGCCGTATACGTTAAAAAAACATTCTTCTCGTACTTTTGTCGGAAAAGTCAAAAAGTACCTTATAGGGTAAATAAAAGAAATATTACTTCCATACCATGGGGTAAAATAAAAATGGGTAATAAGGACTTTAAACATAAAACAATAAACTTTTATAAAACATGGACATGGATGATAGCAATAACCCCAGTAAATACTTACGAATAAGCAATCTCGGATAAAAATGAGATTTGCAAAATTATCCATTACCTTAGGTCCGATATGCTTCGTACGTATACAAGCCTACTGTATAATTATTTAAATAATGTCATTGAATTATTAAAAAATTATATTCATTGTTATGATATTATATATGTTTCACTTATGACTTTATATTACTCGTTCTTTTGTAAATTCCATGTTAAAGTAGCGTTTTGGGTAAAATCATTTCATTTGTCGTATGTGTTTCGACATGTCGTTCTTGATATTATTACTTATATCCTGATTTAAATAATTCCAGAAGGTAAAACATGATTTATATATAATATATATTCATCATATACATATATATATATTATAGATCGATAAAAGGAATGAAATACACCGTTCATAGAGACGGTAGGTCGTGCTTACGCCTGAACGCTGTTTTTGTTTCCTTATTGAATTGAATCAAACTAAATATATGACATAAATATATATATAAATAAATACACTAGCATTATTATTTCATAAATTTCATTATTATTCATTATATAAACTTTATGATCATTTATGGATGGTTAACATGGAGAATGAATCTCATAACGTCGTGGAGACGGTAGTCCGTACGTACGCACGAGCGATGATATCATTCCCATAATTGTTGAATATAATTGGAGTGGATGGTATAATATATCATAATCATTATGATGTTATAATAACCATATATAGTTATTATTTACACCATTATACCCATCCATGTAAGGTGTTGGTGGAAAAACAGATTTCACCACGGCGTGGAGACGGTATTCTGTATGTACACACGCGTGGTGATTTCGTTTTTCGTAGGACGGATAGATGCTGAAATAGAGTTGTTTCATAATTATAATAACATATCAGTATATTATTTATACTGATGTCATTACTTCATAATGAAACATCTAAAGAAGAATAAGTGGAAGAAGAAATAAAGTTGAAAGAATCGGTAATGGACATTACCTCTTCTTTGAAGCGCCTCTTTGAGACCTCCTCTTATGGAACTAAAATTGGTCTTTGAAGAATACCAGATCCTCTAGGATGTTTCTATGGAAGTGGAGAAGTTAATTTTTCAGGGGTTGTCTGATCATTAAGTCTCAATGTGGTGTGAGGAAGAGAGGGAGGAGGTGCCCTTTTATAAGGGAGAAGAGGGGTACCTTTGAAAAAACTAAAAATATTATTTTATTATAAAGTCATATTCAATTTTTAATAGCTCCAAATTGATATATTTAGAATCTAATATGGGGATGTGTCGAAATAATCTCATCCAATAGAATTTAGAAAAGCTTAGGTCATTTTATTAACCTTATCTTTTAGTTTTAACTCTTAGTTAATTAAATTGACCTTTACCATGTCACTTTGTATTTTTATATTATATAGTTAATAAACTTACCATATACATCTAAGAGACCCCCAAATGGTCCATTAATGATACACCTATTATGATATAAGTATCTTGGCAGAACCGTATATTTTTAAGAATAGAATAACAATTAGTAATATAATATTTTTTAAAAAAACTATTTTATGTCAATTTTGACACTATTCGGTAATTGATTTTTTTGAAAATAATAATAGAATGGTTAGTTCTAAAAAGTTAATTAAATCAATACTAACATGTCATATTAACATATAAAATTATTTTAATTCATAAAAAGTCTAAAATTACATTTATTTGGGTATTTATAACATCAATTATGTCAATATTTCATTAATAAGATAATTACTACATCATCATTATGTCATTAATAAATTAAATTATTTTTAAGTCTAAAAATTAAAAATAAAATACCATTATGTAGGAAATATGTTTATATTTATAATGAATATTTATAGCCGAATTTATCTTATGTATAACACAATATTAAAAATTATTTATTTATTAAACTTTGATTTTAACTATTTTAACCCTTCTTTAAATAAATTAATAATAAATGTCATAATCTAATACAAGTGGGCCTAAATGGTAATAAATTATTCCTAAGGTTGTTTTTGGCCGAATTACACTTATCCAATAGAATTAGGACATGTTTTGGGGTAATAATAATATCATTTTTACCCTTAATTACCCTATTTACTTTTAACCGTGGTAAAAAAAGTAAAAAGTTACTATTAACCAAAAATTATTTTCATCTCATTAAAGCACATTTTAGTCCTTGATATTAACCATGTCTCTCAGATTTTCGAATTTCCACTCACAGAAGCGGTAAAGTAACATTTTATGAAAAATTCAGTTTTTTAACTACCACTTAGTGGTTTCACTATTAATCAAAAAAATGAAAGTTTCCAGATAAATACCAAAAATTTGGCCTAGGATATATTTAATATTATGAATTCAAAAATTATGTCTATTTTACCAAATTCAAAACATATCAGTTGCATTAATTAATTTAAAAATTAATTCCCGTTGTCAAAACAAATAGCGTGTTCTTAAGAGATAATAACAATCAAAATATTGACACTTGTTTATGTCTGGTTTTAATGTGAAATTACATACAATGACCAACATTGTATTAAATGGTAAAAATATATTCTAAATATACTTTAAAACCACTCAAATTAAAAATTTATCACTATTAATTATTTCGATTAAAAAAGTTGTTTTTAATTAAAATTTAGTAATTTTCACCATTCATCAGAATATGAAAGTTATCCGAAAAGTACCAAAATTTCACTCTAAGCTAATTTCGATATTCCGAATCCAAAAATGAAGTCCATTTTGAAAAATAAAATTTAAAAAAAATAAAAAAGTGGGTATTACTATTCATAACTTCTAGTTTTAATAATATTTTAATAGCATATCGTTGTTTAGTAAAACCCGGTATTACGTACAACACACGCTATCGAGGAAGGTCACGATTGCATGTAATTCAAGCCAAGTCAGGGTTACATGTAGTTCAAAACTCCATTGTCTTTGCGTATAACAAAATACATTGAATATATATATATATACATATAATCAATGTTTTGTAGAATAACTACTATCAAACAAACATGAAATTTTGTGTAACACGATCCAAGATTAGTGTTGCGTATACTGCAAGCTAATACGGTGTTGTGTATAGCGCAAGATAATCTTGGTGTAGCATACAACAGAAGATATTAAATAAATTAAAACGAATATATCTTATAAAATCTCGGGTTGTTACTTTATTTCCCATATTATATTGAAAACTTTACATATGGTGTATTTCATGTATTCTTTGGTTAGTATAACTTTTTAGTTAAATTTTTTTATCAATACATGGATGTTATAAACTTTACTGGTTAATTTTTTAAGGTTTTTTATCCCTAGGAAATTAATGGGGATTTTATTAAATTGGATACAAAACTATCTTAGTGATAGTTTGGTGATCAATAAAGTTATCCAATATTTGTAAATTACCTGATGATGTGAGGAATGATATGAAAATTCCAACATCCCCATGGGATGAGGTACTTTAGTACAAGTAGAAACATTATTATAGCAGAATAACATTTAATTATTGGGGAAACTTACTTTATAATAGATAATGGGGTTCTTCATTGAATAAGATGATATTATATGGGTCCAACCATATTTCTTAATTCTACACTCATACGTTTAAATTTTTTTCCCATCGAGGTGAGTCATCTAGTGAACATGGGGATTTATGCCATAAATTATCATAAATGGGAATTATTCCTTGAATAAACTATACAATAATTACCAATATATTTTCATTCTCTTTCTATAACATATATAATTATTATTTTGATGGTATTTCTTCAATAACATTGGATTTATAATGGTTTGAAGTCTTAAATATTCCCTTTACATTCCAAAGAGTGTGAAAAGTATCCGAAAATAGATGTATAGGTGGGGATTTTACTGATTGAATCTACCTTTTATATCATTCACACACTTATTCAGGTGTTATAGTCTAAGTGATGTTTCCCAGAGATTCATCAACCCCAACAATATTATCATCAAATTTTCATTCTATTGTATTAACATGGGTGGAAATGCCTTATTTAGAGGTTGGCAGTGGATCATAGATATCCTCCCTATAATCAACAATAGTGGTGGTGCATGGATCAAAATCTTTATAATCATAAAATTTCATTGGTATATAATCTTCCTTATAAAAACATCATTCTTTAGGACTTGAGAAAAAGCCTCAAAACTATCTGATAACGTGTGGATGGAAACCTAAGCTCCAATTTTATAAAACTCTACTTGTGTAGTGAACTTTTCTATCAATCAAATGACACCTACAGAGGTGAAATGGTTCTCCTCATTATAAGTGGATCTCATTGGGTGGAATAATTTATTTCTTTAGAATGATTGTGACATGATGTATATGAGAATTTGTGATGGTTTAAGTACCTAGGGGTGTTTCTTTCCTAGTAATTATTTATCAATTATCCACTAATTTGGATCCCAGAAGGAAAATAATTAGATTGTAATTGTATTTTACCTACAGGGGGAAGGAGGTTAATGAGTGGTTGACTAATTAATTCATAGATAATGGTGTGTAAATGATTTACAATCAAGATATTCAGTCATCATACATTCATTTATTTTTATATGGTACTTCTTTATATTATTCTCTTTCTTTTGGTTGAATATATAATACATAATTCACATGTTCCATATGTATTTATAAAATTAAACAAACCTTTTCAACTATCTCTATCTAGACCTAATTGAAGAAAAAAATTAGTTGATCATGTGTCCCAATATTTTATGGTAATAGATATATTTCAATTCATCATTTATACCTTATTCTTTGGGTTACATTAACTCTATTAATAAGAACAAGTTTTTTCATTAGGGAGGAAATAAAGTATCCTTAAAACTACTAATTATTGAAGTAATAATAATATTTCTTTATATTCTTAATGTTAGGATGTATAAATGTTGATACCAGAGTCTATACTTCTACTAGATTAATGTTTAAAATGATAATTTTTCTTTCGTAGAAATCATCTCATAATATAGTGGTTTATGCCAGTGGTTTTCCATGGTTCACTGAAATAAATCTTTTATACACTATGATATTACATAAAAAATTTAGAATTGACTAGGGTAATTATAAGGGATGTGTGAATGTTTTATCTCATACTACATATCCTCCATTAAACATTCTAAAAATTTCTTTTGAGGAAGTTTTACACCCTGTGAATACATCAAACCCTTCCATTTAGAAAAATGTAATTCAAACCTCTAGTTTCTCTACTAAATGTAGTTATAGAGTTAATAAAATCATATTTTCCTCACCATAGAAATTAAATAATATGAAAATTACCAGTGGATATCATCCCATCTGATAATAGAACCCACAACTAAATTTTTATAATAGTTAAAAGAATGCCACTCCAATGTTTACATGAAACATATGAGTTTAGAATCCCCTCACAACATTATGGTTCATAAAATTTTTCAAAACTAGAAATAAAAGTGGGTATGGTCTTATACTAGAGCACCCATTCAATTTAATGTTTAGAATATTGGGTTGAAAAAGGTAGGTGGTGTAGGAGTCATGTCCACAAACCTAGAATACAAATTCTTTGATTGCATTAGTTTGTGGAAAATTTTTGTTGCCTTCAACTAAAAAGTAATATTATTTCAAATTTTTACTTTATAAATTAAATATTATTATAAATTCAATCCTAGAGGATTTAGTAAATATTGTGACTAATGATGTCCCATTGATGAAAACTTCTAGTAGTAATCTAGATCCACATATAACTAAAAAGGATGATGTGTTATTAGGTTGTCTGTATTAATCAACTATTATATTAAGGGTTATGTGGTTTCATATTATCAAATAGGATCTACCAATTGATATGGTATATTTGACCTAAATATATTTTTAATAGGTATTTTTAAATTGGTAATTCATGTTTTATCTTCTCATGAATCTTTATTCTGTCTTCATATTAGGTAATTTATTTTTATACAAAAATGATTTCAATATATTCAGGTGGTGGGTTGGCTATAGATGTAATAATATATTTTCCATTTTTCCTTAGTTTTCCCTATTTCATTGTACAATATTGGGATGTTAAGAGGGGATCCCATATAACAGTATTACCTTTAATTCAAGGTAAAAAATCATTCTTTATGTATATATGTGAAACTTATATTCTACAATGATTCCTCCACTTTACTTTACTTCTCATTGGAATTAAATTCTGTAATATTGGAATAATTAGAAGTAAAAATATATAATGATGTTAAACTCATTGAAAGAATGAAGTATTCATATATATATGGTAAATAAGTGGTTTAATTGGCCTTATAATTGCTTTCAAATGTTTTATAACAATCAAATTTCTAAATTAACTTATTTCAGGAACTTAAAACTTTACAACCTATATAGACCCTTGATATATCATTCCATTATTCTTAATAGAGTGAAAGAATAAATTTCCCATGAAAAATAACCCTAGGTCAAATTCAATAAGTCAAAATAGAGAGTGATCGTTAAGGATGTGTTTTCCCATTAAATGTTTATGAGGACACTCATAGTCTTAAAAAAACTTTTTAGAGGAGGTGTATCACTGACCAGTGTATCATTATTAATGAGTTTTGAAACTGGGGATCATTTTGTGGGAACAAAATGATCCCATACCAATGGGATGGGGAATTTCCTGGTGTGATTCCACTACAAATATGACTGTTCTCACCTCTCAAGATTTTATTTTTACATGTTATGTATAATAAATATATTTTAGTAGATATAATGAGTGGCATCTACCAAAGAGGGTGGTTCTATATTTTGATGATTTAACCACCCTAAGACCACTTAATGTATATATATATATGGTTTATTTTTATTTTTTATGACGATTAACTCTATGAATGATACCTTGAGGAGGGCCTCCAATATTTCTTAATTATACTTTATACTGTGGAGGACCTCCATGGATGATCTCCATCAAAGAAAAATTGGTTGATTGGTTCAATAATACCCATAATG
Source organism: Viscum album (assembly GCA_963277665.1). Classification (NCBI taxonomy): domain Eukaryota; kingdom Viridiplantae; phylum Streptophyta; class Magnoliopsida; order Santalales; family Viscaceae; genus Viscum; species Viscum album. The sequence goes on from OY728120.1 coordinate 175,987,348, forward strand.
AATATATCAAATGATTGATTTTAATGATGATAAATAATTATCCTCAGGTCATCATCAAGATTTGATTGTAAGTATTGGAGATAATAGTAGGAATGTAAGTATGTAATTTATCCTAAACTGCTTGGATTATTTTTCCAAGATGTGGTAGCCATTTAGATAAATTGGTCTAGATGATCGGGGGTAAAACATACTCATTGAATTTAGATGGAATTAAGGGTGTGGGGATGTATCAATTTCTATTATTAGTGGGATACCTCCTTAGAGGATCAAAGGTTGTCACATGGACATATAAGTTATCATACTCAATTATTCTAGTTACAATATATTAGAATTTTTTCCCTTAGGGGAGAGACTCTAAAAACAATTTGATTTCAATATGGAGGGCTAATTTCCCCTCATTGTCTTCTAAATTTAGAGTAATCCTCTATTTAAAAATCCCCTCCAAACTTTCAAGACCTATTTCCATGGTTGAAATTAAACCATCATAGAGGGATACCAACAACATATTATTCACTATTCAAGGTTATAGTCACTAGGTAGGTGATATTTTCAGTTGGTATATTAAATATAAGGTAGTTATAGTATATTAAATAATAACATATGTTCATGGTGTTTCTAATCCATGGGTAATAGTAACATTCATCACCATTCAATTTCCCCAATGATATTTTGAGATCCTAATTTCTTACTATGCATTAAATACTAAATGAAAATTATCTTTTTTTATTATCAAAAAATTTTTGAGGAAAAAGTGAGAAAACACATGAACAAAAATACAACCAGTTAAGACCATAACAGAGAATAACCCAAAACAGAACTATAGGGTCCGCCCCTCCCCATCAACTACTCCGTGATGACAAGACTTCACCCTTGCATGACCGCTCGGTAAGCTATCCTGTGCAGGATTGCATGGGAATATAACTGATGGAAAATCCATACCCTCTTGAACTAAAAAATCTAAATGGCATGCACTAGTGAAGATTTAATGCTCTAAACCCCATTTGATGCTGACCTAAGTAGAGTACTGGTTGCAAATCACCAAGATATCACCACAAAAAAACACTGATCCAAAAGAATACACAATCCAATCCAGCCATCCTCCCAAACCAATCATCAAATTCCAAAAAAATTAAACAGACACATTGAAAGATAATTTTAGATTAATAGAGATCAATTCCCTACACCGTTTTCCAGGAGATAGAAGTTACCGAGATTCTTGGAAAATTAATATCAGAATTTAAAATTCAGAAGCCTGCTGATCCTAGTAATATATGTACTCCTCAAGGATTATCTTCCCTTTATTGAAGCTGCCTACAAATATTAGGTCCTGTTTATCAATCTAGGAGTATTTCTCCATAGTGAGGGTCACACTTAGAGACCTACAAATCATCTTAGTTTCCACATCTTTAGTCGCATTAAGAAACAAGACCTTGTCGGCCACTTCATCTTTAGAACTTAACATTACCTCCAAGGGCAGGTCACTAAAAGACTCTAAGTCAGTTTTCTTAGCATTTAACTTGTTTACAGATCAGGTCTCCAAAGGTGGTGGTAAATATGAGTAAACCTTCTTACTTTTCCTCCTCTTATTACACTTATTACTCTTCGGGCTTGCATATTCACCTATCGAATGGATAGGATCATCTCTATTGGATTTATTACCATATAACATGTTAGTATTCATAAACTAAGATAGATAAAAACTCAAAACAACCTCTTCAAGGCCTTAAAAACTATTTCTCACCTGAATAGGGGTCCGACGATTTGAATCAGAACCCCCTGGCCTTCCAACTTTAACTGGAGAGGCCACCTCACAATTTGGGTCCTACTTCCCCTTAACCGGATCACCATTACCGAAACACACCACCTAGGCATATGATGCTGCCGTGAGAATATCTTCTCCCACCTACTGATCCATGTATAACAAACCTCCGTTCATCTGGTCTGCTACTCAACCAACCTCATTCCGGATGATACCATTACCAACCCTTACACTCTCAATGAGAGTCAGTGCATTCCAAATGGAACTGCTGTCTAAATCCTTCCTCAATCTTTTAAACACCTCCAAAACCTTAGGATTAACCAAAGTCACCATTTCCTTCTTCCCAAAAGAAGTGATAGATCCGGCATCTAATGACACAATGGAGTCCACTGGAGCACCATCCCAGTTTTCTTCCATAGGCAGTGGCAATTGTGACACACCCAAACCATTCCTCAAGATGCAGATGTTGACACCCTGACCTCTACATTCCATACCCATGGCCATCTACTTCGACGTTCTAGAAACATCATGGACTTCTGAAACATTTACCCTATTTCTACCCACCTTCCATCTAGAAAATTGACCCCCCGATGTCAATTATCATAAGCGTGACCTAGTTGATTGAATATGGAGCAGAAGTTTATCAAGGTCTCATAAACCACCCATTACTTGCACCTATATTCCTCACTGATTAAAATCCCAACATACTCCAAAGGTGTCATTAAATAAGGATGTTATTTTGATTATTTTAGATAATGGAAAAATGAATAAACTATTAGTTAAATATAATTAAACAAATTCATAGTTAATTAATATCTTTTAAAAGTAAATGATTTAACAACAAGTTCACAATTTTAATGTTTTTTAGGATTTCCTTATATGGACTATTTGGTTATTTTTTAGGGACATGTGTGTCAAAATATATAGGATGGGAGGTTGAGTCATCCAAGAGAGGGGACTGTTTTCTTATCTAGGACTTACTTATAGATTTAATATTATTTATGAAATAATTTTTTAATAATATTAGTTTCCCTTTAAATGGATGAAATTGATTGACACAAATTCATTTAAATTAATAACACTCATGGGAATTATGTTTTCTAAAAATTACACATATTTTTTAATCCCTCAACTCTTAAGTGTTGTACAGGAAAGAACACAAAAATTTACCACCATCCAAGATGGTTTATATGATGAGGGTAGGTGGAAGTTTTTATGATGGAGGTATTAGGACCATGATAGTGTATTCCCACATATCCCTATGAAGGGAAATAAAAACTATGAAATATACTATTTTATAAAGATGAATGTTATATATTTTATGTTCATTAGATAGTGACTGATGTTGACTATTTTATGGTTGTTTATCTAGGACCATGGATTCTTAGATTTTAAGGATATATAAGTAAGAAAACTAGGAAAAGGGTTCCTAAAAAACGTTTTTTGTGGGAATTATGCGTGATTAATCCTTTTTGGTTAATTATGGTAGATTATATAGGTGAATTTATGAGGGGTATAATGTTGAAGGATTCATATCAATACATATAATCCCCAGATTTACTTCTACCATCTGATAACAAGTTTAAATATAGGTTTTTCCTAATGGATCCCCATGAAACCATTGTATAAAGAGAGGTGAAGACTTTAATGCCTACTCACTATACTACATAATATCTCTCACACACTCAAATGGGAAATGAAAAAATAACAGATTAATGAAAAATATAATTTAACTTTCTTCTGATAATGTATTCTACATCCATGTATGATACGTGACTTCTTCCTTTTGAATTACAATTGACAAATAAAAGGATTTATAAAAACAACTATATAACACAAATATAAAAATCACACATCAAAATAATCCCAAAAGAATTCAACTCATCATAATATCATCAAAACCGAGGTCGCACTTACTTACATATTATGTATCAGCTAGTCAATTGGAAATAACTAATCCATGGAAATCATGATGAACCTAACATGGTGAACATAATTGGAAATTTAAGACTGTAACTTCCACTCATACTAACTATTAAACTAAAAACTATCCTAGTTCACAATAATTTAATATTTTTATCATCTGATTGTTCTCTTGTATGATGAATAGTTCAGTGCCACCACTTGAACAGCTCAATGAATTTTATTATCCAAATCACATCATCTAAGAAACCACATACAACCGTTCTACATTCATCCAAAATGTGAATTTATAACCTACATATGATGAACTAAAACCTGCTTCACATTCTAAAAATCCCTGAATTGAATACTAATTTTGGGAACCTCTTAAAACTACTTAATAATTTGGTAACTTTTTTTATTTTTGTAGCTATTAGTATTCTCCATCTGCCATGCATTTACCCCAAACACACTAAGGAACAATACTACCTCAGGTTTTATTACACTAACACCTTGGTAAACATTTCCATTGTATTTTTACTTCTATATATCTTTTAATTATCAAAATCTTTATCCTCTATAAGATTCCTAATGATGTGGTACTTCTAGTTAATATACTTTATCTTTACATGTAAGACCAGATACTTAGACAACTGAACCACACTCTGATTTTCAGAGAATAAGATTTCACCGTCCTGAAAACTTTTAATCTCATTTAGCTACTTCATTAACCAATCCATATCCTTCCTCACATATATTGAATCTGTATAGTCATCTTTTATTATACTCAAAATTAAAATTTTAAGTAGCCATGACTTCAAATAGGCCATCCTCCCTCTATATTTAAAAACTAATTTAGGTGTTCTCTTTTATGTGTATGAATCAATAGTAATTTAAACATCAACATATCCTCACAATGTATCATCTATTCTAAATGACCAAGGTAATATAATATTCTCCATTCAATTTTTTTATGAACCACTTCAAATACTCCAAGTGTTATTTTTCCATATTCAACATGAATAAATATAAAAATTCCACTAAAAATAAAATGTATAGTCATATAAAAATCATCTCATACATTATAATTCACAAAAAATTTGGTATAAACAATTATCATCTTTTCACATTGTGAATACATCATTCACCCTGAATTCATAACACTTATTATTAAATTTTTGTAGTGATTTCTTCAATATATAATGACATTTATTAAATTTATAAACAAATTTCCTATTACCACCATCTTTGAAACCCATAAACTGATTCAAATTTATCCATTTATCTAACTAACCATGAATAAAGTTCATATTAATATCCATATATTCTATAAAAATATTGTCTGATTCATCCATGTTGAGTGTTATCAAAATAGTTTGATTCTTATCTACCAGTGAGAAAAACTTTTAGAAATCAACTATTTATTTTTATTGAAATACCTTTACCAAATGAAACACCTTGAACCACTTCTTTCAATCATTCACTTCATTTAAGTAAAAGAACAACTCATTTTCAATTGACTTATTACCCTATGGTAACTCTATCAACCCATAGGTTTAGTTCAAATAAAATAATTACATATCTAAATTATTTTTTGACGTACAATGTTTAACATATTTAAGAGTGGATACCTCTTTGATGATTTCTGGTTCTCTACTATCCATATGAAGTATAATGCTTATGTCAACCACACATGTTTTAAAAAACATTAGACAATGGTTTATATCCTCCATATAATTGGTTACTATATATTTTTAAGATATGATCTATTTTATGGAGACCGAACATCTGATACTCTCAATTGATATTGATCAACCCCTAATTTGTTTTCAAACATCTTCCATTGGCCTCACCGGTAAACTACATGTATTCCATATGTGTTTTCCAAAAAATTCCACCTTCTAATATTCTTATACATATCAACCTATAATTTGATAGTTGATTCATTTTCCACTACATAATTTTATAGAAAGTTATGGTCCTTACATAGAACCATTTATTTGAAGAGAACATCTCAGCTCTAGATGACATGTATCTTGTCATTATCCCAAATAAAAAAACCCAAGACTTTCATCTCCATATCCAACTATAGAGAATTATTGGGATTTTTATAAGATTTTACCTAAACATTTCATCAATTTGAATATATGAAAGGCTTATAAAAATGTGATATGGTTTATGTATTTATATTTAATAGACCATAAATCCTCTATAGGTTTCTTACCAACCACTAATGTCAAACTTTTATTCATTAGGTATACCACTGTATTTATCGCCTCTCTCAAAATTCCTATAGGAAATAAGAGTGAAACCTAATACCTAACGCCTTATCATTCAATGTATATAACATATTTTCAACCACAATATTTTGTTATGTTGTTCCATGAATGGTACTATATAACACAATCTAGTTATGTCAACATAATTTCCAACAAATTGTGTCTAATTTATTCACTAATAATTTCAAAACATATGTATTTTAACTTCTATTCTAATTCCATATCCACCATCAATTTCTATTAAATTATTTGTTTTCAAAAAAATAAAAAAATTCTTATTATTTTCACCCATACCATACTCATAACATCATCAATAAGTTCCCAAAAGTATAGTGGCCCACCATGAGATTAGATAAGGGAAGGCCTCCAAATTCCAAAGTGAACCAATTCTAGTTTTCATGCGTCGGGCTTCCATCCATTTATGTTGAATGACACCCTATAATTATTCAACTTCACATAACTTTTAACACATCTAATGTTTTTATGAGTAATATATAACATGAATTTAACAATTACAACCTTCATATTCTTATCCATGTGATGTTTGAATTGGGAGTTCCACAACTTTGGACTATCAGATGTTTTTTTTCTTGAAAAAAAACCACTCCATCTGATATTCCAATTAGATATAGGGTACGATACTTTATTCATAATTAAATAACTATGGAACATTGAATATATTTCCTAATCATTTTTTTACAGAAATTATGTTCTTTCATATCCCTATGATATGTCTAACTAATTTATGAATCAAGATGCTCCAATTGTTATTCAAAAAGTAATATCTTTGGATTTTAAAATATTTTTCATCTGCCAAATGTACCTTTACGAACATTCAATAAACATAATTAACCATGCATCCCTATTCTATATAGAATTCTGTGATGTGCTTGAATGAATCATCCATGAATCTATTAGAATATTTACACAAATAAACAATGTGTTATTCCTATAATTTGTACATATAGAGTTTTAAATTCAAGAATTTTATAACCTTATAGAGTATTCTTTATGACTTAGGAAATCTATATTTCATATTCCATTCTTCCCAAAGTTACAATATTTAGGACCCAGACAATCTGACTTTCCTGGTATTATCTCTTCCATGTTTTCATTTGATTGGTTTATCTTTCTTTTCATAAATTGAAGTGACCATCCTCATCTGATTTATCATATTAATATCCATCTATTTTATGAAAATATTGACTTATGCTTCAATGGTGAGTATTATCAGGATAGTTTGATTCTTATCTAGTAGTGACAATATATTTAAGAAATCACATCTTTCTTTTTGTTTAAATACCTTTACCGAAATACACACCTTGAAGTACATCATTCCATCATCCACTTATTTTGTGGAAAATAACAACTCATTATCATGTATCTTATGACCTTTTCGAAACTAAATAAACTCATATGTTCACTTGGACATGAATAAATATATCTCTAAATTAATGGTTGACTTATAATGTTCAACATCTTTAAGATTAAATAACACTATGATTATTTTTGTTTCTCTACTATCCGTATGATGTAGAAATTTCATGTCAACAAAAAACCATTGAAATAGACTTTAGTATCTAGTTTATATCCTCCACATAATTGGTTACTATATATTTTTTAGATATGATATATCTTATAGAGACCTAAAATCTGGTACTATCACTTGATATTGAGCATCCCCTAATTTTTTTTCACATCATCCAATTTCTTCACCTTCATAATACTAGTATTCTATCTGGTTCCTCCAAAACATTCTACCTTCTAATATTCTTACACATATCGACCTGGAATTTGATAGTTGATTCTTTTCCCTCTAATTAATTTTATTAAATTTTATGGTCCTTACATAGAACCATTTATTTTTAAAGAACATATCAACTCCAGATGACATGTTTCTTATCATTATCCCAAAGAAAAAAAAACAAAATATTCATCTATATATCCAATTATGGAGAATTACATGGATTTTTATGAAATTTTACCTCTCATTTTCGTCAATGTGAATATATGAAAGGCTTATAAAAATTTTATATAGTTCATGTATTGAAATTTAAAAGTCCATAGAACCTATAAAAGTTTCTTCCCAACCACTAATGTCAAACTTATATTCATTATGTATACCAATGTATTTATCACCTCTCTCCAAATTCCCATACGAAATAAAGAGTTAAAACTAATACCTTGAACCTTCACATTCAATTTATAATTCACACCTTCAACCAAACTATTTTGTTATGATGTTCCATAAATGGTCCCCTATAACATAATATGGTTATTTCAACATAAGTTCCAACAGTTGTGTTAAATTTTTTCACCACTAATGTCATAACTTATGTATTTTAACCTCTAATCTAATTCTATATCCACCATGGATCTACATTAAATTGTTTTTTTTTCAGAAAATCAAAAATATCTTAGTAAGTAAACAAATACCTCACTAATAAATTCATCAATAAGTGTCCAAAATTACAGTGGCCCACCATGAGATCAGCGAAGGGAAGGCCTCCAAATTTCGAAGTGAACAAGTTCTAGTTTTCATGATTCGGGATTCCATACATTTATGTTCAAGGAAAACCTAGCGTGATTCTACATAATATAAAGTTTATCACACATAATATCTGTTTGAGAAATATTTAACATGAATTTAACAATTAGAACCTTTATATTTTTATCCTTATAATGATTGATTTTGTAGTTCTACAACCAAATACTATCTGATGTTGTTTCATTGGAAAATACCACTTCTTATAATATTTGAATTTGATATAGGGTATGATACTTTACTCATCATGCAATAACCATGGAACTTTGAATAGATTGCCTCATAATGTTGTCTTATGGATGTTAAGTTTGTTCATATCCCCAAGATATGTCTAACTAATTTGAGATTCATGCTTCTCAAATAATTATTCAAAAATTAATATCTTAGGATTTTGAAATAATTTTCATCCGCAAATTCTACCTTTACAAATAGTCTAGAAACATAATTACACATGCATATTTACTCTATATAGAATAGAGGGGTGCACTCGAATCAATGATCCATGACTCCATCAGAATATTTGTACAAATAAAAAATGTGTTATTCCCGTCATTTTTACTTATAGAGTATAAAATTATGGAATTTTATACCCTTATAGAGTTTTCTTTGTGACCTATGAAATCAATATTTTAGATTCCATTCTTCCCAAAGATCCAATATTTAGGACCCATACAGGCTGACTTTCCTTGTATTATCTCTTCTATGTTATCATTTGATCAGTTCATATTTTTTGACTTACATTGAGGTGACCATCAAATTTTTTTAGAATTAATCACTCTTCAAGATGGTTCTTGGACTTATTTCGACATAGTATCCTCATTAATGATCTAGTTGTGGGAATTCTTAAACACCATATTTTTATTTTCACATGAATTACAAAAAACTGTAACCATCAGTCCCAAAAATCTGAAAGTGATGAAAATAGAAGTAAAACCCATAAAATAACTTTAAATTTGTTCTTTACTAATTTGAGGAACACTCATATCATGTTGATGTCATTCCCATGACTTACTACAGGCTTTTATTCCAATAACCTCATACTGATAAACCACCACATCATGAACACTTTGTAATGAATCATAGGTTTCTCATACATGCTAGATCTTTCCTTAATCACATATAATATTTCTTAAGTTACTAGATATTAAAGGAAATATTTCATTCTAATGACATCCTAACCAATGATATTTCCTTTCTATTCAAATGTTACAATTCTACTTCCTCCATCTAGTCTTGTTTAACACTATCCATAAAACGAAAAAGTCTTTTTGAATGATATAAACTTATACCTATATTATCTAGGCACAAAAATCCATTCTATCAAACTTATATATCTTAACATTACCCTAATACAACTCCGTAACATCTGATAAAAGTAACTCAATTTGAAATCAATGAACCATAAATGTAAGAGAGTGAGAAACTATGAAACGCCTCTGATTCTGTTATTAAGTAATCATTGGATCACCGTCTCAGATGCCATGTTTTCAGAGATCTGTGTCACTGTGTTAGATCATAGGACATACTTATATTAGATGATACATTGTGGAAATAATATATTGTCTGGATTGACCATCATGATGTCGGTGTGACCAGATATATAAATATTTTACACCCCATTAACCACACTACGTAAAATCTCAAAAACTATCTAAAAAATAAACTGAAAAATATAATGAAATGGATATTAGAATTTATGGTGCTTTATACAATGTGTCCTGCATGCATAATAGAAAAAAAATATACCAATTTTTTTTTATGAAAACCAATAATTAAAAGGATTTCAAAATAAATTATTAAATACAAGTAATCTTGAAATTAAAATTCATCATAATTATCTTAATAAGTCCTTTTATCATAATACAATAAGAAATGATATCCCACTTAATTATATAGTAATAATCATCTGGTAAATTGGTAATACATATACCAAAGAAGTAACACATAACCAAACATGACTATCATAACTAGTAATCTAAACTAGTTACTTCTACTGACTCTATCTACTAATCTATCAATTTCCCTAATGAATAAACATTGTATAATTATATTATTCAACCATTATATCATCTAATAATGAGTTTACTACCACAATGTGATTTCCTTATACAATTATATTATCCAAATCATACCGACCAACTGACCATCATTTGACCATTTTGTGTAGGGTCAACTAGCATCTGGCTAACCTGCATGTAGTGAACTGAAGATGGCTTAATATCCTAAAACATGATTCTAAATGGTTACAAAAAATATGGAGTTATTAGATGAACTTGGTAAAGGTTTGATTATTACAAAATAATGTTACCTCATTTTGAGAAATACCCTAACAGCTTAGGAGAATACTGAGCCCATGAATAAGGATTTAGAGAAATCACTCCCTTGGGGTAAAAACCTGATTGAAATTGATTTATTTGGGATATGGAAGAAATTTGTCAGAAAGAAATATTTTTACCCTAAGAAGGTGACCTAAAAAATGGTTAAGCCTATGGTAATCTATAAGGGCTAGGTGAAACAACACCCTTAGGAAAATGACATATGTGAAATTGGACCATTAGGGTTTGGGAAGCCAATAGTGAAAAATGAAACTAGATCTCCCTAGTAGGTGACATAGATGTGTGCGTCACCCAAGAAAATTGTTGAATATTGGGGAGGTCATCCTATATTGGGGGGACCTGGATGCCATAATATTTTTCCCTTTTTTCTTATAGGCCTTCCTCATTCCGATACTTCACCCGAGCCTATGAATAGGGCTTGAGAGAAGTGGTCACTTGTAAATCTTCATTACATGAAGCCCTCAAATGTCTGAAATAAAACCACATTTAGTCTCATTTGCATTCATTTTGAATAAAAAATAATCTGTTGGAGTTCAAAGAGTATTAGTGTGTTTAAAATAAAACTCTATATGCTCCCCCTTTTGGTATCTCCATCTTTATTGGATTTAAAGGTTGAGGGTCCTTTTATAGAAAAAACAACCCGAGGTACCCAACCATTATGGTAGACATCATTATGGACTTGGTCACCATGGGTTACAAGTTTTCTTGTGTTATATAACACATGTGAAATTCAAGTTGGGAACTTAATGCACACCATATAGAGGGTAATGGGAAAAAATTAATTCTAATGTTAAATATAGTAGTAGTGGAAACCTAGGTAGTCCCCTAGAGAGACGTTCACACAAAATTCAGTTGTCACTTTAAGATTATAAAAAAGGTGTTTTATATTGGAAAATTATAAATAAATGATTCTGAAGAATATAATTAAAAAACTTATTGGGTTATGTTCATATTTATAAATGTAATTCTATCTTGGTGAACAATTTTTATGCCCGTATATTTATTAACTGATAAGTGAATTGTTCTAAAACTAATTATCATTTTATTCCATTTTGAAAGATAATTTTTATATTGGACTAAAAACATTTTATTTGTTCCACCCTCCTTCCAATGTCTGAAATTGAGAAAGTAAATCACCCATAGTTCACTTAGAAAACACATAACCAGGTCTTGTAATTCTAAGTAATCTAGTTGTAACCGCTGAACCATTGTAAGAAACCATTAAACACTATACAATTCACCATTCACCCCACACAATTCTACCATATATGGTCTAAATTTATATAAAGGTAGATTATATAACCTAGACCATAGAAATAAATAATAGATATAATTTAGTCATGCACAACCAAATTTTATTTTAAAATCTATTAAAAAATATTTAAATCAATCAATAAGAAGGAGAGAACTATAATCATTGAAACTCTAAGACTCTGTCTTTACAAAATTCCCTCCTTCCCTTCTCTAAATCACTTATATGTTTTTAACCATTTACTTGATAGAAAAAAATAAAAGGAGAAGTTGAAAACATTTCTATGATAATGAGAAAAAATATAAAATAAGATAGAAATATAATTCCAAAAATTGTCCCTCATCTAGGCCATTTCCCCCTCCTTTTTAGAACCCATACCCCTTTTAAGATATGGGGATATATCTATTTTATGGATGGTAAAATCCCTAATATATTCTTATACTTGGAATCATTTGAATATTTCCTTTTCCTTAATATATTCTAATATTTATGAGATTCTTTCTCCGTTAAAATAAAAAATTTACCTTCTTTTTAAGTTTATTGATCAAAATATTATGAATGATTTTAATAAACATATAATAACATTAATTTCTGTGTGATAGATGACATAGTGGCCCAATGTTTATCTTAAAATCACAAGTGAATCCCTTAAATCATTCACTTGTTCTTTTAGAAGTTTATTTTTAAAAAAATTCATGAATCATTATGATCAGGAAGATTTACATTTGAATAATTTTCATGGATGTCAAATCCTTACCCTTAGACCCAAAATAATTAAGAACTACTCATAAGAATTATGATGGCTATGGATGCTTTATTATTATGCCTCAAAGTCTTATGATCATCTCACAAGCCTTGTGATGTAATGAATTATGATAATGAATTATGCTTTACATTTAGGGCCAATTCCTTACCCTCAGTCGAGCAAGAATTTCAATCAAATCCTTTGACAAATTTTTAGCTTATATAAATTCTAGAATGCCTAGATTAAAATAGAATCACATTTATTTCCCTCAAAAACAACTTTATCCATTATAAAATTAAAATTTTAATGTATTAATTAATTCTATAATTACAAAGATTAAATAAAAAAATCAATACTCAAGATTTAATCCATTTCCCCAATTAAATGTGAAAATAATCCTTTATTATAAATATGTCATATTTACCCCTAAAATGATAAAATGGTGGGACTAAAATAATTTTAAAAAATATAAAATAAATGAATATATTTTTTTATCAATTATCCCACCCTTATACAATGGACTACAAACATATGAATTTAAAAACTTACCAAATCGAGAATTAAATACTAGAAATATAAATTTCCATTTTCAAAACCACATGCTCTCTATCTTATCATGCCTAAAAAAAGGATCTTGATTCCAATTTCATCATCATGTCTATTCAATTAAACCCAACCTCTTTCTTCCTCTCATGTTCACTTATACCATCTTTCCTTGAATGTTTTCTACTTAGCACTATATATGATTTTTAACCAAGGTTTTTCTCATTCCATGTTCGTAAAATTGTTAACATAGGATTGATGAATTAAATCAACCTCAAAAAATGATTAATGAATATATTTATATCATGAAGGATTCGGTATTAGGTTCAAATTTATTTTAGTCTTAAAGATAAGAAGGATCTGAATGTAAATCTTTTTAGGATGAATGAGGAGGCTTGGATCTAGTTTGAAGCATAATACATGATTTTTAATTTACTCCAAGTATGGATACCACCATCATTTCATCTTCCTCAACTAAACACAGCTTATTTTAATTCTCCTTGAATATCCAAGAACTTTTTTAACTTCTATAGTATTTATAATTATTCTCCCTATTTCATCCATTGGTTTTCATGAAACACATTTATTTTCTTTTGTTCTTCTCTTAAAGGAAGAGATGAGATTTGGAATCAATATTATAGGTGTGGGATCTTCTATAGATCCTTTTCTAAGCTATCCTTTATGAATATAATTAGAAATAATATCACCATAATTCTTTCCCCTCTTATTAAAATCATTGTTTCGGCATTATCAGATGAATATTTCTCATTATAATCATATTTTTTTCGAAAGAGAGGGGTTTTTTCTACATAAAATAGTGTGGGATCTAAACTAATTTCCATGATTGATAATAATAATATTTTAACAATATTTCCATTATGAAATATATATTAAAATTGTATTAAAATTATAGTAAATTATTCATTAAATTTAAATAGAATATGACAAAAAGGTTTTCTGATGCCTTTAATTTCTTCCTCGATTGTCAAATTCATATATATTATGAAAAGGCTTATAGAGAAATGTATATAGATATTTCTAACATTTAATGTGGCTACATAAAAAATTGATTCATGGATTTTAATGAATTAAATTATTGATGTAAATGTAGGATTATAGATAGAGTTAGTAAACAAAATGGGTTTTAAAATCAAAATAATTACTCAATAATTTATTACAGATAATACTCAAACACTTCAAGGCTTTCAATAGATTACTATGAATGTTATGTTTATTTATGTAAGATCTTGTTCACTTAAGAAAAAATTATTTTAAAGAATATAATTTTGTTAATAACCCTCACTATAAAGTGAAAAAAAATGTTCGACATCATATCACAATTTGATATTCCAAAAATCAATGTGTTGTGTATCAGTATACATTATTTATAAATTGGAAACAATATAATTTAATCATTCATATAAGATTAGTAAATGTGTAAAACCACTTTCTCAGCCTTGGAATGGATTAATAGTTTATAGGGGTATTCATATTAACCTCAATGTTTTCAAAAACTAAATGAAAATGTATAAAAAAATCTGAAATAGAATAAAAATTTTGATAATAAATTTAGAAAGTCATAAAATAAAGGTTATGAACAACATTTTTCCACCCCACACTAAAATTTTGCATTTTTCTCAATGAATTCATAAAAATTAATTATATAAGTAAATTTTATATAGAATAAAATCATGGAATCAAGTAATAATGAAAGGTTCAACCTGGTGGGTTATTATTGATTCAAATATTGAAGGAGTGTGAGATCCTATACAAGTTATTGGGGTAGATTCTCAACTACTTTTTTAATATATTCCAATTAACAAGGAGTTATTTTTATTCTCCTTCATAAAAATCTAGATAGTGCTAAAAGGATTAACATAAGTTACTATAAATGGTCATTACCATCTAGAATGAATCCTTCCACAAATTATATTGTGTTTAGATTTTTAAAGAAAAATTTTGTCTCTAGGATATAAATTTTGTGGCTGTATCATCTTATCATGAGACAATTGAGTTCTTTGTTTATAGATTCAATCATTTTAAAAATCCACTCATATAATTTCATTGTGTTCCTTCAACTATAATTTTTTCTCATTTCCATCGACTTCTAATTCTAGATTCATTTCATTGATGTAATAATATGTTTTTTACTTAAACCCCATATATATATGGAAACTCTTTCTACAAGTTACTTGGTAAGGTATCATTCCTTTGATTGTCTCGAAGGATTTACTATATGCCCATAAAGTGTCTTCTAACCTTCATCTCCAATAATTCTTTTTGGTTTTTTTCAAAATACCTTTTATTTACATATTAAAATCTTTATGTTGGTCTTTTATTTTGAGATGTTAGGGTGTAGATATCTTATTACATACTCCATACTTTATCAAAATATTATTCATTTATTTTATTGAACAAATGACTCCCTTGGTAACTGATGATGGATCTTGGTACTAAAAACCTAAAAAATATGTTTGTTCTTGAAAAAACATACACAAATTTAGCATAATCAATTTTAGAATATTTGGATTTCACCCTTCTTGAAACATAATGTAAAATAATAAGAATATAATAACTTTTGAATAACAAGGGAAAAGGTTTGAAAACTTATATTCCCCATACATCCAAAATTTCACAAATGATAATGGGGATTTCATGAATCTCTTTTATTTTTGAAATATTTTTAGAAAATTATAAATTTTCACACTTCTTATAATATTAATGTGATTTCCTGAATAGAGTGGGAAAAGAAATTTCATATTCAAATGCTTTTCTTGGAGTTATTTGAGGTCCTATGTTGCCTCCACAAGCTAATGTGTGAACAAAGTTCAAAAATGGATTCAATTTTACTTACAAAAAAATCTTATCCTTATTATATATTCATTGAAAATTTTCAAAAGGAATGGATCTTCCCAAATATAATATATGGTTTCAGATTTCAGTGTTTGGTTTTAATTGGAGTTAAGAAGATTTAATACATGATAATTTTCAAAATTATTTACTATGTTTCTGTTGGTGCTGAAATACATGATGATGATAGACCATGTGTGGAAAACACCATTTGGGGTAACATATGACCCTAATGAGGCACACAAATCACCAAAGGGGCCTACTTTACAAAGCTCCATCGTTAAGCCCCTTACAACCACAAATGGTGAAAAGCCGACTATCCAACGAGCACCGCGACTGCCGTAGAGTAGTGATAGAAGAGTTTATGAGTGATAAGATCACCGTGACTACCAACGAGTAGTGACATAAGACTTTATGAGTGTGATGAGCATCACGTCTGCCACCGAGTAGTGACAGAAGGATCTGTGAGTCCAACAACACCACCTCTAATCATGAAGAACCATTTTCTTCACAGTATGCCTTCCATAATTCAAGATACTCAGAGCCTTTAAATTTGTGGCTCAACCATGCTCTAAAGGATCACTACCTTGACCTTTCAGCTTCTGATCTCTCATTTCTCGAAGCTCCCTAACTTCTATGAACTAGACAGAAGATGCATCACCCAAGGTATTTGAGAATTACGAACCACATTTCCCTTCATTCCAATTTATATATACTTTAAGTGGATTTTCCCTTCCCAAATCCCTATGTAAATCACAATGATTAGATTCCATTTTAGGTACTGACAACTTTAGGGAGCATTTTTCCTTCATGAATCATCCTCCAACCACATGTAGACTCCATGCCTTGGCTAGCTCACTATGATTTGAGAAGATCCTCCATTCATGGAGCTCCTTTTTTTCATGATTCACGAAGTACCTTCCTTTGCGAATCTTTATCTCTCCACAAAGCATTAGAGCTTCATGGAGACCCTTTTATCATGGCCTTTTGCTTTACGAATCCCTCCCCCATGAGGACCTACAGGATCATATGAAGTGATTTAATGTTTCATCGAGTGGTGATTCATGTTCCATCATCCTGCATTATGAATCCTGGAATAGGTACGACAATGACTATTTCTTATTTTCATATCTATACTAAAGTGGGCCCCTCAATTGACCAATCCTCCACCTCACTCCCATTGAGAATTTCTTGTACCTTCCCATCCCCAATTGAGGGTTTGTAAAAGTTATGCAAGTCCAATAGATGAGGAGTGGGTCCTCATCATCCAAGCTACAAGATGTTAAACTACTAAGCATGTTCATCCCCAACAGAAGAGGTTAAACAATGAGTTACCGCAAGCATGGTAGGCATGAGTAGAGTAGAAAGAGGATGGGATTAGGAACCTTTTTCTTCCCACCATTCAATATGCCCTCTATTAGTCCCTTTGGGCTCTATCTCCATTCGTTCCTTGGGTAGTCTCAACGTAAGCCCTGAAACACCTTGATAAGGAGTTCTTTGTACATGGATCCATATCCTTCCTTTACATTGGGACATTATCCTTGGGATTCATGCATGGATTAAGTACCAATATCTATCTCACTGGACATCTAACCATGCGTAAGACCCACACCATCCATCTTGGCCACAACTTTCACTACACAATCATCAAGTCCACTATTAGCTCTTGTTTCTCACAATGAGAATGAATCAAGTGATAATAGAGTAAGAAGAGACAGTAAAATCCCTTTGGGACACTAAATGTGAATAATCCCCAACATCTCTTTGGGACATTAACCAAGTGTAAGTCCCATGCCCCTACTGAACTATGTAGACTATGATTCATATCCACTAGGATACATAGGAAGCCTCTATGAGGTTCTATCCCCTCACTCCTTAAAATCCAACTAATATGTGTGTTTCACGTAGGGTCACCTTCATCCCACATGATGTTAAACTGTATTCCCCCCCAAACTATGTAGGTTTTGTTCCATTTAAGGTCCACTATAATCCTCTTTGAGGTTCAATCTCAACTAATGGTAACTCTAGTTCTCCCTCCTAGGGATGTACCCTTCTGATGTGATATGTTCCTTTTTATGGGGACGCAACTCCCGGAGGTCTTCTAATCCATATAGATATCTGACCATGAATACTACCTACACTCCATCAATATTCTTCCAACCAAGAGTGTAACTCTTGTAATGGGAAACTAACCATGCATAAGCCTCATTATCTCTCCAGGTTGTTGTCTTTTGTGTAAAACTGGATTCTACACCCCATTCAAGAACTAAGTTGTATTTTATCCCTTTTAGGTATGTAGGAAGACTCTTTGAAGGTTCAACCCATCATCCACTTTCCATCCTAGACACTCTTTCAAGCCCTTGTGTCTGAGGAAGAACATTCCCCAACTTGGAGGTTCCACTTCCTTCAGGTCCCAATCCATGTGCTCTATTATCACGATCCGCCTCCTTAGGTGTCTCATCACCCCACCGAACTATGTGGAGTTTGATTCCCATCCACTAAGATACGTAGGAAGATTCCATGAGGTTCAACCCCAATACCGTTATCTTTACATCAACTCCACCTCATTCAATCCGCCCACTTCACCCAAATCATCCATCATCCATTCCAATTCTTACAAGGGTCTCCACATATCAGTTAGGTCATTCCACCCACATCTTTTCTTCTCCTAGCGTCACCTGGGAAGATAACTATTTATAAGCCCCAAAAATCATATCCATCAAACCAAGAGAGCCCCTCTTGTGAAGGGCATCTAACAGTGGGTAATCCTCAAATCATCCATTCGAACTACATGGGTTTTGATCCTAGTATTCTTCACAGGGTACATAAGACACATCTATGAGGATAAATCCTAGCCAATGGTAAACCTTTGTGTCCCCTTTTCTAGGAACCTCCTCCCCTAATACACCCTTTGTGGCACCCAGATCAGCCTTCACGGTGTAAAACCTTCCCTTTTTGGGACACACCATTCTAGGATTGTCCTAATTGGGTATTATGATCCATCCATCTGGTAAACCTTCCAGGTGATATCTATTAGTGATATACTAATCTAATCCACTCTTTTTAGGGTTCTGATGAGTCCAATTTCTCTTTACAGGACATTAATTTCGAAGAAAAAATCATGTTAAACATGGGAAACCGAGGAAATCCTTTGAGACATGCCTTTGGAAGAATATTCTCCACATTTGACATGGGATGCCTCAGGCTTTCGCACCCTCAAAAGTCCCCTAATAAAGTAAAATTCAGTTATACCAATGTTCCAGTGTCCAAACATGTTGGTGATGCCCAATAATACTACTTCCTTGATCGAAGGTTGCTTCCTCGACTTGACCCTTTGAAATTTCCAAAAGGAAGTAGTGTAATTAACTAGTTTCCATAAAGTGATGGCACTTGGAGGAGGTTCATGAACACTGTCTTAATATTTGAGGGAGAATTGAACAAGAAATTTTTTTAAGGATTAATCGACATAAAGAGGAACTGACATTTCATCATCCCATTTCAATCAAGGAGAAAATATCTCTGAAGAATTGATGAATGTTTTATTCCTTTGGAAAGTGGGAATGTGGGGTAATAGATGCACGTACCCATAGATTGTGTACTCCCCGATATAAATAATAACAAATAGAAATAGTGAACCTGATATGAAGCATTTCTCCTTCAACCATGGGGATTAGTGGAATTTGATACAATAGTAGATAAGAATTTCATCAGATACATCTATTCGGTGCCAGGTTTGACTAAGAAAATAGTGGTCTTTGCATGGAAATCATCAAAATTTGGGGTAGTTAATCATTGGGAATTTGTTCTATGACATCATTAACATGTATCTCTATATCCATCAATGGAAGACTAAATGAAGCTGGGACACTGGGCATTTCTTTCCTACTATCTCTACTAATAGTTGAATATTCTTGCTATACAGGACCCAGGCTATAAGAAATCATTATCCTACCACCTAAAGACACAGGGGCTATGGAAAAACCAATAAAAACATCCCACATGGCACCCCCTCCACCAAAACATCATCCACAACCATGGATATTGGGCACCCATGCCCCATCTCACCCTCAGAATTCATCCTAAGTAGGGTGATTGACACTCTTATTCAATAATATGAATAGGAGGGGGTCATAGAAACCATGTATATGGCCCGGCAGGATTTAGAGACTATTGTTCCTTATTGACACCACTGCCCCAAGGGTCATTCAGGGAGTTGTTTCTCCCCACTATGATGCCCAACCATTTTGGGGACCTATTCCTGGAACACTCCTATGACTCACTCCCCTTCACTTACGAGGTAAGGGAAGTCCGAGTCATCCCTACTATGACCAATGCCCAAGAGTTGATAAGGAGTTCTCCCACCGAGCTACATAAATGCCAACATCTCGTCCCCCTAGGCTAAGGAATAAGTGTTTTATAGTCGTACGCCACTGGCCCTAGTTCGGATGACCCGATGAAAATTTTGGATACAAGACCAGGAGGACTATTGGGGGTTGTCATCTTCTACATATCATGTGGCCCATTCCACCACCAATTCATACTATCATATACCTGTTATTAAATAGCATGTGTACTCTTATGTCTAATTGGGATTGAGACCCCAACCACCCCATGGGTATTCTGTGTTGACTCTTCTAGTCACCGGCACGAGAAACAGTTCTCAAGGGTGAACCTGTGATCATGATATTCAGTATAGAGGCCCCCATACCCTCTCCAGTCAAAGTCGAGGTCATTCCCTCTACCGACCTCAGCATTGAGGTTCTCCCCTATCCATAAGAATCATTCCAAATGGAGTTCCTCCCTACCTTATTGAAACCAATTATAGAGGTCCTCCCTATTCCCATGATCACTGATGTGATGATTTTCCCCATTTTTCTGGATATAAACACAAAGGTCCTCCTTTCCACGTCACCCATCAACATTGAGGTCCTACCCATGTTATCAGTAGTGTTGGGACCAAGTTGAATGAAGATGAAAGTTTGAAGAGTTATCTTTTGCAGAGTGTTGTATTTTGTTGTCAAAGGCGATAAATCAATTCACTTTTTAGAAGGATCATAAATCAGACGATGCTTTGCTGGTATGTATTTAACACAAATCATGAGTTAGGAGAACTTGTGATTCAATCCTTATGAAGGAAAGGGGGAGAAATGATGATGCCAGTCATATAATGTTTTGATTGGAAGGAATGATGCTGCTGGAAGATAGGAAAGATTCAGTTCCCATTGCAACTCTGACGATGCTTAAGCTGATCTATCAAAGGATAAATATCACGATAGTGGGATTCGTGATAAGAGCAGAAGAATGGTAATGGGAAGCATTAAAGAGATAAAATGGCAAAGAAATAGACAATCTGGGGATGGCAGAAAAGCACAGTTTAAGGTGGCGCCGTTTTCCAGAGTTTGCCAAATTTTAGGGCCTGAAAATCGGGAGATGAAGAAATGTTCTGGGCAATGGATGTTGCGCATAAGATTGAAGATGGTTTATACGTGAAAAAGAGTTATTCAAGGTCAGAACGTTGAAAAATGACAAAGGAATGGAGTGCACAGAAATTTAGGCATGTTTCGCGCAAAAAATAAAGTGGTGCACGCAATATTTGCGGGATGCGCGAAATAGTAGCGGGTTGCGCGAAAAATCTGCGGGATGCGCGAAATATTGGCACAGTGCGCGAAATTGAGGAATGAAGTTTTCGCGCAAATGATGGTTCGAGATCAGAAGATCGAAAATTGGCAAAGGCATAAAATGAGCGAAATATTGGAGCAGTGCGCGAAATCTGATGTTGCAGGAAAGATTGGGTTTGCGTGCAATATGGAATGAGGTGCGGAATTTTGCGTGCAATTGGTGCTTCATGTTTAGAAGGATGTAAAATGGCAAAGGCATGAGGTGCGCGAAAACTTGAAGCATGTTGCGGAATATGAAGTTTCATAAAAGAGTTTTTACGCGCATGGAGGAGGTTTTACGCGCGGATTAGTGTTTTTCGCGCGGGTTCAAAAATGCCTATAAATATGAGGCTAACCCTTGTTAGTTGTTAATGCTCGATACATAGAAGAAATCTCGAGCTCTGGTGCGCATAAATTATACGCTAAGTGAGTTACGCGAAAAGAAAGAAGTTTTCATGAAAAGAGGATAGCTGCGCGAAAACTTGAGAAGTTGCGCGAAAAGAGAAAAAGTTGCGCGCAAAAGGAAAGTTGCACGAAAACCTTTTTCGTGCCAAAAGGGGTTTTTACGCGCAAGTCATTTGAATTGCGCGCAAGTCACCCTAAAGGCTGCGCGAAATATTTGAGGTCTTCGCACGTATTCAGTTTTGCGTAAGAGGGTTCTTACTGGCTTCTGGGTAAGAAAGTGAAGATTTGTACTTCAGAGAATACATCTGTTCAATTGTAAAGAAACACTGAAACATTGTGTTACCCTATTTGTGCTAAGAGGGAGCACATGCACTATTAGATTGTTTTTTAAAGTGATGCACGAGTGTAAGGGTATATCCTACTCATTGTATTCCACATCAAAGGATTGTTTTCTAGTGGATTGTGTGGTACTGGATTGTTTCTGTACCATACCAAGGGCGTAGCTACTCTTGTTGAGTAGTGATCCTTGTAAATCTTGTGTTCCTGTGGTTGTGTGTGTTCAGCAGGGAAGAAACTCTTTAACAGGAGGCAAAGGTTGTTTCAAAAAGGGGGAAACTTAAAAAGAAAAAGATATCACTGATTCACCCCCTCCCCCTCTCAGTGATACTTAGATCCTGATTGGGAACTTCAATTGGTATCAAAGGGAGGTTTCCTTCGTTTACTCTTTGCTGAAGTGTTTGAAGAGAAGTTGTGATGGAAAATCTAAATTGCGGGAACAGTAAGGGGATTCCAATCTTCGATGGAAAGACCTATCACATCTGGAAGGACAGAATGATGCCGTATCTTATGTCTCTTGGATATGATGTTCTTGAAACTACAACAGATGGATTTCCTGATATTGATGACAAGGTCCCTCTTACTCCTGTCGATAAGAAGAATCTTGAGAATGATGGAAGAGCTAAAAATGCATTACTCTCATCACTTTCGGAGAGTGAGTTTTTAAGAGTGAAAGGTGTCACTACTGCTAAAGGCATCTGGGATAAGCTAATGAATATCTATGAAGGAAATACAAAAGTGAAGAAGGCAAAACTAAAAATCTGGAGGCTGAAGTATGAAGACTTGAATATGGGAGAATCTGAATCTGTTGGGGAATTCTTTACCAGAGTTAATGACATTGTCAGTACAATCAGATGTCTTGGTGAAAAGTTAGAAGATGATACAGTTGTTGAAAAGATCCTGAGAATTCTGCCTGACAAATTTGATGCTAATGTTTCTTCACTAGAAGACAGAGATCTGGAAACATTATCTCTTGATGATTTGCACAGTACTCTCATCACTTATGAGATGAGAAGAGAGAAGACCATGAAGAGCAAAGAAAAAACTTATAGAGAAATGTCTTTCAGGGCAGAAAAGAAAGAGAAGTCGAAGAAAATTCTTATTAATGAAGAAGCTGGTGAATCCAACTCTGAAAATGAGGTATGTCAAAATTTTGATGAAATTCTATCCTTGTTTTTTAAAAATGTTAAAAGAGGCATAGGGAAATACAAAGGGAAACTCCCTTTGAAATGTTTTGAATGTGGAGCAGTTGGCCACTTTGCAGCTAATTGCCCTCAAAAGGGGAAAGATGTCGTCAGTGATGAAGAAGACAGAGGACCAAGAAGGTCATGGAAGAAACAGGATCGAAAAGATAAATATTCTGGTAGAAGTCAGAATAAAAAGTTCTTTAAATCAAAAAGAAGAAGCTTTTTATCAAAAGATAAAGAAGATGATGATAGCGAGACTGAATCAGAAAAATCTGCTACTAAAAAAACTAGAGAGAGTACCTTTTTTTCAACAGTGAATAATGATGATTATGAGAGTAGTAGTACTGAAGAAGAAGAGACTCAACTTGAACAGTATCTGAAATAAGAGCTGAAGGAATGTTTGAGGAAGATCAGAAAACTTGAGAAAGAAAACAAGAAGTTAATAAAAGAAAATTCCACAGTAAACAATCAAGAAGGTTTTACAGATGATAAAATCATGATGGAAAAAGAGATTGATGATCTGAAAAATTCTCTTGAGAATACGAAGAATCGTAATGATCATCTTGAAGTGAAGTTGAAGGCAAAAGAAGAAGAGTTGGAACTTGTCCAACAAAAACTGCATAAAGCTAAAGAAATGAATATCAGTTCCAAAAATTCTATCTCAGAAGTAGGGGAATGTTCCAGTAAGAATGAACCAAAAAGGGATCTACAAAACTTACCTTCAAAGGTTGAAATGAAAGACAAAACTGGTTCTGATAAGAACAAGGCTGGAAAGACAAAGTATGTGGTCAAAATCAGCAATGCAGAAAAATCAGAAGTGCATAAAAATCTTGAGTCAAGAAAAGATTCTAATACTTCTGGTACTGTTGAATCTGAGCTGAAGAAGAGTGTTACAAATGAAAATATGATGGTTTCTGAGAAGCGTGTTCACAAATCCATTCAGTATAAAAGTTTCTGAGGTAAATATTCTTTCTATGGTTACTGCTGGTATTGTGGTGGATTCGGACACATGGAAAGTATGTGTTGGTTTAACCAACAACATTACAACTATTCCAAAAGTTTTGAAGGGCAAGGATTTAGGGGGATTCAACGCTTTCAAAATAGAAGATCTCTAAATATGTTTTAGAAGATATCTGAGAAGACTGGTGTGAAAGTTGGGAATAGATTCCAACCGCTGGAAACTTATTGTGAAAGATGTGATCAACCTGGACATCTTGCTATGGGCTGCCTTAGTGTGTTACCAGAGCAACAAAAGTTTGTTAATAATCCTTAGAAGACAGAGTTTTTAAAATACAAAAGGGACATGTATGATAAGTCTGAAAAGAAAGAATGCATGGTTCTCTGGCAGAACACATTGATTTGGCTAGGAAATTGGAAGAACAAAAACAGAAAGTGAAGGAAAAGGAAGAACAAAAGGCACTTGTTGTTGAAACAGCTTTGAAGACTACCAAAGGAGAACGTCCATGGATTATTGATAGTGGATGTTCATCTCATATGATAGGAGACTTAAAGCTGCTGAAGAATCTGAAAGACTTTAAAGAAGGAACTGTGACATTTGGAAATGATGAATATCTAAGGATCAAAGGTGTTGGATCGGCCATCATTGGAAAAGAAAAGATGAAATCCAGAAAAACACTATATGTTGATGGACTGAAACACAACCTGCTCAATGTGTCACAACTCTGTGATGAGGGCAACAAAGTGATCTTCAGAAAAGATGGATTTGTTGTAAAAATTGAAAATGATGGAAACATAGTTATAAGGGGTCAGTGTACAAGAGGGAATTTGTTCCAAGTTGGGGATGGACAGAACACTTGTTACATGAGTGTGGTGAATGAAAATAAATTATGGCATAAAAGGCTGGGGCATATGTGTCAGAGAAATATGTGCAAGTTATCAAAGTGAGAAAGTGTTCGGGATATGCCTGATTTATCAAGAGAAAGAGATTGGGGCTGCACTATTTGTGAGAAAGGGAATATTGTTAATTCTATGCACAAGAGAGTTGAAATTCGCTCAAAAAGACCCTTAGAACTCATACACTCAGATATATGTGGGCCAATGAGCAAGCAATCTTCAAATGGAGATAAGTACTTCATTACTTTCAATGATGACTTTACTCGCATTACTTGTGTTATGTACATGAGACATAAGTCAGATGCTCTAACAATGTTTAAGAGTTTCAGAAGGAAAGAAGAGAAAGAATGTGAGTATTCAGTGAAGAAGTTGAGAACTGATAATGGTGGTGAGTATAAGAATGAAGAGTTTGAAAGTTATCTTGAGAAACATGGAATTCGGCATGAGTTTAGTTCACCGTACACACCTCAACAAAATGGGGTGGCTGAAAGAAAGAATCGAAGTCTGGTGGAAATGGGAAGAACTATGTTACTTGAACATAGTCTCTCTCATTATTATTGGAGGCAAGCCATGAGCACTGCTGTGTATATTCAGAATCGGTGTTTCTATTGGCCAAACTCAGATATGACTCCATATGAAATGTTCTATGGAAAAACTCCAAGTCTGAAACACTTGAGAGTCTTTAGGAGTCCATGTATTATAAAGAAGAAAGGTGGAAATCTGGGAAAGTTCGAGCAAAGAGGAGATGACAGAATTTTTCTTGGATATGCTCCAGAAGGAAGATGATATAGATGCCTCAACAAAGAAACAGGAAGAATTATTGATTCTTCAGATGTAAAAGTTGTTGAAAATGCTGAGAAAGAAAAGCAGTCATATGTTGATGTGGAAGTCGAGCGGGATAGAGAAAATTTTGTTAACAATTCTGATAATGTTGCAGAATTTGTTCATCCTACTCAAGAAGAGGAATCTGACTCAGAAATATCAAGTGATGAGGATGAAGTTCAAACAACTCATCCTTGGTTGAGGAAACAAGTGGAGTCTCAGAACATTATTGGAGATAAAAATCAGAGGGTTCAAACAAGAAGAACAACGAATGCTATATCACATACTTCTCTTTATTCGAAAGTTGAACCGAATGATGTAAATGAAGCATTTGAGCATCCAGAATGGGTTCATGCTATGAATGAAGAGATTGATCAGATAGAGAAGAACAATACTTGGGAACTTGTACCCAAGCCGGACAACAAGAACATTATTGGTACGAAGTGGGTTTTTCGAAACAAGCTGAATGAAGAAGGTAATGTAATAAGAAACAAGGCAGGATTGGTCTGCAAAGGGTATTCACAAATTGAAGGCATTGACTTTGATGAAACCTTTGCTCGAGTAGCTCGATTAGAAACAATCAGAATATTTCTTGACATTGCTGCACAATGAGGTTACAAAATCTTTCAAATTGATGTAAAATCTGCATTCTTGAATGGTGATCTTGACGAGGAAGTTTACATTGATCAAACTTGTAGATTTGTTATTGGGAAAGATGAAAGCTATGTGTGCAGGTTGAAGAAGGCTCTGTATGGGCTAAAATAGGCTCCGAGAGCATGGTATTCTAAATTAGATACTTGCTTGAAGAAGATGAACTTTAAGAAAGGGAGAGTTGACAGCAATCTCTACATCAAGAAATGTCAGGAGTTTTCACTGATCGTTATTGTTTATGTTGATGATATTATATTTGCTGGAAATAATGAAAGATCATGTGAAAAATTTGCTGAGGAGATGAAGAAGTTATTTGAGATGTCCATGCTAGGTGAAATGAAGTACTTTCTTGGGTTACAAATTTCACAGAAGAAGAATCATGTTTTTCTGTCTCAAGAAAAGTATGCTAAGGAACTTCTGAAGAAGTTTGGCATGGAAAATTCGAAACCAGTTTCCACACCGATTTCAGTGGGAACCAAGTTGTCTAAAGATGTAGAAGGCAAGGAAGTTGATCAGAAAGAGTTTCGAAAACTGATTGGAAGTCTGCTATATTTGACTGCCTCAAGACCCGACATCGTCTATGCTGTTACTTTATGTGCAAGATTTCAGAGTGCTCCTAAAGAATCACATTTGATTGCTGGAAAAAGAATTCTCAGATATATCAAAGGCACAACAAACTTTGGAATCCGTTATGACGACTCTGAAAATATTGATCTATTTGGGTATTCTGATGCTGATTGGGCAGGAAATGTTGATGATCGAAGA
This sequence comes from Viscum album, assembly GCA_963277665.1. NCBI lineage: Eukaryota > Viridiplantae > Streptophyta > Magnoliopsida > Santalales > Viscaceae > Viscum > Viscum album. Next base: position 176,015,236 of record OY728120.1, read on the forward strand.
TCCACATCTGGTGGAGTATTCTTTCTAGGAAAAAAAATGTGTTAGTTGGCATACCAAGAAACAGAATTCAGTAACTCTTAGAACAGATGAGGCTGAGTATGTTGCTGCTACTCAAGCTGCAACTCAACTAATGTGGATGAAGACTCAGCTGGAAGATCTACTTGTTGAAGTAAAGCTACCATTGCTCTTAGGTTGTGATAATCAGAGTGCAATCAATCTTACAAGAAATCCAGTACAACATTCTCATTCAAAACACATTGATATAAAGTACCACTTCATCAAAGAGCAGGTTGAAAAGAATGAACTGAGGCTGGAGTATGTTCCTACATCTGAACAAATTGCTGATATATTTACAAAACTGTTACCGAAGGAACCATTTGCAAAGTTGAGGTTGAACATGGGTGTACAACCTCCTTCTCATCAAGGTTAAGGTACATGTTTCTGTCCCCTCTCTCGTCTTAGCTTTGGATAGTGTTTTCAAGGGGGAGAATTGTTTCATAAATCTATCCATAAGGAAGAATGTATTAAGGGAGAGTTGTGGGTAAGCTGTGAATTCAGTATGTATGTGAGTGAACTATTCTAACTATTTGTTGGAGTGGTTGTAGGAAACAAAGTTGTTTTACAGGAAAGTTGAAGAAGTAAAGAATGCTATTGCAAGAGTGAAGAATGCTGAAGTAAAAGATTTCAAGATGTTCTGAAGACGGATGAGGAGGTATGTTCATGAGATTTCACAGTCACTACTTTTGGACAGCATGGTTTTGGCTGCCAATAAATCTTGTTTCCTACAATGAGTTAGCTCACGTAGGCTTAGAATTGTTGATAAGTAATCCATTGCAAAAGGTTTCAAAATTCAGTGATTTATGAATCTTTGTTGACAAAAAAATCCAAAGGGGGAGATTGTTGGGACCAAGTTGAATGAAGATGAAAGATTGAAGAGTTAGCTTTTGCAGAGTGTTGTATTTTGTTGTCAAAGGCGATAAATCAATTCACTTTGTAGAAGGATCATAAATCAGACGATGATTTGCTGGTATGTATTTCACACAAATCATGAGTTAGGAGAACTTGTGATGCAAGCCTTATGAAGGAAAGGGGGAGAAATGATGATGCCAGTCATATAATGTTTTGATTGGAAGGAATGATGTTGCTGGAAGATAGGAAAGATTCAGTTCCCATTGCAACTCTGACGATGCTTAAGCTGATCTATCAAAGGATAAATATCATGATAGTGAGATTCGTGATAAGAGCAGAAGAATCGTTATGGGAAGCAGTAAAAAGATAAAATGGCAAAGCAATAGACAATCTGGGGATGGCAGAAAAGCACAGTTTAAGGTGGCGCCGTTTTCCAGAGTTTGCCAAATTTTAGGGCCTGAAAATCGGGAGATGAAGAAATGTTCTTAGCAATGGATGTTGCGCATAAGATTGAAGATGGTTTATACGTGAAAAAGAGTTATTCAAGGTCAGAACGTTGAAAAATGACAAAGGAATGGAGTGCGTGGAAATTTAGGCATGTTTCGCGCAAAAATAAAGTGGTGCGCGCAATATTTGCGGGATGCGCGAAATAGTAGCGGGTTGCGCGAAAAATCCGCGGGATGCGCGAAATATTGGCATAGTGCGCGAAATTGAGGAATGAAGTTTTCTCGCAAATGATGGTTCGAGATCAGAAGATCGAAAATTGGAAAAGGCATAAAATGCGCGAAATATTGGAGCAGTGCGCGAAATCTGATGTTGCAGGAAAGATTGGGTTTGCGTGCAATATGGAACGCGGTGCAGAATTTTGCACGCAATTGGTGCTTCATGTTTAGAAGGATGAAAAATGGAAAAGGCATGAGGTGCGCGAAAACTTGAAGCATGGCGCGGAATATGAAGTTGCATAAAAGAGTTTTTACGCGCATGGAGGAGGTTTTACGCGCGGATTAGTGTTTTTCGCGCGGGTTCAAAAATGCCTATAAATATGATGCTAACCCTTGTTAGTTGTTAATGCTCGACACTTAGAAGAAATATCGAGCTCTGGTGCGCATAAATTATACGCTAAGTGAGTTGTGCGAAAAGAAAGAAGTTTCCATGAAAAGAGGATAGCTGCGCGAAAACATGAGAAGTTGCGCGAAAAGAGAAAAAGTTGCGTGCAAAAGGAAAGTTGTGCGAAAACCTTTTTCACGCCAAAAGTGGTTTTTACGTGCAAGTCATTTGAATTGCGCGCAAGTCACCCTAAAGGCTGCGCGAAATATTTGGGGTCTTCGCACGTATTCAGTTTTGCGTAAGAGGGTTTTTACCGGCTTCTGGGTAAGAAAGTGAAGATTTGTACTTCAGAGAATACATCTGTTCAATTGTAAAGAAGCACTGAAACATTGTGTTACCCTATTTGTGCTAAGAGGGAGCACATGCACTATTAGATTGTTTTTTAAAGTGCTGCACAAGTGTAAGGGTATATCCTACTCGTTGTATTCCACATCAAAGGATTGTTTTCTAGTGGATTGTGTGGTACTGGATTGTTTCCGTACCATACCAAGGACGTAGCTACTCTTGTTGAGTAGTGAACCTTGTAAATATTGTGTTCCTGTGGTTGTGTGTGTTCAGCAGGGAAGAAACTCTTTAACAGGAGGTGAAGGTTGTTTCAAAAAGGGGGAAACTTAAAAAGAAAAAGATATCACTGATTCACCCCCTCCCCCTCTCAGTGATACTTAGATCCTGATTGGGAACTTCAAGTAGATGCATTAGAGGTTCTCTCTACTCCAAAATCCATCAACGTGGATTCCCTCCCCACTTTATCAATGGTCAACATGAAGGTCCTCCCTATGCTACCATTTCCAAACAGCATGGGGGTCCTTCCTGTGCCATAGACGGCTGACCTTGAGGCCCTCCCCATGTTGTCATCGGCTCCAGTGGATGTTATCCCCACTGTAGCAATCCCACCCATGGAGGTCCTCCCCACACATATAGAAACCTGTTCAGAGGTCCTCCTCATACCCAAGATTTCTAACACAGAGGTCCTCCTCATTTTCCATTAAGAATATGCCCAGGTTCTCCTCGCACTATAGAACACCTAAGAGGAGATCCTCCCAACATTCATACCCAACATAGTAATCCTCCCAATGTTCCTACCAGCTATGGAAGAGGACCTCCTCACTTCAGTACCATCCCAAAAAGAGGTCCTCCCCATGTCCAGGATTAACCCTTCCCTAAGGAACCATCCCAGGGAAGAAGGGTTAACCATCGGCATGGAAGGAATGATCCTGCGCATCACTAGATCACTGTCATTCTAGTAAACTTTTCAGACTCCGAAGCGGAGTGTGATTATTTGATGGAGCCTTCACCCCGATCATCTACATCAGATTCTAGGTAGGAACCAGTCATGTGAACTTCATCCTTCAAGAATTTGAGATGTATCAAATCCCTAAAAGCCTTCATATATACATGCAGGTGTAGTAAGATATGGCTCTCTTTCATGGTTTGGCCATGCAGTCCTCTCTATTGCCACTAATATCATCTTATTCCTCAACCAGAGATCCCATAGAGTTGTTATGGGGTGTGATGGGTGATGATAATTAGATTTATCTTCCCATTGTCATCAACACCTTCACAAATGGAGCATTGTTCAGTACACCATTCTATAGGGATGTGATGATGCAGTAGGTATCATCTCTAAGAGATGAACAATCTATAACAGCTTGTCAACATGTGATGAATTTTCTCTACTAACAATTCCACCACTACAGGGATCCACATCAATTCTATTACCGATTACTTAGCCTCAACCACCTAAAAAATGGGGCGACCAAGTGCCGGATCCTGATTCTGAATGAATAAATTTTTGGGAAATTCCAATGACGGTTCAGTTTTCTAAGTTGTTATAGCTAACCGAAACCCCAGACTTTGACATTCTAGAATCTATCAACTAGGATGAATTCACATGTTTCCACTAAAACATCTGGGTGGCACATTTCCATCTCATGAACTGTCTATTGGTGTATCAAATAACCCAGGAACATTATGACAACATCAGCCAACAATTCCACCTACTCTTCTAGCGGCTCAGCACCCTACATCGAGCTATTATCACTAGAATCATAAAAAATGATGCATTTAGAGATTCATTGTTATACGTCAAGTTATTGAGGAGGCATATCCACACATATAAATTCGTGGCTAGGGGTAGTACACAACCCTTCATTTTTTCATGATCCTTCACCAACATGATTTTTTGGGTGATACTGAGGACATAACTCTAGGTGTAGTCATGGTAAACATGGCTGATCTCACAGAGACACTGAGGTAGGACTCATTGAATAGAACATTCCCCTAGGAATAGCATAATATTGACTAGATCCCCATGGCATTGTCCCTCACCAGCAAAGACACTTGCTTGGGCTTTCATATTCTTTTGAGTCATTGCCTTTCAGTTGGGACCCCAACATAGGAAAATGATACACTAGGATCGTTAATCCCTCTAACCCATCTGGCTCAAAAATGAATATGGAAGAAGATATTGAGAAGGACACACTACTTCAAAAGTTTTCATAAAAGAAGAGAATTATTTATGAGATCCTTGCTGACCACAATGAAGAATACCGACCAGACTACGATGAGCATTGATATGCTCTCGTAAACCCTCCAACAGGGAAGTAGGGGAAGGTACACGTAACAGTCAGTGAGTTACCCCCATTTATCTCGATAAAAATTTATATCTCAATAGGATATAATCCAGATCTTATGGAAAGTGTCCATGGTATGCGTCATTAAATCTGCCTGAGCTGCGTGATAATCTTCTCCAAGACCCACCTCCAAAGTCCATTAATACAACAACCCCTCAGGTTTCTCTTTAGGTCATACCTCCAAAAGCTCCTTGGGAAATTCCACTAGCCGTTCCATTAGTCATTGGTCCCACCTATCATATTGATGAACCCGCCAATGAACTGGTGGATATGGATCCTTTATAAGACAGGAATCCATTCCAAGATGATTTTATGGCCCATCTCATTGCTCACCACAAGGCACTTGAAACCTGACCGGTTGTGATCCCACCTAATGGAAATCCACATCTAGAATAGTGTGATTATGTTCCAGTTCCCTTGGGATTCGATAATCCTATATTTTCCCCTTAAATGGGAAGAGCATCCTCTTAAAGCATCTGATACACTTTATCTCAAGGTGCAGACCCATGCTGTGAACTCCAGTGCAGCAAGAGGTCACCAAGAAAAAGTTCTCTGTACTAACATTGGATAGGCACACGTTCATCTAGTATAGTAAGCTACCAATTGGGTCTATAGCGAGTTAGGAGGATATTCTCTTGAATTTTCTTTATCAGTTCATCTCCACCACTAAGAAGACTAGAATTGATGACCTCTTAAACTACAATCAAAGGCTAGATTAACACATCAAATACATTGTCACCATGTGGAAGGGTCTCACATATTCACTCGATATGTCGTTGACTAAAGAGAATATACTAACGATGTGCATGGGAAATGTAATGATTTAAATACCCTATCTTATTAATTAGAACATCCCTGGTGGATTCTGGGATTTTTATGATAAGACTCAATGACTAGAGGAAGCCTTGTATCAAGAAAATAAGTAATGCTTGTTTCCTCTTACAGATCCTATAAGATGAGCATCTAATTATGAGACCACTTTTGTTTCATTGGATGAGGCCACTAGGCCAATAGAGTTATTGACAGTTGAGCCTCCTTTACAGCCTCTACAAGGGAATTAGCCTCAAGACCAGCCTCAGGTTCAGCATCTTCCACCTCATAATTGGTAGGTGCCACCATGTAATGCACCACCACTACACAGGTGAGATAATCAGGTTCTGCCTCCTCATTAGGTTCCACCTCCATGTCAGTGCCTGACACCTTGGGTCCCCTTTTTTGGATAGGAGAAACCAGACCTACTCGTTTGAAGAATCATAGGTACTTAGTTATTTACAGAGTGCCTTGGATCAGGGGATCCTATAGTTTTGAGAATATAGAATAATTTAAGAGGATGATCTCATTGATCGTCCCAATTACTACCCCTATCATCTATTCCTTGGACATACTATCAGGAAATGTTATGTATTAAATGACTGGATTTATGAAAAGGCCGAAAAAAACATAGTCAGGTTGATCCCTGCTCCATAATAGGTAAAATGTGTTTCTAAAAATCTAAATAGAAACAATGAAGTGGAATGGAAATAGGTCTCCAGCAGTGGGTCTCAGAAGTATGATGACTTGATGGCTCGCAAGGTAGTCACTCATGCTCACAGTATAGTTAGTTCCTAGTTGAACTATATCGAGCCTTCCATAGCCACTACACCTCCTCCAGATGTCTCCAATGCATCCATATCTCATCCTTTTACCTCTTAGAAGAGCAGACACAAATGATGCAAGGGAAAAAATCCCCCCCCCACTGGTGCTAAATCCATCTCACACCGTTGGAGACTTCATGCCCCCATAGATCGAAATCACCCATAGAATACACCCAATAATGTAGGATCATTCAAGTGATAATCAATAGTATCGCACAATAAATACCATTGAGTTTGTGGACCTGTACATGGTTCCTGATGATGAGGAGTGTCAACCATATCCTCTATATGTCCCTAAATGATGTCATCATCTATGAAGTCGTGGATACATGAATTGTCACAATTCACTATCCAACACCTCTAGCTAATACATTCACACCACAAAGATGAAATAGGAGGCTCAGCATAGAGCTTATCATGTGTAGGTTTCTCATCCTATCTCGTCAAATTCATGACCACCGCCATTTGTACTGCTCGACCAGGAAAAGTCACAACGACTGTACCATGATCAGACACGTTTTGGTGTGGATAAATCCCAGTCATCTGACATTCAAATATTATTATTTTTTCATGTTTTATAAATTTAGTAATGAGATATTCCCAACAATATTTGTAATCTTCCTGTTCAACTAGATGTATCTATCTTCCCCTGTCACAGAGTAATTTTTTTTGAGAAATGTGCATCTAGCATGGATGTATGATGTTATAATGATCCTTTCTAGTATACCTATAATATATCAATCCATGAGGCTCTCTACCTATTAGATGATTTAAATGAATCCCTCAAAGAGGCACTAAGATTCCCCCACCAGTTTGGAATAAAGGTAGTGGTCGTAGATGATTTCCATGCTGAGGAAGCCAAGCACACAGAATATCAAGTCATCATCTTGTTCTTAGGCGAAGATGAAGGATCCCCTATATAGGGGAATATCTGACCATTTTACATCAGATTCCATTTTAATAGCGTGAAATTATATCGTGGCCTTGAAAACATGAATTTTAGGATGAATCTCATCCCAAACCAGATGCTATGCATGCTGGGACTGTTTGAAGTAGATCTAAGTTCTTCTTACCTGAAAATTCAGGGTTATGATAGGACCAAGCACAGGCCGTGAGGAAAGATACACTTGAAGTCCCAGTTTAGTGGCCTGATTTCCATCCCTAAATTCATGTCCATCTCACAGGACAACTCCTACAACATTCTGATGGGTAGACTGCAGCTCTTTCTTCATGTGGTAGTTTCCTCTTCATATCATCAATGACTTATGTACTCCCTCAACAATCGAGTGGGCATAATATAGAGTGATGTATCTCCCCTTTACTCTTGTGAAGCCCGTTATTTGGATGCCAACTATTATAATAGTGAGGACAGATGGGTTCGAAACAATGAGTTTGATCATACTTATCCTTCTTCCAACCCATTTACATATTTGGGCGATGCATTTATCCTCTTGATCCACCAGTTGGAAGCCACAACCCTAGAACTAGGAAATTACTTTTTTTTTGTTTCCAAAGTATGTGGGTGGCATGTTCCTAGATATAAGGAATTCTAGAGGGTCACCTCATATTCCTTTATAAATTAGGCTCAAGAATTTCCAGAGATCCTCACCCCTTTAAGGTATCAAGATGTCCTCCCCATGGAAACAAAAATACGCCATACATTCATGTTCCCCACCAAGTTGGGATGGACCAACTCATGTCGACACACCACTACATGTTTGATGTTATAAACCTTTTCCACTTGGGTCTAAAGAATAATGTGAATGGGTTAAAATCTTTTCTATCCATTATTTTGGCAGTACATGAGTCTCTTGATGAAGATTCCACCACTGCTCAGGTTGGTAATAGAGTTTGCTTAGTGTCATCTAACTCGGAAGAATTTCCTCCAATAGATGATCCTATCATTTCATAGGATGAAAATGATTTGTAATACGGTCTGCCCACATTAGAAGAATGTGTCTCCACCACCATTGATGAGTTGGTACAAGTGAATCTGGGTACCGAGGTGAATCTGAGACGAACACTGATCAGTTCATCTATTCCAACAGGAGAGGAACAATAGTATGTGGATTTTCTAAAGCAATATCATGATGTGTTTTCCTGGAGTTATGATGCGATTCTAGGATTAGACCCTTAGATCACTATCCACTACCTTGGTCTCTCGATAAGGAATTATGTGTTCAAAAAAACTCCCAAAAAGATTCACCCCTCTTATAGTGAAATGGTTGAAGCCAAGTTTGACAAGCTCATGAAATACAAATTCATCAAGGAAGTACAATACCATAGATGGTTGGATAATATTTTCCCCATTAAGAAGAAGAATAGATAGATCATATTCTACCTAAACTTCGGTGATATCAACCGCCACTATATGAAGGATGATTTTACCCAACCTATAAAAGATATTTTGATCGATACCACTTCAGGGTTCCAAGACCTCTCTTCCAGGGATGGACATTTAGGGTACAAAAAAATCCAATTTTCTCCTAAGGATGATGAATCCACCACATTCAGGGCACCTCAATGGACTTTCTTTTACCAGGTAATGTGTATCAGCCTGAAGAATGCTGGAGCCACCTATCAGCATTCTATGGCCTGCATATTCAAACTGATCTTCAATATGTCATTGAAAATCTATGTGGATGATTTGGTGGTCAAATACTACCATCTTTAGGACCATCTCAGATATCTTGAGAAAGTGTTTATCTTCCTCCACTCCCTCCATCTGAAGATGAACCCCTTGAAGTGTGCCTTTAGGGTTACCTCTAGAAAGTTACTTGTATTTTTTTGTTAGATAAATCGGCATTGATATTGATCCAAAAAAGATCAAGGATATCAAATAGTTTCCTCTTCGGAGAAATATTTAAGAGCTCTGAGGGTTCTAAGTCCACTTAGCCTACATACACTGATTTATCGTGAATCTTTTTAAAATATGTAATCCCTTTTATTGACTCATTAAAAAAGGGGATCAGGTTGTACCATGTTTGAAAATTCACATTGATGGTGCTTCAAAGATCCCCTCAAGAAGAAATCTCAATGATCAAAGACTCAACAGAGTAGGCCTGGGTATCATCTTCATAACAACCACATAGGCTATCCTGCCCTATTCTTTATTATTGTCAGAATGTTACACCAATAATGAGGGGGAGTATTAGGCTCTTATTACTAGTCTCATGTTGGATAAAGTGATTAATTTTCCCCACCTACATGTGAATTGGGACTCTGAGATAGTCATCAAACAAATCTATGGTGACTACATCGTCAGGAATCCAGAGCTCATACCCTTGTTAAAGCGTTCTTGCCAGATGATGGCCCAGTTACCTTATTTACCTAAGGTAATTATTGTTCCTCAGTCATATAATGGTCAAGATGATTCCTTTGACAGCCTTACCACATCTCTTTAGAAACCTAAACTGGGTGATTTGATCATCCATGTGGCCCATCAAAGGGTGATTTATCTTATCACCTTGGGTGATGATGATAAACAAAAGGTAATCCATCTTACCATTGGTGCTTTAACATAAGAACCTCCAGGTCCCTCTACCATAGTAAAAGAAACCCCTCTATGGACAACTCCTTTTTTTGAGTACCACTGACATGGTAATTTACCAACAGACAGAGTTGAAGGTGAGTGAGTTCGTCAGCGTGCAGTGTAGTTTTCCCTCTAGAGTGGTCCTGACCATGAACGTATCCTCCAAAATTTTATGTTCAATGGATTTATTCTCCATTGAATTCAAGGAGGTGATATCTACCATGTTATAAATTAATTCCATGCTAGTTTATGTGGATTTCATTAGGTTGGACAAAAACTCACCCACTGAATTTGAAGGGAGGGATACTTCTGGCCCACCATGTTCCACGATTTTATTGAGTTCTCCAGGAGGTGATATGAGTGTTGGATCCATGTCAATTTCTTAAATTGACCATTGGAGCCTCTTCAAACTACCATGTTCTTTTGGACCTCCGTGGTCTAGGGACTCAATGTCGTGGAACCATATCCACCAGTAATAGCACACCAGTATCGATTCATTCTGAGTGGAAAATATTTCTTCTCTAAATGGGAAAAATTGATTCATATCAAGGAATTAAAGGCCCGTTAAATAGTTGATTTCATGAGATAAAACATCATCCACTGATTTGGAGTCCCTCACACCATCCTCACTGATAACAACACCTCCTTTCGAGCAACTGATCTAGAGAAATTATAGGCCAAGCACAACATCTGGTCAAAAAGTACCATTGATTATCATGCAAAGGAAAATGGATAGATTGAGGTGGTCAATAATACCATCACAAGAATTTTTCAAAATATGGTTGTTTATAACTAGAAAGGTTGGTTTAAATAATCTCCTCAACACTCTCTGGGCTTACCAAATGATGACTCGTAATTCAACCAAGATGACCCCATATTCCTGAGTGTCTGGAACTAAGATAGTCCTACCCATCGAGATTCAGTTACCATCGCCTCATACCACTCTCTATGATTAGCAGAAATTAGATAGAGTGTAAAAAGATTATCTGGATGAGCTTGAAGCCATTGATAAGAACATGCATCAAGCGTTGTACAATTTTGAGAGTCACCAGAACAAGATAGCCCGAACTTTTAACAAGAAATTCATCTATTCTCTTTCCTTCAAGGTGAAATGGTGTTGGCCTTGAGAAATCCAATGATACATAGAAGGAAACTACTGAAATTGGAGACCAAATGGGAAGGAATCTATATTATCCATAAGGTTTACCCTAACAATGCATATTCCTTGGTCACTATGGATGGTGAGAGGATTACTCATCCTACCAATTCAAAGTTACTCAAGTATTAATTTGTGTGAGGAATTCCTATTTTTCTTTTCTCATCTTGCATGATGTTAAACTTCACAATACCGGATGACATAATTGATGTTAAATTGTGAAACTCTTCCTCACCCCCAATAGAGTTAATCTGCAAGCTACATTTTACTCTATACCATCCTACATGATGTCAAACTTCCCTTCACCCATACTGAATGACGTTAAACTGCACGTCATCCTTGAATTACATGTGTCTTGATACTATCCTAATGGGATACATTGGACCACCCATACATTTTTTCCCTGGGTCCAACCTTACGCTCCGAAAATCCTTTCATCTCTTTTCCCCCCTCATCCTTAGTTATTTTTTGGGATTGAATGTGTTGTGGTGTAGACTTCTTTGGTCCCCATTCATGTCAGGTTTATAATAGCCACACTATGTACATACCTTGAGAGAATTTTGTCTTCCCCCTTCATCTTTAACGCATGATGATAACTACACAAATTTTTTTTAATACTTATAAATTGATTTCAATCTTTATGGGATACATAGGAACACCCAGATATTTTTCCTTTAGGTCCATCCCCAGGTTCTTCAATTCATCTTCTAAACCCTTGGCCCAAGATCTCTCCTAGGATTGTGAATGGCGTAGTGTGGACATATTTGGCCCTCATTCACATCAGACTATTTCTCCATCCCATACACATCCCCAACATGGGATACCTCTCCCACTTCATCCTTACTGCATGACATTAAACTTTATGACAACCTTGAACTACGTATGGCTTGATTCCCATCCTTATGGGATACATATGAATTCCTAAACATTTTTTCTTTGGGTCAACCCCTAGGTTTAACAACCCATTTTACCTATTTTCTCTACTTCTCTATTTGAGTCATCTATCTTTAATTGAATCCCTTGATCTTTTTTATGCATCCTCAATGTAATCATATGCACTGTGGTGTAGGGTTTAGTGTTTTGGATCCTTCATGGACATGATTTCAGTCCATTTCCATGCTTCACATGTTCATTTATTTGGGCCTTCATTATCTTTTACATCTGAAGGAACCCCCAAATAGTATGGATACTTGACCTCATGGCTTGCCTAATTTCCAGGGCGAATGTCCCAGAGGACCCTGAATGTCATTTTGAGTCAGTTTCTACATTTTAAATAGGATTTGCAGGTGAACCTCATTTTTTAATTCTCATATCAGGCTACATGATATGGATACTATGTCTCAAACATGGTCATTGGTTATCCTCCATCGTTACACCACCCTCATTATGTCACATATATTAGAAATTGTGATTCTCATACCTCTTCACATTCTCATATCCATGCAAAATTTTGACACTATTTGTTTTACCCCTCCATGCACCTTTGTGCATTGTGTGTGTAGATCAGTGTCATGGAGTCATTCTTCACTCTATACCTCCATTCCCCCTATAATGTGCTTCCATGTTCCCCAATATCTCCACTGCTCCTTGTTTCCCAAACTGAGCACGGTGCACTCGAGCTTAGGGATTTTGGTAATGTTTCTACCCACATGGAAGAATTGTGCCACCCTATCGTCTGAGACCTATGACCATAAACTTGGAGTTCACATACTGGGGTCCAAGTATCATGGCCTTAAAACATATGTGCATTCCCTCAGAAATTTTTTGTGCAATGTGGACTTATTTATGGTCCTCATTCACATGGGGTTGCTTTATGGTTCCATACTACACATTTCTACATTGAAGGACTCACCTTGGGTTAGAGCTCTACAACCAGAAACTAAGACCCCTAACATCCATATCATACTCTGTTAAAATACATCCTCTACATCCAAGTTGTATGATGATAAAATACCCAATGAATGATGTATTCATCCACGAAGACATTTCTCTTTTGGTATTGGCTATCAGACATTCCATCCTCCAGAACTATTTTTGGCTTTATTCTCACACTAGTGGTATACATACTGATGCAAGGACATTTATTTCCTAGGTCCACCTATAATATCGTGAACCCTTTCTCCCCTTTCATGGATTAGGATTATCCAAGAAGTATTTTGTTTTTTATGGGACCTCCTTGGTCCTCATTTATCACTAGATTTATAATATCCACCATACCATATACCTCTCCAAGGAGCACTCGATGCTATTGTTCTTACCACATGATGCTAAACTACAAGGACACATCCAAGTTTCATGTGTCCCTTTATATGGGTATTTATCATATTTCACATCTAATGGGACCCACAAACAGTATATATTCTCAACCGTATGGATCAACTAACATATTGGGCCAACGACCCAGAGGATCCTGAATGAATTTTTGAGCAAGGATCCATGTTTTGAAAACGGTCAATAGCCGACCCTTAGGTGTTTGTTCCCATACAAGTGCACAAAATATGGGTATGGTGTCTAAAAAATTTTCAATAGTTACCCTATATTGTTATTCCACCCTCATTTTACCCCAAATATTGCACACTAGGATTCACACTTTGTTTCCCTCTCATGTTATTGTGGATCTTTGACACCCCTTCTTATTGTCCCTCCGAGCAGATGCACACGTTGAGTATGAATGTTGGGTTGTCTGGGATTTTACTACATGACATTTATTTTTCACTATTTTATGCTCAAATGTTATGGGAAATCATGATATCAATCCTTGTTTAATACAAAGAGAATGACTCTCAAAGGATTAGGGGTTTTGGTGGGGTTATACCCACATATAGGACTGTGTAACCCTACAGTCTGAATTCTATGACCATAAATTAAGATCTCTTTCATCCAAGTCTTATGATTTTAAACTATGATACCTCATCCAACATGAAATTAAACTATTTCATCCTTACCTTATGACATTAAAGTTCCTGGATTAGTATTTTTGTTTGACCTTAAACTACAACACCATTATCATGTCCACATGACAAAAAATGGCACTGCATTGTGGTCTTCTCTCCTAAGAGGGCATCAACCCTGGGCACTGGTTTTTTCTGTGTCACATGTCTAGGACTATATACATCTTCATTCCTGCTTTTACACTCAGGATATCTATCCCCAGATAGTCTCTCCATAAAAGAAAAGTGATATCCCCTACATAAAAAAACTGATATATTTCAAATGGCTCCTCTATCTATACATGGACCAAAAATGTAATGTGAAACCCTCCCAAAACTATGTATGGATTGATTCTTAACCATGATGTATATGTAGTTATATTAAAAAAATTTATCTCTGAGTGTAGCCATAAAATGCTAAACTCTCTATTTTGGCCTTCTAGGCCTCAGATCCCCTTTTGAGGATTTGTGGTGTGGTGTGGACTTATTTCTGGTCCTCATTGTATGTCGAGTTTGGTATCGAACCACACACTTATCCATCGGGGTGTACATATCCTCAATGTATGATGGTAAATTTTAACCTTACACTAAAATATTTTGTGATGCCCCATGGTAATTATTGGATTCTTCCTCTTCCTCTCTAGTGAGGATTCTCCACACCATGTCTGTCTCTAACCATGATATGCTTCAAGAACAATGTGTGTTTGATTCCCCTCCTCACATGATATGTAGTGATGTTGGGAATTTTTCCTTAGGCCCAACCATAGATTTACAAACCTTATTGACCATTCATCCTCAATAATAGTCCAAACTCTATGATCTTAAATTTGGAGAATCACATGAATACATGGTGTGATGATTGATGGTGGGCTCCCTTTGACTTCATTTGTGTCAGGTTCTATCCCTCCCAACATCACATATGTCCCCTTTCCATCTACACCTTGGTATTTATATGGTACATAAGCCTCCCATGGATCATTCATGTCATATTTATCTTCCCCATTCCTTGATAAAATTATAGGAAGGGATGCCATAGTCTGTGTAACATGACTTTAAACTATTGTATAGGGTCCAGACAGCATGTCCTTAAACTATGTGAAATGTCCTGGTCATATGATGTTAAACTATCTCGTGCATCATCATTCTTACCATATGATGCTAAAATAAGTGCTTACCATCTTCCTTTTCATGATGTAAAATTGCAAGGCACCCTCGGTCCTCACCAGAGAGGTCCTGTCTAGAAGTTGGTTTGATTTTGATTCAGACTGATACTCCCACTCAAAGGGCTTTTGTCATGGTGGCGTAATTTCAAGATTGTTGGACTCCATTTGAACAGATCATCACTCAATATCCACACTTTGAATTCCCTTTATTTGGATCATCATCCCCTTTCATGTCTGAAGTACCCCCCTAACAGACTGGTCCCATGCCATTTTGGCCGACCTATCGTCCATGACCAATGTTCTGGAAAGCTTCAGATGACATTTCGAGTTAGGCCCTGTATTTTCTAAATTGGTCGGCGGTTGGACCTCATTTATAGGTCCCCATTTTAGCCTAACACAATATAGATATTGTGTTTCAAATAAGGTCAACCACTAAATTCTATCATCATTCCACCTTCAATGTGTTCCGTATTTTGGGTTTCATGATTCATACATCTCATTCACCTTTTTTTAAATTTATTAAAACACCCCACGCATTATCACGTTTATGAACTAGAGAATTTTGATAAGGGAAAGTTGGTTATTTTGAGATCCTTATTCTATATTCATAGCCCCCTTTATCAGCCCGAATGTTCTATGAGGTTAGTCAGACCCCAAGTTTTCGACGATTGGTTGACACTATCATATCCAATGTAAGAAATTATGTGGTCATCCCTTATTTCTCACACCAAGCATGACACACATTAGCTTAGGGATATGTCATTAGTGGTTTCACGGATATAATCGAGATGTAGAAATAAAATTAGGTAGTAATATTTCCATTCACACAGTCTAAATAAATAGACAATCATGAAAATATTTTTGTGAGTTTGGAAAAATATATCCCCCATGGATTGACCTCTTTGATAGAGTGTCTCAGCTGCACCGCTCTATGGTGTGTGTCATCTAGGATTTACTTTGAATGCATGAGTCACTCCCTTCAATGTTGGTTATGGGGAAAATTACATCATCCATACATTGTAATTGATATCACTCAACTCAGATATCAGCCACTTCATGAGATACTTGCCTCAATTTTTCTTTGGCTTCTTCCAGCTAGATGCGTAATCATGATATATGTTCCTATTGGGTGTTGGTGAATTAATATAACTTTTCCATCCATGTACCTAAGTGATAAATATTTTATTAATACTCCTAAATCTATTGAATGTGGACAGACTTTGTTCATTTCCAAGAAACACCAAAGCTTCAGTCACTCTCTTGTACCTTCTCAGCAAGGTAATCCTGAATGAGGATACGTGGACCTCGTGCATGTACCCCTCCAGTGCATAATATGGGTAGCCAAGGGTGATGCGATCCAATCCATATTATCCACTATGATTGAGAGATTTTTTTAATAAAGTTTTTATTAGCTTCCATGATTGGCGACAGACATCCCTACTATCCTCCACATCAGAAGAAAACTCATCCGGATCCTTCGAGTCAGAGGGTTCATACCCCAGGAACACATCCAAGAGTTTGGCAGTAGGATCCTTATATAGTATGTTGTTAGATGGTATACATTCCATATCATATGGTTTAAATTTATCATTGGATTCCACCATGATATGTTAAGGTTCTACCCTGCCAGTGGTTCTACCCCCAAAAGTGATCGTTGTGGTCTAGTTAGCTCGGGCGTCTGATTCCTTGTCGATCGATGTTCCCCTCAAGAAAAGAAGATCCGAGACCCCTGACCATCCTACCTAATACTAAACCCACTACTTGAATGAATTTTCAGTCAAAGATAATGTTAGATGGCCTGTTTGGGTGGACAACAGTTATGATTCTATGAGTAAGAGGACTTAAAAAGATCGAATAGTTGATAACAACGTCAAGTTTTTACTGTTATGAACCCAGGACATGACCCCATATATATGGTTGGGATATCTAAAGATTCCAGAAGTTCCAAATTGGTTTCCACAACCCTACTAAATCCTAAACCCACCATCATTCCAAACACAGTCCCCATAGCTTGTCCCCCTTCATTCATTATCATGCGGGAAGGGGTATTTTCATTTAGGCTCTCCTATAAAGAAAAAATGTTAGTTAAGAAACCAGGATGATGTGAGTAAGATCATATCCCAATGGAATGGCTTATTGATTAACTCAAGAGTTTTGATGAATTCTCCCATCTCTGAGGCTAAAAACTCACCTTCATTAAGAGGGATTCCTATGTTCGCATCTTCTCCCCAGGACTCCTCCGATCTCTCAGGAAGAGTGAAAAGTACCACCAGTTCAGTAGTAGGTAGTTTTGGTGGAGAAATTTGGTTAATATGTACATTGAACTGATCTGTCATTGGACATGGGTTGCCCCAGGAGAGCACTAAATCCACCTACTCAGCCACATATCGCTCCCACTCTTTATGGGACACCAGAATGTTGGACTTGAAATGACCAATTCCCAAATGTTCCATTCCAATTAAATTAAGTTGGTCCCACATTTCATAAGGCATAATGAATTTTATGCTAACATCCCATGCTTCCAAAACCTCCAGGTAAATAGCGTCGTCAGGTATGTCCACACAACGCAATGATTTCAAATGATCTTGGGAAGGTATTCTACAAAACCTTCTAGATGGCCTCACTTCCTCCCAGGTTTTCCTAGTTATAACCACTAGGTCTGATGCTGCCACTCCCCTTTGATTTATAATAGGTGGAGGCCTCTAGATTATTGGTATTTACACTACTACAGCTCCACAACCTCAATGTGCATCATCCCTACCACGGTGACACACTCTTCCCATTGTCTGAACCCAACCTCAGGGTTTAGGAGGAACCCCTTCATAAACTCGGGTAGTTTTTTGCTTCAACATCTCTCTTGGGTAGGCTATCTCATAGCTTTTTATGTACTCCTCATATAGCCCACAAGTGGCAGTAGTTAGAGGTATGTCATTCTACATTTTCCCATATTCCCTTGCGAACATGTGATAAATTTGTCTCATCACACATGAGTTATCCTCATACAGTACCCCCAAGGTAAACATTGGGGGTTAACCTCTCTAGGAACCAAAATTTCCTCACAAAACAATATAGGGTATATGGATCAAAAATAGGCTTCTGATCTACCTTCACCACTAAAACTCCTATTTGGAAGGCCATGATATACTAATGATTCTCCTAGGTTCCCCTTCTATCATCAGTGAATACTCTCATTAGTTATAAGAATAGGTGAAAATTGAAATCATTCACCCTCCATGAATTCTTCAGCACCACTGGCGAATTTATATTGATAGGGAAACTTCCCACCATGTTCAGAATGGCTGGTCGAAAGTCTGACTTAGGAGGGGAAATGAGGTTAGGATATTCATATTCCCTTATGTGTGATACTCTCCATCCATATAGAAAATTGAATGGTCCACATAAGCACTATGGATTCTTCTCCTCACTGATGTTCCAAACCACCGTGTATGAGACTTCCAACACTCTAACCCCAAGGTTGATTCATTTCCCCATCGCCCACATGGTCACCAAAATAAATGTGCTTGACTATGCACCCATGTGTGCATCCCTGACTGGAATCATACATACCTAAATGACTGCAAAGATGAACCCAACAAGCCTAACGACTGGTTGATGCTTGGTGTTAACATTGTACCCCCATAGCTTCCATTGTTTGTCTTCCTTGATTTACCAGTAAGAACCGTCCCTGCCACACTGAGCTACCCTGGTATTGGTTGGGGGATCGTGGGTAGTTTCCTGGGAACCTATTCTCCCTTGGTAGTATTCTATGGGGGTGGAATTCAACAAACTTATAAACCACTTCTTGAAGTGGACATCACTCACTAACTATTTATCTTCACCCAAAACCAAGTCCATAAGTATCTTCTACAGCTGTGGAATCTACTCTGGATCCTCCATTGTATTCTTCCTAGGGAGGAACTCATCATACATTTCCCTTTGGATTAGAATCCATGAAATATGGGGGAGGTCCTAGAGGCTGATGCTAACCTCCGCATGATAGAAATGGAAAGTGTTGGTCCTCGACGACCACCTACTCAGCAGTTCCAACATTATGTGTTTTTGTTGGTAGATGTGGAACTGATAACCCATGGGGCCTTGTACAGGACTACCCACCATAGTTCTAATCAAAATTCATTGCAAGATGTGCATACCCATTAGGCCTAGGCCTATTCATATATGAAATTTCTACCCTAGAACAGGTCTTAATTGTTGGTCCACCCTTTTCCTAGGTCCCTTAATCCCTCCTTGAAAATGGTGTGATATTGCAGTGGGGATTATTTGGGTTGCAATAATTTCCTGTTAACATCATTGACTTGATTGTAAATTCATTTAGTGGTAATAGGAATATATTCCTTCCATTTATGGACATCGACAACTTTGAACCACTGATATTGATGTGACGTGCCCCTAAACCAGTAAGCAGGTTCATCCATACCCACTTAAGGGATAAAAATATCATCCCACGGACTAAAGTAATACAAAAATAGTCTCTTACAGAGGGTTTAATCCTTTTTTACTTCAATTAGAAGATCCCAAAAATACTGGTGGTCATAATGACTCCACATGAATTCCCTAAGCTCAGTATTGTTAATCATGTCCTCCCTTCGAGAAGAATCTGCAAGGCCATCCCGAGGAGCTTCCTGGTTGGCATATGTTCCAAGACATGGTCATTTTTCTTCTCTATTCACGGATCCTATTCATGGAGAATTTTTTGGGATTACATGATCACATAACCTCAAAGGACTCAGCACACTTCACAGAGAAACAATGGATTGTGATATACTGGTTCACTAAGCAGCATTCAAAGAGCACCTGTCTGAGGACCCCAGTTCACAAAGAGTGTTTATGGGGGTATGGTAGAATCATGATTTTAGATATTGAGAGAAGTTTCACAAAGATATTATGTGGAAAAAGAGGTTCATCACACCAAATTTATAGGCAACTGCACCATAAGCTTCGTAGCGCCCTCAGCCACAATGAGCTTCGTGGTGACCTCCCATGCGCTCCGTGCACCCTCATTGTGACATGGATTCGAAAATTACAATTTTTTAGTGATCTAACCTCTGAATCCAACCCTCCTTTTTTACACTCACCTCACATTCTGGGGGGGGGGGTTGGTGATGAAATCCATAATGAAGAAGGATCATGGGTGCCAAATACCATTTGGGGTAAAATTTGACCCTCACGAGGCACAAAAATCACCAAAGGGGAATACTTCCCAATTCTCTATCACCAAACCCCTAACCAACATTAAAATTGATAATATAACTATATAAAAACCACCTCAACCACATTAGAGTAGTGACATAATCTTCTATGAGTGCAACGAGCACCACGATTACCGTAGAGTAGTGACAGAAGGTTCTGCGAGTCTGACGACACTGCCTCTGATCACGAACTACCATTTTCTTCATATCATGCCTTCCATGCATCGAGATACCTAGTTCCTATAAATATGCAGATCAACCCCACCCCAAAGTATTGCTACCATGACCTTTCACCTTATGAACCCTTATTTCATGAAGATTTTTCTACTCCACAAACTAGCCAATAAGTGTATCACCCAAGGTATTTGAGCGTTGAAAACGACCTTCCATTTAATTATAATTTCTATCTACTTTATGTAAAAACCCAAGATTCCACGTTATGATTCTCTTTGAATAATACAGTAGCTTGTGTTGTAGGCAACTTCGAGTTCTAACACACACCACAACCAATCAAACTAGCCATTATGAATATTAATACCCACTTTTTGAAATTTTATACATTTTATCTTTCACAATGGACTTCATTTTTGGATTCGGGGTATTGATATTATCTTAGGTTGAATTTTTGGTACTTTTCGGATAACTTTCATATTTTGATGAATAGTGATAATTACTAAATTTTAATTAAAAACAACTTTTTTAATCGAAATAATTAATAGTGATAAATTATGAATTTGAGTGGTTTTAAAGTATATTTAGAATATATTTTTACCATTTAATAAAATGTTGGTAATTGGATGTAATTTCACATTTAAACCGAACATAAACAAGTGTCAATCTTTTGGTAGTTATTATTTCTTAAAAACACGCTTTTTGTTTTGACAACAAGAATTAATTTTAAATTAATTTCTGCCCACTTATGTGTTTTGAATTTAGAAAATGATTCCATATTTAGAATCAGGAGGTCCAAATTTTGTAAATACGTAACTTTTATTTTTAGACATTTTGAATAATTACTTCGGTAAATATTTTATTTACAGTGGCTAAAGGGTAAATCCATTAAATAAGGGTAAAAAATAATATTATAATAATAATAAATTATCCTAAAATGTGTCCTAACCATATTGGTTGATACATGTCCGACCATGGGCATATGTTGGTCGATTTTTGGATCCCATGGATCCACTTGTAAGTGATAATGATACTTTCTTTTAATTAAGTTAAAGTAAATACAAAAATGACATAAGCATATATCTTTTAGAAAAACAATTTTTATATAGGGTTATACATGTTATATTTTCAATTATAAATATTCATTAGAAAGCTAAAACAATTTCTTACATAATTTTATTTTAATTATTATTTTTAGACATTTAATAATAAAATTTATTTATGACACAATAATGATGCAGTATTTTCCTTATTAATGAAAGAATCAAATAATTAGTATTATAAATGTTAAAATAAATATAATTGGAACGTTTTGATGCCATACAAGAATTTTATTAGTTAATATGACATTTTAGGATCTCTTAAATGAATTTTTTTATAAATAATAAAGTTGTTAAGACTTTTAAAAAAATCAATTATTAAATATTATCAAATTTGACATAAATGAGTTTTTTTAAAACAATATTATATCATTAATTGATATTTTATTCCTAAAAATCTCGGGATTGGCCAATGGACTTATATAATTATAGATGTATCATTAATGGACCACTTGGGGGTCTCATGGAATTATATATTATGTTTATTAACCATATAATATAAAAATACAGTGTGACATTGTAAATATGAAACTATTTAACTAAGAGTTAAATATAAATTATAAGGTTAATATAGTGACAAAAACCTGTCTAAAATATGTTTTATGAAATGATTTAGACCCATCTCCACCTTATACCTTTAATAATATACTTTTAAGACATTATAAACCTAATATAAATTTATAATAAATTAATACTTTATATTTTTTCTAAAGAGCCCCTCCTCCACCTTATAAAAGGACACCATTTCAAACCAATTCTTCATACCTTCAAAGCCTTTTGGTTCGACCAACCTCAGCCCAAATACCCTCTCAACTATCCTCCCTTAATCCTAGAGGCCTTACTTGAGTCATAAAGCGAACCTATGGATCCCTTTTGAACAAATCAAAAGGAAGAACCCGAAGAAGAGGTAATGTTTTCACCACCCCTTTTCAAGTTCCTTTCTTCTTCAACTTATTCTTTCTTTGTTGTTCCATTATAAAATATTAACTCTAGTATCTTCTATATACTGTGATATTATTATAAATATGGTACAACCATATTAAGTATTCTATTCATCCTTTGAATGACATGTCACCATACGTGCGTACGTACGGCCTACCGTCTCCACGTCGTGGTGTAATTGTTATTCAATACATTATTATTTGGATGTGTATAATAATGATGTTTAATTCATGTAAATAATAAATATAACATGATAATTATTCTGAATATATTATATAATATCCAACTATATATTATTTTAATATCATAAGAATGATATTGTCGCTCATGCGTACGTACAGACTACCATCTCCACGAACGCGATGAGATTAATTCCCCATCGTTTCCAGTCAAGTCTAATTCTCATTTGATGATTAAAAATAATTTTATGGACTTGATATAATTCTGTATATGAATAAGATACAACCTACCCATAACAAACACGACTTATGTAACAAAACATATAAAATAAAACGAGTTAGTTAACACCCGAAATGACGATAATAATAAGATATTATTAACAAAGCAATGTTAAAAGATATATATGATATCATATTAATGTATATGATCCCATTATAATTCAATAAAAAATATTTCACCATTATACAAGTGGATAACCTACCCTCAACCACGTAAAAAGTTTAAAGTAAGGGGTTTCTTATCTCACTTTTAATTTGGGGAGATTTCCATTGTTCACCACTTATTTATTGCATGTGGTGTGTGTACTACCCATTATTGTATTCATTGTGTAATATGCTTTAATTTATGGATATTTACATCATCATTGTATTATCCTTCTTTCATGGGTGATGTTTCCTATGTTACCAAATCGATAAGGGAATTTGAAATTTCAATTTCCATTCATTCGGCTTTACACATACTTCATTGATTATTTTACTCCAAGATTATGTGTGGAATCACTATTCATTTGATTATGGAATAATTTCCACTCCCCTTTCTTTGTATATAATTTTGATACACATAATCACTCCATTGATAATTTCTCAAGACACTGATATGGACTTGATAAGACTAATTTTTAACTCATTCTCCATTTGTTGAGTTAAATATCCAATTCATTGGTGTTTTCTTTACAAGAATATGTGTGAATGTCCTATGATTGATTTATATTGAATATCCAATCATATTTATTGTATTTATTTTTATAACACATAATTATGTCATTGATTTTTCCTTAACCTAAGTATATGGTCTTTATAAGAAATTTCATCTAAATTTACATTCCATCGAGACTTCTTTGTTGTTATACACCAAATAACTTTTATATGATGTATATAATGTACTTTGACATAGTATATCATGAATCTCTTTATTCTCATGATATTAAAATGTTTTTATTACCTCAATTATTTGTATTCAAGTGTCACTCTTTTGGTTAGGAACTCTAACTAAAATATCATTTTAAATAATTTAAATATTTATTATTATAAATATTTCTTATTAATGTCCATGTTTCAAAAATGGTTTTAATGATTTATTTATATAAAAATTAATGTTTTAAAAATAAAACTCCTTTTAAAAGATTCAAAGTGGTATAAGACACTTTGATTCAAAAGTCTATTTTAAATGGCTTCTTGAAAAATAGTGTGTGGCTTTTAAATGTTTTCAAGAAAAAGGCAGATATTTCTCTCAATAGTTTGATGATTATTTTAATCTATGTAAATATCATTCATTATTCTCGATTGAGGTTAATCTGATACAATAAAAGCTTCTATATTGTATCGAATGAGTTATGTATGACTGTGGATGTACTATTTTTATACCATTCATGGTTTGTGGTTAAAAGTATTGACACTCTGTATGCTAGTTTTAATACGAATGTTTATGTTATGTTTCAAAATTTTCATATGAGGAATGAATTGGACATAGTATGTGATGAGTGAAGCTTGCTATAGATCCTCGATGCATCGGTAGGTCTCATTAGACAAACTAGTTCCTTGGCACAAGGCCTTGACAAAATCATATTTGTAGTCTTGCCACGAGGCCTTGACTATGTGGTTATGATAGTCTAGCATTATGCATTCCATCATTATGAAAGTGGTTATTGATATTGCATGTGGTTATTCAACTAGTAGAATATCTATGTGATTATGTAAATGGAATTATTTCATTTTATCTTTTCCATATTATGCTGAATTTCAAGTTTAAAAGGATTTTTTTAGTTATACATTTCCTTAAATGTTTATCCATATCTATGAAAGTTTCTGCTATATTGTTATCCTTACTGAGCATATGAGCTCACCCCTTTCAATGTTTTATTTTTCCTAGGATGTGAATAAGTAATTTATGAATGACTTTCAGGGATAGTATGAGTGGATATGTAGACACTATGTTGTTGTAGTTTTTTTACTTTATGATTTAATGCAAGACTTATGAAAATATCTAGTGTTTCCAAGACTACTAAACTAGTCGGTCTATCGAGACTTGATCTTTTGTGATCATGCCAATGTTAAGAAATAATGCACCGACTCTATGTAACTAGGGTCGGGGCGTTATAGTTGGTATCATAGAATGTTTAGTACAAACCTTGGAAACTAGATTTAGATAATCTCTGATTAGAGCACATATCCCTAAGATAGACTTTGAGGATTAGTATAGAAGAACTTCCTAGAAATTTGGTATTGTACAGATTTTGTGAGTTTTCCATGTAATACATCCATGTATAGATATGAGCAGGTAGAGGTGGCTCTGGCACAAATGTACCTAGGGGTAAAACCTGAAAACACCGCTTTGAGCTAGACTCGAATGAGAACTGGTGCACGACAATTGGCCTTGTTGCACTCTTGGTTACGACACTCCTAGAGGATATGCTTAGGATAATTTACATTTTCATTACAAACCAATTTGAAGTATTTTAATATAAGATGAGAATAAATAACCTTGGTTAATCCAAAGGTGTTTCAAATTGATAATATGTTGTCATGATATTCTCTAAATGATTTTTTGAATATAGTTACTCACACAATGATTTCTGGTTTTAGTCAATGGCTAGAGTCCAAGGAAGTCATAGTAACTTTGAGAATGATGTACAAGGTGGGAACAATGTTGGAATTGAGAAAAAATGGAATTTTTATAGGGGTAAAAGATATTGTGTTCATACCAAATCAATTTTCCAAAAATATGATCAACATCATATATATTAACCAACTCCCGGACTCAACAAAGAAGAGAAAGGTGATGAATGATAAGAGCTCCAAAAGTGGATACCATGTAGAAAAGAATCCTAAATTTCCATCACGCATGAAATGTGGATGGAGACACCCATGAAAGTGTCTCAATGGAGCAATGAAATTATTTACGTGCGGGAAAGAAGGACATAAAGTTAAGAATTGCCGAGGAAAAATGAAGAGTATTATTGAAGAAAATAAAAATGGTCCCAAGAATCCATTTACAGTCATTTTCCGTAAATTTAGGGGACCTGGACATTACCCAAGTGAATGACCTATTCTATAGGATATTTTCTTGGTCAAAGAAGAAGCTATGTGGAAGTAAATGGTTAGAGAAATGTTTAAAATTATTACTGCTCCTTGTTTATGGGATTACTTTGGAATAATTTTCTCTTGTAGTTGTAACCCTTCAGTTTTCCATGTGAGAATAATATTTAAGGAAGAATTATCTTTTCTTTTGTGTATATAGTTATAAATAACCATTTGGTTTTATATGATCATTGGTTTTGAGAAAATTACAAGTTATTATATTTTGGGATGAAAATGTAAGGTATGAGATAAAATTTGTGGTTAAATTATGTTATGGTTATTTTGAGAAATTTATCTCATTTTGGT
The DNA here is from genome assembly GCA_963277665.1 of Viscum album. Taxonomy (NCBI): domain Eukaryota; kingdom Viridiplantae; phylum Streptophyta; class Magnoliopsida; order Santalales; family Viscaceae; genus Viscum; species Viscum album. Next base: position 176,041,562 of record OY728120.1, read on the forward strand.
AATGTTATAAAATATAGTTTTCGAAAAAGGAAAACACGCAGACCGTGTGACAACCCGTCACGTCAGACAAAGCTGTGGGAATAGAACCCACAACCAAAGTGTGATTGGGATTTATTTCCTACCACTGGACTACGTGAAGTCCCTGGTTAGTGTGACTAATTATTTTTAGTTAAATGATTTTATTGATCAATAATAAGTTGATTTGGGATCTTATGTCTTATCAAATGAATACCCTTAGTATAGGAAAATGATTTAGTGATTAAGTGATAAATGTTATTTTGGAAGATGTTCGCTTTTTTGGGAACACTATATGCCCAAGGAAAATAGAATACTATGGGGTTTCATTTGAGGAGTAATGGTGAATTTTTATCTACGCTTTTATTGTGGATTTATATTGATTTGGGTTATTTATGGAAATTATTAACCAATAATAGAGAATATGTGATTAGGTTAATTACTTTTAAGTTTGTGAAATTAAGAGTATTTGATGTCATTTGGAGATACAATTTAACATGGAAGACTACATAACTAAATTCTTCTAAGTTTTGGGTTTCAATATTAGTTTGGATTATGTTGAAGGATTTTAAGGACAATTGTTTATTGAATTATATTTATTTAACTTTGGGGTATTTTTGGTTTAATTTTAGAAATTAGGATTACTGTTTCTTTCTATAAAGGAATATCCTTTTGGGGGATCATCATATATTGTACTAACCATTTTGGTTTTGATTAATCTCTAAATACAAGGTAAATATATAGTTTATCCTTTGTGGATCATGTGATTCTATAGAAGTTTATTACATCTCTTCCAGTGTGAACAAGTCTTCTTGAATTCTCATCGTTTAAAAAATTGAGTTAGTGGTGGAAATTTATTAAAGAATGAAACTATACTTAAAAATTAAGTATATCTATTTATTTTCTTAGTCAATCTCAAAAATTAATTCCTCATCTTTATGTAATGTATCTTAAAAAAATGTTGTCCGTATACTTTTCCTACTGGGAAACTAATGACCGTTTGTCCCATCACAAGTTTGTGGCTTTCTTGTTGTTAACTATCTCATGATCATGTTTTCAATCCCTCTCCATCAGAACTTGACACTTAGTTTATCTTCCATATACATGTTTTCCTACATGGAATCCTAGTAGGAGTTATCTTGGGTGACCTTTGTACTTCTCTTTCTTTCTTTTAAGGTGATAGTTTTATACACTATTCTTCCGATATGGGACTTTCCATTATATTCCCAAGCCCAATTTTAAAAATTTCAAGCACAAAGATATTTTAAGGAGGGGATAATTTAACACTCCAAGCTTCCATGGTACTCTTCTCTTTGAATAATACAGTAGCGTGTGTTGTACACAACTTCGAGTTCTAACACACACCACAACCAATCAAGCTAGCCGTTATGAATAGTAATACCCACATTTTGAAATTATATACATTTTATCTTTCACAATGGACTTCCTTTTTGGATTCAGAATATTGGAATTATCTTAGGGTGAATTTTTGGTACTTTTTGGATAACTTTCATATTTTGATGAATAGTGAAAATTACTAAATTTTAATTAAAAACAACTTTTTTAATCGAAATAATTAATAGTGATAAATTATGAATTTGAGTGGTTGTAAAGTATATTTAGAATATATTTTTTCTATTTAATATAATTTTGGTCATTTGATGTAATTTCACTTTTAAACCGGACATAAACAAGTGTCAATATTTTGATAGTTATTATTTCGTAAAAACACGCTTTTTGTTTTGACAATGGTAATTAATATTAAATTAATTTCTTCCACTTCTGTGTTTTGAATTTATAAAAATGGATTCCATATTTAGAATTAGGAGGTCCAAATTGTGTAAATAGGTAACTTTTATTTTTATACATTTTGAATAATTAATTCGGTAAATATTTTATTTACCATGGTTAAAGGGTAAATCAGGTAAATAAGGGTAACAAATAATATTATAATAGTACTAAATTACCCTAAAACATGTCCTAAACCTATTTTTTGATACATGTCTGACCATGGTCGTATTTGGGTTGATTTTGGGACCCCATGGATCCACTTGTAAGTCATAATGACACTTTATATTAATTAAGTTAAAGTAAATACAAAAATGACATAATCATATATCTGTTAGAAAACCAATTTTTACATAAGGTTATATACGTTATATTTTTTACTATAAATATTCATTAGAAATATAAAACGGTTTCCTACATAATGGTATTTTAATTATAATTTTTAGATATTTAATAAATAAATTTATTTTTGACACAATAATGATGCAGTATTTTCTTTATTAATGAAATAATCAAATAATTAGTATTATAAATGTTAAAATAAATATAATTTTGAAGTTTTGATGCCATCCAAAAATTTTATTAGTTAATATCAAATTTTAGGATTTATCAAATTAATTTATTTTTAATTAATAATGTTTTTAAGACTTTAACAAAAATCAATTATTAAATATTGTCAAAATTGACATAAATGAGTTTTTAAAACAAATATTATATTATTAATTGATATTTTATTCCAAAAAATATAGGGTTAAGACAAAGGACTTATATAATAATATTTGAATCATTAATGGACCTCTTGGGGGTCTCTTGGAGTATATAGTATGTTTATTAACCATATAATATAAAAATACAAAGTGACATGGTAAATGTCAAACTACTTAACTAAGAGTTAAATATAAATGATAAGGTTAATATAGTGACCCAAAATTGTCTAGAATATATTTGATGTAAGTATTTAGACCCATAATCACTTTATAATTTGAATAATATAATTTTTATCCATTAGAAACCGAATTTGAATTTATAATAAATTAATACTTTATGTTTTTTCTAAAGAGCCCCTCCCCCCTTATAAAAGGACACCACTTCTAACCAACACTTCATACCTTAAAAGCCTTTTTGTTCTTCCAAACTCTGCCCAAATACCCTATAAACTATCCTCCCTTAATCCTAGAGGCCTTCCTTTAGTCATAAATCAAACCTATGGATCCCTTTTGATCAAATCAAAAGGAAGAACCTGGAGATGAGGTAATGTTTTCACCACCCTTTTTCAAGTTCCTTTCTTCTCCAACTTCTTCTTTCTTTGTTGTTACATTATAAAATAATAACTCTAGTATCTTCTATATAATGTGATGTTATTATAAATAAGGTACAACCATATTCCGTATTCTATCCATCCTTTCAATGACATTTCACCATACGTGCGTATGCACAGCCTACCGTCTCCACGTCGTGGTGTAATTGTTATTCAATACATTATTATTTGGATGGGTATAATAATAATGTTTAATTCATGTAAATAATAAATATAACATGATAATTATTCTATATATACGATATACCATCCAAATATATATTATTTTAATATAAAAATAATGATATTGTTGCTCGTGCGTACGTACGGACTACCGTCTCGACGAACTCTATGAGATTAATTCCCCATCGTATCCATTCAAGTATAATTCTCATTTGATGATAAAAAATAATGTTTAAGGACTTGATATCACTCTGTGTATGAATAAGATACAACCTACCCTTAGAAAACACGGCTTATGTAACAAAAAATATAAAATAAAACGAGTAAGTTAACACCCGAAACGACGATAATACTAAGATATTATTAACAAAGAAATGTTACAAGATCATATATGATATCATATTAATGTTTATGAAACTTTTATAATTCAATAAAAATTATTTCACCATTATATAGGTGGATAAACTACCCTCAACCAAGGAAAAAGTACAAAGTAAGGGGTTTCTTATCTCACTTTTAATTTCGTGAGATTTCCATTGTTCACCACTTATTTATTGCATGTGGAGTGTGTACTGCCCATTATTGTATTCATTGTGTAATATATGCTAATTTATGAATATTTACACCATCATTGTATTATCCTTATTTCAAGGGTGTATGTTTCCTAAGTTACCAAATCGATAAGGGAATTTAAAATTTAAATTTCCATTCATTCAACTTTACGCATACTTTATTGATTACTTTACTCCAAGATTATCTGTGGAATCACTATTCATTTTCTTATGGCATAATTTCCACTCCCCTTTCTATGGATATAATTTTTATACACATAATTTTTCATGACCCGCCCTAGGGGTCCGTGCTGTGACTACCCCAAGCCCGCCTTCCATAGGACAGGGGCTGGCGACTAGCACCAAGGCGTAAAACCCAGTAAAAAGGGAAGGCATTGCCTTTGAAAAGTAAATAAACACCACAAAGTAAGCAAGCGGAAAAGTAAACACTAAATAAAAATAGAGTACAACTGAAAGGAAAAACAGAAACTGAAAAGTAAAAGCCGCAGCGTCGACCCGTCCTCTGGAAGACCCACCTGAAGGGTGGATACAGATAGCCTCCACAGCTCCTCGGTCCAGCCGTCCGCTCCGAGTACGTCCCGACCAGTGGTCCACCTCCAGGTACCGTTCTGCTTTGCAAGCCTCAGCCACGATCAACGCTGTCCGTCGTCTGCAACCAACACAACGTAGTGCGGGCATAGCCCGTGCAGGGGTGAGTATAAGCTACTCAGTAGGGACCCCGAGACCCCCGAAGGTCTCCCAAAATTCACAAAGGATAAACCACAAAGGAAGATACAATCACGAAGTAACAACCGACACTGCTTAGGTATATGCCCATACGTATACCTAAGTCATCAATTCCAATACGCTCCAACCTACGAGCCCAAGTACAACTCAGTCCACATAGGAAAGTATACATATTCCACACAGGAAAGAAAAACGTAATCCACACAGGATAGCAGAACACAATCCACATAGGAAAGCAACAGGATTCAGCTCACACTGGTATACTTCTTCGGATAACGATAAAGATGATCACTGATCCATCTAAGTCGTCGGACCCATGAAGGATTGATAGGTAACTAACCCTCGCAATGCCCCACACAATATCGGGCCCACATAGGACCTGTAGGCGCTGGTTCACACAGGACTACTGAGTGCAGACCCACACAGGATCGGACCCACACGGGATCGGGCCCACACATGACATGTAGCACTGATCCACGTAGGATCGCTGAGTGTTGTAGTCATCGTCGAGTCCACCAAGGATCTCTGTACTGTCGTCGTCGCAGTCACATTAGCAGTAGCAGTAGAAGTAGCAGTCACAGTCGCAGTAGCAGTATCAGTAGCAGTAGCAGTCACAGTCGTAGTAGCAGTCGCAGTAGCAGTAGCAGTCATAGTCGCAGCCAGCTCTAGGGTTCCCGCACACAGCAAGCTCGTTCGGGAGGGTCCGCTCCATGAGCCGAGAGGCTGATACATCAACTGTCACATAGTCCAGAGTTGATGTATCCAAAAGTTCCGTATCGTTAACAGGAACTCAACGCAACAGACGGCGCGTCAATCGGACGCCCGGTCTGAGAGTTATTAGCCTTTTCGTCCGAGGGGCCCTGTTGGTTTTTAAGGAAAAACCAACCCGACTGTACTCCACCTGCGTCCAAACCTCGGGCGGAGTAAGCCAAAAGATCCGACTCACTAATAGGAACACAACAAAGCTGACGGCACGTCATTCGGACGCCTGTAGCTCAAGATATGAGCATTTCCGCTCCGAGGGCCCAGTTGGGTTCGTGTATGAACCAACCCGTACGAACTCAAAGTATTCCGAAACCTTGAGTGCGATATACCGAAACGACCGTCTCGATCCAAGGATCTCATTGCCGCTAACGGCGCGTCGTTTAGAGATCCGTAGCCCATGTTATGGGCATTTGAATCCAAACCGCTCGGTAACGGGGGTTTCGGGCCCGGGCCGTCCCGATTCGGCGCAAGGCAGCGGGGGGGGGGGGGGGGGGGGGGGGGCGCCTGCCCCCCTTTGTGAAACTGGCCCCCCTCATAATGGGGGGCCATTATGGCTGGCCGGGGGAAATTATTTCCCCCGGTTTTCTCCCTTCCGGCCGGCCCGACCTGGCAGGCCTGTTCTTCCTCAACGGGACTCGCAAGGCCGGTCCCCTTTCTGGCTTCCGACACCGGCTGCCCGGCTGGCCGCCGATCTTCTTGTTCCGCCATGGCCCAGAACCGGACGCGACCTTTGTTGTCCGGCGCGGTGCGATGACACCGCGCCCCTCCGCCGCGGCCCCGCTCCGGCCGCGGCGCCTTCGGTTTCCTTCGATGCGGCGCGACGACGTCGCATTCATGATAATCTTTCCACGGCGCGGCGCGACGACGCCGCACAATAATTGTCGGAAGATATCTGCGGGGTGCGACGGCACCACACACTCACGTTTCACCCGCAAGAAACATTCAGGAACAAAGGAGGGGGGTTCGGCCATGTTTGTGCGGTCTGCCCCCCCCCCCTCTCATTAGACGATAGCACATAATCATTTGTCCTCAATATTTTCATGCTAGAACCAAGAACGAGAATAAATAATTTAAACAACAACAAACCCCTACCTCGGTTTCAAGAATGATGTTCATCAACGACCCGCGGAAGACGAGCATCGCGGTGATCGGCGTCGCGGAAAAAGGACGTCGATGTCATGAAGCGAGGATTCAAAGCTCTTTGATGGCGATTTCGTCACGGGAAACCATCGCGAAAGAGATGACGCGGAAGGAGACGTCGTCGGTGTCGCAGAAGACGGTTCCCGAGAACGTGGCGTTCTTCGTCGATGTCCGAATGTTCTTCGCGTTCTTCGTCAAAGTTTGAAGAAGATGGAGAGAATTCGTCAAAACCTCTCAATATGGATAGAGAATTCAAACCAAAATAAAATAAGCTAAAGTCTTATTTTATTTACACAATCAAACCATTTTGAAATTCAAAGGTTTGAAATTAAACAACTCAACCCATTTAATAACCCTAGTTGTCATGTTCATTAAAAGAGGAGTTAAAGGGAGTTAAAAAAAAGAAGGTGAAGTGTTAGGGTTCATATGGGCCCCACCACACTTAATCCTCTCAAGGGAGGTTAAGTGGATGTGGGTCCCACCCCTAACTCCCTTTGTGAGAAGTTAACCAACAAGTTAAAAATAAAATGTGTTTCCACATTTTATTTAACTTCTTTTAATTTTTCCCAAAACTAACATTCATTCCGCATAAAACGCAACCTCGGAAAAGGTCTCCTTAAGCGAATATCGGCGCTGCGAGTTCATCGGTGTCCTAGGATTTCAATTCCGAGCACTGGATCAAAAGTTAGAAATTCCCGCTCATTCGTTCACTGAACGTACCCGAGCCAAACTTCGGAAATTTATTCTGGGCACACCGGGCCTCGAAATCAGGTGTCGTCAGAAACCGCGTTCTTGTAAAATTCCAAAGAAAATTAAAAAAAAATTCCCTTGAATTTTATGGATCTTTACATTACTCCCACCTCAGGGATTTACGTCCCCGTAACGATACATCAAAAACTAGGGAAACAAATGAGGGTACTGAGCACACATCTGAGCCTCCCGCTCCCAAGTGCTCTCCTGGAGGTTCCCGTGCTTCCATCTGATGTGAACTAGAGGAATATACTGTCCACGTAGGACCCGCTCCTGTCGATCCTCGATCTCCACTGGAACCTCCGCAAAAGTCGCCCCATCATCAACGTCAAGATCCCCATGGTCAATGATGTGCTTCGGGTCGTGCACGTATCTCCTCAGCTGAGATACGTGGAAGACGTCGTGCACCCGGTGCAACTGAGGTGGTAGAGCCATGAGATAAGCCACCTCGCCAATCCTGCTGAGGACCTGGAAGGGTCCGATGAAGCGCGGAGATAACTTGCCACCCCGGCCAAATCTCCGTATACCACGTTGAGGTGAGACCCGCAAGAAGACGTGGTCGCCATCCTCGAACTCTAGTGGCCTCCGCCTCCTGTCAGCGTATGACTTATGCCGGCTCTGAGCTGTCCTCATCCATTCCTGGATGACCATGACCTTCTCTATCGTGGCCTGGACCATCTCCGGTCCCACAAGTGCTGACTCCCCAGGGTCTGTCCAGCACAAAGGAGATCTCCAAGGTCGGCCATACAACGCCTCGTACGGTGCCATCCTGATGGTGGAGTGGTAGCTGTTGTTGTACGCAAACTCCACCAAGGGTAGGTGGTCCTCCCAGCTATGACCACAGTAGAGGACACATGCGCGGAGCATGTCCTCGAGAGTCTGAATGGTCCTCTCCGTCTGACCATCCGTCTGAGGGTGAAAGGCTGTGCTCAGACGTAGCTGCGTCCCCAACGCCTCCTGTAACCCCTTCCAAAGCCGGGAAGTAAAGAGAGCATCTCGATTGGAGACGATAGATGATGGCACACCATGGATCCGCACAATCTCCTGAACGTAGAGACGTCCCAAGCTCTCCACTGAGCCATGCTCTCTGATGGGTAAGAAGTGTGCCGACTTGGTGAGTCAGTCAACAATCACCCAAATGGAGTCGTGACCACTGGAAGTGTGTGGAAGTACAGTCACGAAGTCCATAGATATCCCGTCCCACTTCCACTCCGGGACCTCCAAGGGTTGTACCAAGCCTACTGGTACCTGGTGCTCTGCCTTCACCTGTTGGCAGGTGAGGCATCGAGAAATGAACTCTGCTACAACCTTCTTCATGCCCGGCCACCAGTGCTGTCGTCTGAGATCCTGGTACATCCTCGCCACTCCAGGATGTACCGCCAAAGGAGAAGTGTGAAACTCTCTCAGCACCTCCTCTCGCAAAGATATTGGTACCATGGTACGTCCTCTGAAAAGGATGTCGTGCTCTGCTCCAAGGGAGAAACCATCAGGTGCCTGTCCCGAGGATATCAGTGCACGCCGTGTCTCACAGTCAGTGTCCTCACGTTGTGCCTCTCTGACCTACTGTAGTAGTGGAGGGGTGACTGTGAGAGACTGGAGTAAGGATGCTCCATCTCTATCCACGAAGGATATCTGCAAAGAGGCTAGCTGCTCCGTCTCCCCCTCAAGTAGCTGAATGCACGTCCTCCTGCTGAGGGCTTTGGCTACTACGTTCCCCTTCCCGGGAGTATAGAATATCTCAAAGTCATAGTCCTGGAGGAACTCAAGCCATCGTCGTTGTCTCAGGTTCAGGTCCTTCTGCGAGAAGATATACCTGAGACTCTGATGACCAGAAAAGACTGTAAAGCGCTCGCCCATCAGGTAGTATCGCCAAGTCTTCAGAGCGAAGACCACTGCTGCCAACTCCAGGTCATGGGTAGCGTAGTTCTGCTCATGCGGCCTCAACTGTCGTGATCCATAGGCGATCACTGCCCGCTCCTGCATCAGGACGCAACCGAGTCCGGTCCTTGATGCATCACAGTAAACTACCTATCCAACTCCCTCCTCAGGAAACCTCAAGATAGGTGCGCTGGTCAATCTCTGTCTCAGCTCCTGGAAGCTCTGCTAACATCTTTCTGACCACACGAAGGGTTTCCCCTTCTTCGTCAAAGCTGTGAGTGGTGCTGCAACTCTAGAGAAGTCTGGCATGAATCTCCGATAGTATCCGGCTAGTCCCAAGAATCTCTGAACCTCCGTCACGCTCCTGGGTGGCTCCCAAGCTAACACTGCCTCGATCTTCGCAGGATCCACTACAACTCCCACCTCAGAGATGACGTGTCCCAAGAATTGGACCTCACGTATCCAGAACTGGCACTTCGAGAGATTACCATAAAGATGGTGCTCTCGGAGTGTGCCTAGTACAACTCGCAAGTGGTATGCGTGTTCCTCCTCAGTCGTCGAGTAAATCAGTATGTCGTCGATGAAGACCATGACAAATCGATCGAGGTATGGCTGAAAGATCTTGTTCATGAGGGCCATGAACACTGCTGGAGCATTGGTTATGCCTAAAGGCATAACCAAGAACTCATAGTGTCCATACCGACATCTGAAGGCCGTCTTTTTCACGTCCTCATCTCTGACTCTGAGCTGATGATAGCCTGACCTGAGGTCTATCTTTGAGAACCACCGTGCTCCCTTGAGCTGATAAAAGAGGTCATCAATCCTCGGTAGCGGATACTTGTTCCTCACTGTCACCTGGTTCAGGCGACGATAGTCAACAAAAAGTTGCAAGCTCCCATCCGCCTTCTTGGTGAACAATATCGGGGAAGACCAGGGTGAAACACTGGGTCGGATGAACCCCTTGCCTTGCAAGTCATCCAACTGTACCCGTAGCTCTCGAAGCTTGGCGAGGTCCATCCGATATGCTGGAGTGGATATCGGGGCTGTCCCGGGGTACATGTCAATATAAAAGTATACCTCTCTGTGAGGAGGTAGCCCTGGAACGTTGTCGGGAAAAACGTCCGCAAACTGATCCACCACTGCAGGAAAACCAGGACTCCGCATGTCAACTGCTCCAAGGATGAGGCTAGCCAACTGATGAGTGATGGGTTGTCCTCTCCTCCGCGTAAGTCCATCCTGTGCTGAAAAGTCTCCCTTCTCGCCGGTGAAGGTGAACCTGCTCCTGTCGGTGCGTACACATCGCACCTTGCACCTAAAACAGTCAATCTGTGCATGGACCGTAGATAACCAATCCATGCCCAAGATGACGTCGTAAGGCCTCGACGCTGCTACAAGAAGATCCCAGCCGAAGCTCTCTCCTCCTAGAGTAAGCTCACACTACCGGCACCAGTGCGTAATCGTCGAGTCTACTCCCGTAGGAGTCTCTATCCGTAAGGATCGAGCCAACGGCTCTGTCGGAATCTCCGAGCTCCGAACAAGGGCAGCGACTATGAAAGAGTGACTCGCTCATGTGTCTATAAGTACTACAACAAGGGTGGAATAGACACAGATAGTACCTCGAATCATCTCGGGTGCACTGTGGTCGTAGGCATCTGCTGCCTGGAGCTGTGCCTGTCTCTGGCCGCCAGCTCCCTATGGTCGGGGTGGACCTCCTGGTGGTGGTGGTAGTAACGCCTCAAAGCGTCGCCCACCACCTGCTGCTCGGCCATCTCCTCTGCCTCATCCGCCTCCTCCCTGCGGACCGCCACGATCGACCCTCTGCCTTTGCCTCGGTGGTCCTTCAACCGTCTGCTGCTCCTCGGCACGGCGGGTCGGGCAGTCACGAGCCATGTGGCCCTGCCCGCCGCACGAGTAGCACTATCTGCCTCTCGGAAGACTGGCTCCGCGCTATGTGCCCCGCACTGCTGATCCAGTGTCCTGAGGTCGTCTGGCTGAAGGTATGGTCTGCCTGGACCCCTGAGTCATCCGTCGACTACCTGCTGCAGATGACTCTACCACGTGCCGCCCTGCGGTGGGTCTCGGCGCTGGTGTAGACTCAGTAAGGAAGCTCTCGATCAAAAGGGCCCGCTCCAGTTCTCCTGTCTGAGTCGGTATGCTAAGGGAGATCAGCGATGCCCTGATCTCGTGTCTCAAACCCTGCTCGAAGGTCCGGGACCGGAAGAATGGGTCCCGTACCATGTCGTTCAAGTAGTGCGAGAGATCAGTAAATCTCGCCGAGTACTGAGCGACCGTCATGCTGCCCTTCCGGAGTTGAAGAAGCTCTTGGATACGCACTGCATGAAGGGTGGCTAGGACGAACTCCGAGCAGAAGAGGCTCTCAAAGTCCATCCAAAGAAGAGATGCCTCATCGTGCACCTGGAGCATCAAGCTCCACCATCGTCCTGCTGCTGTGTGCAGTAGGCTCACAACGAGGATCACCATGAGGTCTGTAGGTGTCCTCAATAGCCTAAAAACTCGTACCACTACCTCCAGCCAGTCCTCGGCTGCTTGGGGGTCCGTCTCCCCACGAAACCTGGGTGGTCGCTGGCGCTGAAACTAATACAGTGCGCTGAGGCGACGTGCTTCGTCAACGGCTGGTGCTGGAAGCATCGGTGGCTCGGCGGGTAGAGATACCGTCGGTGCCACTGCTGACAAAGGGCCCTGCACTGAGGCCTCGTCGCTCGGTGGGCTGTCATCACGCTCGACTCTCAGAACCCTAGCTGGCTGCCATCATGGGGCCATCCTGAAAAGGAAACAGGTGCGCCACGGTGAGAACAGTATACCTGGTGAGCTGATATAAAGTAATCACAAAGAAAACTTTTAAACACACACACAATCAATGTTTTAGTGCATTAAGTCGGAAATCAAAAGTCAGGGTCCTGGTGTACGGATACGTCAGCCGCTGCACCAACACTGGACTCCCTGGACTAATAACCACACTCAATACACTGAACACTATTGCTTCACATAGAAAAGATCAGAGTTCGCGGTAGAACCGAACTCCTCGGATACCAATTTGTCATGACCCGCCCTCGGGGTCCATGCCGTGACTACCCCAAGCCCGCCTTCCATAGGCCAAGGGCTGGAGACTAGCACCAAGGCGTAAAACCCAGTAAAAAGGGAAGGCATTGCCTTTGAAAAGTAAACAAACACCACAGAGTAAGCAAGCAGAAAAGTAAACACTAAATAAAAACATAGTACAACTGAAAGGAAAAACAGCAACTGAAAAGTAAAAGCCGCAGCATCGAGCCGTACTCTGGATGTCCCACCTTAAGGGTGGATACAGATAGCCTCCACAGATCCTCGATCCAGTCGTCCACTCCGAGTACGTCCCGACCAGTGGTCCACCTCAAGGTACCGTTCTACTCTGCAAGCCTCAGCCACAATCAACGCTGTCCGTCGTCTGCAACCAACACAACGTAGTGCAGGCATAGCCCGCGCAGGGGTAAGTATAAGCTACTCAGTAGGGACCCCGAGACCCCCGAAGGTCTCCCAAAATCCACAAAGGATAAACCACAAAGGAAGATACAATCATGAAGTAACAACCGACACTGCTTAGGTATATGCCCATACATATACCTAAGTCATCAATTCCAATACGCTCCAACCTCCGAGCCCAAGTACAACTCAGTCCACATAGGAAAGTATACGTATTCCACACAGGAAATCAAAACGTAATCTACACAGGATAGCACAACACAATCCACACAGGAAAGCAACAGGATTCGGCTCACACAGGTATACTTCTTCGGATAGCGATAAAGATGATCACTGATCCATCTAAGTCGTCGGACCCACGAAGGATCGATAGGTAACTAACCCCCGCAATGACCCACACAGGATCGGGCCCACATAGGACCTGTAGGCGCTGGTTCACAGAGGACCACTGAGCGCAGACCCACACAGGATCGGACCCACACCGGATCGGGCCCACATAGGACCTGTAGCACTGATCCACGTAGGATCGCTGAGTGCTGTAGTCATCGTCGAATCCACCAAGGATCTCTGTACTGTGTTCGTCGCAGTCACAGTAGAAGTAGCAGTAGCAGTAGAAGTCACAGTTGCAGTAGCAGTAGCAGTAGAAGTAGCAGTCAGAGTCGCAGTAGCAGTAGCAGTAGCAGTAGCAGTCACAGTCGCAGCCAGCTATAGGGTTCTCGCACACAGCAAGCTCGTTCGGGAGGGTCCGCTCCACGAGCCCAGTGTCTGATACATCAACTGTCACATAGTCCAGAGTTGATGTATCCAAAAGTTCCATATTGTCAATAGGAACTCAACGCAACAGACGGCGCGTCAATCGGACGCCCGGTCTGAGAGTTATTAGCTTTTTTGTCCCAGGGGCCCGGTTGGTTTTTAAGGCAAAACCAACACGACCGTACTCCACCTGCATCCAAACCTCGGGCGGAGTAATCCAAAAGATCCGAATCGAAAAGAGGAACACAACAAAGCTGACGGCACGTCATTCGGACGTCCGTAGCTCAAGATATGAGCGTTTCCACTCCGAGGGCCCGGTTGGTTTCGTGTACAAACCAACCCGGCCGAACTAAAAGTATTCCGAAACCTTGAGTACGATATACCAAAACGACCACCTCGATCCAAGGATCACATCGCCGCTGATGGCGCGTCGTTTGGAGATCCGTAGCCCATGTTATGGGCATTTGAATCCAAACTGCTCGGTAACGGGGGTTTCGGGCCACGGATGGCCCGAACCGGGTCGACCCGCCCTGGACAGGGTCGACCCGGCCCGGCACGGTCCGTCCCAGCCCGGCGCGGCCCGGCCCGGCGCGACCCGGCGTGGCGCGGCCCAGCCCGGCCTGGCCTGGCGAACCGGCCAGGCGCACCGGTGCGGCGCAAGGCAGCGCGCTGGGCGCGCTGCCAGCTCGGCCGAAGGGCGAGCTTGCTGGAAACGGGGGGGGGGGGGGGGGCCTGCCCCCCCTTTGTGAAACTGGCCCCCCTCATAATGGGGGGCCATTATGGCTGTCCGGGGGAAATTATTTCCCCCGGTTTTCTCCCTTCCGGCCGACCCGACCTGGCCAACCGGTTCTTCCTCAATGGGACTGGAAAGGCCGGTCCCCTTTCCGGCTTCCGACACCGGCGGCCCGGCTGGCCGCCGGTCTTCTCATTCCGCCGCGGCCGAGAACCAGCCGCGGCCTTCATTGTCCGGCGCGGTGCGACGACACCGCGCCCCTCCGCCGCGGCCCCGCTCCGGCCGCGACGCCTTCGGTTTCCTTCGACGCGGCATGACAGCGTCACGTTCATGATAATCTTTCCACGGCGCGGCGCGACGACACCGCGGAATAATTGTCAGAAGATATCTGCGTGGTGCGATGGCACCACGCCATCACGTTTCACCCGCAAGAAACATTCAAGAACAAAGGAGGGGGGTTCGACCGTGTTTGTGTGGTCCGCCCCCCCCCCCCCCCCCTCTCGTTAGACGATAGCACATAATCATTTATCCTCAAGATTGTCTTGCTAGAACCAAGAACGAGAATAAATAAATTAAACAACAACAAACCCCTACCTCGGTTTCAAGAACGATGTTCGTCAACGACCCATGGAAGACGAGCGTCGCAGTGATCGGCGTCGCGGAAAAAGGACGTCGATGTCGTGAAGCGAGGATTCGAAGCTCTTTGACGGAGATTTCATCACGGGAAACCGTCGCAGAAGAGATGACGCAGAAGGAGACGTCGTCGGTGTCGCGGGTATGGCGTCGCAGAAGACGGTATCCGAGAACGTGGCGTTCTTCGTCGATGTCCGAATGTTCTTCGCGTTCTTCGTCAAAGTTTGAAGAAGATGGAGAGAATTCTTCAAAACCTTTCAAGATGGCTAGAGAATTCTAACCAAAATAAAATAAGCTAAAGTCTTATTTTATTTACACAATCAAACCATTTTGAAATTCAAAGGTTTGAAATTAAACAACTCAACCCATTTAATAACCCAAGTTGTCAAGTTCATTAAAAGAGGTGTTAAAGTGAGTTAAAAAAAAGAAGGTGAAGTGTTAGGGTTTGTGTGGGCCCCACCACACTTAATACTCTCAAGGGAGGTTAAGTGGATGTGGGTCCCACCCCTAACTCCCTTTGGGAGAAGTTAACCAACAAGTTAAAAATAAAATGTGTCTCCACATTTTATTTAACTTCTTTTAATTTTTCCCAAAACTAACTTTCATTCCGCATAAAACGCAACCTCGAAAAAGGTCTCCTTAAGTGAATATCGGCGCTGTGAGTTCATCAGTGTCCTCAGATTTCAATTCCGAGCAACGGATCAAAAGTTATAAATTCCCTCTCGTTCGTTCACTGAACGTACCCGAGCCAAACTTCAGAAATTTATTCTGGGCACACCGGGCCTCGGAATCAGGTGCCGTCAGAAATCGCGTTCTTGTAAAATTACAAAGAAAATTAAGAAAAAATTTCCCTTGAATTTTATGGGTCTTTACATAATTAATCCATTGATAATTTCTCAAGTCATCGATATGGACTTGATAAGAGTAATTTTTAACTCATTCTCCATTTCATGAGTTAAATATCCAATTCATTGGTGTTGTATTTACAAGAATATGTGTGAATGTCCTCTGATTGATATATAGTGAATATCCAATCATATTGAGTGTATTTATATTTATCACACATAATTATGTCATTTATTTGTCCTTAACCTAAGGATATGGTCTTTATAAGTGATTTCATCTCAATTTACATTCCATTGAGACTTCTTTGTTGTTATACACCAAATCACTTTTATATAGTGTATATAATGTACTTTGACATAGTATATCGTGAATATTTTTATTCTCATGATATTAAAATGTTTTTATTACCTCTATTATTTGTATTCAACTGTCACTCTTTTGGTTAGGAACTCTAACTAAAATACCATTTTAGACAATTTAAAGATTTATTATTATAAATCTTTCTTATTAAAGTCCTTGTTTTAAAAATGGATTGAAAGATTTATTTATATGGACATTAAAGTTTTAAAAATAAAACTCCTTTTAAAAGTTTCAAAGTGTTATGGGACACTTTGATTCAAAAATATATTTTAAATGGATTCTTGACAAATAGTGTGACTTTTAAAAGTTTTCAAGAAAAAGGGGGATATTTATCTCAATAGTTTGATAATTATTTTAATCTATGTCAATATCCTTCATTATTCTCGATTGAGGTTAATATGATACAATACAATCTTCCATATTGTATTGAATGGGTTATGTTTGACTGTGGATGTACTATTTTTATACCATTCATGGTTTGTGGTTAAAAGTATTGACATTTCATATGCTAGTTTTAATAAGAATGTTTATGTTATGTTTCAAACTTTTCATATGAGGAATGCATTGGACTTAGTAAGTTACAGGTGGAGCCCGCTATAGCTCCTCGATGCATCGGTAGGTCTCATGAGACAAACTAGTGTCTTGGCACAAGGCCTTGACAAAATCGTATTTGTAGTCTTGGCACGAGACCTTGACTATTTGGTTATGATAGTATGACATTATTCATTCCATCATTATGAAAGTGGTTATTGATATTTCATGTGGTTATTCGACTAGTAGAATATCTATGTGAATAACTAAATGAAATTATTTCATTTTATCTTTGCCATAATATGCTCAAGTTCAAGATTAAAAAGCTTTTGTTTTAGTTATACATTGCCTTATATGTTTATTCCTATCTATGAAAGTTTCTGCTATACTGTTATCCTTACTGAGCATCTGAGCTCACCCCTTTCAATGTTTTATTTTTCCTAGGATGTGAATAAGTAAGTAATGAATGACCTATAGGGATAGTATGAGAGGATATGAAGACAATATGTTGTTGTATTTTTTTTACTCTACGATGTAATGTAAGACTTATGAATATATATAGTGTTTCCAAGACTACTAAACTAATCGGTCTTTCGAGACTTGATCTTTTGTGATCATGACAATGTTATGTAATAATGCATCGACTCTAGGTGAATAGGGTCGGGGAATTACACTTGTATTGGAGATTCCTTTCCTGGATCCCTATAGACATCGTGAAGTTCAGAGTCCTATTTAGTTACTCAGAACATCATGGAGCATTCAACCTTCATGAAGCACTCTCCAAGCACATGTAGACTCCATGACTCAGATGGGTCACCGTGCTTCATGAAGCTCCTCCCTTCATGGAGCTTCTTATCTCCATGATTTGTGAAGTACCTTCCTTTTCAAATCTACCCCTCTTTATAAAGCATTAGAGCTTCATGGATCCCATTTTAGCAGGGCCTTCTACTTCATGAATCCATATCCTGTGAGGATCTCCAGGCTCGTATGAAGTGATTTATTGGTCCCTAGAGTGTTGCTTCATGTTGCGTCATCCTAACTTATGTTCCTTCAAATAGATATGCTAATGAATATTTGTTTTTTGAATATCCTATTTAACGTGGCCCCCTTAATTTAACACTCATAAAACTCGCTCCCGTCAATCATTTATTGATCCTTCCTGTCCCCAATTGTGGTTTGGAAAAAGATATGTAATTACAAGGGATGATGAGTGAGTCCCCATCATCTGAGCTACAAGATATTAAACATCCATGAACCTTCATCCCCAAAACACTATGTTAAACTGTGAGTTTCCCCAACCATGGTAATCCTGAGTGGACCAGAAAGAAAATGGGATTGGGAAACGTTTTTTTCCCACCTTTCAGTCCACCCTCTCTCACTCCCTTTGGGTTCTATCGCCATGTGCACCTCGGGTAGTCTCCATGTAATCCCCGACAAAACTTGATAGGGTGTTCTCAGTATATGGAGCCATATCCTCATCGTATATCAGGACATTATCCTTAGGATTCCCTCCTAGAGTAAGTCCTAATATTCATATCCCTGGGCCACTAACCATGCATAATACCCACACCATCCCTCGTGGTTTCACCTTTCATGGGATGATTATCAGGTCTCCTGTTATCTTTTGTTTCTCACACGAAGAATAAATCACATGATCTTAGAGTAAGCAATGACTATAAAATTGCTCTAGGATGCTATGTATGCATAATCCCCAACACATAATTGGGCCGTTAACCAAGTATAAGTCCCAATCCACCTACAGAATAATGTGAAATTTTATTCTAAGTCACTGGGATACATAGGAAGCCTCTATAAGGCTCAATCCCTTCACTCCCCATAATCCAACTATTCTGTGTGTTTCATGTTGGTTCACCTTTGTCCCGCAAGATTTTTAACTATATTTCCCTCTAAGATTATTGGTTTTTAATACCTTTATAGTATGTTGGAAGCCTCTTTGAGGTTAAATCCCCACCATTGGTAACTCTGGTTCTCCCTCATTGGGATTCACCCTCTTTATGTGACACATACACGTTTTTTGGGATGAATCTCCCGGATCCACCTCCCTATGGTGTTCTGATCCATCTATGAAGCTAACCATGCATAAGCTCAAACACTCTATCCATATTCTTCTAACCAAGGGTTTCCCTCTTGTGATGGGTAGCTAACCATGAATAAGCCGCAATGTGTCTCGATGTTGTTGTCCTTTGTGTACACCAAGATTTTACACCTTATTCTTGAACTATAAGAACTTCGATCCCTTTTGGGTATGTAGGAAGCCTCTTTGAAGGTTCAATCCCATCACCTACATTCCATCATATTATCTCTTTCATGAATTTTTGTCTCGTTAAGGCTATGACCCAACCCTAATGTTCTAATTCATTCGGGTCCCTATCCATGCACTCCATTCTCATGAGATTCCTCCTCAGGTGTCACATCCCCACACCTAACTACATGGACTTTGATTCCCACCCACTGGGATATTTAGGAAGCCTCCTTGAACTTTAAGCCCAACACCATAATCTTCATGTCAGTTTGACCTCATTCATATTTCCCACTTCACCCATATCATCCATCATCCATCATGATTCTTACTAAGGCTTCCACATCTCAGTGAGGTTATTCCACCCACATCCTTGCCTCTACTAGCAGTACCCAGACAGCTAACCATGCATAATCCCCACAAATCATATCCATACAACTAAGAGTTCCACTCCTGTGAAGGGTATCTAACCATATGTAATCCCTTAATCACCCTTTTTAACTACATGGGTTTTGATCCCTATCTTCTACACATGGTACATAGGACACCTCCATGAGGTTAAATCTGATCAATTGGTAAACCTTGGTGTCACCTTTACTAGGACTCACCTTCTGTGGTTCAACTTTTTTGGTGCCCAGATCATCCTTCATGGAGTGAAACCTTTCCTTTTTAAGACATGCCATTCCGTGGTCCATCCTGATTGGGTGTCCTGATCCATCCATCTGGTAAACCTTTTAGGTTATCCCTCCTAAAGATATACCCATCTTATCCACTATTTCTAGTGTTTTGATTAATCTATTCCATCTCTAAAAGAATTTAATCTTGCGGCATACCTTATTTTAAACATGAGAATCCGAGGAAAACCTCAGATACATACCTTTGGAATAACATTCCCCACATTGGACATGGAATGCCTAAAGGTTCCTTACCCTAAAGAAGCCCTTTGATAAGGGAAACTTCAGGTCAACCAATGTTCTAGAGGCTAAACATGGCAGGGATGCCCAACCTGACTACTTCCCTGACCGAAGGTTGCTGTACCGACTTAACCCTTTATAATGTATTGATGAAAGTAGAGTAATTTACCGATATCCAAAAAGATATTTCCCCAAGTGGAGTTTCATGAAAAATGTCTTAATATTTAAGGGAGACCCAGAATAGGTGAAGAATTCTGAGGAGAAATTCGTGGAAGGAGAAACTGACATTCCATCATCCCATTTGGATCAAGGTGGAAACATCTCTAAATAAGTTATAAATGTTTCCTACCTTTAGAAAGTGAGGAAGCTGGGAAATAGATGCATGTCCCCATAGACAGCGCTCACCCTGATGGAAGTCATCGAAAAAAGTTTTCATAGAAAGTTACTTTCCATTCTAATATGCATAGTTGTTATTAAGGAATGTTTTCATCCAATGGGGTTTGTCCTAGAATATTTTCCTTACTAGTATTAGTTAGTATACTTAACTAATAATCCACTTTATTTTTAACTTCCTTTTTATATTTTTTCTCCAAGTTAAATTCCAGAAGATGTATCATCTATATTACCATCCTCGTGTTTGTATTTACCTTTTTCATAAAGTCTCAAAGGGATGCATGGTTATAAAATATAGCGACTCTAGTTTCAAACAAATAGTATCTAAACTTATCTGAAAAATTGTTAGGAACTTTTTTTAGTGGTGTAGTTGAGTTGGGAAACATAAAATGTTATTAAGGCATAATAATTGACATCTGGGTTTCCTTTAATTCATTGGGAACAAAATTCTCCCCCAACTCTATTCAAATAATCACATATTATTTTGAATGGATGTTCTCAATTGGGTGGTTACATTATGGGTGAGGTGATTAATACACTCTTATGTTCATCAAATGATTTCATATATTAATTATTAAAATAAAATTCATGATGTTTTAAAAGTAATATAGAAAGAGTTAGATAGATTTTACTAAAATAATTTATGAATCTTCTATAGAAATCATCATGGCCTAAGAAATATATAACATATTTCACATAAGTTGGGTATGGAAATGAATTTATTACTAGAATTTTAGATTTTTATAAATAAATGACTCTTTGCGAAATTATATTCCCTAAGAATATTGGTTTTTAAACCATGAAATAGAACATTTAAAACACCTAATATACATTTTTTCAATACATATTTTCAACACTATTTTTAGGTTTCTTCAATAGTGATCAAAATAATATCCAAAAATAGTGAAGTAATTTAATAATTACTACTTGAAATGTTCAATGTGATCTAAAGAATACTAAACATTCACCTTTGAAATGTTCAAAGTGAATTTAAGAGTTTTAAATGCATCATTTTATAGGAAAATATTCCAAAAGGACTTGTGATATTTTTCTTTCATTGGTCTTCTAGAGAAATGGGTAATTGAAAATATCCTAGAAAACCATATAAGAAATACCAATATGTTATTCCTTAATATGTTTCTAGGATTTAGTCATTAAGAGGAATGGTAAATTGATCCATTTTATTGAAATTATTCATTTTTTAACAATCAATACATAGACTCTATATATTTTTAATTTTCATAGGGATAAATTCATTTTTCTAATTCCTCATAATGGATATGTTGATTTTATTTCGAATTACATATATGTGGTTAAACCATTTGGAGTTAGGAATAGGGTAGATTATATATATTTCTAACAAAGTCTCTATTTATTTTTTAGTACCTCTATTATAGTGGGATTGAGCCTTATTTGGGGGCACATAAATGGGATTACATCTCTCTCAAGAAGAATTATATGTGAGAAAATTTTGGAGTTTATGTGTGTAATATAAACTAAACTCAAAACAAATTACTTGAATTTAAAAAAATATTAAATAAATTTATTTTCAACTATATATATTGATATTAGTAATGATTACTCATATTTTTCTAAATCTATGAGATATAAATTTCCCAAATTAGTGGGAAGTGGTTTTAATTATATATTTAGTGGTTCTTCAAGATTTGAAATAAAATCAATGTTCACTACTCTTAAGGATTGAATTTTATGAATGTAGGGAAAAATATGAACATCTTATTTCTAAAATTAATAATTAGATTCATCAAACAATTCATAGGTTTTCCATTCATCCAATTTTAGATCAGAATTTTCATAATTTCATGAATTCTAGAAAACTTTATCTTCAATGAACTTTTTAGTAAAGAAAGGATTTAACAAGGATAAAACATCATGAAACATACATTGTCTTTCAATATATTAATTATCATCAGCATCTGAGTGCATGAGAAGTGAATGATCACCTGAAGGCTGCCTCATGGAATTAAAAATTATAAATTGAATATTGATGTCCCCAAACACTATAATGAGGGTTCCATCAGGTATATGATTATTGTCTTCGATATCTTCAAGAAAAGTCTTCCTAGAATTATGGGTGAGTGTTATGATGCTCTATATTCCTCCATGGTATGAAATATTAGTCATATTGTAATATCAAACCATTATGCCAAAATAAATCATCTTATAAGGAACCTAGATGAAAACTAGTGGATCTACTTATGAGAAGTACCACAACTCTTATAGGATTCAAATCTAAAATCTTAAAATATGTAAAGAAAAAGTGAGGCATGTACATTTTATGTTAATAAATATCATTTAAAGTATCAAGAAATCTAAATATCCAATGTTAGAGGGAATAGATAATTTATTTAGACCTTGATATTTTGTTGGTAATGGTCTTGTGATAAGAGCTTAAATCTTTTTCCTATACCAATCCTTTCTTTTCCACTATGAATTATATTTATGGTACAATGTTTTTGGGGAAATTTACATATTTTTTGGTTTTTTATGATGGATTACAAAAGTGGTATATTGATTTCAACTTTATAGAATATTTTGAGAATTTTCAATCGAAGTTATTTTTCTCTAATCTTTTTTATGGGGTTATATGAGATGAAAATGTAAGTGGAAGGTCTTTATTCTCACTTTATATCCATTCATCGGTTTATATTATCTTTTATTAATATTTATTCCATTTATCCTATCTTATTTATTCTATTCATTAAATTTGGGTTGGTTTTAAGAAATTTTTCTACATTTGTTATAATTTTTGGCCTCATGCTTCTCTAGTTTGGGTTGGATGGGTTTAGGTTCATGTCTTTCTACTAGTGTTAATTCATTTGAACTTATTTTTTTGATCATATTCATAGTTTCTTTAGGGAAAGGTGCTATTTTAGATGTTATATTTCATAGGTTTTGGTATACTACTTGTAACACCCTGAGATTTTAGGGAAAATATTCTTTTTAATTTCATTAATGTCTTGTGTTGTATGCTACACCAAAAGGAGCTTGCATAACACGCATCCTTGACTTGGCTTGCATTACACGCAATCGCGACCTTCCTCGATAGCGTGTGTTGTACGCAATACCCGATTTTAATAAACAATGATATATTATTATAATATTGTCATCAACTAGCCGTTATGAATAGTATTAACTAAATTTTGAATTTTATAACATTATTATTCGTCTTACACATTTTCTAGAACATGGTATAAGAACAAAATAAATTTTTCGGGTAAAATAAGTATTTTTCAAAAAATGCTGTTGTGTCGCCTTTTGATGGCGCACCCACTTTAAATCTTGTTTTTGACATGTTTATAACTTCAATTTGACAAAATAAAATTCTTCTTTTGAATCAGGATATAAAAATTTACATTAGATAATGTTTTGATATTTTTCCGATAACTTTCAAATTTTAATGAATAGTAAAAACACGTTATTTGTTGTAACAGCAGAAATTAATTATAAAATTAATTAATGCAACTTATATGTTGGGAATTTTGTAAAATAGAAATCATTTTTGAATTCGTAATATCAATTATAGCTTAGGGTGAAATTTTGGCATTTTTCTGAAAACTTTCAATTTTTGATGAATAGTGAAACTACTAAGTGGCTGTTAAAAAAACTGAATTTTTCATAAAACTTAATTTTACCGCTTCTGTGAGTGGAATTTCAAAAATACGAGAGACACGGTTGATGTCAGTAAGTAAAATGTGGTTCAATGAGATGAAAATAATTTTTTGGTGAATAGTAACTTTTTACTTTTTTTTACCACGGTTAAAAGTAAATAGGGTAATTAAGGGTAAAAATGATATTATTATTACCCTAACACATGTCCTAATTCTATTGGACAAGTGTAATTCGACCAAAAACAAACATAGGAATAAAATATGACCATTTAGTCCTACTTGGATTAGATTAGGACATTTAGTATTAATTTATTTAAAGAAGGGTTAAAATAGTTAAAATCAAAGTTTAATAACTAAATAATTTTTAATATGGGGTTATACATAAGATAAATTCGACTATAAATATTCATTAGAAATGTAAAACGATTTCCTACATAATGGTATTTTATATTTAATTTTTAGACTTTAAATAATTTAATTTATGTATGACACAATGATGATGCAGTAATTACCATAATAGTACAAAAATAGAATAATTGATATTATAAATACCTAAATAAGTATAATTTGAGACTTTTTATGAATTCAAATACTTTTCTAGGTTAATATGACATGTTAGTATTGAGTTAATTAACTTTTTTCGAACTTATCATTCTGTTATAATTTTCACAAAAATCAATTACTAAATAGTATCAAAATTGACATAAAAAAGTTTTTTTAAAAAAAATATTATATTATTAATTGTTATTTTATTCCTAAAAATCTATGGTTTGGCAAAAGGACATATATAAGGTTATATATATTATTAATAAACCACTTGGGGTTTGTTTGGCTTGATATAGTAAGTTTATTAACCTTATAGTATAAGAACACAAGAAGACATGGTAAAATTAAAATTATTTAACTTAATGTTAAATCTAAATGATAAAGTTAAAATAGGAACCTAAACGTGTCTAAAATCTATTGGATGAGAGTATTTCGACCCATCCCCACCTTATCCTCGAAATAAATCAATTTGGAGCTATTTAAAACCGATCTTGACTTTATAATAAAATAATATTTTTAGTTATTCCAAAGGTGCCCCTCTCCTCCCTTATAAAATGGCACCTCCTCCCTCTCTTCCTCACACAACTTTTAGCCTTCAATCTCGGCCAACCCCTGCCATTTTCTCATCTCCACTTCCCTAGAGACATTCTAGAGGTCCTGGTCTTCTTTAAAGACCAATTTTAGTGCCCTAAAAGGAGGTCTCAAAGAAGCACTTCCAAGAAGAGGTAATATCCATTACCGATCCTTTCCAATTTCTTTCTTCTTCAACTTATTCTTCATTAGTTGTTTAATGATAAAGTAATAACATTAGTATTTATTATATACTGATATGTTATCATAAATATTAAACAACTCTAATTAACCTTCTATCCATCCTACAGAAAAAGGAAATCACTGCGCATGCGTACGTACGGAATACCGTCTCCACGCCATGGTGTAATCTATTTTCCGCCACCCCCTTAAGAGGATGGGTATAATGGTGTAATGAGTAACTATATATGATTATTATAAAGTGATATTGATACTGAAATAGTATACATACACTTCAACACAATTCCACGACCATGGGAACGATATCATCGCTCGTGCGTACGTACGGACTACCGTCTCCACGACGCGATGAGATTCATTATCCATGTTAACCATTCCAGAATGATTATAAAGTATATATAATGAATAATAATGGAATATATGACATGGTAAATCTACTGGATTTATGTGTATATATATATATGTCATCTACTTACTTCCATTCAAGACAATAAGGAAAGGAAAGTAGCGTTCATGCGTACGTACGGACTACCGTCTCCATGAACGGTGTGTTTCATTTCATCTATTATATATATATATACTGAATATATATGATATATAAATCATAATTTATATTATGGAAGTAAGTAAATCATGATATAAGTAATAATAATGTCAAGAACAACAAGTCCAAACACCTACGATAAATGAAACGATTTTACCCAAAACGCTTCTTTAACATGAATTTACAAAAGAACGGGTAATATAAAGTCATAAGTGGACTATATATGATATAATAACAATGAATATGATTCTGTAATAAGTCAATAACATGATTTAAATCATTATACAGGAGGTTCGGACACGTACAAAGCAAGTCGGACCTAAGGTAAGGGATAATATCACAATCTCATTTTTATCCGAGATTGTTTTTACTTTGGCATTTACTGGGGTGTATTTTATCATCCACATCCATGTTTCCTCAATATGTAATATTATTTCCATCCACCTACAATTGTTTAAATCCAATTTTACCCTTCGGTGAATTTTTAGTAAAATATATGAAAGGAATCTTTTGTCATTTTTCGTACGAGGTACTTTTTGACTTTTCCGACAAAAGTACGAAGAATGTTTTTTTAACTTATACGGCATGAATGAATTTCTAAAACATTATTTACAATAAGCTTCCTTTACACGTTTTCAAGTTTATTTTTAATCAACTTATTTTAGTTTAATATTGTATGACATGTTAAGAAAGGAAAAGTGTTTTTGAAGTAGAAAGGATATTTTACTCAAGAATGAAGTTCAAGTTTTTTATCAAAATTATTTTCCATCTAAAATAATAAAGGGTTATGTTTTTATCCCTATTATTACATTGATTTTATTATGTTTTGATGGAATTATTTTTATGAATTCCTTTATCTTATATGAATTGTATTATGATGTCACGATGTTTAAGATTCCCATTTTTGTTACATGGGTTATGCAATGATGTATGGTTTATGATTTTGTGGCACACATAAGAATGGTATCATTATGAGATGGGTGGGACCTATATCTACCTCCAATGCATTGGGTAAAGATTTTATATCTCATGAGATAGATATGGCTGGAACAGTAGGTTATACCGGTTCGGTGAAGCAGGACTGAAACGAGGGTAACTCGGTTCAGAAATGGACTTTGTCCACTAAGATAGTCTTGGCAATGAGTCTTGACTAATAAGAAATTATTCTCTACGATTATGTGTGTATGCAACAAAGTTTCATGTTTTATGTTAGGATTATTGGGATTACATTTCACTTCTATGATTTATCCCATGTTATGGTATTATAAGCTCTTTTGCAGGTTAAGATTTCCAAAAGCTATGTTCTTATGTATATAATGTGATTGATATTTCTTTTGTTTACCCTTAAGGATCATTTGAGCTCACCATTTTATGTTTTATTTTCCCCAGGATATAAAGAAAGGTTTTAGGTATAAAAAAAATAAGATCTTTATGGGAGATGTTGAAGATCTTTCACCAGGATTAGAAGATTATATTCCGAGTTTCCAAAGACACTAAACTATTACGGTCCTTGTGTGTGTGTTTTTTGTTATGTACTAAGTATTCCGCAAAAATAATGTAATGTTCAAGTAGGTGAAGCTTCGGGTCTCTACAGTTGGTATTAGAGGAAAGGTTTAGTCAACCTTTGGAAACTAGGATGTGAGAACGTTAGTGAGATCCCTAGAAATATTTCTAAGGTATGTCTAGGGATGTATGTAAGGATAAGTATACGTATAAGATATAGTCCTAGAACTACGGTAAAGATCTTACAATTTAACCTAAGATGTTAGATATTAAGGGTAGTCCCCCTTTACTATGTTGCTTTCCATAGCATGATTTTTGCCTCTCACACTATTCTTTTTGGGTTTTAGACGATGGCTGGAACCCGAAGGAACCGTGTAGATCACTGTAATGGAAAATGCAATGATTGTCCTCCTGAACAAACAAATGTTATGGGAGATGGAGTGAAAAATCTTATTGCTATAATTACACAAGCTATGAATCATTCTGGTCTTCCAAATGAGCATAGAAGGAAACAATATTCTATTGAGTCCTTCATGAGGCAACGTCCACCTTATTTCAGTGGGTCTTCTGATCCACTTGTTGCTGAACAATGGATCAGTACCACTAAAAATATATTTTCAGTTCTTCAATGTTCTGAGCATGATAAAGTCATCTTAGCAGTATATCGTTTGGAAGGTGAAGCTGATCAATGGTGGAATCTTATCAAGAATACGAGGCCAAGAGATGAAATTGAGTCCATGGAATGGGACGAGTTCAAGAACTTGTTTTTCAGTAAGTACTTCCCTTGTATTCTTCAAAAAAAGATGGAAAAAGAGTTTCTTGAGCTGAAGCAGAAGGATGACGAATCTGTTGGTATATACGAAGCGAATTTTACAAGACTTGCAAGGTACGCATCTGGCATTATCATCCAACCTGAAAGTAAAGTTGATCAATTTTTCAGTGGCTTAAAACCAAGTCTTCGAAGGGCATTAGCTATAAGAGACTTCCGTAGCTATGAAGAAATTGTGCGTTGTTGTAACACCCCAAGATTTCATAGTGTGTTATTTCTTCAAAATAATTCAATAACTTGCACTACAAGCAACACCGAGTTTAATTGCACCATGACTTACCAAAAAAAAAGCCATTAAAAGAGGTCATGAATAGCATTAACTACATTTTTAACTTTATATAATCCTTATAATTTTAGAATCCATATTATGAGTTTCTTAGTCATAATGCAAGAACAGATTCATTTTCAGTATTGCACTTTTATCAACTTTTGATAGTGAAACCTTTTTAAATACAATATTTTAAAATTTTTGACTAAATGGAGACATCAAAAAATTTAAAATGAAACATCCCAAGCTTCCACGGTACGCTTTCCTTTGAATAAAACAGTAGCGTGTGTTGTACGCAACGTCGAGTTTTAACACACACCACAACCGATCAAACTAGCCGTTATGAATAGTAATACCTACTTTTTGAAATTATATATATTTTATATTTGAAAATGGACTTCATTTTTGGATTCGGAATATCGAATTTAGCCTAAGGTGAAATTTTGGTACATTTCGGATAACTTTCATATTTTGATGAATAGTGAAAATTACTAAATTTTAATTAAAAACAACTTTTTTAATCAAAATAATTAATAGTGATAAATTATGAATTTGAGTGGTTTTAAAGTATATTTAGAATATATTTTTACCGTTTAATATAATGTTGGTCATTGGACATAATTTTACAATTAAACCGAACATAAACAAGTGTCAATCTTTTGAAAGTTATTATCTCTTGAAAACACGCTTTTTGTTTTGACAGCGGGAATTAATTTTAAATTAATTTCTGCCACTTCTGTGTTTTGAATTTAGGAAAATGGATTCCATATTTGGAATCAGGATGTCCAAATTGTGTAAATAGGTAACTTTTATTTTTAGACATTTTGAATAATTACTGTGGTAAATATTTTATTTACCATGGTTAAGGGTAAATCCGGTAAATAAGGGTTAAAAAATAATATTATAATAATACCAAATTACCCTAAAACGTGTCCTAACCTTATTGGTGGACACATACCCGACCATGAGCATCCTTGGGTCAATTTGGGGACCCCTTGGAGCCACTTGTATGTGGTAGGGACACTTTATATTAATAAAGTTAAAATAAAAATAAAAATGGCATAAGCTTACATCTTTTAGAAGAACAATTTTTACATAGGGTTATACATGTTGTATTTTCGATTATAAATATTAATTAGAAATCTAAAACGATTTCCTACATAATGATATTTTATTTATAATTTTTAGACATCAAATATTTTAAATTATTAATGACACAATAATGATGCAATGTTTACCTCATTAATAAATCATTTAAATAAATAAGATTATAATGATTAAAATATTATCTAAAACCTGTCCAATTATTATTGGTTGATGTTATTTAGAATATGAGTCATCTTATCTTCGACGTCAATGATTTTTGGACCATTATAAACCGAATATAATTATATTATAAAGTAATACATTCACTCTTTCCTAAAGAGCCCCTCTTCTCCCTTATAAAAGGAGACCACTTCTACTCATTCCTCACACCTCTCAAGCCACTTGGCTCGTCCAAACTCTACCCAACTAATCTCCCCACATCCCTCTCCTCCTCCTTGAAGCTTCCCCTTATGCAGAAAGCATTTCAAGAAGTCCTTTGGTTCCAACCAAAGTGAGTTACCTAAATTAAAGGTAACGATTTCTCTTAAATTATTTTCATTTATTTTGCTTCTTCAACCCCCAAACTATTTTTATTTCCTTTCTTTTGTAACAACACCAGTATCCTCAATATACTAGGATGTTGTTATAAGAATGATTAAAACTACACATACACACAACTCCATCTAATGGATGATGAACATAATGTTTCTGTGGATGGAAAACTAATGCCTCACGAAACGATGATTGTTCAAATACATCTTACCGCCTCTCATGGTGGCCATTATGATGGCACTGTAATTAAATATGATATTAATGATATATATTTTATATATAAGCTTCTGTAATTCCATTTTATTTCATACCATTATTCGTTTCATGTTGTATATACATACGATAATTTCATTTGAGGAAGTGCGGACTACCGCCCCCTTAAAATGATATGACTCGTTCATACCACACATGGAACGTATAAAGGATGGTGTTAATGAACTTAAGTAACATGTATAAAATATTATATTATACTGGAATAGTAATATACCTATGTATCATTTGGATTCAATTCTTTTAAAATAAAAATTAAATGGAAGTAGCGTTCGTGCGTACGTACGGACTACCGTCTCCACGAACGCGGTGAGATCCATCCTCCATCGTATCCATTCAAGTATTATTCTCATTTTAGGGTTAAAAAATAATGTTAATATCATTCTGATTATTAATAAGATTTAATCTATCCATTACAAACATTTCTTACGTATCCAAACATTTAAGAAGAACGAATCGATTATCACCTGAAACGACGATAATACTAAGATATTATTAATAAAGCAATGTTAAAAGATCATATATGATATCATATTAATGTATATGATTCTTGTATAATTTAATAACAATTATTTCACCATTATACAGGAGGTTAACCGACCCCAACCAAGGAAAAGTACAAGGTAAGGGTTATTTCACAATCTCTTCATTATCCGAGGTTGTTTATACGTAATAATCTACTGGGATTTCTTTATCATCCACATCCATGTTTCTTAAAAATGTATTTCAAAACATTTTTACTATTTACTAAAATATGAGTTAAAGTCATTTATACCCTTTTTGACTTTTATAAGTGGTTTATAAAGGAATCTTTCCGTCATTTTCAAAACAAGGTCCTTTTTAACCTTTTCGACAGAATTGAGGTAAGAATGTTTTTTTTAACTTATACGGCGGGTGCGGTTATTTTACGCCGTTATAAAATCTTCAAAGCTTTCCTTACAAGCTTATAAGAATATTTTCAAAGAAAATGTTTTATTTTATATGGATCTTAAATGATTTCAAAATAAAAGGAGATATTTCTTTAAAAAGAATTTTGATTTCATCTATGTCAACATCCTTTGATGGATTTTAAGATTATTTGAAGTTGATTTATTATGATACAAAACTTCTATATTGTATTGAAGGTTTTGTGATATGTTTGACTATGGATGTGCTATTTTTATACCATTCATAGTTTATGGTGAAATTATTGACATTTCGTATGCTAGTTTTAATACGAATGTTTATGTTATGTTTAAACCTTTTCATATGGGAATGCATTGGACTTAATAAGTGACGGGTGGAGCCCGCTATAGCTCCTCGATGCATCGGTAGGTCTCATGAGACAAACTAGTGTCTTGGCACAAGGCCTTGACAAAATCTTATTTGTAGTCTTGGCACGAGGCCTTGGCTATGTGGTTATGATAGTCTGACATTATGCATTCCAACATTATGAAAGTGGTTATTGATTTTTGCATGTGATTATTCAATTAGTAGAATATCCATGTGAATAAGTAAATGGCGTTATTTCATTTTATTTATGCCATACCATGTTGAAAGTTCATGTTTAAAAGGCTTTTGTTTTAGTTATACATTGCCTTAAATGTTTATTCTTATTGATGAAAGTTTCCGCTATATTGTTATCCTTACTGGGCATTTGAGCTCACCCCTTTTCTATGTTTTATTTTTCCCAGGAAGTGAAGATGTAAGTTATGAATGACCTGCAGGGATATTATGAGGGGATTATAGTGTGGACTGTGGAAACATTATGTTGTTGTAGTAGTTTTTCATTTTATGATGTAATGTAAAACTTATGAATATATCTAGTGTTTCCAAGGCTACTAAACCAATCGGTCTTTCGAGATTTGATCTTTCTTGTGATCATGCCAATGTTATGTAATAATGCACCGACTCTAGGCAACTAGGGTCGGGGCGTTACAGTTGGTATCAGAGGAAGTTTAGTACAAACCTTGGAAGCTAGATTTAGATAAACTCTGATTAGAGCACGTAGACCTAAGATGAACTTTGAGGATTAGTATAGAGGAACTTCCTAGAATTTTGGTATTGTAGAGATTTTGTGAGTTTTCCGAGCAATACATCCCTGTCTGGATACGAGCAGGTAGAGGCGGCTCTGGCACAGATTTACCTAGGGGTAAAACCCGAAAACACCGCTTTGAGCTAGACTCGAACGGGAACTGGTGCACGACAACGGGCCTTACTGCACTCTTGGTTACGACACTCCCGGGGGATATGCTTAGGATAACTCTCATTTTCTTTACAAATCATTATGAAGGATTTATGAGTATATACTTCCTCAAAGAAAACATTTTTATGATTATGGATTATATCCATAAATAGTTCAATTTATGTTAAGTGTTTTATAAGTATGGGATTATGTATTTTGATTCATAAACTAATCTAGTTTATGCCATTGTTTAGAAATGGCGCCCAGTAGAAGGAATGATAACTCCAGAAATGCACATGATTCAAAGAGAAGGAAGGATCATATCTCTCATGGTCTTAAGCTAGAATTTATAAGAGAAATAGTCTCCCATGTATTATCATCATATGAAGAAATAATATCATGTGTTGATAAGATAAGTAAAGAGTTTACTGAGTCCTATGGCTTTGAAGGGAAGCAAGAGAAGAAAAGGATGGAAGAGAGAAAGATGGATAAAGGGAAGAGGGAAAAGAAGAATTTTCCCATATGTGGTAACTATGGAAAGAAACACCCTGGAACTTGCCTGAAAGGAATGGGAGTTTGTTATAAGTGTGGAGGAAAAGGGCACAAAGTACGTGACTGCAAGGGTAAGAAAATGGTTTCAAATGTACAATGCTTCATTTGCAAGGAGTTTGGACACTACGCGAACCTATGTCCCAGTCATCAGACTATGCCGCAAATGATGTTATTGGATAATAATCATGTTATGATACTACCACAGATGAAGAGGAATGATTAGAGTTCTTATGTTGATTATGTCAATTGAGTGTTGTATCAACAATGTACTTGTTATAATAATTATGGAGTATATAAGGATTGTACTGCAGTACTATTTCATTAAGGACTTGAGATTGTGTGGAACAAAGAAAAGTGACTCAATAGCAGGATAAATTTTTGGAAAATATATGGTTGAGAGAAAGATAAACCATAATAGGGTTCTGATACCGAGTTAGTGATTTTAGAATAATACATGATTGATTTGGATAAATTATATTGGATATTCTTGACTACCTTGGAACTGATTAATGATTTGTATATTCCATCATTGTTGGGGTTTAAAACATTTTTGTATTAATGAAGTATATCCAGCTTTCTATATGGAATAAGGGAGCATGAATGTAATCAATAAGGAATATGGTAATTCAGGATGTTTCGGTGTATTAAATGAATACATGATGAAGGTATTCATATGCTATTACGGGGTAAAAAGGTTTTACATTATGTTTACCTCACTTATAAATGTTGGACTGTGAGTTTGGATAGAAGTATTTTGGATTGTTCTAGTTTGGATTATTTTGGATTGCCATAAAAGGACAACCCGGAGGTCGGGCGGCAACCCGTCGCGTCCGGCAAGGCTGCGAGACTTGAACCCGCAACCGAAGGGCGACAAGGGTGTATCACCTACCACTGTCCCAAGAAATGTCCTGGATTAAATAATGTAGTTTTTTTAAAAGATCTGGTAGATGAATTATAAATTCGTTTATTTTGGAACCCTATATGAATAGTATAAATAGAATTTTTTTTTGAGTGAAAGATGAGTTTGTGGTTGAAATTTATTAATGGATAAAACTCTAATTATAAAGTAAGTATATCTCCTTATGATCTTATCCAATCTCATAAATAAATTCTTCAACATTAAGAAAAGCAACTCAGAACAAAAATGTTTTCCTAGATGGTACCTTAAATCATCACTAATTTATGGCTTTGGGATTGTTGGCCTTTTCATAGCCATGTTCTCTACCACTCTCCATCAGATAATTGATGGTTAGATTTCTCTTCCATATCCATATTTTCCTACATGGAACCCTAGTATGTTTTATTTTCGGTAATCTTCATACTTTCGACTCTTTATTTTAAATAGAGGCCTCGTTAATTCATTTTTCGATGTGGGATTTCAACTAAGATATTTTGAAACGTCAAAAATGTGTTATCCCAATACCCTATATTTTGTTGAACCGATGGTACTTCAAATCATCATAGATTGATGAGTTTAAGGACCTCAATTATACACTTGTTTGTGATTGATGACCTCAATCACTACCTATAAATATTTACGTTTTTCCTCCAATTATATATCTCTAATTGCCACCAATGTTCTCCTAATCGAGATCATGATTTGGTGGTGACCCTTTCATTTCTCTTTTCCTCATATTAAGGCTAAATTTTAGTAACCCAATTTCCGATGTGGATTTTCCCACAAATATATTATCTATTTTCAACCTTTTATTTTCGAAGAACAATTTCAAATTGCGAGGACGCAATTTATTGAAGGAGGGGAGAATGTAACACCCCAAGATTTCATAGTGTGTTATTTCTTCAAAATAATTCAATAACTTGCACTACAAGCAACACCGAGTTCAATTGCACCATGACTTACCAAAAAAAAAGCCATTAAAAGAGGTCATGAATAGCATTAACTACATTTTTAACTTTATATAATCCTTATAATTTTAGAATCCATATTATGAGTTTCTTAGTCATAATGCAAGAACAGATTCATTTTCAGTATTGCACTTTTATCAACTTTTGATAGTGAAACCTTTTTAAATACAATATTTTAAACTTTTTGACTAAATGGAGACATCAAAAAATTTAAAATGAAACATCCCAAGCTTCCACAGTACGCTTTCCTTTGAATAAAACAGTAGCGTGTGTTGTACGCAACGTCGAGTTTTAACACACACCACAACCGATCAAACTAGCCGTTATGAATAGTAATACCTACTTTTTGAAATTATATATATTTTATATTTGAAAATGGACTTCATTTTTGGATTCGGAATATCGAATTTAGCCTAAGGTGAAATTTTGGTACATTTCGGATAACTTTCATATTTTGATGAATAGTGAAAATTACTAAATTTTAATTAAAAACAACTTTTTTAATCAAAATAATTAATAGTGATAAATTATGAATTTGAGTGGTTTTAAAGTATATTTAGAATATATTTTTACCGTTTAATATAATGTTGGTCATTGGACATAATTTTACAATTAAACCGAACATAAACAAGTGTCAATCTTTTGAAAGTTATTATCTCTTGAAAACACGCTTTTTGTTTTGACAGCGGGAATTAATTTTAAATTAATTTCTGCCACTTCTGTGTTTTGAATTTAGGAAAATGGATTCCATATTTGGAATCAGGATGTCCAAATTGTGTAAATATGTAACTTTTATTTTTAGACATTTTGAATAATTACTGTGGTAAATATTTTATTTACCATGGTTAAGGGTAAATCCGGTAAATAAGGGTTAAAAAATAATATTATAATAATACCAAATTACCCTAAAACGTGTCCTAACCTTATTGGTGGACACTTACCCGACCATGAGCATCCTTGGGTCAATTTGGGGACCCCTTGGAGCCACTTGTATGTGGTAGGGACACTTTATATTAATAAAGTTAAAATAAAAATAAAAATGGCATAAGCTTACATCTTTTAGAAGAACAATTTTTACATAGGGTTATACATGTTGTATTTTCGATTATAAATATTCATTAGAAATCTAAAACGATTTCCTACATAATGATATTTTATTTATAATTTTTAGACATCAAATAATTTAAATTATTAATGACACAATAATGATGCAATGTTTACCTCATTAATAAATCATTTAAATAAATAAGATTATAATGATTAAAATATTATCTAAAACCTGTCCAATTATTATTGGTTGATGTTATTTAGAATATGAGTCATCATATCTTCGACCTCAATGATTTTTGGACCATTATAAACCGAATATAATTATATTATAAAGTAATACTTTCACTCTTTCCTAAAGAGCCCCTCTTCTCCCTTATAAAAGGAGACCACTTCTACTCATTCCTCACACCTCTCAAGCCACTTGGCTCGTCCAAACTCTGCCCAACTAATCTCCCCACATCCCTCTCCTCCTCATTGAAGCTTCCCCTTATGCAGAAAGCATTTCAAGAAGTCCTTTGGTTCCAACCAAAGTGAGTTACCTAAATTAAAGGTAACGATTTCTCTTAAATTATTTTCATTTATTTTGCTTCTTCAACCCCCAAACTATTTTTATTTCCTTTCTTTTGTAAAAACACCAGTATCCTCAATATACTAGGATTTTGTTATAAGAATAATTAAAACTACACATACACACAACTCCATCTAATGGATGATGAACATAATGTTTCTGTGGATGGCAAACTAATGCCTCACGAAACAATGATTGTTCAAATACATCTTACCGCCTCTCATGGTGGCCATTATGATGGCACTGTAATTAAATATGATATTAATGATATATATTTTATATATAAGCTTCTGTAATTCCATTTTATTTCATACCATTATTCGTTTCATGTTGTATATACATACGATAATTTCATTTGAGGAAGTGCGGACTACCGCCCCCTTAAAATGATATGACTCGTTCATACCACACATGGAACGTATAAAGGATGGTGTTAATGAACTTAAGTAACATGTATAAAATATTATATTATACCGGAATAGTAATATACCTATGTATCATTTAGATTCAATTCTTTTAAAATAAAAATTAAATGGAAGTAGCGTTCGTGCGTACGTACGGACTACCGTCTCCACGAACGCGGTGAGATCCATCCTCCATCGTATCCATTCAAGTATTATTCTCATTTTAGGGTTAAAAAATAATGTTAATATCATTCTGATTATGAATAAGATTTAATCTATCCATTACAAACATTTCTTACGTATCCAAACATTTAAGAAGAACGAATCGATTATCACCTGAAACGACGATAATACTAAGATATTATTAATAAAGCAATGTTAAAAGATCATATATGATATCATATTAATGTATATGATTCTTGTATAATTTAATAACAATTATTTCACCATTATATAGGAGGTTAACCGACCCCAACCAAGGAAAAGTACAAGGTAAGGGTTATTTCACAATCTCTTCATTATCCGAGGTTGTTTATACGTAATAATCTACAGGGATCTCTTTATCATCCACATCCATGTTTCTTAAAAATGTATTTCAAAACATTTTTACTATTTACTAAAATATGAGTTAAAGTCATTTATACCCTTTTTGACTTTTATAAGTGGTTTATAAAGGAATCTTTCCGTCATTTTCAAAACAAGGTCCTTTTTAACCTTTTCGACAGAATTGAGGTAAGAATGTTTTTTTAACTTATACGGCGGGTGCGGTTATTTTACGCCGTTATAAAATCTTCAAAGCTTTCCTTACAAGATTATAAGAATATTTTCAAAGAAAATGTTTAATTTTATATGGATCTTAAATGATTTCAAAATAAAAGGAGATATTTCTTTAAAAAGAATTTTGATTTCATCTATGTCAACATCCTTTGATGGATTTTAAGATTATTTGAAGTTGATTTATTATGATACAAAACTTCTATATTGTATTGAAGGTTTTGTGATATGTTTGACTATGGATGTGCTATTTTTATACCATTCATAGTTTATGGTGAAGTTATTGACATTTCGTATGCTAGTTTTAATACGAATGTTTATGTTATGTTTAAACCTTTTCATATGGGAATGCATTGGACTTAATAAGTGACGGGTGGAGCCCGCTATAGCTCCTCGATGCATCGGTAGGTCTCATGAGACAAACTAGTGTCTTGGCACAAGGCCTTGACAAAATCTTATTTGTAGTCTTGGCACGAGGCCTTGGCTATGTGGTTATGATAGTCTGACATTATGCATTCCAACATTATGAAAGTGGTTATTGATTTTTGCATGTGATTATTCGATTAGTAGAATATCCATGTGAATAAGTAAATGGCATTATTTCATTTTATTTATGCCATACCATGTTGAAAGTTCATGTTTAAAAGGCTTTTGTTTTAGTTATACATTGCCTTAAATGTTTATTCTTATTGATGAAAGTTTCCGCTATATTGTTATCCTTACTGGGCATTTGAGCTCACCCCTTTTCTATGTTTTATTTTTCCCAGGAAGTGAAGATGTAAGTTATGAATGACCTGCAGGGATATTATGAGGGGATTATAGTGTGGACTGTGGAAACATTATGTTGTTGTAGTAGTTTTTCATTTTATGATGTAATGTAAAACTTATGAATATATCTAGTGTTTCCAAGGCTACTAAACCAATCGGTCTTTCGAGATTTGATCTTTCTTGTGATCATGCCAATGTTATGTAATAATGCACCGACTCTAGGCAACTAGGGTCGGGGCGTTACAGTTGTGCTATCAAGGTAGAAATGGAAGTTGGTGTTACATATCCATCTCATGGTTTTGACAAGAAACGAAAGATGGAGTTCAAGGAGAAATATCAGAATAATGGTGAAAAGAAGATGAATGTTTCCTTATGCACAAAGTGTGGAAAGAAGCATGGTGGAGATTGTCTTAAAGGGACTAGAAAATGTTTTAAGTGTGGAAAAGAAGGTCATCGAGCAGCTGAGTGTCGAAGTAATGGAAAAAGGGATTCTAATGATGTGAATAAAGAAAACACTGCAGAGAACACACAACCAACACTTCAATGCTTCAAGTGCAAGGAAATGGGGCATTATGCTAATAAATGCCCTAATCTAAGGGTTAGTAATGATCAACATGAGAAACCACTGAAGGAAAAGGACAAAGGGAAGCCACATGCGATCACTATTGGCGATGTTGAATATGACAATGATGTGGTGGAATGATTATATTTTTATGTAATGGGATTACAAAATAATGTTGTATCATGGAGTATTGGAATATTTATGTGTTGGTCTAATGTGGTATTCAATATGATTGAGATATTTTTTGGAAATAAGATGATATGGGCATAATGAAGGGAAAACGAGAAAATGAAATGTTTAACAGTATTCATGAGCTCATGATTGATATAAGGACTAAGTGATATCATGGTTTGAGTATATAGAATTTTGAGGATTTTGATATGTGGAAAGTGTTAACTTTTAACTACATTCATGTTTTCACTATGTTTCAATGGGTATTCAAGAGAATACATGATTAAGGAATTTGAATGTTTGGAATGTGACCCACAAAACATATCTTTTGTTATATGGGGATCAACGATGGTATTAAATCTCTGGTAATCATTTTCACTATTTTATGAGAGTGGACTGCAGTATTATGGATAAGCCTAAAGATTGGAATGGATTATGTTGGAAATAAGTTAGTATTGTTTAAGGATATAAGTTTTTTTCGATATTATTGATGGGATGTTATAGTAATATAGTTTTAGAAAAAGGACAACCTGCAGGACGGGCGACAAACCATCACGTCAGACAAGGCTGTGGGAATCGAACCCACAACCGAAGTGCGGCTGGCCTTTATCGCCTACCACTGGCCTACAGGAAGTCCCTATTTAGTAGAAACTAGTTTTAATTTATTAAGCAGTGCGATATATGAAGTATAAGTCCATTTTAGGAACCATATATGATTAATCTCACTATAGAATGACTTATGTATATTTAATAATTTTTTCTAACCTTTTTTTTGAGACAGATGGAATGACCTGTCATTCTATCACATGATCTGCTAACACTTCACGAATAAAAAATTCAACTTCATTTATTTAAGAGATGAAGTGGAAATTGTTCAAGGCACGAACAACAGTGAGATTGTACCAAAATAAAGTAAGTATTTATTGTAATTAAAATTCTTCAACTTTAGGGAAATGATCTTGAAAACCAAAAAATTGGTGTCCTAGTGCTCTTATATCTGATTAATCATATGGAACCTTAGATCATCACAAATTTATGGATTTGTGATTGTTGGCTTTTCCATAGCCATGTTCTCTACCACTCTCCATCAGAACATGATGGTTAGATTTTTCTTCCATATCCATATTTTCACCTATGTGGAAACCCAGTGATTAGTTTATTTGGGTAACCGTTACATTTCATACTTTCGTTTTTAAAGATTGGTTTTGGTATTCCTTTTTACGATGTGGGTTTCTATTAAAGAAACTTTCAAATAGTAAACCATTTATAACCCCGACGAATTTCGAGGGCGAAATTCATTTTAAGGGGGGTAGAATGTAACACGCCGAGATTTTATGAAAAATATTCTTTTTAATTTCATTAATTTCTTGTGTTGTACGCTACACCAAAAGCAGCTTGCACAACACGCATCTTTGACTTGGCTTGCATTACACGCAATCGCGACCTTCCCCGATAGCGTGTGTTGTACGCAATACCCGATTTTAATAAACAACGATATATTATTATAATATTGTCATCAACTAGCCGTTATGAATAGTATTAACTAAATTTTTAATTTTATAACATTATTATTCATCTTACACATTTTCTAGAACATGGTATAAGAACAAAATAAATATTTTGGGTAAAATAAGTATTTTTCAAAAAATGCTGTTTTGTCGCCTTTTGATGGCGCAGCCACTTTAAATCTTGTTTTTGACATGTTTATAAGTTCAATTTGACAAAATAAAATTCTTCTTTTGAATCAGGATATAAAAATTTACATCAGATAAAGTTTTGATATTTTTCCGATAACTTTCATATTTTAATGAATAGTAAAAACACGTTATTTGTTGCAACAGCAGAAATTAATTATAAAATTAATTAATGAAAATTATATGTTGGGAATTTTTTAAAATAGAAATAATTTTTGAATTCGGAATATCAATTATAGCTTAGGGTGAAATTTTGGCATTTTTCTGAAAATTTTCAATTTTTGATGAATAGTGAAACTACTAAGTGGCTGTTAAAAAAACTAAATTTTTCATAAAACATAATTTTACCACTTCTGTGAGTGGAATTTCAAAAATACGAGAGACACTGTTGATGTCAGTAAGTAAAATGTGGTTCAATGAGATGAAAATAATTTTTTGGTGAATAGTAACTTTTTACTTTTTTTACCACGGTTAAAAGTAAATAGGGTAATTAAGGGTAAGAATGATATTATTATTACCCTAACACATGTCCTAATTCTATTGGACAAGTGTAATTCGACCAAAAACAAACTTAGGAATAAAATATGACCATTTAGGCCCACTTGGATTAGATTAGGACATTTAGTATTAATTTATTTAAAGAAGGGTTAAAATAGTTAAAATCAAAGTTTAATAACTAAATAATTTTTAATATGGGGTTATACATAATATAAATTCTACTATAAGTATTAATTAGAAAGATAAAAAGATTTCATACATAATGGTATTTTATTTTTAATTTTTAGACTTTAAATAATTTAATTTATGTATGACACAATGATGATGCAGTAATTACCATAATAGTAAAAAAATAGAATAATTGACATTATAAATACCTAAATAAGTATAATTTGAGACTTTTTATGAATTCCAATAATTTTCTAGGTTAATATGACATGTTAGTATTGAGTTAATTAACTTTTTTAGAACTTATCATTCTGTTATAATATTCACAAAAATCAATTACGAAATAGTGTCAAAATTGACATAAAATGGTTTTTAAACAAAATATTACATTATTAATTGTTATTTTATTCCTAAAAATCTAATGTTCGGACAAATGACTTAGATAAAGTTATATATATTAATAATAAACAACTTGGGGTTCGTTTGGCTTGATATAGTAAGTTTATTAACCTTATTTTATAAGAACACAAGAAGACACGGTAAAATTAAAATTATTTAACTTAATGTTAAATCTAAATGATAAGGTCAAAATAGGAACATAAACGTGTCTAAAATCTATTTGATGAGAGTATTTCGACCCATACCCACCTTAGCCTCGAAATAAATCAATTTGGAGCTATTTATAACCGATCTTGACTTTATAATAAAATAATATATTTAGTTATTCCAAAGGTGCCCCTCTCCTCCCTTATAAAAGGGCACCTCCTCCCTCTCTTCCTCACACAACTTTGAGCCTTCAAGCTCGGCCAAACCCTGCCATTTTCTCATCTCCACTTCCCTAGAGACATTATAGAGGTCCTGGTCTTCTTCAAAGACCAATTTTAGTGCCCTAAAAGGAGGTCTCAAAGAAGAACTTCAAAGAAGAGGTAATATCCATTACCGATCCTTTCCAATTTCTTTCTTCTTCAACTTCTTCTTCATTAGTTGTTTAATGATAAATTAATAACATCAGTATTTCTTATATACTTATATGTTATCATAAATATGAAACAACTCTAATTAACCTACTATCCATCCTATGGAAAAAGGAAATCACCGCGCATGCGTACGTACGGAATACCGTCTCCACGCCGTGGTGTAATCTATTTTCCGCCACCCCCTTAATAGGATGGGTATAATGGTGTAATGAGTAACTATATATGATTATTATAAAGTGATATTGATACTGAAATAGTATACATACAATTCAAAACAATTCCACGACCATGGGAACGATATCATCGCTCGTGCGTACGTACGGACTACCGTCTCCACGACGCGATGAGATTCATTATCCATGTTAACGATTCCAGAATGATTATAAAGTATATATAATGAATAATAATGGAATATATGACATGGTAAATCTACTGGATTTATGTATATATATATATATATGTCATCTACTTACTTCCATTCAAGACAATAAGGAAAGGAAAGCAGCGTTCATGCGTACGTACGGACTTCCGTCTCCATGAACGGTGTGTTTCATTTCATCTATTATATATATATATATATATACTGAATATATATGATATATAAATCATACTTTATATTCTGGAAGTAAGTAAATCATGATATAAGTAATAATAATGTCAAGAACAACAAGTCCAAACACCTACGATAAATGAAACGATTTTACCCAAAACGCTTCTTTAACATGAATTTACAAAAGAACGGGTAATATAAAGTCATAAGTGGACCATATATGATATAATAACAGTGAATATGATTCTGTAATAAGTCAATAACATGATTTAAATCATTATACAGGAGGTTCGGACACGTACAAAGAAAGTCGGACCTAAGGTAAGGGAAAATATCACAATCTCATTTTTATCTGAGATTATTTTTACTTTGGCATTTACTGGGGTGTATTTTATCATCCACATCCATGTTTCCTCAATATGTAATATTATTTCCATCCACCTACAATTTTTTAAATCCAATTTTACCCTTCGGTGAATTTTTAGTAAAATATAAGAAAGGAATCTTTTTTCGTTTTTCGTACGAGGTACTTTTTGACTTTTCCGACAAAAGTACGAAGAATGTTTTTTTTAACTTATATGGCATGAATGGATTTTTAAAACATTATTTCCAAGAAGCTTCCTTTACATGTTTTCAAGTTCATTTTTAATCAACTTATTTTAGTTTAAAATTTTATGACATGTTAAGAAAGGAAAAGTGTTTTTGATGTAGAAAGGATATTTTCCTCAAGAATGAAGTTCAA
Organism: Viscum album; assembly: GCA_963277665.1. NCBI lineage: Eukaryota > Viridiplantae > Streptophyta > Magnoliopsida > Santalales > Viscaceae > Viscum > Viscum album. Next base: position 176,085,085 of record OY728120.1, read on the forward strand.
GTGTTTTATCAAAATTATTTTCCATCTAAAATAATAAAGGGTTCTGTTTTTATCCCTATTATTACATTTATTTTATTATGTTGTGATGGAATTATTTTTATGAATTCCTTTATCTTATATGAATTGTTTTATGATGTCACGATGTTTAAGATTCCCATTTTTGTTACATGGGTTATGAAATGATGTATGGTTTATGATTTTGTGGCACACATAAGAATGGTATCATTATGAGATGGGTGGGACCTATATCTCCATCCAATGCATTGGGTAAAGATTTTATATCCCATGAGATAGACATGGATGGAACGGTAGGTTATACCGGTTCAGTGAAGCAGGACTGAAATGAGGGTATCTCGGTTCAGAAATGGACTTTGTCCACTAAGATAGTCTTGGAAATGAGTCTTGACTAATAAGAAATGATTCTCTATGATTATGTGTGTATTTCCACAAAGTTTCATGTTTTAAGTTAGGATTATTGGGATTACATTTCACTTCTATGATTTATCCCATGTTATGGTATTATAAGCTCTTTTGCAGGTTAAGATTTCCAAAAGCTATGTTCTTATGTATATGATGTGATTGATATTTCTTTTGTTTACCCTTACAGAGCATTTGAGCTCACCCTTTTATGTTTTCTTTTCCCCAGAATATAAAGAAAGGTTTTAGGTATAAAAAAAAGAAGATCATTATGGGAGATGTTGAAGATCTTTCACCAGGATTAGAAGATTATATTCCGAGTTTCCAAAGACACTAAACTATTACGGTCCTTGTGCGTGTGTTTTTTGTTATGTACTAAGTATTCCGCAAAATTAATGTAATGTTCAAGTACGTGAAGCTTCGGGTCTCTACACTACTTCCAGTATTTTTCTGATCTCATTCATTTTATTCTAAACTTCATCTTTCTCACTATACATAGTTATTGCTAAATTCTATATTTTTACATGGTGGATGAATTTTTATATTTTTTTCTTTTATTTAAAAGGGTTATATTTTTTGGATTTATTTTTTGTTTGTTTAGAAGTTTGTTTGAAGGGAGAAGAGTTTTTAAAATATAGTTTTTTTGGAATGGGGGCTAGTTTGATTACTAATTTCAATACGGGTTTAGGATTGATTTAATGATCCTAAAAATCCATTCTAGACATATTTAGTCTTTTGGAATCATTGGTTTTATTGGAATTTACTTGTCTAAAATGTTTTTGAACAACTTTACACACCCATCACATTAACATAAATGTCAATGAAATGACTATAAGATGGTTATAAACCACATACCTTAGGTTTCTTTGTGAACTATAATTATTTATATAAACATTTATTATAAAACTAGTCAACTCATGAAGTTTATTTTTAGGTAAAGGTAATGAATCAAAAGTTATAACCTCAAGAATTCACCTTTATCTGGTACCTATTATGCCAAATTATTAGGAGTTTTAAGTAATATTTTCAATTATTCCTTTGGATTTTGATGTTTATTTTCCATTAAGTATAGTCTTGATGAGGCATCAGTTATGTTTATATCATTTTCAAGAATGATATATAATATGAATGAAAGTAAATAGTTCTATTTAACAACATTATATGGACAACTAGACATAAATTTTTGAACCTCTATTAGTTTTCAGAGAAAGTATCTCCAGATTATTGGGTAGTGGAATATATCACGTTTTCAATTACTATACTCTTATAGGTGGAAAATAATCATTTAATCAAGAACATTTGAATATCATACCATTTATACAGTTCACCTAGTTGGGGACTATACAAGAATTCATTCACAACATCTTAAAGTGAGAAAGAAAATTCCCTCCACAACACTTGTTCTTTGAATACTCCTTTAGGATTCATAGTTGAGAAGACGCATGTGAATTATTTTATGTTACTTTTAGGGTAATATCATAAAAGGACAAGAATATTTGGTAATTATTTTGTTAGAATAATTTTAAATTCAAAATAATTTATCATTTCCGGCATAAAAGGTTGGTTATATTGATTATAAAATCGAGGATACCAAAGATATATGAGGGTTTGGTTGGTATTTAAATCCATTTTATCATGATAAATGTTAACACTAAGGGTTTCACATTAGTATCAATGAAAATATTACTCGATGTCTGGTTGCATGTTTTTGATTCTTAGTCAAGTTCATGTTCTTTCCATTATGAGATAAAAAAAATTAATTGGTAAATTAGATGGTTGTTTCTTATAAGGTTAAATTACTGGTTTTATAGATATTCCTCCCTAAAAATGACACCAATTTTGATGCATCCCTTATCAGTGGGAATGGGAAATTTTTTTAATTCATATATTAAATATATTATTAGTGGAAAACAAGGTAGCCTCCAAAATAAAAGTACACAAAAAAAGTTATTTTTCACTTTCATATTAATAAAAAAAGGAGTTTTGGTTTGAAAAACATAACATGTATGAAAAAAATATTTTCAAGTAGATGATGAGAAAAGTGATCGAGTTAGGGTTAGGTTCACATTTTAATGATATACCAGTCTTAAATAATTTTTCTCTTCTTCTAATTTAATAATGAATGAGAGGTTACACACCCACTTACCCTTTCACTCCCAGTGGAATGATAGTGGTGAGATTATACTAATAATATCTTTTCTTTAATCCACCATCCATGAAATGTGTTGAAGTAAGATACCAAATCATTCCTAATTCACATAGACAACACTCAAGTTGGTATTTTTTTACCAAGTCATCTAAGAGTAACCACTGCACCTTTATCTCATCCCATCAACTTTTTAACAATTCAGCACTCACACCAAACCATTCCACTATATATGGTATAAAAATATGCGGTGGGATATGATGGATCCTTGAAAGAGGAAAAAAATATTGACATAATTACTTCAAACACAACTACATCAGAAATTAAAACCCGTTACTGAAAATTGAAATCCTTTATCAAGAAATTGATAATTTTATTCATTGAAACACTAACACTAAAGCATTAACAAAGGTTTGTTTTTTACCTTCCGCAAGTCAAATAGATTTTCCCCCTCATTTTATATATATTGAAGATGAATAGAGAAGTCAAACACATTACGGTTCTAAAGTGAAAAGGAAAAAAATAATATTTCAGTATAATTACATCATATCACCATCATATATGACTATTCACCTGTTTTTTTTAGAAAATCACATTCCATTAAATATCCAAGGATCACTATGTTTTTATCCTTCAAAACCCTGGATATATTCATGTACTTAAATTATTTATAATTTTTCCTTTTCATTCGTGAAAAAAAATCTTCATGTGATTTTTCTCCATGAAAACCCAAGACATTACATATTTTTTAAGTTTATTGATTGAAATATTATGAATATTTTTAATCCACTTGGTAGACCTTGAATTTTTTAATTAGAGTTGATGTGGTGAACCAATGTTTGAGCTGAAGTCATAGGTGAATCACCTGAATCATTCCTTGTATATTTCAAAATTTTATTTTTGTAAAAAAGTCATAATGATTTATGATTGTTAATATTTACTTTCAAATCTGCATGATGGATGTTAAATAGTTACTCTTTACACCAATAAGCTTATGATTACCTCACAATCCATAATATTTCTATAAAATCTTTACACTCAAGCCTAGAAGAGTTCATCTTATAAGACTTATGATGAAAAAACATCTGATCATCAGTGAAGCATTATATCCATGGCCATATATTTTCACTTGGATGGGATAATCTTATAATCAAATCCTTTTCTAATTTTTAATCCTATATAAATTAATTAATTCCCATATTTACACATAATCAATTTAATTTACCTAAAAAATAAACTCATCCACTTTAAATAATTATTTATATATTGTAATTTTAATGAATTTTTATTCAAATAATTAATATGATCAAATCAAAAAATAAAAAATAAATATTTAAACCATTTCAACAATTTAACCTAAAATTTACCATAAATATAGATATGTGATATTTTCCAAAAAAATGATAAATTGGGTACATTAAAATCATCAAAACACGAGATAAAATTTATAAAAGTATTTTCTTTTTAGCACAAAAATATTTTATTGAGGAACACATGATCTTCATGGAGGGACTACATGAAATTTGAGTTGGGATCATGTATGTGCTTTAAGAATGACATATGAAGTGGCTTCAAGTAGAGAATGTATGAGATTTGAGTGAGATATTAGAGTTTGTGTCCTAGGATAAACTATTTTCTCTCTAATTACCCATATTTTAAATTATTTAAATATTATTAAAATATTTAATTGCATACTATTCATTATTTTTTATGATTTTAATGTTACAATGTCCTAGTATATTTTTCACATTCTTAAGTTCATATCAGTTACCCGCTATGTTGAGAACTTTGAAGTTCTATAATGATATTCGTAAATATACTTATGTGGTTAGACACATAATATGTTACATTTATGTGTGAGTACTTGTAAGAGGATGGGGTATCTTCTCATTAATTTCACACTTGGTAATCTTTAGGATGGGAGATTATTGTAACATACTCTCCAGTATGAATTCTTTATGTTTTTATGTAATCATATATTCGTATCAGTGAGTAATTGTAATGTTCCTTAGACATTAATATTATCATTAATGCATTTCATGACTCACACACCTAGATTTTCGAATGAAAACCATGAATACATATGATCATGGAAAGATATGGTATGTTGGGTGAGTCCCTATTGACATATGGTTAATAGATTAGTCGATGAAGAAATTTTTACTTACATATTTATGGACGTGATATCTCAAACCTTTTATTGGAATAGAAACGCCACATTAAATTCCATGGACATGGCATATCTATGTTTTTATTATTGATAGTCAAGGAAATAAATATCAAGTACTAGGTTGATGACCCAGATATGAAACCTTTTTGGTGAGATATTTTGAGAAAGGGACTATATTACCCTATGATAATTCTTATGTGGTTGTTATCATTATGATATTATGTTATTTCTCTTATATTCATTTACCTATTTCTAGATAGTAATCATATAATTTAGGTAATATCACGTAATTTTATAGGGAAATAATCCTATAGGGTCAGATATTTTGTGTTTTGATTTATCTCGATTAAATTCTATTTGAATTCAATTAATATAATAAATGTTATTCTCTTTAAGGAGAAATAAGTTTATTCACATTTTATCAATCAAAAATATTTATTTATGAATTAAATATTAAATATTTATTTTGGTGTTCAATAAATGCTAGTGGTGTTGGAACATACCAAGACTATTTCCAGTGAAAATAGTAATTAAAAAATCGGTTAAATAATATTTTTTATTACACTTGTTGGAACTCATCACACAAAAATATTATTATCATTATGTGGCATGGGGTTTTTTAGAATATAATAATATTTTAAGGGATTCCATGTAATTAAATAATATTTATTAACCTAAACTCTAACACTATAAATATATGGTTATGTAATTTGTGTAGCATGGTACAAATATAAATAATAGTTTCACCCAAAAAAATATCTATTCAATCACCTTTATCTCTCCCCCTCAAGAATTAAGAACAAAAAATATAATCATTGGAAACCAAAGGATGAGTGCTCATCCCAAACAATGCAAGTCTATTGATTCACCATTCTTGCACCTGGGAATCGATTGTTGTTTCTCAGATATCATTGGAGCACATGTGGATCCCTACTAGAGGTATTATACACTTGGATACTCACATAAAGAGAAGTTAATTAAAAATATATTTTCAAAGATCAAAATCATCAATGAAAAAAGAATCTTATGCTGAGGTATTTATTTTCATCAGATATAAATAAATTAATTATAAATTTAATATGAAAGATCATTGCTCAAGATTTTAGGAAACAAAATATTAATAAAATTAATATATATCCCACCATTTCTCAAATCTAGTATGCACAGAACCATTAAGTTGTAGAAGAGGGGTCACATTTTATATTTATAATTATTTCATTGATTATTAATATTTATGAAATCACTATAGAATGTTTTATTTCATATTATTCATTATTTAATATGATTATAATTAACATGTTATTAACATATTAATCATGTTTTTTCAATGTTTCATTTTATTAATGGTATAGGAAAATATGACGATTGAATGGAGATGCCATTAGGAAGTGAATATTTTTTACACTATAAGAAATTCACTGAATAATGGCTGTTTAAATTGCCAACCTGTGCCTCTACGGTGGTTTAAAAACCATTGCTAAATTTGGTTTCGGCATTAAATACACAATGTTTTCTTCAATTTAGTGGTGGTTTCACGGAACTGTTGTAGTAAACACATTTAGTGGTGATTGGTGTGGTTGTCGTGACAATTTGGCCTCGAAAAAAATGAAATCTTTTTTAGCAGTGGTTTTAACCATCGCTAAGAAAAGATTCATTTTTTCTTGGGAAATTCCTTGAAAACAACACCAACCACCACTAAATGAAAACATAAAATGAGGATCCTTTAGTGGAAGTTTTAACCACCACTAAAAATATCCATTTTTTGGCAAGAAAACCCGTTTCTAATGAACAAAAACCGCAGAAAAATTTTTCAGCGTATGAATTTAGCGGAATTTTAAACCATCCTTAAAGGTAGATTAACAATTAAACAAAATGCTGCTAATTATGCCACCCCAGTACTAGTACCCTAAAAAAATGTGAAAACAGCATATAACACCTAGGATGGGGGGTACATATAGAAATCAAAAGACACATACAATGTATATATATATATCCATATAAAAACCCATCTTATGAGTTCGTAACAGGAGTTCCAATTTAGATCCACCATTTTTATGACCACAACTAAATTCATAACACCATAAAAGCAATCCATGACCCATAATTTACATATACCTTTATTTTCAAGTTGACATTGCTACATAATCTCCAAGAATCATATGTAATCGGAAGGGAAACCGGCTCTTTGGCCAGCTGGCCTATAATTTGGCCAAGTAATCCAATAGTGTAATCCATAGGGACCCCATAGGAATGAAATAGGGAAATTATATTCTCTCTGGTCAGATTCCATACATCTTTAATTTTCATATTTTTATGCATACTTTCATTTTTTCCCATCTTTTATGAACAAATTGTTAGTATAAAAAAGTTCAATAAGTTTATTCATATTAAAATTTATACCTATAACAGTCACCCTCTAGTATCCTTGTGAAGAACTAGAAGTGGAACCCCTCTTCTTCCTTGGAATTATTTTCATTTAATCAAATAAAATTAAGTTCAGAACATATATTTCAAAAAAATTATGTAGAAAAAAATTAAAAATGATAACAGATGCACAATTTTAACAAACTAAATATACATAACAATGATAATGAATAACTACAAAAATGAAATAAGTGGTTTCTAAATGAATTAATAACTATAAATAAAATCATTTTCCCCTTAAATCATGTCATTTTTCTACTCCATTACTTCATCCACTTCATCCACCATTGCTAGAATAATATTTTCAATATCACGATTGAAAAATAGTTCTGTTTCTTGGTATTGATGAGATTCAATGGCTGAGGTCCAATATTCCACTTCATCACCCATATCATACAAATATATTTTTTTTACATGAGAAACAACACTCCAATCTTCATCCACAACATCATTTACATAATATAACATTTTTTATTGCAATTGTAAGATATATAGATCATGCAGTTCACAATCACCAACATCCATCAAGCAAGATAAGTTCATAGAAGTAAATTGTAAGGAATCTCTTTTCACACCTCTGATAATATCGAACCATTTTCATTTGAATAAAATAACTAAAATTTCCCGTGATAGTTTAATTCAATAATATTAGTCAACTTTCTATAGTATCCTACTTCAAAAAATGTAAATATAAAACTATTCTATGTATTTAAACCCTATTATCGATTGAATGCACTAAATATAAATCCATTCACATTGTAACTATCGAACATTCTAACTTGTTTCAGAGTAACTCAAGAAAGAAACTTCATATCTTCTTACAAATATACTAATGTATCAGTATTCATGGTCTAAAAAAAGAAATATACATTATTATATTTACAAAATATATGTGTCAACCTAATATCTGTATTTATTGCAATATTTATGAACTTACACATTGTGCAAACCATTCTACAAGAACTTTATCAATAGATTTCATTATATCATTCTCATTTTGCATTCAGACTCTCATTCGTCTCTTTTTTTGTATCCTCAACTCTTTAATAAATGGATCTTCAATTTCACTATTCAGAAACGCATATCTATATGGCTATAATAATTCAATTTTTGTCAGTGTAACATTTGAGGTCCTTCCAACTAATCAACAAATAGCAAGAAATATGTTTGATTTCCCATGTATTTGAGATTTATTTGGTGTGTCGTAAACATTTCTGACTCGATTAAATATTGTCTCAATATCATCAAAGTATCTAGAAAAAAAGGTAAGACACTCCTCTACCAAATAGCCATAAAAAATATAGCCATTAGGTTGAACTTTATTTCTCACTTATGATTTCAAATGCCCAAGATTTCTATGAAATAAGTTAAAAAAACATAATTACGTATTTAATAAAGTGCCAAGAATTGTTTACATAACTAAAAAACATATAAATAAATTACCTCTTAAATGGATACATCCATATATAATATACCAGGCCTCCTAATTTATCTTCCTCAAACAAATGCACAGTTAAATGCATCATGACAGTAAAAAACGACAGAGGAAAGACCATCCCCATTGCACAAAGTGTCAATTAAAATTTATCCTAAAGGTTTTCAAGCTCAAATGTATATATATATATTTCACACATAGTAGTCTGAAAAATGTGAAGAATTGGAGTACAATAGCAGTAACATTATTAGGTAATACTATAGGCAATGAAAATGGTAGTAACTACTATTACAAAATATGTGAATCATAAATTTTAAATCCATGTTAATTATGGTTATTTAAGTGAAAACACCTTAATATTTTACTTGAATACCCATAATATACCTTCACATGATTTAAAATTTGATGGAATGTATCTTTATCTCTATTTTTCATTGCAAAAATTGTCGAAGCTTACTTTTCATACTCATCTTTCCAGATATCACATTTTATGTTCATTTCTTGTAAGTCTTTCCGAGAATTGAGATGATCATTAAACTTTCCATGCTCATTAAGAAATGTGAAGATCAAGATGTCAAAAAAAATCTTCTCAATATGCATCACCTCAAGATTATGATGCAAGAAATTAAATTCCTATATGGATGATTGAAGAATAGAATTTTTTTCTTCCACTATTGCTTACCAATTTCACTTGAAGATGCAATTAGAACTTGTTTCCCACTATCATTAAAATAATGAACCTTCTAAAATACTGTTTCAACATTTCCAAGTTATTCCAATGTTTCAGAACCAGTTAAAAACTTTGGAGGCCCTCTACGATCAATAAAATCGTTGAATTTTGACATGTTTATAAAAAATCTATGAGATGTATCGAGAAATATTCTATTTCACATGATGTACCATTTTCCACTATAAGGTATCCGTTTGGGATCAAAATAATATTTACAAATAGGATAGGACAAACCCATGCAATTATTCCAAACAAGTAAATTCCCAAGTCCAGGGAAGTCACTAATGGTCCACATTAGAGAAACATGCATTCTGAACATTATTTTAGAAGAAGCATCATATTTCTCAACACCATTGCTCCATAACTACTACAATTATTTAAATAAAGGGTGAAAATATACATCAATATCATTTTTAGGCATTTAGTTTTCATGAATAATCATTGAAATGATAAAACTCATTATTTTCATACACATCAATGGAGGCAGATTGCAAGGGATAAAATAACTAGCCAAATGAAATAACTCGTACCCAAAGTCCCAAATGAGTTGAATCCATCGACAAAAAATCCCAATCGAACATTCCCAGGATCATATGAGAAATATAGATGTAATTAATCAAATTTCTTTCACAATTTTTAATCTTGTGGATGTCTCATTAACCCATCATTGTTATTATCTATAGAATTTCACTTTATGTGTTTGGTAGTTTTCGATGACATGAATAATATTTGCAATTGAGGATTTAAAGGAAAGTAACCCAAATCATTTGAATAAATGTTCCATTTCGTATTCTTCATGGTATTATGTTGATTCAGACTTCCAATATCACCCATTAATTTCCATCTAGAAGTAAAACATTTTTTTACAATCTTGTCTTCTTGAATCCTTTCGCCAATAAAGCATACCGTCATTGGGACACACATATTTTTTTATAATTTAGACCAAGCCTATTAATAATGTTTTTCATATAATAAAATGACTCGAGGATGTTTTATTCCATAAATGCGTCATGCAACAATGCCAATATCATTGACATTTCCTTATTTGTAATTCCACATAGTCATTTGATATGGTACAAATTTAGCAGAAAAGAATGTTTTGAATATTTCAAACATCCACTACAAAAGTCTTGATTTCCATTATCAACTAAAACATGAAACATATTTTTCTCAGGGAATTTTTCTCTTACACTAGTCTACATAGAATCAAGAGGAGGATCCAATGATATGTTACAATCTTGATCTGGTTGTCCAACAGTCTCAAAAAAATCACTTGTCATGTTTCTATTTGTAGCACCCTCAACTGGTTGTTCTAATATGTTTTGAGGTTGATGTTGGTGTCTTTAAAATCCGAATGAATAATTTATATGGTATTTCATTTCATTTTCCATTGTTTACGAAGTTTGGAGCTCATTCTATGGAATGATGTTATTGCTCAACCTTTCTATAACATTCGATTCTCCATTTCAAATCCAACAAAATATTGATCTAGTAATTAATTCAATATCAAGTGTTCATAAATGTCATCTCTCTTCAACCATATTCAAAATTTACATTTAGAACATGGACATCTTATTCTCCCTTCAACGGATTGATTAGAAATTGAAAAATCTAAATACTCCTCCGAACCCTTAGCATACTGAGGTGTGTTCCTAGGTAATGTGATCCATATTTTATCCATGTATATCACAATGTGACTACACAATATTAAAAAAATTTAAAAAACATAACTATTAATAAATATAGAAATAGATTCATATATTTTATTTAAAAAAAGAATGTGTAAAATAAGGTTGTCCTATATAAATACATATAGTAAAAAATGAAGCATTTTAAATAAGGTTTTCTATTGTCTTCTTACTACATCCAATTGTATAGAATTCTCTTGAAGATTCCATCCAAATATTTTTTGTGTTTATAAATTACCCACAAATTAAATAAAAATATTTCTAGGTCTAAAATAAAGCATCAATGAAGGTTGTGTTCAACAAGTTGATATATTTTTTAAAAATACTAAGAAAGACACGACACCCATAGTAAATGATAGAATGGTTGATTGGTGGAGTATCATATAAAAATGGTCAAATACAAAAGGAATATACCCATGGGTTGTGGAACATTAATGGTCTAACAATCAGTTATTTAGCAACATATAATGGGGAAAGACATGTCAGGGATTTTGATTCAATTATGAGCAGTTTTCATGATGTTTTATCTTGGATGACTGAATGGATATCAATATAATACTACAACAATGGTCATTATGGAATGGTGTGTATGTGTTATAAGATAAAATTTTTGGGTTAGAGGATGTCACACCACAACCTTAGTGTTTTTATATAAATGATACTTGAGGATAATTTGTCACATTAAAACCAATTGGTTTCATCCTAAAGGGTTCTTTGGTGGAGTTTTTTCAAGTTTCCCTTGGGAAGTTGGTTGTTCCTGGATTCCTTGGTCATGCTACTATGTATGTTTAGAATGTTATGTGTGTTTATCTAGGGTTTTTTTATGACATGATGCATTGGATAATTCTACAACAAAACCATATAAGTGGGGAATTAATCCATTCCCCCATAGGATATTCTAAAATGGTCATTCGGCCTTTTTTTGGAAGGGTCACACCTGTTACTTGATGGTTGGTTATTCCTTCTTCAGTTAAGATAGTTCTTTAAATTGGTAAATTTTTAATCCACAACCACCATTGTACCACTATTTTGATCTTTATTCCCCTTTATTAGAGGTTGATTAGAATATTTTTCACTATATTAAAGCTATGTAATCATCTGCACCCATCTTTTCTCTTTCTCTGTGTGGTTCTTCCTCTAATTTTGAAATATTTCATCTTTGGATTTAATGAAAATTACACCAAATCATGTTGGTGTTATCTTTGATTCATGGGGATTTATGGTATTTTGTCTATATGATTCCTAAGGATGATCAATGATTATTTTTTTCTTATCATTTGAAAAATTTCTTGCTGAAGTATTTTTTAGGAATTCAGCCAGATTAGACTGGAATTGATTGTCAATTCATGGGGATTTTGGTCGAAGGAGTTATAGATGAATGATATGAGCCTTTCAGACATCATTGGTTGGTATTATTATATTGTGATGATTCTTGAAGATTTATCAATGGTTATTCCTTATTTTATTAAGTTGGATAATTATTTATAAATTCTTATAATTAACTATTGGAGCCTTCAGGTATGAGAAAGGGTATCAAGAGAATAGTGATTCTTAGTCTGATCTTGGATAGATACAACAAACTGGCTATGGAATGGGGTAAATCTAACATCATGTTAGGTATACCCTATAATACATAGAAATATTCATGTATGAATGTGCATGTGTGTGAATGATAGGGTATTAGGTTCCGGAATGTGGGTAGTGATTGGTTGGGATCAAAGTGCCTCAAGTGGCCTAGGTTGATCCATATAAAATAAATTGGGGGTATTTCATACTTGGTCCAAGAATTTTAAAAATTCTCAATCACTATACTAGTAGGGATAATGGATTTATAAACAAACTGATGTACCTCTGTGTTGTATTTATTGGTGTGATGAGGTGTGTTTGGCATGGGGATATCCTTAATGTGTTATTTTAGGGGCATCCAAGTGGTTCAACTTTTTTGTAATGGACTAGTTAGCATTGGAGAATTGGGATTTGTCTAGGAATATCTATAGTAAATGACCTAGAACATAGAAACACCATAATTGAGAGGGTTAAGATATTGTTAATGATTCTAGTAGATTGTGATAAGTTTTTGGTCTTGGGAAGATCATGGGATTATATGGTAGAGGTGATTAACCACTCTCTAAAATGTTCCTAGAGTAAATTGGTGATAATGAAGTTGATTCATAGGATTACATATCCTCATGGTTCATGAGGGAATTAGATGTAATATATATAACTAGATAGACATCTTAGATTGTGGTTGGATCCCATTATTGTTCCAGTGATGGGAGTTGGTGATGGTATATACTCCATGATTACCTTTTAGGGGTTGTATGGACTCCAAGAGGATTAATTTTTATTGTGGATAGATATGACCGATTAATCATGATTTTTAGTTGGGTAAGGACTAAGTTCTTGGTATTTTATTGAGAGCTTGTGTACCTATATTTTATGATCATGATGGTTGGGTGGTTGAGATATGACATAGTTGATATTGGTCAAGGCGGAAGAATAAAATTCAGGTATAGGATGTATGACCACATTCACATATGGATATTCCCAAATCTAATGGAAAAATCATAAGGTTTCCCAAAAACTAATAATACTCCAATTTAGAAATCTTAAAGTACATTGTAACCTTCAATAGGAATTTATAAATAGTCTTCAAACCCAAAAAAGGAAACCAAATCACTCCCCAAAATAAATTTCACATGGGAACCAACAAAAAAAATCCAACCATGGTTAAAATAATCATAAAAACACTCCATTACACTTTAGAATATAAATTTGCATTTTATCAAAATCTTTAGGTGCACACATATATAAGCTTACTAAATTAAATCCTTTACAAACAATTTATCATAAAAAACATAACATGAAAACATCAATGTAATCCATAAAAACACACCATAATCATGAGAAACACATTTAAAATTTAATTAGGAATGATCAAGAATTTAAATATTATTCTATAAAGGTACTGGATAGAGAAACCGACCTCAAAATTGTGAGAATGTGATGAAACTATCATATAAGGAAGAACAAGGCCTGAGAAACAATCAACACAACATATAATCTAAAAAAATTAAACCAAACATAAAATATATCCCATCAAGTTCATCAAAGATAGATCCAAGACAATATATAAGAAGGAACCAAGGTAAGGAAAAGAGGAGAACATGAAAAAAACCTTAAAACTAAGAAGGAAATTCCAAAGAAACATGAGGAGGATTCAATGGGGGACCGAGAGTAATGTAGGCATGGTGAAACGGTGAGGCATGGTGAGGGAGGTGATGAGTGACGAGTGCGGTGAGGCATGGAGAGGGTGGCGAGGCATGGCAGGGGTGGTGGAAAGTTATGGCGAGTGGCGAAGAGGCTAGTAAGGCTTCATGGAGTCAGGGGGGGTCAGGGTTTCAGGGGAGGGGTAGAGTGTCGTTAGTTAAAAATAATAATGGTTAAGCGGCTATTTTTTTAGAAATAGCCACTAAATTATTTAAAAAAATATATAATGGTGCTTTAATAAACCTTCATTAAAAAAATGCCACTAAACTATTAGTTTGGTGTAGTTTTTGTCCGATATAACTTGGTTACATGATGTGTATCAAGATTATGCGCCATGCACACTTGTGTATTGCACTGGGATGTGTCATGTGATACATTACATGGTTAGTAGTCAATTACATGTGGTATATTTACTACACACTATGTGTAGACTAGGAAAACATAACACATGAGATATCAGATTACACATTGTGTTTCTGGAATACACGCCATGTAGTACACATGGGATAGTGGCATAAATCACACAATTCTTATGGTAGTTATACATAGTCTAGATTTGTGAAACTAACATCCTAGAGAATGTATGAAATACATGATGTTTATGTAGTGTACATGCCATATATTTAATCATTTCTTATATCCACAATACACACTGAGCCATTCAGTGAGAAAAGGGCACACACAACATAAGGGATACATAGCATGTACTTGGATTTTACATATTGTGTTCTCCAGTAGAGATACACGCCTAAGCGTAGGAATTTTTCCCAGGTACACGACATGAAAATACACAGTGTGTATCTGGCTTGTGCATGTTGTGTAGTATGAATGTGTTAACATGATGAAGGCCTATGAGTGTAACTTAGATATGTGGAAATTCAAGTACACAACATATAGTTGGATAGTGCACACATTGTAGTCTCTCAATTAATACAAAAATTAAATTACATTAAATTGACAATTGTAGAATTAAAATATTTTTTATTGAATGGAACCTATTGTGTTTGAAAATTTAATAATATTTTAAAAGAATTTTAAATTCTCAATTATTTTATAATAATAAATATGTAATTATTTCTTCAACCGTTTATTTCATAGTAATGAATTAATTATTATTATCTCCATGAGGAATTGAAGGTTCATTAAGTTGAAAGGGAATTAATTAATGAAATAATTTTTATCTAAATAATAATGAACGAATAATTAATGAATGTTAATCAGTTTAATTTTTCATATACATTACATGTATGACCATTTAGGAGCATGACATTGTCTAGTGTGTTTGTTGGATTAATTTAATTTAATTTATTATATTGGGTTTCAATAATTTAATATTAAATTAAATTATGGTCTGTGTGTCATCCCTCCCCCCATTATTATGCAGGACCTATCTGTCCATAGTTATTTATGTTGTCCCTCTTTAAAAAATATATTCGTTCCCATCACCTATGTGTGAGTTATAAATTATGTAATTAATAGATTTTCTTATGAATCAAGGAGGTGATTCTAGATGGAACCATATTGATTCCAAAGCATGTGATACATAGTTGGATAGGTGGAATTCTATAACTAATGCCAAGATCAGGAATATAAATTATTTCCCCTAATTTATTGATTGATTTAATGTCAGACCATTAAATAAATAGTTAGATAATATCATGAATGATCCATTTATTTATTTTTATCTATGAATTAGTTATTTTATGGATAAAATATCGTGATCATAAAAATTAATGAATTAATGACCAAATAAAGAACTCAAAAATATTAGTTATGTGTAATTTTTTTATCCAACATGGTTAATTAATTAGTTAAAGTGCACTTAATATTAACATGACCTATAAGGATAAAACAAGATAAAATTTATGCATAATGAATTAAAATCCCTTAACTTAATATCAGGTTAGAATCATCATTCAATTACATTATTTGGAATAAAATCATTAGAATTAAGTGTTTTACCAACCCTCATTGGGTCCCTTTCTTTTAACATAGAGTTATTAGGGAAGTATTTGGGTTGACATAACCATCTTACATCAAGATACGTATCCATATAAAGACATCTTGTAACTTGGAGGAATGTTTTGAGGAAATCTGAGTTAGGATTATAGGATGGGGGAGTCTACTCAACTGATCAAGGAACTATAAGCTTGTAGTTGTAAATGACCTTACCACCTAAATACTTTCAAGTACCTTGAAAAAACCTCATTGGAGTTATAAAAAGGGGCATATATAACCTTTCCACTAGAATTCCATGGAAAATATACATTCTACATTCTATAGTGGGGAATATTGATAATCAATAAAATACAGGATGATTTAATAAAAAATTAATTTATTATTTCTCACATAATTTATAATTCAGTAAAGTACTAATAATTTGATCTTTTAAATTGAAAAAAGTACAAGGTTCATCATACACACTATCCCTATGATATATATTAGAGAAATTCTATCTCATCACTAGTAGTAACTCCCAAGAGTGGTTTAAATGACTTCAGGTTGGGCTGCACCCTGAACGGAAATCAGTCATGCTAGAATAAAAAATTCTTGATCGACCTTCCAAGGAAGTAAGTGATGAATATTTCCTGCTCTATAAAGAACATAATATTGGTGCAGTTGATGTTTAATTTTTGATTCTATTCTCTATTTATATTGACCTCATAAAGTCTCATGAGAACATGGACTCTTATATCATGCTTGTTCACATATATGGTATTTACCTGGAGAGAGGTAGACATTAACAATTTGAGAATTCCAAGGCACTATTTCAGAATAATCTTATGGAGGGTGCCTCGGCTAGGCTTTACATAGTTAAGGTCATTGGCTATAGTGGGGGCATACAGGTTCTATTGTTTAAAATACCTGATTATCTACACACCAATCTCATTAATTCATCACTTCCTCTAATATTATCTAGCTTTGTTCTAAATTTTAAGTTGAACAACATTTGAGAAGTTTCTTCTAGATCTTCTCATTATTCATGGCCAAGTGGATAAATAAATAAAGATTGAAAATCCATCCATCCTTATTTTGAATAAATGGAAGAGTAATGTGAATTTATATAATCCCAAATCTTCTTTAAATCCTTCCAAGAAGTGGGAGATCAAGGGAAACGTTAGGGGATATGATACTATTTGCTTCGCATGTGGAAGGAAGGGATAATAGAAGAAAACATGCACCTAGCCAAATAAGTAATGGGATGATTTAGGTGTGTTTTTATCATGTAAAATTTATCTATTTCTACAAATTGTGTATTAGATACATATTTTAGTGCTCACATATGTATTAAAATATAAAAACCATATTGATTCAGATGAATTGACTAATGAGAGATAGATTTATGAGAATACAATGGAGATAAACTTTCTACTGTAGCTATCATGGATTATCAACTCATGTTTATAACCATGCCATAAACCGAACAAATAGGGATGGATCCACAACTACCCAAAGCATAAATCCATAGTCCAGGGGCTAGAAATAAGTTTCTAAAGTAATAACTAGTATGGGAGGACTTTTAATAATGTACATGTATGCACAAACCTGCCCATATAAATGTAGTGGTGAATAGGAATAAAAGAAAACTGTGAAATATCTTGAGTGGTAAAAAAACATGAAAACCTCTAGGGAACGCAAATAGTATGATAAAGTAGACTGAAAATTAAATGAAAAAAATACACGTATAAAAAAATATGTCCCAAATAGAAAAAACTAAAAAAGTAAAATGTTAAGAGAAATATGATTTTAATCACCAAGCTTTAACCACCATTTTGGTCAAATTCACCTGGTATCCCTATGTTCCTCTGTAATATCAACTAAAATATTCTTTTTCTCTATAAGACATGACAAGTGTAGGAAAATCCAATATTGGGGTAACATCAACATATGTCATCTTATATGGAAAATGATTTTGAAATATATTTTAAAAATATTTCATAAGGAAAATATCCTTTCTTCATTGAAAAATGTTCTTTAAAATAAAAAACCCCTGGAAAACCATTTCCTTGAAAAAAACTAGAAAAATTATAAATAATTCATTGAATACATTTTGGAAACCATTTTCTATGAAAATACACAATGATATCTTGAAAATATTTAGGAAAAAATCTTCCTTGAAAACTTATAAAATAAGTTTGAAAACATTTTGAAAACCACTTCTTTGAAAATAATTTGAAAACTTATAAATAAATAATGATTCTGCTTTGAAACCCTTTTTACATGGAAACATACGACGAAAGCATGAAATTTTTTGAAAATTATTTTTCTTGGAAACTTATGAATGAAGCTTGAAAAAATTTTGAAACACTTTTTCCCTTGAAAACATAAATAAGAGTTAACATATTTTAAAAAAAAAATTTCCCATAAAAACTTATAAAACGTGCTTGAAAAATTTTTGGAAAATTTTTATTGAAATTTTTTTTTGAAAAGAATAAAAATATTAGGAAAAAATTTTATTTTTAAAAAATAATTTTTTATTCTTGTAAAGGAAGCTTCAATGTAATGATGGTCATGATGGTTTGTAAATTTGTACATGCCGAACATTTTGTTTTCATTGTAAAATATTTAGAAAGGATCCTTTACCAGAATATGATAAGAAGATTCATTTTTAGAACCATTTTTTTAAATTTAAAACATGGGTAAAAATATATTTTAAATATTTTAGGGGAATACTATAATATATTTGGAAACATTTTAGAAAACATGATTTTGAAGGAACACCGATTTCTAACCGAAGAGAGAAGTAAAGTCTGACTTTCATAAAAAACATTCTTAGTTATATTAAATACCAAATATTTAAAAACTAATACTAATACATGAATATGTATTAAATAAATATAGGTGAATAAATATCAATAATTTTCTTGATATTTGTATCATAATATTTCATCAACAGAATCATCATGATAAACAATCCTGATAAATGATGGGGTTGTATCAATAAAATATTATTACTTGGTAACTTGCGATTGTAATCTACATGTAATAAAGTGAAATTAAATTAATCAGAAAATATCATGAAAATAAGTAGATTCATCATATTACATTTTTAATAAACCTCAAAAAAATAATGTAGGTGCATAACAAGACATATGTCTCAATGAAGGCAAATTGAGACAAAACTATCTTACTGATTTAGAGACTTTTGAAACCAAAACCCCATAATACAAAGATATTAAATAGCATTATTAAATAAACATAAATTTATTTATAATAAGAATAATATAAATTCATGGTCAGTATATACACCACACAAAAAATGTGAATGGCGAATAAGGCATATATCTCACAAAAATAAAAAGTGAGATGAAATCCCCTTACCTTGGGTCTTGACTGTCATTGTACTCATTAAAAACTCATATATAATAAAAGTATGTTTATTATAAATATTTTAAAGAACCATATTATTATATATAATACCATATAGGGTATGATTACGAATTTATACTACCCTGTAGTTATCAATTTCTTATTAAGGTTACACTTTGGGTAATATTCACATTGTTTTTCAATTGTTTCTTAATTTCTTATATCTTTTGTCCTTATAAATATATCATGATTTGAAGAATGTAAAATAATATTTAAATATAATTTATTTTCAGTATATTTTTATTATAATAATCTATATAATATAGATGTATGAACTGGAATAAATTCTAAATGGTGACGGTAGGCATTACGTACGCATGAACGTTGTCTTGAATTTATTGTTGAATTGAAAGAAATAAAGAAAATGAAATATATAAATATATGTATAAAATATAATTAAATTATTATTATTATTATTTCATTAAAAAAATCATTAATACATTCCATGTAGTGTATGGATGAATCGCATCCCTTTGAGGGGCTGGTAGTCCACACGACCTCAAATGAAATTATGGTATTTACAAAAAATGGAAATCATAAATATATGTTAAAAAAAAATTAAAAAAGTATAAATACATTAGAAATTTAATATATCTAATATATAAATATATTTTCCATCATAATTTCCACCATCAATGTAGGTAAAGGAAAAATGAACAATCATTGTTTTGTGAGGCGGTAGTTCACTGTACACATACACAGTATATTCGTTACCCATTACATGGAAATGAATATATGTGTTGGTTTAACCATTATAATAAAAACATACTAGTATATTAAGGATACTGGTGTTTTTATACATGCCTGGAATTATAATATTTTAGTTAGTGGATAATGGATAATAAAAGAAAGAAGCTTTTGGAGGGATGTTACGTCTTCTTTGGGTAACTCCTTTTGGTTTTCACCAAAGGGCTTCCTTGGAATGCATTATTCACAAAGGGAGGATTAAAGGAAGAATTTAGATTTTTTTTGGAAATTTATTTGGAATATCTTGGACTCACCTATGTGGTTTGAGAGGTGTGATGATGAGGGAGAGGTGGTGGCCTTTTATAGAGATGGAAGGGGACACACTTGGTATTTTTGAGAACATTTTAGGTCTACCCACATTTTTTCCTAAAAAAAGTCATACAAAAAGAAAATAAATTAATAATAGAATTTTTATAGAATAATATATAGATCAAAGGGGTGTTTTACAAGTGGATAGGTCATTTAGTCCCTCAAGTTTAAGGTTTAGTCCCTTGTTAAGCTTATTTTTTCTTTAATCGATGTAATTAATTTAATTACATTGACTAATATATATGGTAAACAAAATAATTTGAAATAATTAGACATTATAAATTATTATGATTGAAACTATTGAATCAATTTTTCCATATTCCAATAATATATGTGGTAGAAATTAATTTAAATTTAATCACGTAGACCAGACGACAAAGCGAATTATTAAAGTCAAAATCTCCAAAAGTTTGGTATGTTTTTATTGTCCATTTCAATGTGAAATTTAGTACAATGAACTAAATATTTTTAATCGGTAAAGATATGATATAATTAAACTTTAAAAAAATTAAAATATAATTTATACATATAAATAAGTTAGATAAAAACAAATTTTGAATTAAATTTCTGTATTTTTTCTTACTCCTTAAAAAATGAAGCATCATAGAAAAATAAAAAACAAATGAATCATAAACTAATATATATGTTTATATTTGAAATATTAAGTATATTTTGACATATATAATCCATAAAAGTTCAAAATTTAGATTTAAAATAGGCTCTCCATTGAAAGCGGTAAAAACACCTTAATAAAAATAAAGTATTTTAAACGTAAAATTTGGCTTGTCTTTATCATAAGCCTATTAGATATATTGGAAGAATATAAAAAACAATTTATTTAATATATAATCTATATATCACATTAATATCACTCGCTAATTGAATTTAATTTAATTTATTAGGGTTAAACATATGTGGGAAAGAAAATAATAATATTTTCCTTTAAATTCAATCGGTTTTCATATGCATTTATAATATATTTGTAACCAATGAATTATTTTTATATTTTTATAAACCATAAATTTTAATTATTTATTTAAATATTTTCATAACTACTAATTTAATTTCTAGGTTATAATATTTTAATTATATATAATTATTTTATTTAATTCTTGCATGTTACAGAGGCCATCGAGGAAAGTCATTATTACATTTAACAAAAGATAACCTCGGTGTTCCATATAAAGGAAGGTAAAAATTTTATTTCTTGTAGTTTATAATTAAATTATTCTTTTATATAACTCAAAAAAAACATAGTTCTTTGATATAAAATAAAATATTTTTAGTGTTGTGTTAAATGAAAACTATCAAAAAGAATAAATTATTTCAAAAAAATATTTCACAAAATCGTGGGGTGTTACATTCTACCCCCTTAAATTAGATGTCACACTAATAATTCAACTGGGTTATATTAGGTTTAATACTTTAAAGTATCATTCATAGTAACCCACCCCATAAAAATAAATCCTAAAACATCCCTTAAAAAGGGAAAGTTGGAACCATAACGGTAACACAAAGTAACATATAACTAGAATTCCTCATAGTAGAACATTGGTTTAGAGTGGAAACTGGATATAGAGGGAAAAAATAAATATTTATAGGGTGGGATTGTGGTCATCAATCACAAACAAGTGAATGATAAAAGAAAAGTTTAGGGCCTCAAAATTCATAAATATATTATTTTTTAAAAGGCCTCAGTTCAATAACAATTAAAATACTTGGACAAAACATTTTTTTATCATTATCTTTTCTTGGAGTAATTATTTTATTGACCAAGAATATTAAGAAATATAATTAATTGTTATATTTTTATAAACAAAATTTAATTCTTAGGTTGTTTTTTTATCTATTTATAATTCATTTATTACATCAAAAAATTGAGGTATTGTAATTAACCTTGATGCCCAAAGCACTATAATACACTTTTAACAAATCTTAATGCTTGTAAAATAATGAAAAGTATAACTATTTTTCAATAAATATCTATCAAAATAAATATGGTTAATACATTAATCTATAAACACAAAAAGTTACACTACTATTTCATCAAAAATATTTATTCATCCAAAATTATTATACATTAACCTGGATATCACATAGGCCAGTGGTAGGCATGAAACCCTTATCATCTTTTGGTCATGGGTTCAACATACCCAACCTTACTGGTCTTGGTTTGTTATCACCCATCATAAATTAAATACTTTTATGAAACCACACTAATATAATATCCAAAATAAATTTTATGTACATCCTTGAAATATGTTTAATCACTAAATAAAATTTTAGCCAACGATTTCAATACAATATTAATACAAAAATACTTACTACTATGTTTAACATATATTTTCATGAATGTTCAACCCTACAAACCTTATAAAAGATTAAAATACAAAACATTAGAAATAAAGTCACAAAAATTGATTAACGTTGATTAACAAACATCACAAAACCACTCTAGGTTGTCACATTCCAAACAAGTGAATACCTTCATCATGTATTCTCTTGAAACAGGGTAATCACATGAATTACCATCAATCCTTATTTGAAACATCCATGTTTCTTTATTAAAATGTATAATGGATCTATTCCTTAATTCCAAAAATGTTATAAACTATGTTAATGATAGCATAAACCATCTGCCAATAAGTCCTTAATTAGTTCCAATGTAATCAGTACCGTCCAGTTAAATTATTCATATCCCTCACATCTTTATCCAAACAAAATTATCATAACATAAGGAACATATTGGAGGTTATGTTTCCCTAAATAATACTTCTTTCATGGACATCACCTTGCGATTAAATAACATTTTTATTCCATCAGAACCATTGAATGTGTTCTTATTAATCTATAATGAAATAAACTAAACCGAACAATCCTTATATATTTCACCATAATTATTGAATAAAAATCCAAAAAACATCAATTATTACACTTCATCATTAATACATTAACAATTATACCTCATCATATTACATAATACCTATTGTATTTCACATTTCATCTGTAGTCTCATCGTCATCAGTAATGTAACCATTACTCGCATCACCTTGCCGATTCTCTTCAGGAGCATTTCTCTTAGTATATTGAATTGTATAATTACCACATATTCCATACTTAAAACACATACAATTATATTATTTATTAGGGCTTCTAGTATTATAATTCATTTCATTAATTGAACTCTTCATTTTCCTCTTACCGTCACTTGCATTGTGTATTTCTTTTCCATAATCAAAACACCTTCTTGTTCCTCTAAGACATTCATTTAGGTGATTAATTCTACATTATTAACACAAAGGAAACTGGATCTTCTTTCATCTGTGGTCTCCATCATCAGATCTCTCAGCTAAATCATTCCTTATATTCTTTTTTGCGTTTTAGAGTTGTTTAAGGTACACGTTTTTAATCATGTTCCATGAAAATTGATTAGGCATTATCACCACATCCTTTACTCATGTGATTATCCCACTTGACAGATCATCAGAAAATTGTCTATCACTTTAAACATTAACACAATTTCTTTAGATTCAAACCATTGACTAATAACGGAACGAATAGTGTCACAAACACTTGTTAAAGTGGAAAACAGAATAATGGTGAAATATAATTACTTATAGAATGTATAAATCATGATACCTACTTCATTAATTTATGATACATTATGACTATACTTGGTTATTAACCATCATCATCAATCTAAATCCTTCATGATGATTCGTATAGAGTTTTTTAATTCCCAAATCATATCCATCGAGAGTGTCAAACGAGGTGTGCAATAAGGTCTGTTGTTGTATAACAGGTTATACTGAGTCAAGATTGATGCACCTTGTCGCAGTTGCATCCCATTGGTACATATATTTCAGAGATACATCCACTTGTAGTATCTAGATAGGGATTTATTTATAGGATAACACTCACTCTATCCTTTACCAAAATTCCGAGACATTTTCAGATATTTTAACTGATCCTTATACTTATCCTTAGAGACATCCCTTTGTATATATTTAAACATATACCTAAGGATCTCGCTAAGGTTTTATCATCCTAGTTTCCAAAGGTTATCTAAACATTTGATATGATACTAAATATTGATACCCTCTATTTTCATACATTAACTCTATATCATTTTTTGGGAATAGTTATGTAATTAAGCAAATATATTCCCAAAGACCGTATTAGTCTAGTGCCTTTAGAAACATGGAAACATAAACGATGGCATATAATTGATCAATATTACCTCCAACTAGGTTCTTCATAACTAGAACCCTTCTTAGAAACATCATACATAATACATATATTTATAACTTGGGGAAGGAAACATAAAAAATGGTGATCTCAAATCATCAATAATGGTAAACGAGGGAGACATATAAGAATTAACAAGAGAATAGGGGTAGGAAAACAAGATCATAACATTAAAAGATCATACGCAAAATATCAAAGATCATAAACATAAATTATGGATAAAGCATGGTATTTCATAATAAAGGAATCATAATGAAATAAATAACATAATCCATGAAATCATATCATAGGAATAATACATAGAATTTTGTCATACATAGACATGTGATATCATTCTCTATTAGTTAAGACTCATTTATAGAACTTATCAAGTCACTTCATGGAAACTATACCTACTGGGTTGGACACACAACCATCCCCAATTGTAGTCATTTCCTTTTAAGGTATTAGGTTTCCCCATCTTCCCATAGATGATTATGTTTCCCAATCTTCCAACTTCATGGTGATTATACCTACTCAGTGGAACACACAACAATTTCCAGTTATAACCGTTTCTTTCTAAAGGATCGAGGTTCGCCATCTTCCCATAGTGGATCAAGCCCATAAACTTGTTTAACATCATTCTCTCATGAGATGTAAATCTTTACCCAATTCATAGTAGGATAATATGTGTCCCAAACATCTCATAATAAAATCATTCATACACGTACCATAATATAATAAAAAATTTATCATATGAAGACCCATAAAAATAGACTGATTTTATAAACCTCCTATCATAATAAAAAGAAATGAAAATGGGTTTAAAAACATGTAATTATATCTTATACTTAGAAAAAATAAATGTTTCATAATAATTTCATCTAAGCCTAACCCAAGAAAAGATGTGGGTTTCAAAATATAAAAACTACTGAAGGAGAAATGAGTTTGATAAACATTATGCAATCAAAACATAAACCATTTATAGAATGAATATTAATGAATCCTTTGAATAATTTCCCATAATGGAAAGATTAACGTCAATATATTTCATATTAATTGGGAAGTAATTTTGTAATATGTTTTTAAAACATTTCTTGAGTAAAATACCCATTCTTATTTGGAATAGGTTATTTAAAACATAAAACCCTTTGAAAACCATTTTCATGAAAATAAACAAGAAAACTTATAAATAAATATTTGAAAAAATTTTGATTTTTTTATTTCAATGAATATAAAGATATATTGATAAGGAATTGAAAACCATTTTACTTGAAAACTTATAAAAGAAGCTTAAAATTTTTTTGAAGAAAATTTCTTTGAAAATACAATGAAAACTTATAAATAATGCTTGAAAAGTTTTTGAAATCCTTTTTACATGAAAAATTATAAAAGAATCATGAAAATGTTTTCAAAACCATTTTCATTGAAGAAAATTTAAAGAAGCTCGAAAACATTTTTAAAACTCCTTTTCCCTTGAAAATATAAAATAATATTTAAAACCTTCTGAAATCCCTTTTCCCTTAATAACATATAAAATAAGATTAAATATATTCGGAAAACATTTTTCATGAAAACTACTATAAAAAATTGAATTTTCAAAATATTTGGGAAACATTTTATTTAAAAAAAACATTGTAATATTTTAAAGGAAGCATCAATGGAATGATGTTCATGGTGGTGGGTAAATCTGTACATGCTGAACATTCATTTTTCATCGTAAAAAGTTTATAAAAGTGCATCCACTAGAAAATTACAAGAATATTACTTTTTTAAAAAAGATTTTTTAAAAGTTAAAACGTGGGTAAAAATTTATTTCAAATATTTTATGTGAATATTATAATATTTTTGGAAACCTTTTATAAAACATTGTTTTAATTGAACATTGATTTTCGACTGAAGAGAGTGGTATAGTGGAAATTTCATAAAAACATTTTATCAGTTATCTTAAAAAACAAATAGTGTAAAGAAAGGTAATGATAAATGAATATATTTTTAATAAATATAGGATAATAAATATAATTAATTTTCTTGAGATATTGATCATAATATTTCTTCAATGGAAGCATAATGATAAATAATTCTGAGAAACGAGGAGATTGTATCAATAAACTCTTACTACATAGTAACTTGGGAACATACTGTACATGTAGGAAAATAAATTAAATGAATATGTAAATATAATGAAAATAAATAGATTCATGATATTACATGTAAAATACATCTTAAAACATAATTAAGGTTAATAAAAAATATATGTCTCAAAGAAGGAAAACTGAAACAAAACTATCTTACCGATTTGGTATCCTATGAAACATAATCCCAATGAGAGAAATATCATAAAATGGATATTTAAATACCCATTAATATAATTATAATATGAATATAAATCATTTATGGGTATTATATACACCACAAAAAAGAAGTGAGTGGTGAATATGACATGTATCTCACAGAAATAAAAAATGAGATGAAATCTCCTTACCTTCTGTCTTGACTCTCGCCGTACTCATTCAAACATCATGTATAATAAATGTACTATTATTATAATTTTTTTAAAAAAACATATTCTTATATCTAATACCATATATTTTTTTATTATGACTTTATATTACCCTGTTGTTAACAAATTCATGTTAAGGTTACACTTCTGGTAATATTCACTTTTATTTCACTTATGTCTTAATTTTGTTATATCTTTGGTCCTTATACATATATCATGATTTAAATAATTTAAAAAATGATATAAATATCATTTATATTTACTATATGTGAATTATAATAATCTATATAATATCGAATTATGATATGGAATACACCGTTCATGGAGACTATAGGCCATATGTACGCATGAACACTTTTTCCATTTTATTGTGATATTAAATGAATGACATAAAATGAAATATATTTATATATGTATATTATATCATTATAATAGAATTATAATTTCATATATATCATATCAGTTTACTGAAAACATCCTTAATACATTCCATGTTGTGTGTGAACAAATCACATCGCTTTGTGGGAGTAGTAGTCAACACTTCCTCAAATGAAATAATTGTATTTACACCAGATGGAAAGCATAAAGGTATGTTCTAAATAAAAATTAAAGAAGAATAAAGAAGTTTTAAATATAATTTATATCATATATAAATATTTTTCCTTCATAATTTCCACTATGAGAGGCCGTAAAGAAAAAAATAACAATCATTATTTCATGAGGTGGTAGTTCACTGTACACATAAACTGTATATTTGTTACCCATTATATGGAAGTGTGTGTAAGTGTATGTAAAAATCGTAGAATAAAAAATAATATTATATTTATTATACTGGTTTTTTATAAAATAATGAAAAAACAAGTGTTTATAAAGTGTAGAATATAAAATAAAAGAAAGAAGCGTGAGGAGGGGTGTTACCTCTTATTTGGGTAACACCTTTTGGTTTTCACTAAATGGATTCCTTGGATTGCTTTATTCTCAAAAATAGGATTCAATTATGATGGTAGTAATTTTGGGTAGTTTATTGGGTATATTTTTTTTAAACTAATAGGTTTGATAGGTTTGAAGAAGAGGGAGATGTGGTGGCGTTTTTTTGGGATGGGAGTGGACACACATGGAATTTGTGAAAATAGGTTAAGTGTACCCATGTTTTAACCTAACAAAATTCATCCAAAACCAAAAATAAATTAATAATGGAACTCTTAAGAACTAAATATGTCCATAAAATTGGTTTTCTAAATGTTTATAGGTAATTTACGCCCATATGATTAAGTTTTAGTCCGTTGTTATGCTCGATTCCACCTTAATTGATGTAATTAATTTTAATTACATTCACTAATAATTTTGGTCCATTTTTTACCTTATTAGAAATTCAAAATTGTTGTGATTAAAAATATGGAATAGATTTTTCCAAATTCTAATCATATAAGTGGTATAAATTAATTTAAATTTAATGATGTAGACGGGGTGATGAAGCAGGGTTTTAATGTAAAAACCTCCAAAGGTTTTCTATGTTTTTATGATCAATTTAAAAGTGAAATTCAGTATAAGGACCTATATTGAATAAATTAATAAAATTATTATCCAAATATAACTTAACAAAATTTTAAAATAAAATACAACCTTATAAATCAATTATATGAGAAACCAGTTTGGAATTAAATTTCAGTATTTTCACTATTCATTAAAAATGAATCTTCACAAAAAAATGAGAAAAAATTACCATAACCTATTATATATGTATAGTTTCAAAATATAAAGTTTTTTTACCTATATAATCCATAAAATGTCCAAAAATTGGATTTAATATAGGTTATCCATTACAAGCTGTAAAAATTCCTTAATAAAAATATAGAATATTATACATAAAATTATAGTTATTTTTTTCTTAAGCATATAAAATCTATTAGATGTTTATAAAAAATTTATTATTGAATATATATTATATATTTCAAATTAATACGAGTCACTAATTGAAATTAATCTAATTTATTAGTCTAAAATAACTTTCTAGGCATACCAATGATAATATTTTTCTTTATATTCAATCTATTTTCATATTAATTTATAATTGATTTTCAAAATTTGGTTATAACTTTTCATATGTACTAATTTGATTTATAGGTTATAATATTTTAATAATATAAAATTATCGCTATTCGGTCTTACGTGTTGCACAATCCATCAAGGAAATTTATTGCTGTGCATCACACAAGCTAACCTTGGTGTTTCATGTAGAGAAATATAAAATTTATGTTGTGTGTAGTGTATGATTAACTTGGTTTTTCATATAATGAAATCCAAACATAGATCATTAATATAAAATAAACTATTTTTAGTGTTTCATGAAATGAAAAATATCAAAAATATAAATTAATATGGGAAAAATATTTCACAAAATCATAGGGTGTTACAAAAAAAGCTTTCTGAGGAGCACACCTAGTGTTCTTATACACTATACAATGTGTATTTTTTTCTCTAGAAACATATGTATAATATGTGGATTCCCGATCCAACCTATTCTACTTCAATTCATTCCTCTAGTATACTTGAAATAGAAGGGGAATCATTTTTTCTTCATTTCTAGTAGTCTGTTGGACAAAATATGGTTCTCAAACTCACCCACTCAAAACATACATAGTTAAAAAGCCTCCAATTCCATTCCAAATAACACTTAAAATACTAAATATTTGAGGAAATCATCTTCAACCTTAAAATTATTCAAATCTAATACTCATTCACCAATCCATTCCTCTCTTGTGAATCAACCATGAATCCTATGCTCCAATCAGGCTTGATCCCACCCAGAAACATTGAACAAACACTTAGTAGTCCAATTGGTGTATAACATAAAATGGGTTGTGGAAACGTACCATAGAACAGGATTATCAATTGTTAGCCAAATTTTCATGTACCATGAATACAAATTAGGATACCCAGGGAGAGAAAACAAGGAAAAAATGAATAAATAATTTAAACTGATTCAAGGGATCTTGAAAACAACTAATTTTAACATAGATCAAGGAAATAATATGATCTCTTTCAAAAAATTTAATCAATTATGATAGAATAAAAAAATTATGAGTCCTACATAGTTATTGGATTTTTTGTCGATGAAGAACCTGCTTACCAAAAAATGAGTGAAGTCATTTCATTTTATGCACCTTGATTCACTAGGAGATCCTCCATAATAAGGATTATAAAGGTGGAATTAGGTTTTTATGGTTTTTATTTAAAAAAATAATTTAATAATTTATTTATCAAAATTAAGCTACCAAAGAATGATTTTATCCGAATACCTCATGCTGACCGATTTTAGGTCATTCCTTGGGTAAAACTCACATTCCGAACTCAAATATGGCCTTGTATTTGTTTTATCTGATACTTTATTTAAGAATTATCCCATTTTATTTAAGAAACCATGCATGAGTAATATAAAATATATTTAATATT
The DNA here is from genome assembly GCA_963277665.1 of Viscum album. NCBI lineage: Eukaryota > Viridiplantae > Streptophyta > Magnoliopsida > Santalales > Viscaceae > Viscum > Viscum album. The sequence continues at coordinate 176,115,974 of OY728120.1, forward strand.
TTTATAAAATTAATTATGAACACACATCACCTTCGAATCGCAAACCATCTTAGTAACGGGGTCCAAAAATATTTCTAGATGTATTCTAATGTCTTACAAGGAATAAAGAGGTCTCTAAAAACAAGAATAATCTATGTTTTGAGAGATTGTAATTTTTTCCATCAATTATAAAAAAATTATTCTTATATCCATATTTTATTCTGATGGTTTTATTTTCATGTTCATAAATAAATGTATTTAAATTTATAAAGAAATCATTTTTATGGTAAGGCACATTAAAATAATAGTATTTATGTGTTGGATTACTACTACCAAGTAATGGAAATCAATAATAAAACTACTTCAAATGACTCACACTGCACCCATCATTAGTATCATTTTCTTTTTTATGTAAATGAATAGAACATGAATAAATTATAATAGAATGGATATTTAGATTATTTTTAACAAAAACCACTTGGTATATGTTACACAAGTTTACAAAGATAAAAAGACATTTAATGTAAAATTTGAAAGGCATAAAGGGATTCTTTAATTAGTTAATACAGATGTGTTTGAACCATATCTTATTGAATCAAGGGTTGTGTAATTATACATCATAAATTTTACTTATAAAATTAGTTGACATAGATATGTCTACATGATGATTAATAAGTCATATTCTTTTTATAAATTGAAATAACAAAATAATGACTCTTAAAATAACCTTGGTTATAAGATTAAGAAACTCTACTCAAACCATAGTAGAGAATATATTAGTCAATACATTATTGATTAACTATTGGAATTTGGGATCCTATCCCAACTCACTCCTCTATATAAATCATAGTGGAATGGTGTAAGTGAAAGGAGGAACCACACATTGTTTGTCATGGTGAGATCAATGATGAGTAATGTATGTCTTCTCTTATCCTTTTAGAGATACACACTGGTGAAGGCTACATAAATACTAAACCAAGTTCCAAATAAAGTTGTAGATGGTATACCGAACAAATTATGGAATAGAACGAAACTCATGTTTCCATACTTACATCTTTGGGGATGTGAGGAATTTTTTAAGACCTCTTCTAGTAACATACTTATGCATTAAGGCCCAAAGTGTAATTTTGTAGGATTTACCAAGGATACAAGTGGATATTACCTATATGAACCCTTATAAAAAAGATAATTGTGAAAGGAAACTCCATATTCCTTGAGATGAAGAAAAGTTATAAAATATATAGTGGGAAAAGGATACATTTCCATGAATTTCAGGCTTATGTTACATAAGAGATTGTATAGGGAATGATTCCACATAGCTCCTTGGAATAAAAAACTATTCCAGAGACACAAGTACTATATAGGATAACAAACAAGAATAGAGAACCAGAATTGTATGGTTTTCTTTTCAATGGTGATGGTGAGAGATTATTAGTTGATAATAATTATCCTATGACTATAAGTAATTATTAAGTGTAACATATTCTCCCATGTAGAAAGAATCCATGATTTATGAAATAGATTCCTTCTACTAAACCCAAGTTTGAATTTTGGTAGATCTTATTGTGGATGTAAATCATGTTTTTTGGAAATGGGTATTTAAGAAGAAACTAGAAATGGATGAAAAATTCAATTCCTATAAGGTCCACCTGGTTGAAAAATGGTTTAAATATCTTTAAGGAATTCACTAAAATGAATTTTTTTTACCAATTAAAGTGCTAATATAAATCATAATTCCACACACCATTATGGCTTACCATGATAATGCGACATAGAAAATGGATTCCAAAATAAAATTCCTTAATAAGAACCTTCAGATAAATGTATATATGATAAAACCTGAAGAGTTTGTAACCCCAAAGGGTTCCAAAAAGATATGAAAATTCATAAAATCCAACAATTAATTAAAGAAAGAATATTGTTCACGGAACATTAATTATGATGCATCAATAATTGAGGTTGGTTTTATAAATAATGAATGTGAACCTTATTTAGAAATAGTTTAGTAGGATTGAAATAATTTTCTTAATAGTACATGTTGATGATATTTTACTCATTGGAAGTGAAATAGAATTCTTGTAGTCAGTTACAGTTAAGTTGAATAAAATATTTTTCATGAAGTACATAGGTGATGATTCATATATTATTGGGATCAAGATCATTTATTATTGATACAAGATACTTCTTGGAATATGTCATAGTATATATAATGACATGATACTAAATAGGTTTGGTTTGGAACAATACAAGAGGGATAGTTTCCAACATCACATGGAATTTATCTTTCCAGGAAATTATGTCATCAAACACACGAGGAAAGAAATAGAATGGAAAGGATTCTATATGTGTCAGTGATTGGTGCATTCATGTATGATATGCTATGTACTAGGATAGATGTCTCCTATGTATTATGTGTGGTAGAAAGATATCAAGCTAACCAAGGTGGCCACCATTGGATGGTTGAAAAGGAAATCCTTAAGTATCAGAGCAATACTAATGATATGATCCTGGTTTATTTTGGATATAAATAATAAGTGAGGGTATACATATTCAAGTTTCCAAATAGATCAAGATGAAATTAAGTATTTACTAGGATACATATTCACCATGAATGAAGGTTCTTTGAGATGGATGAGATCAAATCAGGCTATTCACATAGATTATATAGTAAAGTCTTAGTTTATTGAAAATTCAAAGATAGCTAAATAAGAAGTGTGGATCCAAAAATTTATTTAAGAACTTGATGTGGTACCTAGAACTAAAGATCTTGTCACAGTCTATTGTGATAATACTTTAGTGGTGGCTATCAAAAAATATTCATGGCCTCATCAATAGAAGAATCACATAGTTCAGAAGTATCATATCTTGTGGGATTTTTCTCAGAGATGTGATGTTGTAGTGATTAATATTTCCATGAAAGAAAATACGGTGAAGACATTAACTAAATACTTCACTCAGTAGAAACATTATTATCATGTGAGGTTTAGTGAACTAAAAAACATAGGTCAATAGATCTATTCCAAGTGATAGTTTATTGGATTTAGTATCCTAAGACCAAATATTTTTTTTCCTTAATTACATGTATATTCGACGATTCAAATATTAATAAAATATATTACTACATATTGTTCATTTTTTTCATGAATTTAATGTAATAATTTCCTCAATTATTTGTCGCATTGATAAGTTCATAACAGTTCCCCGATATTATGAGAACCTTGAAGTGCTATCACTGTTGGAAAATTATCCTATACCAATGGTTTAGAACAATTTTTATAGGGCACCAAACCATTGGAATAGCCTATACCAATGTTTCTATGATTCATGGGATTGTACCTATCAATACAGGGCTATACCAATGGTTTCCTTTCAAACCATTTATATATCCCACAACCAAATTTGAATACCCATGGTTTCATGTAATCAACAAATATATATCTATACCAATGGTTCAAGAAAATATCAATATAGAATCCTATCCAACATTAATGTTTACCAAAGGTTCATGAAATTGTTGGTATAACTTCTTATCCCCACTGTATAGAAGCACCATCAAATTCCTCTTCCAGAACATGTAAATAAAATAAAAACCACAATACACATTTTATTTAGTATAAATATTATATATTTAGAATTAAATAATATGGTTATAAATTGTTTTAAAAATATTTAAAATACTATAAAATATATATACAATCCACTAAATCAACTAATATTATTAATTAAACATAATCCACACATGTCTTTTTACTGTCAACTCAAAAATGGAGTGGATTAATATCTCCCTCGTCACCACTAGTTCCATCAAAATCATCACCAACACCCTCATCAACATAATTTAATAGAGCACCATCATTATCATCTTCAACACCATCATAACCATCATAACCAGGGGTATCATCACCTCAACAAATACTGGGACCCTAATTGAGAAGATCATTTAAAAGCAACCAGCTTAAGCAACATAAAAGTTCAATAAAACCTAGAACAAATTAAAAACATTTATGTAGAAGAAATACATAAAATGGATATGCATCTAACTAGATTATATGGTATAATTAATTAATGTAAACCACACCAATTAACATCATGGTATCTATCCATAAGTTATTTCCAATTAAAAACTAACTAGAATATATGCTCTAATTAATTAATGAAAACTATTTTAGTTAACTACATGGTATATATCCATCTATATCCATAATAGTGTGAAACTATAAAATATTATATCAAAACACTTATGATTTAATATATCAAGTTTTTATTATTATTTCCAATTAACTTTGTAAAAATTTCATATGTAAATGATATAATTACTTGATTATGTATAGTTTTACAGTTTTAATTGGTTCGTATACATGAACCAAAATTATTTATAATAGTTTCATATGTTATAACATACTCTTTTATAGCATTGATAACCAAATTCACACTTTGGTAACGTTCTCAAAATCTAAAGCCCACTTAAATTTGATGCATTGAAAATGAAAATTATCTGAATCTTTTTTTGAAATGGACATAAGTTATATTCATTTTCTGCTCAAACTTCTTTAGAAAAGTGAGAAAAATGGTTTTGAATGTCCCATATTATTAGTGAAAAATTATTTGATATAAAATGAAAATATTATTAGATTTTATTTCTATAGAAAAAAACATAACCAAGATAATAGAGGCTGAGGTTATATAATTTTGACCTTTTGGATGATGTGTTAATTCCAATTTCTTCTAAAATAGGTTTATCAATTGGAATTTTAATTAAAATATACTTATGAATTAGAATTAACTATCTTCATATTATTGATACATGAAAATCATAACAATAAACTTATCATTAATCATCGAGTACTCACTTTTTCAGAGTAATAATGTGCTTAAAGGAAATATTTCTTGTCAATGAATAAAAATTTAAAACCCTTATGGGGGAGAAATCATGGGAAGGTGATTAAAAATAAAAATATACAATAATTTATATATCTAGATAGGACCTTTTGAATTTAAGTCTGATGGATTCTCATCATAAATTATTATATTTCCTTTGTTATATAAATCATGTTGATGGGGGTATTGGTTGTTAATAAAGAAAATTATAATGGGGGGGGGGGTCTAACCCTATATGAACTTAAACTATTTACATGGAGTTGTACACATGAGGGAATGAATAATTTTTTATTCATAAATTTAATTTTTAGACCCTAAATTATTGAATTTATAGTGGTATCACGTTTGTGATGATTAATAGATATATTTGAATAACATGGTTTCTCAAAATAATTTTATACACATGGTTTTAACATGTATATTTGGGATGATTAACTAGAGGATAATATATATAAAAATATGTTTTCTCATTACATGTTTCAATTAATTAAATGCAAATTGAAATTCAGGATTGGAAGGAGTATTTTTCTAAATGAATAGAAAATTCACTACACCTACATGCACCATTTATTTTTTTATCAATAAGAGGAAGCTAAAAAAATTTATAATACACATATATAAACATAATTACATTTTAGGGTATTGATAAAAAATAAAATGGGGGTATTTAAGATCCCGTTCTTGATGGTTAAATTTATTGTCAATATGGATGATGATTTTTTTGTGACTAATGATTTAAATATTTGTTGAAGAAGAGAATATATTGGAAGTGTGCTAATATTCATAAGAATATGGATGATGGAATAGAGTTCCCATGAAAAGAGTCCTTGGGAATGAGGAAGGTTAAATTGATAAAGACACATCTTTGAAGAAACAAATTTAAATGGGGAGGTATTATTTAGGTTGCAATACATTTATGGATGTATATTACTACTATACTCTATGGATTATTATTTAGGTTAGAAAATATAATAACATAAGAAAAATATTTCATGGACCAAAACCATTACATCCATGAAAGTAAACCAGGGTATCAAAAGAGAACTCACCAAAGCATGAAGGTGGTTTACAGGCACATGCTATTTGAGAGGAGTATAGATAATGAATAGAACCTGCATGGGTCAGTGTTGTTTTAGGGATGTGAATGGTTATTTTCCTTCTCTTTGATGGCCAATATAAAATACCACAATAGGGAATGATCTCTAGGTAAATTTCAAGGATTTTCTTATAGAGTGTGGTTTACTATAAGGAAGTGGTCTCCTGAAGTAATTTACAATGAAGGATATAGTTTTTATGATTATTTTCATTCTAATATGTTACAAATGGTGGATTTAAGAAATTATACATAGAATGGAATGAATACACACGTTCTTTTAATATTCTGTCTTCAATATGAGGTGCTTAAATTGTGATATGGGGGATCTTTCACCACCTACTTGGTATTTGTTTAAAGTAGTTGGATTAGTTGTAAAAAATGTTATGAACTTTTTAATTATCACAATAAGATTAATTTTCCAATTCTTTTGTTTGATAAAAATAAAAATCAAGGATAGAATATGTTGAGCCTTATAAAATGTGAACATAGGGAATTAAATACCAATATTATAGTGAATTTGAATGTTAAGAAAATAATAAAAATATCCACACATGATGATCAATATTTAATAGATTCTAAAGAATTGAGAAGATGTAGTTTGACAATGTTATATTTTATGTATCTTCTATAATTATATGAATATTATAGAGAGCCTCATATTTTATGTTAATATATATGTTATGAGGACAAAAGAAATAGGATGAAGAAGATAAGCCTTCAACTGGTGAAAAAATTTCACAACACATCATTGAATTTAATATATACCCAATTAGTGGTTTAGAAATGAAATATAAAAATTCTTGATAAGTTGCCACTAAAATCATGAAAATTTCATAAATATTATATTCATAAGTTGAATAAAAATTTGGAATTCATATTTAGAGTAATTAGACCTGAATAGTATTCTTATAACATAATTTGTATTGATCTAGGGATAAAACATTAAAATATTGAAAATACTCATGTTGGAACTTCCCTAAATTACAAAAGTAGTTATTTTTTGATTCAAGGTTAAAACAAGATCCATTATTCATAAAAGGATAATATTTCAAGTAAAAATTTCTTGAGATCACTTATATTATTATCTATATAAAACTAATAGAGAAACGTAACAATCATCTATATATATTGTAATCGTAATAAATATATATTTTTCAAATCGATCATGTTTCGAATAATTTTTTAATAAAATTTATTAATTAATGGTGATTATAAGACTAAAATAATATCACTGCTGCATAAAATAATTTATAAAAGTGTTTCCTCCCCAAATTAATACCAAATTTTTTTTGAGAACATCTTAAAACAACAAACGTCTAGTTTTGAGAAATCTGGGAAACAAGAACTCCAATGACAAAAAATTATTTATAGGTCCTTGGTTGAACTATATAAGTTTTGGAATAAAGAAATAAATTTTTGTGATTATTATTCAATATTTACTAAAATATAGAATATTAAATTTCTGTTCTATCACGAAATGTAAAATCATGAGGTCTATCTAATAGAGATATTACCCCAAATTTTAACTTCATGAAATAAATCCCTTAGACCTATGTAAAAATCTAAATAGAGATATTATTTTTATTCATATTAATGTACCTAGATACTCTCATGATCTAGCATTATAGTGCACCCCAATGTGGGAATATACATCATAGAATCCTTCTTTTTTTAAGACGTGTCCCAAAAAATTTAATACAATTGATAAGAATTAAATTTTCAATAATAACCATTAATGATTATGAATACCTTAAAGTCAATTCTCTTACAATATATGATCATTTCAATATGTTGTGTTGTGGGATAATTGATGAATATTGGTACCCCATCTATGTAAGAGTTGATTCTACTCTTCCAATAAACATATAACTTTTGATTATATGATTTACACAACTCCCCAAGTTCAATCAACTATGTGACCATAACATCTTGACCATCGGGAAAGTTAAGTTGATTTTTCAATAAACATGTAAGTTTATATAAAAAAACAATATATATATATATATATATCAATTTAGAAATTTTGTTACCCATATCTATGCCCATGCATTCTCTTTGATTTCATTAATGGAATTTATCAATGAGACCTGTTTCACTAGAATTATATGAGGGTACATGGATAATGTTTCCATAAAAAATCTACATTGTCTGTTATTTTTACCTATAATTTGATTATAGTAATTATAATCTACCATTATTTGTGTTTTATGATTCCGGTGCACATGAAGATGGGTGAAACCACGTCACCTATTAGAAGTTCTCATTAAATAACATTAAAGAAAAAAGTTGAATTAATTTACAATACAATTAAAAAAATGTTTGGATATAATTTTACACACTTATAAGAAATCCTAATCTTGGATGATTATTATGCTCTAATGGATCCATGGGATGTCCTGGATTAGTAGGCATTGAAGGATTTACCTATTCCAATACATGTAAAAGGTAATCTACATGTTGTGGAGTGGGAGATGAAGGAGCACAATCATAGGATCTTATATGAATAAAAGGAAATATAGATGGCATATGTAAAGATCCAAAAATTTCAAGGAATTTTTTTTTTCTTAATTTTCTTTGGAATTTTACAAGAACGCAGTTTCTGACGGCGCCTGATTCCGAGGCCCGGTGTGCCCGGAATTAATTTCCGAAGTTTGGCTCGGGTACGTTCAGTGAACGAGTGAGCGGGAATTTCTATCTTTTGAACCAGTGCCCGGAATCGAATTCCGAGGGCACCGATGGAACCACAGCGCCAGTAATTTCTTAAGAACGCCATTTCCGGAGTTGCGTTTATCCGAGAGAAGATGATAAAAATTGTGGAGGTTTAATTTATAACTTATCTACAATTTTTATTTTCTTGTTAAGTAGATTAAGTGTTATGTTACAACACTTGACCCTCTCTTAAGTGGTTTTAACCTATGTAAGGGAGTTATGGGTGGGACCCACTTGGAGTTAACCACCCATGGAAGGATTTAAGGTGAGGTGGGGCCCACATGAACCCCACCCCTTCACTTTTCCCATAACCCCCTAACTCCCTCTTTATTTTGAAACTTCTCACCTCCCTCTTTATTTTGAAACTCCTCACCTCCCTCTTTATTTTGAAACTCCTTCTCTCCCTCTCTCCCTCATAACTCATGCCAACTAGCACTTAAATTAAGTTATTGAAACTCTTAATCAATTAAGTGTTTGAATTTTGAACTTACAATGCATGGCATGATTAAAATAAAATAAGGGGAAACCTTGTTTTATTTAGAGGTTGAATTGTGGTGGGAGGATTTTTGAGAAAGAGCCTTTGTGTGATAGAAGAAGGAAGCTCCTTCTTCGTTGAAGAACGTCCTCCTCTCCGTGAAGAACGGTTCTTCTTTGATGAAGAACATCGATCCCTCAACTTAGAACGACTCACTGATCATGGTTCTTCATCCTCTTTTTCCTCCACGGCAAGGGAGAAGACACCGACGTAGGGAACTCTCCAACGACAACGTGCCTTCCTTCTTTATCTCCGCAACAAGTGAGGAGACGTCGTTTCCTTCTCGGACATACCCCAACATCCATGGAATCGACGTCCGATCTCCGCGACATCGTTCTCCGTGACGCAGTTCTCCGCGACGCCCGACGTGCGACGTCAAATATCCATGTAGGGGTTTGTTGTTGCTTTATTTAATTATTTTCCGTTCTTGGTTCTAGCATGACAAACTTGAGGAAGAACGTTTAAGTGTTATCGTCTAACGAGAGGGGGACCGGACCGCACAAACACGGCCGAACCCCCCCTCCTTTGTTCTTGAATGTTTCTTGCGGATGAAACGAGATAGCGTGGTGCCGTAGCACCACGCGGGAATCACACGGAAATTATTGCGCGGCGCCGTCGCGCCGCGCTGTGGAAAGAATTATCATGAACGCGACGCCGTCACGCCGTGTCGAAGGAAACCGAAGACGCCGCGGCCGGAGCGGGGCTGCGGCGGAGGGGCGCGGTGTCGTCGCACCGCACCGAATGACGAAGGCCACAGCCGGTTCCGGGCGGCGGCGGATCGTGATGACCAGCGGCCAGCCGAACCGCCGGTGCCGGAAGACGGAAGAGGACCGGCCCTTGCCGGTCCTGTTGACAAGATGCCGGTCGGCCAGGTCGGGCCGGCCGGGTTGGTGGAAACCGGGGGAATTTAATTCCCCCGGGCAGTTATTTGGCCCCCCATTATGAGGGGGGCCGGTTTCACAAAGGGGGGGGGGTAGGCGGCCCCCCGTTTCCAGCAAGCTCGGCCTTCGGCCCAGCTGGCAGCGCGCCTGGCCGGTTCGCCGGGCCGGGCCGGGCCGGGTCGACACCGTCCGGGGCGGGTTGACCCGGTTCGGGCCATCCGGGGGGTCTCGGGCCGGGACGGCCCGGGCCCGAAACCCCCGTTACCGAGCGGTTTGGTCAAATGCTTGTATCTTGGGCTACAGGCCTCCAAACGACTCGCCGTCAGCGGCAACGCGATCCTTGGATCGAGACGGTCGTTTCGGTATACTATACTCAAGGTGCACCTTCCTTTTCAGGAGCCTACGTGGTTAAAACTACATAGTTAAGCGTGCTTGGCCTAGAGTAGTGATCAGGATGGGTGACCTCCTGGGAAGTTTCCCAGGATGGGTGTGAGACAGAAAGGCCAATAAATAACAGACTAGGCGTCCGATTGACGTGCCGTCTGTTTCGTTGAATTCCTCTAAGTGAGATGGATCTTTTGACTTACTCCGCTCGGGGTTTGGATGCCGACGGAGTGCGGTCGGGTTGGATCGCACCGAAATCCAACCGGGCCCCTAGAACGAAAAAGCCAATAACTCTCAGACCGGACGTCCGATTGACGCGTCGTCTGTTGCGTTGAGTTCCTGTGGACGATACGGAACTTTTGGCATCCTCTGCCCGAGTTTTGGATGCAGATGGATAGTGGCCAGGTTGGATCGCACCGAAATCCAACCGGGCCCCTGGAACGAAAAAGTTGATATCTTTCTGACAGAACGTCCGTTTGACGAACCGCCAGCGGCGTTGGTGATCGCGTTGAGAAACGGTCCCTATGAGTTTACCCTATGAGAGTTCAGGGTACAGTTGAGATACGGCCGGGTTTGGTTCGCTCACAAAACCAACCGGGCCCCTGGGGCGAAAAGGCTAATAACTCACAGAACGGGCGTCCGATTGACGCGCCGTCTGTTGCGTTGAGACCCCTATGACGTGGCGGTCCTTTGAGATACTTCTTCGTGGGACTTTGAGATACTTGGAGTATCGACCTGTAGCTCGTGGAGCGGACCCTCCCAGTGACGAGCGTGCGGAGTACGGAGACCGTGTAGCTGGCTGAGACCCGACGACTGCTGATCGAACGACTCAGTGTGTTATAGAGGTGCGCTTGGTTGTAGAGGCACATGGGAGCGCTTGGTTGTAGCGGCAGACCCACGACAGAGGTGCGCATGGTTGTAGAGGCACATGGGAGCGCTTGGTTGTAGCGGCAGACCCACGACGAGGTGTGCTTGGTTGTAGGGGCACATGGGAGCACTTGGTTGTAGCGGCAGACCCACGACAGAGGTGCGCTTGGTTGTAGCGGCACATGAGAGCGCTTGGTTGTAGCAGCTGGCCCACAGTACTCGATGGGTGGAGTTCTTCAGCAGTCTTAGGTTAGTGAGCAGTACCTCGGAGTTGTGACAGGACCACTGTACACTCCAGAGACGGAGCTCTTCAGCAGTTACGGTTTCGATAATGAAAATCCTGGTTTGAGCTGAGACTTTTGACCTTGTGTTTAACTCATGATTGAGATGGGTCACTTTCTAACTTAGGTATATGTATGGGCATATACCCGGGTAGTGGTTATCCGTTGATTTCACAATCCTTGTGTTTCCTCATGATTGAGATGGGTTACTTGATAACTTAGGTATATGTATGGGCATATACCTAAGTAGAGGTTATCTGTTGAGATCTTCTTTGTGGTCATCCTTGTTGGTTTAGTGAGACCTTGAGGGTCTCGGGGTCCCTACTGAGTATCGTTATACTCACCCATGCACGGGCTATGCCCACACCTCGTTGTGTTGGTTGCAGACGACAGGCAGTGCTGACAGAGGCCGAGTTTTCAAGGACTGGACGGTACCTGGAGGTGGACTATACGAAGAGATGGTACCCAGAGGAGGGCCTCACGACGAGACGGTACCTAGAGGTGTACGTGACGACGAGGCGGTACTCGGAGGTGGACCACTGGGCGAGACATACTCGGAGCGGACGGCGGGACCTGGGGAGTAAAGGAGCTAACTGTACCCACCCTTCAGTTCGGATTTCCAGTGGACAGCTCGGCGTAGCAGCTTTACTTTTCAGTTGCTGTTTTCCCTTTCGAGTTTTACTTTACAGTTGGGCTTGTATTTCCGGCCCCTTTTTACTTTCCGCACTTACTGTTGTACTCAGTTTTTACTTAGTGTTTACTTCTTCCGCTTGTTCTCTGTGGTGCTTGTTTTCTTTTATAAAGGAAATGCCTTCCCAGTTATCGGGATTTTAGGCCTTTGGTGCTAGTCGCCAGCCCCTGGACCATGGAAGGCGGGCTTGGGGTAGTCACGGCATGGGCCCCGAGGACGGGTCGTGACAAATTGGTATCAGAGGAGTTTGGTTCTACCGCAGAACTTATAACTATGATGTTTCTTTCTGTGAAGCAATAGTGTTAAGGGTACCGAGTGTGGTTTTCAGTTCAGGGAGTCCAGTGTTGGTGCGGGAGGCCGATGTATCCATACACCAGGACCCTGACAACTGATTTCCGACTTTGTGCACAAAAACACTGATTGCGTGTGTGTTTCCAGAAGTTTTTAAATGTCAGCTCAAACCAGGTCAGCTCACCAGGTATAATCGTTTGACCGTGTTACGTTGTTTCTTTCAGGATGCCTTTTCACGAACGACCAGCTAGAGCCCAGAGGGATGTGCGTACTGACAGCCTGTCAAGCGACGAGGCTTCGGTACAGGGCCCTCTTGCAGTTGTGGCACCAGCGGAGGCACCAGCAATACTACCATACGTTGGGCCACCGATGCCACCAGCCCCAGCAGTAGGCGATGCATGCCACTTGAGTGCGCTGCACGAGTTCCAGCGCCAGTGGCCACCCTGGTTCCGGGGAGAGACGGACCCGCAGGCGGCTGAGGATTGGCTGGAGGCTGTGGTGGGAGTCTCCAGGCTAGTGGGGACGCCGGCAGACTTCATGGTGATCTTTGCTGCCAGCCTCTTTCAGGCAGCAGCAGGCAGGTGGTGGAGCCACTTGTTTCAGTTTTGCGACGGGATGACCTTCGCATGGGAAGACTTCGAGACCTTATTCATGGTGAAGTTTGTGCCAGTAGCTCTACACCCCGAGCATGTACAAGAGCTTCTGCCTTTGCCGCGTGTTTTTCGATCAGTAGCCGAGTCATCTGTGGGCAGTAGACAGATGATGCAGAGGTCCAGGAGGACCGGACTAGCAGTTGGACGATCTCAGATTTTAGGACCGGTGGTGCGGGGCACCCGAGGTGGGGTCAGAGCCAGGCGTTCCAGAAACGGAAAATGTTACTCCTGCGGCAGAAAGTGTCACCTGGCACGTGACTGTCCGACTCCTCGTACGATTGATCAGTGGGTGTTGGAGGAGCCACCGAGACAGAAGCAGCGGCGAGTGCTTGAGCAACAGCCGAGCAGTGGACAAGGAAGTAGAGCTCTGAGAGTAGGTGTGCAGGAGAGGAACTAGTGGATACGTCCTTTGTACTTCTAGTTCCATGTTGCTTTTGTATTCGTGTCTTTGTACTATGAGCTTCAGTAATAAAAAGACACTAATCTTTGTTTGATTTCCTGTCCTTTTGTTTGGTTGATGTTGAGTGGTCCCGGTTAAAACTGTTGACTTGACCCTCACTTTCGAGATTTCTACTGGAGGGGACCCAGTGACCTCACACTGATGCCGACAGTGTGACTCGACCCTTGGAGGCGAGAGTGACAGTTGAATCTCTTAGTAGTTACGTCGAGGCCTTATGACGTCATCCATGGCATGAATGCATCATTCATGTCAGGATTGACTGTATTAGGCAACGAATGTGGTTCATCCAGGGGATGAGACCGGGTTTCTCTTATCGGCAAAGAAGAAATCATAGCAGTTCTTGTGAGACTAAAGGAGGTCCAGGACATCTAAGAGAGGATGAAGACTGCACAGTGCAGTACGAAACAGGAAGCCGGTGCCAGTCTTAGAGACTCGGGCATGTTAAAGAAGAGGAAGCTTAAAGGAGAGATGAGTCTACGAAGCAGTAGACGTGGAGGCAGAGCTAGGAGAGCAGCATGAGGTGGTGTAAATCCTAACATGGTACAACCTCCCGCATTAGTTATTCCCGCCAGGCTTAGGGAGCTGGAGGGCGGAGGAAGAATGCCGCTGCTTGCGGTCAAGGAGTGTGACCCAATGGCTCTAGAAATGATTCAAGGGACAGTCCGTGTCCACTACTGGATGCTGTAGTAATGGAAGTCGATGTGAATCATTCCTTGCTTTCAAAAATCATGTGCCAGACCTAGATTTTCCGGTAAGCCGTGGACTTGACCCTCACGTCTGGAGATACCTTGGGAGGAGACTCGATAATCACACATACGCCGATGGTGTGGTCAGACCCTCGAGGCGAGAGTTTCGGTTGGAATCTCTTGGTGGCAGTGTCGAGGCCTTACGACGTTAGTTTGAGTATGGAATGGGCAATAATTGTTCATACTTAAATTGACAGTTTTAGGCAAACGTCGGGATGGGTTTTCCTTGGTCGGCGGAAAAGGAAACCCCAGACAGCGCAGGGTAACTCTTGCACAGGAGGGTACGACCGATCACTCTTGAGTCGGTCAACCTTACCCTCGTGACAACAACCTTTCGAGTTCCAGTTCTAACAGAAAATGGAGACCTCTGGAGTTCGAGGATGACGATCACGTCCTTATACGGGTCTCACCTAGACGAGGTTTACGGAGATGTGGCCAAGGCGGCAAGTTATCTCCGGGGTTCAGCGGACCTTCTTAGGTCCCCAGCTAGGTAGGCGGGGTGGTTTACTGCTTGACCCATTCACCACAGTTGCAACAGGTGCACGACGACTTCCACGTATCTCAACTGAGGAGATACGTGCTCGACCCTTCGCATACCATCGACCCTGAGGAGTTGGATGATGGCAATGGGGTGTCTTTCACAGAGATTCCAGTGGGGATCAAGGATCGATAGGAGCATATCCTAGGAGGACGATCGATTCCTCGGGTGCACTATCCTTGGCAGTAAGAAGCCACCAGGTGAGTACATAGGAGCGGAAGGCTCAGATGCGTGCTCGGTACCGCTTTTGTGACCCTAGTTTGTGTTGAAGCTTTACGGGGACGTAAAGCCCTGAGGTGGGAGTAATGTAAAGATCCGGAAATTTCAAGGAATTTTTTTTTCTTAATTTTCTTTTGAATTTTACAAGAACGCAGTTTCTGATGGCGCCTGATTCCGAGGCCCGGTGTGCCCAGAATTAATTTCCGAAGTTTGGCTCGGGTACGTTCAGTGAACGAGCGAGCGGGAATTTCTATCTTTTGAACCGGTGCCCGGAATTGAATTTCGAGGGCACCGATGGAACCGAAGTGCCGGTAATTTCTTAAGAACGCCATTTCCGGAGTTGCGTTTATCCGAGAGAAGATGATAAAAATTGTGAAATTTTAATTTATAACTTATCTAGAATTTTTATTTTCTTGTTAAGTAGATTAAGTGTTATGTTACAACACTTGACCCTCTCTTAAGTGGTTTTAACCTATGTAAGGGAGTTAGGGGTGGGACCCACTTGGATTTAACCACCCATGGAAGGATTTAAGGTGAGGTGGGGCCCACATGAACCCCACCCCTTCACTTTTCCCATAACCCCCTAACTCCCTCTTTATTTTGAAACTCCTCACCTCCCTCTTTATTTTGAAACTCCTTCTCTCCCTCTCTCCCTCATAACTCATGCCAACTAGAACTTAAATTAAGTTATTGAAACTCTTAATCAATTAAGTGTTTGAATTTTGAACTTACAATGCATGGCAGGATTAAAATAAAATAAGGGGAAACCTTGTTTTATTTGGAGGTTGAATTGTGGTGGGAGGATTTTTGAGAAAGAGCCTTTGTGTGATAGAAGAAGGAAGCTCTTTCTTCGTTGAATAACGTCCTCCTCTCCGTGAAGAACAGTTCTTCTCCAATGAAGAACATTGATCCCTCAACTTAG
Source organism: Viscum album (assembly GCA_963277665.1). NCBI lineage: Eukaryota > Viridiplantae > Streptophyta > Magnoliopsida > Santalales > Viscaceae > Viscum > Viscum album. The sequence goes on from OY728120.1 coordinate 176,132,104, forward strand.
AACGACTCGGTTATCATGGTTCTTCATCCTCTTTTTCCTCCACGGCATGGGAGAAGACACCGACGCAGGGAACTCTCCAACGACAATGTGCCTTCCTTCTTCATCTCCGCAACAAGTGAGGAGACTTCGTTTCCTCCTCGGACGTACCCCAACATCCATGGAATCGACGTCCGATCTCCGCGACATCATTCTGCGTGACACCGTTCTCCGCGACGCCCGACGTGCGACGTCAAATATCCATGTAGGGGTTTGTTGTTGCTTTATTTAATTATTTTCCGTTCTTGGTTCTAGCATGAAAAACTTGAGGAAGAACGTTTATGTGTTATCGTCTAACGAGAGGGGGACCGGACCACACAAACACGGCCGAACCCCCCCCCCCCCTTTGTTCTTGAATGTTTCTTGCGGATGAAAGGAGATAGCGTGGTGCCGTCGCACCATGCGGGAATCACACGGAAATTATTGCGCGGCGCCGTCACGCCGTGCTGTGGAAAGAATTATCATGAACGCAACGCCGTCGCGCCGCGTCGAAGGAAACCGAAGACGCGGCGGCCGGAGCGGGGCCGCGGCGGAGGGGCGCGGTGCCGTTGCACTGCGCCGAATGACGAAGGCCGCGGCCGGTTCCGGGCGGCGGCGGATCGTGATGACCGGCGGCCAGCCGGGCCGCTGGTGCCGGAAGACGGAAGAGGACCGGCCCTTGCCGGTCCTGTTGACAAGAAGCCGGCCGGCCAGGTCGGGCCGGCCGGGTTGGTGGAAACCGGGGGAATTTAATTCCCCCGGGCAGTTATTTGGCCCCCATTATGAGGGGGGCCGGTTTCACAAAGGGGGGACAGGCGGCCCCCCGTTTCCAGCAAGCTCGGCCTTCGGCCCAGCTAGCAGCGTGCCCAGCGCGCTGCCTTGTGCCGAACCGGCGCGCCTGGCCGGTTCGCCGGGCCGGGCCGCGCCGGGCTGGGCCGGGCTGTGCCGGGCCGGGTCGACCCCGTCCGGGGCGGGTCGACCCGGTTCGGGCCATCCGGGGGGTCTCGGGCCGGGACGGCCCGGGCCCGAAACCCCCGTTACCGAGCGGTTGGGTCAAATGCCTGTATCTTGGGCTACGGGCCTCCAAACGACTCGCCGTCAGCGGCAACGCGATCCTTGGATCGAGACGGTCGTTTTGGTATACTATACTCAAGGTGAACCTTCCTTTTCGGGAGCCTACGTGGTTAAAACTCCATAGCTAAGCGTGCTTGGCCTAGAGTAGTGATCAGGATGGGTGACCTCCTGGGAAGTTTCCGAGGGTGGGTGTGAGACAGAAAGGCCAATAAATAACAGACTAGGCGTCCGATTGACGCACCGTCTGTTTCGTTGAATTCCTCTAAGTGAGATGGATCTTTTGGCTTACTTCGCTCGAGGTTTGGATGCCGACGGGATGCGGTCGGGTTGGATCGCACCGAAATCCAACCGGGCCCCTGGAACGAAAAGGCCAATAACTCTCAGACTAGGCGTCCGATTGACGCGCCGTCTGTTGCGTTGAGTTCCTGTTGACGATACGGAACTTTTGGCATCCTCCGCCCGAGTTTTGGATGCAGATGGATAGTGGTCGGGTTGGATCGCACCGAAATCCAACCGGGCCCCTGGAACGGAAAAGCTGATATCTTTCTGACAGAACGTCCGTTTGACAAACCGTCAGCGGCGTTGGTGATCGCATTGAGAAACGGTCTCTATGAGTTTACCCTATGAGAGTTCGGGGTACAGTTGAGATACGGCCGGGTTTGGTTCGCTCACGAAACCAACCGGGCCCCTGGGGCGAAAAGGCTAATAACTCACAGACCGGGCGTCCGATTGTCGCGCCGTCTGTTGCGTTGAGACCCCTATGTCGTGGCAGTCCTTTGAGATAATTCTTCGTGGGACATTGAGATACTTGGTGTATCGACCTGTAGCTCATGGAGCGAACCCTCCCAGTGACGAGCGTGCGGAGTACGGAGACCGTGTAGCTGGCTGAGACCCGGCGACTGCTGATCGAACGACTCGGTGTGTTACAGAGGTGCGCTTGGTTGTAGCGGCACATGAGAGAGCTTGGTTGTAGAGGCAGACCCACGAAAGAGGTGCGCTTGGTTGTAGCGGCACATGGTAGCGCTTGGTTGTAGCGGCAGACCCACGACAGAGGTGCGCTTGGTTGTAGTGGCACATGGGAGCGCTTGGTTGTAGCGGCAGACCCACGACAGAGGTGCGCTTGGTTGTAGCGGCACATTGGAGCGTTTGGTTGTGGCAGCTGGCCCACAGTACTCGATGGGTGGAGTTCTTCAGCAGTCTTAGGTTAGTGAGCAGTACCTCGGAGTCGTGATAGGACCACTGTACACTCCAGATACGGAGCTCTTCAGCAGTTACGGTTTCGATAATGAAAATCCTGGTTTGAGGTGAGACTTTTGACCTTGTGTTTACCTCATGATTGAGATGGGTCACTTGCTAACTTAGGTATATGTATGGGAATATACTCGGGTAGTGGTTATCCGTTGATTTCAAAATCCTTGTGTTTCCTCATGATTGAGATGGGTTACTTGATAACTTAGGTATATGTATGGGCATATACCTAAGTAAAGGTTATCTGTTGAGATCTTATTTGTGGTTATCCTTGTTGGTTTAGTGAGACCTTGAGGGTCTCGGGGTCCCTACTGAGTATCGTTATACTCACCACTGCACGGGCTATGCCCGCATCTCGTTGTGTTGGTTGCAGACGACAGGCAGTGCTGACAGAGGCCGAGTGTTCGAGGACTGGACGGTACCTGGAGGTGGACTATACGAAGAGATGGTACCCGGAGGAGGACCTCACGACGAGACGGTACCTAGAGGTGGACGTGACGACGAGGCGGTACCCGGAGGTGGACCACTGGGCGAGACATACTCGGAGCGGACGGCGGGACCTGAGGAGCAGAGGAGCTAACTGTACCTACCCTTCAGGTGGGATTTCCAGTGGACAGCTCGGCGTAGCAGCTTTACTTTTCAGTTGTTGTTTTCCCTTTCGAGTTGTACTTTACAGTTGGGCTTGTATTTCCGGCCCCTTTTTACTTTCTGCACTTACTGTTGTACTCAGTTTTTACTTAGTGTTTACTTCTTCCGCTTGTACTCTGTGGTGCTTTTTTTCTTTTATAAAGGAAATGCCTTCCCAGTTATCTGGATTTTACGCCTTTGGTGCTAGTCGCCAGCCCCTGGCCTATGGAAGGAGGGCTTGGGGTAGTCACGGGACGGGCCCCGAGGACGGGTCGTGACAGCATAGACAACGTAACATAAGGATAAAAGGGATGGGGATGCATCATAATATATGGATATGGTATAGGTGTGACATCCATGGTGGAAACATAGAAATGGAATGAGAACTAGATCCTAAATAAGATGACGATGTAGGCATGAGTGGGAACATCCATGGAGGCTCAAGTAGAGGATGAAAAGGTACAGTAGATGGGATGTTTGCTGGAGGTTTTGGGTGTGAACATGTTTGAAGAGCAATCGATGTAGCTCTAGGATAACCCCATATTTGACCTATACTAGTAGATTAATGGGAGTTCAACTCTTGTTTATATAAATATTTCAATTTTTTTATAAAGAAGAACAACATGATAGAAAATATAATGAATAAGAAATATATTACAATTATTTTACTCACTAAGAGAACCATAGGAGCCATTCCTAGATCACACATTCATTGATAATTCTAAAATTATATCTTCCTTATACTTTTCCAATATATTCTATAATCTTAATAAGAATTAATGTTACTTTTTTAGAATTTTTTTAGAAATTCTACATATAATTTTGAATTAAAATAAGACACAAAAAATATAATAGCATGTTTTAGTATCTATAATTTAAAACCATGTTATACGTGTTTAAAAACCCGTTTTAATAACTTTTTCTAAACCTTATTTTGCAAATTGATATAAATATAATTAAATTAAATGAATAAAATAATAAAACAAATATATCTTTCTAAACTGACACCAAATAAAAGTGAATATATTAGTACCAACATGAGGAACCCACATCATGGTAAACCGAATAAACTGTGAACATATTTGTTTTCTTCTATATATTAACCACCACTACTTCAAGTTCAATATCAATTATCAAAGTTGGAAAACGTGACTCATAAAATAAAATAATTTTTCCAACACTAATGGGGAAATCAATGTTGTCAATTCTTTCCCTAGAATCATGAAAAATATTTCTTGGGTTTACTTGAATAATGAGATAGTAATTGAGTCTCGGATGATGTTTCACATATAACACTTGTTTTTTAATTGATTCAGAAATATATGGTTCATTAGTATCTGGGAAGTGATCCATTTAAATAATTATTAATCCAAAATATTCAATAAGTTTACCATGTCACATCATTGAATCAAACCATTTACATTTCATTATAGTTACTTGACCATGAGAGTAGTAAGACAATAACAATATTTTCACGCCATGTCTATAATAAGACACATTTTTATATCGAGGAATACTATATGATGCATTGTCATAACATTATATTGATTTAGTTAACATAACTCCATAATTATATGTTCTCTTATTCACTTATTTATCATTTGTAACAAATTTATGCACATTTATTATTAATGATTTGTATTCAAAAACCAAAGAATTGGGACAAAAATCCGACACTCTTAATTATTGAGAGATGAATTCAATAGGTAAACTCAATAAATGTAATATATATGAGTAAAAAAATTAAATTAATATCTAAATATTATATTAATTAATGTAATGGTTATACCTTTGATTTCCACCAAGTAGGAAACTCATTGCTATTCAAAGTATCTCTCTTCTCAAAGGAAAAATAAAACAAATCTACTTATAATTTGATTATGTTCCAAAAAAATGATAATAAATGTATAAGGTATATGTGAACTGACATAGTATGGAATAAAATATAAATATTAAAATTATTTAGTTGATATAGTAATCAAACAAACAATAGTTAAAAAGACTATACAATGTGAAATATCCCGTTCTTCAAGGATCAATATAGACAATGTATTTAACAAAGTAATTTATCTTGTTAAGGGAAGATATAGAAATGATGGATCCATTTTCCTATATTACTCATCATCACTTCTCATTATTCAATTATTTCTTGTGATTACATCCGAAAAATACATTAAACACAATTCCATACATTACTGAGCCATATAATCTCTCATAATGAAACCTTAAGGATGATTCTTCATTCACATATCAGATTTAATTGTGAACTTATTTATTTCACAAGAATACAAAAAAATATTGGGTACCCCAAGAGGTGTTTTAGTTTGAAGATTAACAGTTAAATACAGAATGCAAGTGAAAAATAAAGTAGGAAAACGTTTCTCCAAATGACATTAATTAAGGGTGCCACTTTGTACATTTTTATCAGAAATAATTGGATAAAAATATCATAAAGGTATATATAAAAATGGTTTGATAGAATCACCATCACCCTAACATTGTTGGATAAAATATTCCCTATTTCTATTGGAATAAATTCCTGAAGAAGTATGTGAAAATCATGAGTTTTTAGGGATTTTAATTTTTACTCCCTTCTATTATCTCATTTTGATATTTCTAAATAATAGCCATCACAAACCATGATATTCTCCAATATATAAAAAAATTAAAGTTTCTATAAATATTTCATCACATAGTATTCACATATGACTTTCTATTTGTTTTCACCAATACACAAGGGATGTAGTTTTGGTCAAAAACCCCAATCACAGAAGTCCTGACATGATCGTAAGTCATTATTGGTCTTCCCCTTGATATTTAGATGAATTGAAATAATAATTTAACATTTATTTTTCTCAATGTTCCTTATGTACAAAAATTATCTAAAAAAATGGTTTACCAATATGGAAACTCAAAAAATAAACATTCCATTTTCTAATTGTAAGTGGATTCGATGTCCACATTCTTCCTCTTTATAGATTTCATCAGAAATTACCCTAATGAAACTACAATGATATTTAAGTCTCATAAATCATGTATTATTTATAAAAATATAATTTTATAGTGTTTCATTCATGCCCTAACAAGAAATCATTGCAAAAAAAGGGAAATAATTTATATTCCATTGAAGGGATGCACACTTCAGAAATATTTTTTTGAAGAAGCATCTAATGGATAGAAACCCATATCCTAAACACGATTAAAATAATTTATTAACAGTTGAATGTAGATTTATATATTATTTACTAGATTAATAGTAACATATATAAGTATAATCATCAATGTGAAAAGTTTTTTATACACATACATGAAGGAATATTATAAATGTGAATAATAATTTTCCATGTACTCAGAGATGTAAGCATCCGAACAAACAAATTAAAACTATCATAGGATAGACCCAAACCAACATTACACATATCATTAAAAAAACAATGTTGTACATCAAATTTACTCCATGATAATATATATATTTAGGATGAACCAACTGTCTTGTAAATAAAAGTTTAATGAAGATTAAGGAATATCAAAAGACGAGGATAAAATTATGATTCATATAGAAACAAACATGGGATAAATGGAAATAATAATTTCCAAAAAAACATCACCACATATTCAATGAATATTATTATAAAAAATCCAAATAATTTTTAAATTCCATTAAATGTAAATAAATAGCGAATATAAATATTAGTAGAATTAATAATCAATAATAACCTTATGATGAACATAAGTAACTAAAAATAATAATAAACCATCAGATGATGTGAAATACCTTAGATTAAATGAGGACATATTAAGAGAATATCTCATAATAAAGTTTCATAATATGGATCACAGGTAAGTACCAAATGATCTAAGTTTTGGAATTAATAAATATCTTTTAGATCATCCTGTCCATGTGCTATATTTCTATGGGGGTACCATGTTTTCATAGTTCATTTTATATGGTATTTATATATAAGTGGGGTCTAGTTTCAAGGGGGAACTGTGTCTATATTGTTAAATTTCTATGGGAGAACCAAATCCCAAAATTATTTTGTCTATTAGAGCGTCATCTCCTAATAATAGTCCACAGAATAATTTAAATCACGTCGAACCTAATTTCACATAGAAGAAAAAAGAAGTATCTATCATATGTTCCAACCATAGTATTCATGTTCCTCCCATAAATATTTATTTATAATCACATGATATATAATAACCCCTTAAAATAGTAATAAAACAAAAAATTTACTTAATTAATTAATTACATATTCAGTTAATATATTTTACTAAAAAAATATATTTGATTAATATAAAAGTTTTGGATACGAAAATTAAAAGAACAAAGACACACACACAGAGATATATAAAAATATATATTATATTATAATCACATTTTTTATAAAAAAATAAAAAAACTAATATAAACGAATCTTTTTTGAAATAATCAAAAAGAATCATGAACTAACAATATCTTAGTTATGGTTTTATACATAGATAAGAATAAAAAAATCAACAAAAGAGAAGAAGGATTAGAAGCACACTAATATAATGTTGAAGAAGATCAAAATAAAAACACCCTAAATAAGGGAAGAATACTTATGAAGAAGAGAGGTTTCTCCTCACTCTAGTGACAGAGTAAGGGATCAGGGGTGAGGTGGAGGATAAGGGTTATGTAAAGAATCTATACCGACATCTTTTTTATAAACTGCTGATATAGGGAGGGATATACCAATGGTTTGTAAAAACTATTTTTACAATATTATATATACCAATGGTTTGTACAAAAGATTGGTATAAATATAAACCAAGAACTCTATACCGATTTTTTATATAAGATGTTGGAATAGATGTGTGGGGATAACCCCATTATCTAGTAGTGTATACTGATATTATTAAATAAAGATAAGTGGTTGAATAATTTTCATGATGGGACACATAGAACACTAATTTTATTTGTGAGTACTCATAGGCATATGAAGATTCATCTCATGTAGTTTTTAATTTGTAATATCCATGATGGGAGATTACGAGAATAGACCTACTAGTAATAATTTTTTATGTTTTTGTTTCATTATAAATTCCTATCTACAAGAATGTGTAATGGTAATTAGACATTAAGATTATTATTGACTGAGGTCTTGACTCATGTACATAGATTGGTTGAAGAAAACATTGATGTAATATGTTCATTATGAGGTAGGTTACATTGAGTATATCATGATTGACATGTTTTTAATTGATCATTCAAGAAAGATTTGTCTCTACCATGTTTATGGACATTTGTATATCATCTATTTGATTGGAAACTAACTATCAGGTTAAATTCCATGTAAATGGTGTATAAACAAGTTTATTTCAGATATTAAAAGAAATATGTATCGAGAACATAGGCTGATGATATAGTTGTGAAACCTAATTGATGATAAATTATGAAAAATAGATTATATTACACAGTGAACATACCTATGTGGTTTTTGTTGTTGTGACATTAAGTTCATTATCTTAGTCACCTTAACCCATTACTATATAGTAATAATGTAATTTAGGAAATCCCTCCTAATTCTAATAAGAAAGATTCATAGAGCGTTATAAACTAAGTGTTTCTATTGATCATGATTAAATTCTATTTGAATTTAATTTTTTGAATAAGTATTATTATGAGGAGAAATGAATAATTTTATTTATTTTTTTATTATAAATATTTATAGATGAATAAAATATTTAATATTTATTCAGGTGTTCAATAAATACTAGAGTAGTTTTAACAGATCAAGACCGCGTCCGGTGGAAAATATTAATTAAAAATTCGATTATATAATATTTGTTATAGAGCAATTTGGAGCATGTCATAAAAAAGTAATATTATTACTATGATTATGTGTCATGGGGTTTGTTGAGAATACAATATTTTTGTAAGGGTTGGTATGAAATTAAATATTTTTTTATTAACCTGAACACTGTCTTTATAAATAGATTTTTATGTCTATTGTGTAGCGTGGGAAAAATAGAGAGAATCATTGCAGACATATAAATTCACTCCTGACACTGCTTTCTCTCTCCCTCGTAAGAATTAGAAATACAAGAGAGAGTTATTCAAGGCCAATGGATGAGAGATAAAGAAAAAAAGTTCAAGATAATCAATTCTATATGCTGGCACCTTTGATTATAGCATCATACAGGTCAAAGGATCACATGTAGATCACCACTAGAGGGATTATACCCTTGGATCCTCACATATAAATTAATGCAATCAGAAAATTGACTTTCATAAGATAAACTTCGTCAATAAAGAAATGATCCTATGATGAGGTATTTATTTTCATTAGATCTAAATAAATTAATTAAAAATTAACACGAAACATACTCACTTGGGGTTTGGGGGAACTCAATATTAAAATAAATTTTAATATATCACCCACCACCTCATGCTTCTACTTCACCGAAAACCAACATAGAGTATGTATAAAATGTCCTATAACTTTATCAATGAAATTTTAGGTCATATATAAATGTTTTATATTTAGTAATGTAATATTATATAATTTGCAGACACTATTTCATATATCCAATTTTTTTGTTATATTAATTTGAACATTACATATAGTGAATAAATATGGAGAAAATAATTTAAAATATTAAAGTGTGAAAAAAATATAAATCAAGATAACAATAATATGAAAATTTTGATATGCCCAATACACTAGAATAACTATACTCATGAACAACACTGGAGAAGTGAAAAATATTAGCATAACAATATTCACCTTGGAAATGAATATATATATATATAACCTTAAGAGAAAATATAAGTGAATGTTGAATGAATAAAATATTAGGTAGTTATTAATATTTTGGAAGTGATATGATTGTTAATAATATGTGTGTTGTAATAGTAATATTATGGTTGGAATAGTAATCCAACCATTATAAATAACAACCTAACCATTAAAATTGTATCCTCTCTAGTGGGAATATAAAATAATATTTTTTATCTTATAAAATGAAAATATGACATATTTATATTATGATGCAATAAAATAAATTTTTTAAAAATGATAAAATAAGTTTTTTTATTTTTTTAAAACATAAATGTTTTATAATAATTTTTATTAAAAATTTAATTTAATAAAAGAAAATTTAAGTTCATAAAATGTTTTTTCTGAATTAATATTAAGTTATATTATAATGAAAATATAATTTTATGAGACCATATGAAAATTTTCAAATGGTTAGAAAATTGATCATAATATTAAAATTGGGTTTTTTTAAAAGTAATGATTTGATTAAAAATTAATTTTATCATATCCTTAAAATTATTTTCAAAAACTGGATTTAATTTTTATAATCTACTTTTTGGAAATTTCTTGTTGATAATTTTGGATTGTTTTCTAAAATAGTTGAATTTTTGGTGAATTGTCAAACACAGTAAAACACCATATATATAATTAAAAGTTAAACATATGATTTATTACATATGGGATGATATAAGAACCCATTATTTCTAAATCAAATGAAACATTTACTATATATGGTCACAATATTCATCACTATTGATAGCATGGATCCAAAATAATATAGTGAATATAATTTTCAAAAACAACCCTCTCCACCCCTTGTAAATACCACCCCTAGCAACCCCTTATACTCAAACATTATAAGACTTTTAGCTTACCCAATCATTAACCAAATATCTTATAATATTTTCCCTACTTCCCAAGATTCATTGTTCTTACAGAAGGACGATTCTAAGTAGCCTTTAGGGGTTTCCTAAGTGGAGACATCTAGTGGAAGTAGTAAACTGTCAACTGAACCTTTTTCAATTAAAGTCTTATTCTACCACCCCAAATGTTTTTATCTATATAGAAATAATTATATGAATATCCCAAATATACTGATATGATATTTTCATATTGGAATGTTTATATTATACCCTTTATTAAATTGATTCTAAAATAAAATCATTAGTTCACCGACTCCATGAACAATGTACTTCATTTTTTCCACCCCCTTCAAGGATGATTATAGAAATAATATTAAGGATAATTTTGATTATATTAAGTATATTATATCTTATTTCATGATTTGTAATATATTAATTGTCGTTTAATTAAATAAAATTAATCCAGTTCATGATGGTTGGTAAAACCACCTAAATAAACTAACTATATAATGATAACAATTATACTAAATGAATCATCCATATGTAGGAATAAAATTCAATATTAATTACCATTTAAATTTATATAAGTAAATAAATATAATTTCATTTCACTTCGAGATTGGTAGTCCCATTTGAATTTAAAAATCAATAATTATCCACAAATGATATGACATTCGAAGAGTGAAATGAACATTGTAAGAATGAAAAATTAAACATTTTATCTCATTTAAATGGTTTTAAATGAACATAATATATTTATAGTAAATAAAATATATATTTATAATGTTTTTAATTAATTAATTATGAATCTAATTTGATTATATCTGGATTTAAGTTCAAGTGAAATACAAAAATGAAAAAAGATAAAGGATCTCTCTAAACCACCCTATCTTCTTTGCATGATACCAATTCTCTCTAAAAATAACTCTATGTATATATTTTATGTCATTTAATTCTTATAAATTCTTTATATATGTATCTTATATATATATATATATCCTTATCTTATTATACCTTCCTTTTATTAGGTTATACATGCCTTAAGTTCATTTTTCAACGCCTTCATTAAAATAAAACCTGATTAAGAGGAGATTTTATCTCTCTTAATCAGTTTATGTAATAATATTTTAAAGTATCTACTTAAATTCATGATTTCGTCAAATAAAGGAATATATTATAGATAACCATTCTAGTTTAACTCATGTTTTACAAAGAAAATTCCACATTCATTCTTACTTGAAATTTCATTAACTAATTCTTTAAAACACCAACTTATAACTTCATTTTTCTACCGAATAATAAAACCATTATCATTAATTTTTTTAAAATATACTTAATTTTTTGTAGATATGATTACTTATTTAGAAATGGACATCCAAAATTTTTAGTTCATTCTTATATTTGGTATCTTTTTGAAATATCCTTTTGATTATATTATGAGGTAGGATAATGTTTCCCATTTCACTGAAGGGATATTTCTTATGATTATTCCCTATACATAATTCTATTATGGGAAAAAATATGGATGTACATGTTATGATGGGTGAAATCAAATTGTGATCAAATACATTGGTTAATTTTTATGTCTCCTGAGAAGATATGTATGGGATTAGGGAGTAAATCTAATCCATGATGGGACTCTGTCAAACATGTAATGTTACCATGGAAATTATCCCTAACTTATGCTTATGTCAGGTTTTATATTGTTTCTACATTACTATGTTTCTATGATATTATTATTCTCTAATGATTATTTCCCAAGCCCATATTTTTATTCATGGTCAATTTTTATGATATCATTTTTTTCTTTTGAATCATATTTTATTTTTCATCATCATGATTATTCCATTATTAGTATTTATAGATAACACATTTGGTTATGAATTCCATATTTTATCCTATGTAGATTTAGGATCTCATTATGGATATTAAAATAAAGGCTTTTATTTTAGTTATAATTTGATGTATTGTGAACATAGTCTTCTAAATACACTATTCCTCTAGATATTTTAGTTGTATTTATTAGATATTTATTGTAAAATTAATGTTTTATTATATGTATTGGCCTTGGGTCACTATAATTGGTATCAGAGAAAGGATTAGTTATTTTTTGGAAATAGTACTGTAATAATGTAGTGAGAAACATAAGGATAAGTGTACGTATAAGTAGATATACTATTTTTTTTGAAAATTATAGAGAATGTTGTTTTTATGAAATTACATACCTGTATGGATACTTTAAATGGATGTGGCTATAGAAATATAATAACCTAGGAGTAATAACACTAAAAGGAATCATTAAGTATTAAATAAACTTGTACTTGTTACATGACATAGAATCATTTCCACACACCTATATTTTACATTCCTAATGGGATATTCTTTAGCTATTTGAAAAACTCATTATGAAACATTATAAAGAAATAGATTAGATTTTTTGGTTAAAAACCTTAGAGTAAAATTACCATGGATAACCTAGATTGATACCTAGAGCCTCTTAAGATATAATGAACATTTAATTTATATTTTATTCCTTTTATGATCATAGTTTCCCTTTAATATGAGTTTTCATTTAAATTATTTTTATTCTTAATTTTATTATCCCTTTTTAGTTAATATTGGGAAATTTGAGAAACCATTCAAATAACCAATCTGATAATCAATTTGATGATTTCCCAAATGAGATGCATAACCTGATGGGAACATGGTCTAATAATTTCATGGAAGTTGTATCTCAACTGACACAGGATATGAATAATAAATTGAACTATGTGGAATTACCTCATTCTCATAAGAAAGATAACGTTGTAATCAAGTCCATCATGTTACAAAGTCCAACTACATTAAGTGGATGTTCTTCTCATCTAATTAGAGAATGATGGATAAAATCCATTGAGAATATAGTCTTTATCCTTAAATTCTAAAATCAGGATAAACTAAAATTGGTTGTTTGTCACCTATATAGAGAAATTGACATATGGTGGAAATTTACCAAGATCAAAAAGTCCAATGAGGAAATTGATTGCATGTAATTTTGAAGGGTTTAATAAAATATTTTTCAATAAATATTTTCCATGAGTTATCAAATATAATATGGTGTTGGGATTACTTTTATTGAATAAAAAGGAAGATATTCATATCAATATGTATGAGGAAAACTTCAAAAGGATTTTATGGTGCACTTCTGGATTTGATGTCAACATTAAATGTAAGGAAGATTTCTTATTTAGTGGATTAAATCCAAGTCAATGAAAACTAATAGACATTAAATGAATTGATATTTATGAAGATATTGTATGTTGTTACCTTAAGGATAAGACAAATAATGGTGTCTCACATTGTTCTTGTCAGGTTTGAGATAGAAATCATAAGATGGTGTTTTATTTGGGTGGATCGATAGATAAATCCCATGTATGAAAGAAAAACCAACTATCTACATGTAAAAAATATGAAAATAAGTATCCTAAAAACAATATCAAGGGAATAAGGAGATTATTTATGTGTGGAGATGTAGGGACTCAAGATATTAAAGTTCTAAGGTAGTTAAAAAATACTAATTATGCAATGGAATAATAGGAGGCTTCTATCAACACTCTGTCTATAGTCCAATGTTTGAATTACATTTATCATGAGAATTTTGTATTCCAATTTAAAAAATCCTAGGGCATTTGAATTTAATAAAAAATAATAACCTCTAAGGCCTAGAGTGTAAGGAAATTCATATTATATCACTATTTTTGTGGTTGATCAAAAAATAATTTTGTGAAAGGAAAATAAGTTTTTTAATCAAGAATAATGAACATTATATTTTATTCTTATTATACACACTGTTACATATATTACAAGTTTAATATAACTATTCAAACACTAGCTCAAAACATGGGTCTTGAGCTATATATAAGAATGAAAAATGGATATCTTATTCAATCATAACAATATAACTCATCCCCAGTCAATGTTTCTAGAATTATCCTCCTAATAAATAACTTTAAGAATTCTTTGGAGGAATTTTATGCTATATTAGGCAAATATTATTTGTCCTTATATAATTAAAACATCAACTATCATGAGATGGATATTATTATTCACACCTTGAGTTATCCTCCAACTCATTTTATTTGTAAGGAGGAGAATGATTCTCTTTTGGAATTTTCTTCTCATGATTTGATATTATTTCCTTATGATAAATCTTATCTATCTAAAAGTATTTAGAGAAAGGTGAGAATCAAGATCTAATACATTCCAATTATGAGATACTATACCGATGTGTTCCTAGAAGAGTTTCATGGTCTTCCTCTTGACCAAGGGGTATATTTTTTAATTGAACATATACATAGACCCCTTCCCATATCCCAGAATCATTAAATAATATCTTTAATTGAGTTGGTAGAACAGAAGAAGCTATAATACGATAATTGGAATAAGGATTTTATGTGTATAAGTGCCTCTCTATTGTGTCTATTGGTTATATTAGTCAAAAAGAAGGATGGGTTAATGTACTAATGCATTTAATATTTTAAACATTACTGTGTCATGATAAAAAAAATATGTATTACTTTCCATGGATTTATTTCTTCTTTGATCAACTATGTTGGTCCTGGTACTTCTTTTAGGTGGAGCTTTAGTCGGGATATCATCGATTAAAGGTGATGATGGAGGATATTACCAATATATCCTTTCATAAAATATCATGAAAATATGTGTTCATAGTGATGCCCTTGTACTCACTAATGATATAAAATCATCATGTACTTAATGAACAATGCCTTTAGATGTTACCTTCAATTTTTTTGGTAGTCTCTATTGATGATATTATGAAATACATCAAAAGCATGGAGGATTATTGGAAGTATTTTAATAAAATGATAATGATATTTTGAGAGGATAAAATATAGAAAAATTATAATAAATATGATATTTTGATTTATTAAGGATCACACTTTGGGAATGTTATCACCAATAATCAGATATATTTGGGCCCTTCTAATAAAAAATTGATTGAGGAGTGGACCAAAAAAACATCTGTAATATATATCCATAGTTTCCTCGGACTATATGGGCATTATCGATGATTTTTGAGAAAATTATATTTATTTTAAAACCCTCTCACTAATATAAATTTTATGGGAGTAATGTTTTTATGTAACAATGAATGTGAAGGCAGATTCGTGGAATTGAAATAAATGATTATCACTATATCTGTATGTATTTTAACTTCATGAGGGGAACTATTTGTGGTATATGATAATTCATTAAAAATAATATTTATGCTATGTATTGATGAAAGTTAAATAAGTGATAACCTATTCCTCAAATTATATGAAATATCATGAGTAGATTTGTCCAATGGATGATTTAGAATTGGCTATAGCGATCTTCACATTGAATCTCTGGCAGTATTATCTCAATAGAGAGAAGTGTGAAATATATATAGATCATAAGAGTTTCATGTATATATTAACATATAATATGAATTATATGCACAAGAAAATAAGGTTATTGATGGTTAAGGATTTTGACTACTCAATCCACTACAATCTAGAGAAAGTAAATAAAGTGACATATTCTCTAAGTAGAAAGGATCCTACAACTACATCAATAAGGAGAATTAAAAAGGATCCAATATTCTTAGAACATAAAAGTATGTATATGGGAATCATAATGGAAGGAACATCACCATTCCATCTAGAGAAGACAATGGATGGTCAAAGAGATAAAGTGGAACTATAGAAGAAAGATGAATCCATAAGAAAAGGGAAATAATTAGAGTTCTAAATTGATGAAGTTAGAGATGTAATATTTAGATTATGAATATGTGCACCATAATATCCTATAATACAAAAGGATCTACTAAATGATGCACATAACATAACCTTATCCTTCCACATAGGCATAATAAATATGTTTCAAGATCTATAGGAGCACAATTAGTGGGATATTATTAATAATTGGATTATATAATATACATCAGAGTTTTTACTATTATAGTAAGTGAGGAAATAATGTTAATATTCCAAGGGATAATGAAACAATTACCAATGAATATATATAAATAGGAAAACATCACCATGTAATTTTCCACTAGCCTTATAAATACATCCATAGGTGATAATGTCATATGGGATTTGTTGGATCATCTTACAGAGACTACCCACTACATTGAAAATCGAGAATACTTGTCTCTCAATAAAAATTTAAGGATATACATCATATAAGAAGTGAGGCTATATAAAAAACCTCTAACAGTTGTATTTGATTGAGATCTGAGATTTATCTCTATGTTCTCAAAAACCATAAAACACAATCTAAAAACTAAGTTGAATTTCAGTTTGTCTTATCCACCCAAAATGATGACCAATATGATTGGACTATATAGAAACATGAGGACTTTTTGAGATCATGATCGATGAAATTTAATGTAAGATGAGATCTATATCTTCCTCTGGATGAGTTCTTGTACAATAATAACTTTCACGTAATCATCTAAATGGATCTATATTAATCCATTTATGGGAAGAGATTTATATAAAAGATTTCCAAGGATGAAGTTGGTGAAATCAAGTTAATGTGACCTAAAATGGTTGAAAAAATGATATAAATTTTCAACAGCATTTGGTGGTACCTCAAGGCTTCTCAAATTCAACTAAATTTCTATACTAACAATTATTTATTAGACCATGAGATTGAGTTTGAAGATAATGTTTTCCTTTTCATATCTCCATGAAATAGATTAATGATATTTGTAAATTTGGGAATGTAATGTTCTAGGTACATTGACCCCTTTGAGATTCTCGCAAGCATCAAATTTTTGGTCTATCAAATAGAAATCTTACCAACCATATCTCAAGTATATGTCATGTTTGGCATATCTCTATTGCGGTGTTATATAATAAATCAGTCAAATTTCATAAATTCATGTGTGTTAAATTTATAAAATTATTTATCTTATGATGGGAAGCTGATAAAAATCATGGATTATAGAGATAATGTTATATGCAATAAAAAAATTCCCCTAGTAAAATTATTATGGAATAACCATAAGTATAAGGAGGAGAAATGGTAACTAGAAGAAAAAATGAAGTACAAGAATCCTCACTTATTTTCACCCTATTATGTAAAATGAAAATTCTTGGTTGAAATTTCATAAGATGGGAAGAATATAATGACCAAGAATTTGGTCAATGAGATTTCACTTCTTATAAAAATGTTTCATATTTAGTAAATCAATATTGTATAATGCACACAAATCAAGTGATAGAACCAAAAAAATATTATATTAATTTTGACATTATATAAAAATATTAAATATGGATATAAGAATTAAAAATATGATAATTGGATAAAATAGGGAAAACTATATAATTATAATATGATAATTTTGATATGTTCGATCCACCGGAATAATTGAACCCATGAAAAATATTATAGAAAAGATTAAAAATACTTTCAATAAAATATTCTTGATAAAAATAAAAATATATATGTACTTGAGATAATAAAAAATTTAATGAAGAATGAATGAAAATGACGTAGTTATAAAAACTATATAACCCATATGACCATTACAAATCAGACTATTAGAAATGTAGTCTGACCATTAGAATAGTAATTTGACCATTAGAATAGTAATCTAATGGTTATGAATAGTAACATAAATATTATAATATTATACTCACCTATGGGATAATAAATTAATATTTTTTTATCTTAAAAATTAAAAATATGAAAAATTTATATCATCATCAAAGTAAATTCATTTTTTTAAAAATGATAACATATGTGTTTGTATTTTTTTTAAAACATAAATATTATATTGGCCATTTTATGACAACTATAATGAATTAAAATAAATATTAGTTTTATAAAATGGGTTTATAAAATAATTCTATGTCTTTTTATAATGATAAATTAATTTAATGAGTCCATAAGTAATTTTTTAATGGGTCATAAAATAGATCATACTATGAAAATTTATATATCACAATAAATTTACCATATTTAGAAAATAATTTTCTGAAAAATTATTTAATTTTTTTAACACATCTTTTGAAAAATATATACGTATAATTTTTTTTTCTAAAATAGTTTTTTTGTGATTTGTGAAATATGAAAAAACTCCATATCTGACAATAAAAGTTAAATAAATGATTTGTTGAAAATGAGATTATGTAAGAACCCATTATTTTAAAATCACCTGCACAATTTACTATATATGTTCACAATATTCATCACTATTGATAGTCATGAGACAAAATAATAAACTAATGAATATAGTATTAAAAAGAACCCCCTCCCCCCATATAAATACCACCCTCCCTAAACCTTCTCCTAACACCTTATAAGCCTTTGAGATTTCAAAAAATATACAAACCTATCCCCTCATATCTCAAAACACTTTTTTAGAAACCATTATTTCACTAAATACCATTCCAAGGATCCTTAAGTAGTAACCAAAGAGGAGACCACCAATGGATGAGGTAAACACTCAACTAATCCACTTTCAATTTTATTCCACGTATAAAACCCCCATATTTCGTTGACACGTCTATAAATTTTAACATAATTATATTAAATATAATAATATTTTATTATCATGGTGGGATATCTAACTCACACCCTCCCTTCAAGAGATTCTAAAACTAAAAGACTGGTTGACCACCTCTAGGAACAACATACTATATTTTTTATCCACCGCTTTCAAATATAGTTATATAAATAATATTTTAGCTAATTATTATGATTATATATATATTATA
This sequence comes from Viscum album, assembly GCA_963277665.1. Lineage (NCBI taxonomy): Eukaryota > Viridiplantae > Streptophyta > Magnoliopsida > Santalales > Viscaceae > Viscum > Viscum album. Next base: position 176,151,472 of record OY728120.1, read on the forward strand.
ATATAATTAATGTTTTAGAGTATATTATTAATCATTTAATAAAATAAAGTTAATCTAGTTCATGATGGTTTGTAAAACCACCTAAATGAACTAACCATATAATGATAATGTTTATAGTAAATGAACCATAATTATATAGGACATAATATAGATATTTTGGACCATTTAAATTTATAAAAAGACAAGAATAAATTTTTATTTCACTTCATAGTTTTATTATCATTATATAAGAAAATCAATAATTATCTATAAGTGATCCGACCATGGAACAATGAATGGAACACCCTATGAACAATGAAATTAATCTGTATATATCATTGAAATGATTGTATTTTAAAATAATATAATTATATTTAATAAAATATAGTTGGAAAAGGTTCTGAATTATTTAATTAATGAATCTAATTTTATTATTTAGGATGCTTATTATATGTACCGAACTAATCTGGACACAAGGTAAGGGATCTCTCCGAACCACATTATTTTATTTATGTTATGACCTTTTTCTCTATAACTCACATTCTATATGTATATTTTTTTATTTAATTCTTACAAAATTGAGTTTATATTCCTATTAAATATATAACTATCTTGTTTTACTTTCGTTTGATGGGCTACACATTCCTTAAGTTAATTTTAGAATTCCTTCTTTAAAATAAAACTCGATAAAAGAGAAATTTTCTATCCCTTAATTAATTTATATAGTAATCTTTTAATTTATATGTTACTAATCATGATTTCAATAAATATAGAAATATTTTATGAACAAATTTTTTGGATTACCTATGATTTTCAAGAAAATTCTACATTTTTATTACATCAAATGCATTTAACCAATTCCTTAAAACACTATATCAAATGTTCATTTCTCTAACAGATTTTCTTCCATTTCACATGATTTTTTTTAAATAAATACCACTATTATGAAATATGATTATTTATATAGATATGAAAATCCAAAATATTTAATTCCTTATTCAAGTTGGAATTTTTATAAGAAATCATTTAATTAAGATATGAGGAAAGATTATGTAGCCCATTTATTTCCATGGGTATTTCTTATACTTATTTATAATCTTTGATTCACTAATGTGGCACACATATGCATGTAAATGTTAATTGGGTGTTCAAACCTAGTTATCTAATTAATTGGGTAATGTTTATGTCTCGTGAGATGATATGTATAAGATTTGGGATTATACTTTACCCATGATGGGACTCTGTCTACCATGGGATGTTGTAATGGCAGTTGGCCTTGAATTATGCTTATGCCATGTTATATGGTGCTGCCACATTACTTTTTTTCTATGATATTATGATTTTATGTTCCTTATTTCAGGATCCCATATTATTATTCATGTTAATTTTATTTCAGGATTTCATGTAATGCCTTCTGACCCATATGTTCAGATTATTCATCATTTTTATTCCCTTACTGGGATTTATAGCTCCCCATTTTGTTAATGTATTACCCAGGTTACCCTATATAATTTTATGATCTCAAAGGGATTTAGGACAATATTTTGGAGAATAAAATAAAGTAATTTTAGTTAAGTTTTACTTTGATTTATTATGAACTCAGTCTTCCAAAGATAATATTCCTTGTGGTATTTTGGTTGTATTAATTAGATATATATGTTAAAAATCATGTTATATTTTGTGTAAGAGACTTTGTTAACTATAGAGTAGAACATTTAATTTTTTATTTTTTTTAGATTATTTTTGTAGGATTTATGTTAATATTATAGTAGGGTGCTTTATGCATTCACTTTAGTGCACATCAATCCTCCAAGATATGGTAAACTCCTTCATAAAGTGTATAACTTAAAATAGACATAAATTTTGATTTATATTCCCATTTAGGATCCACGAGAAATCAAATTGAGGTTAACGGAATGATGTAACCCACTATTCTGAGTATATCTATAACTATATATTTTTCAGAGACAAAATGCATTTTTTTATTTAATAATCCATTTGTTTCTTCATTTAATATTTTTTCAAAAATGGTTGGGATCCATGGTCTACTACAGGTAGGATGTTATCATTACCACATCATCAGAATGGGAACATTTTTTAAGAATATCTTCCATTTAGTGAATTAATAATCAAAATAAGTGGTTATCATTACCATGTTATTAGATTGGAAAATGATTATTTTGGATCCCCACCCCTCAGTGAATCCATAGTCAAAATAATAGGTTCTTTTGGGGGTATGTTCTTTAAATAGTGTTTTTACTATATACCCTTTTTATTTATTTATTAAATTAGAGAACGAGTTGTCACCCTAACTCATTATTTATGCTATTTGTGATTAAATATTATTTATTAAATAATAATCATAAATTATTACTAAGTATTTATATATTTTAAATTATAATAAATAATTATTAATTATGACATTTTATACTAATTAATTATACCACTAATTAAATATTAACTATATTATTAGATATGTATTAATAAATTTACTAATTATATTCATTAAATGTGATCATTAATTATAATAAATATTTATAATGATTTATTTTTTTACTAATCATAATCCTTAATTATAATCATAAAGTTTAATTACTAACTATTAACTATATTAATAATTTATTAATAATTTTTTCTAAATAATACATTATAAATTATTTTTTTGAATATTAATAATTATTAATTAATAACTAGTCTATATTATTATATTATTAATAAGATTAATTAATTATTAATAAATCGTAGTTATTTTTTATTGACTATTAATATTTTTACATTATTTATTCTTATTATAATAAATATATAATTGTTATTTATATTATTAACCATGTGTTTTGAATTATTTATTTTGTAAATAATATATTATTACAATTATTTTAACAAATTGAAGAAAAAATCCCGCATGGGATATATTTAAATGATGTCAAGCACAAATCCCTTTGAGAAGGTTGACATGGATGATATTTTCAGATAAATTTGTTGACTATATTAACAAATGTCATTTTCAATAAGAAAATGTATCAAATATATTGTTTGCATATATATATAATATAACTTGTTTGAATGAGGTTCACGGAAGAAAGAACCCATATTGGTAAATACTGTTTACACTACATGATTTTAAGTTATTTTCCAAAAACCTATTAAAAAATATTTGAATGGAATGATGGTTGTTATAAATTTTTATTTTTTTCATAAAATTATTAACTTTTTCATTTTTTGTGAAATTATAAAAATGTTAATGACCCTCTAATTTAGATAGGTGAGGATTGTAATAGTTTTTCATTGCATATATGATGAAAAATATATTTCTTCAGATATATTATTAGTTCATTTCATGTATCTTAGTAACATAATCATTATCAAATTAGTGTAAAAAAATTGACTGGAGAATGGTTTATGTTAGATTCAAATTTATTCTAGATTTTTTTTCATAATATTTCACCAATGATAGTTTTTTTGTTAAATTATGCTGATGTAGATTTAAAATGTCCTTGATATCGAGTATTTTAGAATTTCAAGCTTGTGTTTTGGTTATATCCTAAAGTTGTGGATGTTTGGGGGTATCGATGGAAGGATATGTTTTCTTTATTCTTATTCTTATGTTAGCAATGTTAATTTAATATTTTATCTCACAATAATTTTTTTAGTCATAATTATTTTATCTGAATGGTTAAAAAAATGTCAAGGATAATTTGGGTCAGAATTATTAGATTCAAATAGGTTTTAATATAATTCATTTTTTGGGGATATCAAGATATGTTATTGTTTGAGTTATTTCAGGAGAAGGTTTTATGGTTGCAAAAATTTATTTGTTTCACATTAAAATAAACATTCATAAAATTAATGTGAACACTTATCATGTGCGTGGGAGTTATAATAATGATTTTACACCAGTTGATCAATATCCATAGTTTACCATGACTTATTTCATTTCATGTTTTGGCATTTCATATAATGTTCAAGATATCTTGGATAAAGATTCATTTTTAGTGATTATGTTGTGTGTCTGAATAATTTTTATGAATTAAAATGTAGACTACTGATATTGTTTTAATGCTCCAAATTTTTTGGTCAATTTATCTTATTTCATGTATTTAATTTTGGTAGTTATTCACTGATTGAACTATTTTCAAGATTTTAGTATTAATTGTATTTTAGGGAATTTAATTCAACAAGTGATTCACTGGAAAAGGCAGACCTTTTTTGGTTTTAATATTTTTTATGGAGATTCTTTAAATGGTGGTTATTGATGGAGGGGGATGTTTTTTGTGGTGATTATAGTCACTTATTATTGGTGATTTTAATGTGGTATTCATGATATTGATATACTATTGAGATTTGTTTGCTAATTTTTTGATTGTATCTTTGAATTATATATCCTTGTTGGTATATAATAATGGTTTCCAAGGAGTTTTTTGATCAGCATCTTATTCCATTAATGCTTTCTAGGTGTTTCATGGATTTATATTATTTTGGATGTGATTTCCTTAGGTCATTGTCGGTTTCTTTTTAGATAATTTTGTAAGTGATATTTAATATGGTATAATTGTTTTTCATTTATATGTTGGGTTTTATTATACTGATTAACAAAATAGAATTTCAAAAATTAATCAAAATTTTATATAAAACATTTGGACTTAATAAGAATGAAAATATTTGGTAACTTTATAAAATTATCACATTATTTTTTTCGCTAAGAAATATGGATTATAAATGTAAACTTTATATCATTAATTATAAATTAGTTTACATAATATCCACCATTCTAATTACATTAATTTTCTAGATTATAATTAACATTAATTATATTGTTTCATATTCAACATATTAAAATTTTGGCTATGAATAAGGAAATTTTATTTCAAATCAATAATAGAACAAAACATACCCACATAACACAAGATCTCATCAAATACTCCAAAAAAGTATCATATGCTTAAACTACTCACCCATTTGAGAATGGTAAATAATGATAATCATTAAAAATGTCTCCAAATCCTACAAAAATATGTTTAAAAAAAAGTAAATGTAAACCTGGGATCACTATAAAAATAATAGAGGTTTGATCTACATTCCCCTTAAACTTATTCTTTCACATATTTATTTTATAAATATCCAACTGAATTACTCTCATAAATTTGTATAAAATGAGTTTATTTCGTGATACTATCCATAACTACCTAAGTAAAATCTTGGAAGTATATTATTATTTATATAGTAGAATATTCAATGGTTACAACATTCATATCGATCATTGATCCTCCACATTTACCTTTTGATTCGAAAGGTATCTTAAGGAAGAGTCAATAATTTCTTTTTCCATACTAGACCCTTAGAATCATAATTTAAAATCATATTACATATTTTTAGCACTTAGTTGAAATGGATAGTTCAAAAAATGTGATTTCATTAACACTTCCTCTCATAGATAAGATAAACCAACTAAATAATTTTGAAAATGTAATATAAAATAAGAGACTTTAGCCCTCCCATCCAAGCACTTCCCTCCTTTTAAGTAATTACTTATAGAATTTTTTTATTTAAATAGTAAAGTCTCCCTTAAAAAATAAAACGTTTAATCATTATTTTTATGGCTGAAAATACATTTAAATTAGTATGATTAATGAAATCTAATTGAATTTACACTTGTATACTCATAAGTTTCTACCCATCCTTAGCTTTATGATCCACCTTCATACGTGAATTACAACTTTGGGAGTCAAATAAAATATTTACATTTCCTATTGTATAAAATAGGTTAAGATCAAGGTATATTATATCCATCCATATTGTTATAAATTCTAATAAAACTATGATGGACAAAGTTCAAACTCTTGTGATCTGCATTCACTATAAATTTCTCATTGAATATATAATGATGCAAAAAAATTTAATTAATGTACTAATACTGCAATATCAAATCCATTAATTGGGTAATTATATTCATGTTATCTCAAATAACATAAAAAAATCATGACCAAATTATTATCATATACCACAATACATCCAAATATATTTCTGGTGGAATTAAAAAAAATTAAACTACCATTTTGTGGCCTAAAAAAATTATAATGTGTACTGAAATTAGTCTGTTATTTATTCTCTCAAAATAACTACAATATTTTTGATTCCATTAGAATATAATATAATTTTTATCAAAGCCATCATAAATGAATTTTCTCATATGGATTCTCAAATAAAGTATATATAATATCTGAGTAGTCCCAAAAACTATACAATTCAAATGAATTCATGAATGCTTCACATGGAGAAAAATTACTACCCTCTCTGGGTTTATAAATATAATGACCCATAACATTTCAAGTCGGTAGAATCATGAATTTATCTTGACTACAATAGAATTTTATCAACTGGGAATTTAAAATTTAGAATATAGAGGATAAGAGAGGATATTTGGACATGTTTGGAATGATAAACCTAATATTTTAGAGGTGTAGCAATTGATGATAAAGAACCAAAAGGTGTTGTCTATTTTTAAAATATTATAATCTGTTAAATGGGAAGTAGAATGTTACCATAATATGGATTTTTAGGTGAAACTAGAAGTCCAGTGGGGGTAGGGTGACATTATACGTAGAATCAGGCCATTAGAATCCTTATCTCAAGATTCCTTGAATTCGATTGCCCATTGGAACTTTGACGAGGGGATACTGGTTTTCTGATGGACCCATATATTTTTTATGATTTAATTTAATATTTCTATTTAATGAAACTAATATACTCATCTACCCACTATATGACCTATCCCCCTCTCCAAATGTTGTTCCCACTTTCTCTTCCATCTTCTTCCATTGTTTGGAACTTCATATCTCACCAGATCTAATATATATTAGTTGATATAGAATCTTATGAGTAAGACTAGGTAAATCCCTATATTTATTCATTCTATTTTTCAACTCACTTATATTTAAGTATAATTCCAAAAATATAAAGTTATTTTTTTTATTTGAGGAAAATAAGGATGAATCAATTGATAGTACTGGATGAGTTGAATATAATAATCATGATGTAGGTGGTATATTTCATATATATCATTATATAATTTATTAAATATATTCATTGTTGTATATTTTCTTGGATTTTTTAGGATATCATGACTTTAGTATCACTGTGAGATAATTTACGTGGAGCTTCATGGGTATATAATGGATGTTGTTGTAATAACCTTAATTTTTTCTCATATCTGTGAATATTTTTATTAATATTTTTATAAAATCCTCACATAGAGAATGTATTAATTTATGTTATTGGAACTTTAATTACATGATTTGAAAAATATAAATTTTAAAATATTAACCAGTTTACTTGAATGATATTCAATACATAATGTTTAAAAAAAAGAGCCCTAGATAGAAAATCCATCATAATAGTTTTATTAGGAAGATGAATTTTAACTAGGATAATTGTAATATATAAATGTTCCTTGGGAACCAACCTAAGGCCATCTATATAATATTGAAAATATTAATTAAAATATAAATTATTGTATTAATAATTTTACACACCAAATTATGGAGATTAGTGTTTTATGAAATTATTTAAGGAGATGACTAGTGAACCCTTTCAGGGAATGTGGAACTCCATTAAGTAGGACCCTATTTTAATTTTATAAAACTATTATTAAAGTATTATATAGTCCTTACTCTTGATTTTGGAACTTAAAATATTGAAGAAATATATATTTTTAAAATACTATTTGGAAAACGTGGTTTCAATGAGGATAGTTGGAATAAAAAGTTTATAAAATAGGATTGGTGGTCGGACTATTATTGGATTCCGCCCTTTATCACCATAATCTATATGAATAAATTTTCATTGGATAATTCTTAGAGGTTAAATTATTTGGATATGATAAAGTGAATTCTGGATTTCCTGATAGTTAGGTGAACTCCTACTACTTTATCTCACACTTTAATTTGTTACCACTCACTATGTTGAACGAGTTTGAACATGATCCCCACTAGACTTCACAGTTGATTATGGTGTGTTAGTAGTTGTGTAAAGGATTAAATTGGTTATTTGGTGAGGGTTTTTGATGAATCAGGCTCATAATAAGGTAGTGAGATAGGGTGTCCAGTGATGATCTGAGGGAGAACAATAAGAGTTTTTGAGAATGGGATTTATGGTTTAGAGGTATTAACCCTAGATGTTAGATTGAAAAATGGTAATTGGTTGATCTTATCACTATATGGTAGGAATAAAAAGGTAAATACAATGATTCAAGGTCACTAATGATCTTAGAATAATCCAGGAACAATATTGAGCTTGATGATGTCATATGTATGGTCAGGCCTGATGTAGGGTGCCCTAAGGTTATGTGACACCAAGAAATTTTTATGAGATATATATTTTTTAATTTCATTAATGTGTTGTGTTGTATCCAACTCTAAGAAAATTTTGTTCTAATTGTAACACTGGCTTAACTTTCGGTAAATGCAACCCTATTATTGGAAAGTGTTATACACAAGTTTGAGTTATTTTGATAAATTTCATTTCACACAAGACTGAGTTTACAAAAACAACTAAACACTATTATGTTACATTATAACCTATCCATTATAATGAAAGGTATGAAAAATATTAATTGAATAATGGAAATATTATTTTTAACATGTTTATATAATCAATTATTTGGTGAGAAATAATTATAAATGACAATAAAACACTTTTTAAATAAAAAGGAAATGTTTTTTTTCAAAAACTACTAAAATTAAATTATGTGTGTTCACAAAATAATAAAATCACACATGATGAGTTTATTAATGAAATATATATTTAATATATTGAAAATAATTTTAAAATTAATCTTATATGTTTTCAATACACGATATAATAACATATTCAATTTTTTTATAAAAGAAATATTTTAAAAAAATGAATTTTTGTCGCATTGAGATGGAACTCCCCTATTTAATACAGTTTATGTAACTTTTTTATATTGTATTTGTTAAAATAAAATTCTTATTGTGAATAAGAGTACCCAAATTTACATTGTTTAAATTTTTCGTATTTTTCTAATAAGTTTCACATTTTGATGAATAATAAACCAATAATGCATTTTAATTGAAAAATAATTTTTTATAAAATTTATTTAGTGTTAAATTATATGTTTAAATGGTTTGAAGTTATAAATATATTATATTTTAATTATTTAATATAATTTATTAAACTGGAATTAATTTTACATTGAATTTATTGTAAATACATTTTATTTTTTTTGCATGATTTAACTTTTAAAACATGTTTCATCATTAAGAAAACGATGTTAATTTTAAATTAATTTTTGCAGAATATATATTTTGATTTTTTAAAAATGGATTCAATATTTGGAATCATTGAGTCCATATTATGTAAATATATTTCTTTTATTTTTTGTCATTATTAAATGTTACTTTAGTAATTTTTATTAATATAGTAAAAAGGTTAATCCTGTAATTAAGGGTAAAAATATTATTATAAAATTACCCTAACACTTATCTAAATATAATTTTATGAGTTTGTTTCTTCCTATATCATCCTTGCGTCAAAATGGTATCCTTTGGAAGCCACATGGATTATATTAGGACATTAAATATATTTTATTTAATGAAAAGTTAAAGATATCTTACACAAATTTTAATAGATATATCATTTTTAATAAAATGTTACAAAGAAGATAAATTCTACTATAAATAAAAATTAAAAGGATAAAATGTTTTTCTTTATCATGGTAATTTATTTGTAATTTTTTAGAAATAAATATTTACCTTAAAGGCTTATACATTGATCATGTTGAAATTATTTAATTGATAAAAAATCAATTTAATAATTTTAACTAAAATTATAATAACAATTAAAAGAAAAAAATGACAAAATATTAATTTTTGAGTATATCTACAACATAATAATCCAAGATTCAAATTATATACCATTGTAGATATATGTAAATCATTATGACACTTATAATATTTTATCAATAATAATGATAAAGTTGTCACATTCATGTTTTAATAAAGGTAACATTTTTAATGTAGGATTTTCAAGAAGATATATTCTACTATAACTATTTTTATGAAATATAAAATATTTTTCTTATTCCTGATTTTTTTTGTATATTTTCCCCAAAAAAATTATTATAAATAATTACAAAAACTAATGTCGTAATTATTTTATAACGGGAAATATCAAATTAATTTTATTAAAAATAATAAAATAAATATAATTTGGGATAATTAATATATCCAACTGATTTTAATGATTACCTTGACCCCTTATGGGTATAATAAAGAATTGTTTTAGAGGATAAAATCTTATATTTATATTTTTAAAAATCAATAAAATGAATAGTTTCAAAATTGACACTATTTATGTTTTATCAAAAACATTTTTGATTAAATTTTTTAAAAATAGTAATACATTTAAAAAAATTAAAATAACTATTATATCTTCTAAAATTTTCTAAATCGTTCATTTATGCTCTAACATACATCAAATAAGTAAAAATTACCCTATTTTAATAGTTAATAATTTCTTACCTTAGTTAAAGCTAAAATAGAATAATTAAGGGTGTATTAAAAAGATAAGGTTTAAATTGATATAATAAACTATCTATATTTCATTTTTTTATGATATTACAACCATATATCAAATATTCTTAGAAAATATGACATTTGTTTTGTTTTTTATGTGTTTTGATTTTATTACAAATTAATATGTTTGGAGATTCCAAAAGTATCCCTCACCTAAATTATAAAAGGAAACCTCCTACCTCACTTATTCACTTCAATTTGATCCTTCAAGAATGTATATCCCATGACCATTTCCCTTTTCAACTACTAATGTCACATTATAGTGGTTCTAGTCTTCTCAAAAGTCCATCTCCGCTGTCTCTAATAAGAGATTTAGAGGGAGCTCACCGAAGAAGAGGGAATCTCCTCTACCGACGCTCTAAAGATAATTTATTATTGTAATTCATCTTACTATGATTTTTACATTATAAACTAATAAATAAATTATAAATTAACAATTATGGAACAACCATATTTCACCATTTATCCATCCGACAAAAAATGAAATCACCACGTATGCGTACGCACAACCTACCATCTCTATGCCATGGTGTAATATGTTTTTCACCACTTTTTTTATGGGTTAATGAAGGAAAAAATAAAACTATATATTCATTATAAACTTATATTGATTATGGATAAAATATACCATCCACTTCCATATGTTTTTATTATTAAAGAAATTATACCATCTCTCGTGTGTACGTAAGATCTACCTCTCTACTACGTGATGCAATTAATTTCCATGTCCACCATTCAGGATTGATTATATAAAGGTATATAATGAATAAATATGATATATATTACCATAATATAATTCAATTAATTATGTAACTATATCCTATTTAAAATAATTGGGACTTATATGACAAAACATTCATGAAAAAATGAACTAGTTAACGCCTGAATGAATTGTAAAAATAAAATATTTTTAAATGGGAGATAATATGATCATATATGATATCATAAATATAAATATGATTATGAAATAATTTAAAAATAGTCATTAAATTATTATACCCGAGTTTCAGATATGTACCAAGGGAATCGTACCTAATGTAAGGGATTTCTTTCACCTTTATTTATATGAGACACATGCTGTATAAACTACTTTTTTCTTATATGTGGTGTATATAATGACCCTGAATGTATTTTATGAGTCTTATAAAATGAATATGTTATTATAATAATTTTATTTCCTTTATAGGTAATATAAATATATTTATTATAAAGTGAAGAGTATTTATTTCACAATCCATTCAATATTTAGAGTTGTCTCATTTTAAGTCTCCATTAGGGAATATTTATCCTCCATGTCCATGATTTATAAAAATATTTTGAAAAAATGATTTAATATTCTTCTATGGATATTTAAAGTCATTTTTACTCATTTTTGTCTTTCTACTATGTGGTTCGAATGGAATCATTGTTTTGTTTTCCAAACGAGGTACTTTTTGAAATTTTTGGCAAATATATGAGAAGAATATTTTTTAACTTATACAGTATGAAATTTTTTAATGATTTTGTGACACCTTATTTCATTGAATATCCCCTTATAATCTTACATTTTTATTTTTAAATATTTTTTTTAATTATACAGAATTTCAAGTAAATAAAACTTTTTCAGGGTCAAGATGATATTTCCTTAAGAATTGTTTTTAAGAGATATCTCAAAAAAAAATTCTATATAAAATAACATTGTTTTATGTTACTTCTATTTTACTAGGGATGTGATTCAATGTTTCAATTATTATTATTTCTATGAAAGTTTTATAATTATTATGTAATGATATTTATAAAACCCAAATATTTTTACGGGTTATATTATGATTGAATTATATTTATGAATCCCATTTCATTCTATGTTTTCTTTTGTGATGAATGATCTATATTCTTGTGTCAAACATATGTATGGTTTTCATTATGTAATTTGTGGTTATTATATCTCCCTTAAATACATTGGATAATAATTTATATCTCATGATATAGACAAGACTGGATGGGAAAAGATCTCGGTTCAGTAATACATGACCGAAATGAGAAATGATCGCAGTTTAGTAATAGAGGACTGGAATGGTAAGTAAACCCAATTTTGTAATATAGGGTTGGAATGAGGAGTTAAATCCATTAGGTTAAGTAATTTTTCCACTATGATGGTCTTGGAAATGAGGCTTGGATGATATGAAATTATTTTCTCTTATTATGTGTTTACCACAATTCTATGTTTTATACCAATTCAATTTTCTCATAGATCATGTTCCTTTATGATTTGTGACTTATGAACTGCCAAGATTTATTTAATGACTCAATATTTTTATATATGCTATATGTGATATGATTTTCAAAATCAATGTTCATATTTTTAAATTATTATGTTAATGTTTTGTTTGTTATTTTCATTTTTTACCCTTACTGAGCATCTGAGATCAGCCTTTTCATATGTTTTATTTTCCCCAGGATATAAAGAATGGTTTTAGGTTAGAAAAATAAATAGGATGATCTTTATGGGAGACATTTAATATCATTCAGAAAATTATAATAATATGTTCCATGTTTCCAAAGGCACTCAACTAATACTATCTTTGGGAATCTATTTTTGTAATGTATTAAGTATTTCACAAAATAAAGTAATGTCCATGTATGTAAAAATTTGGTCATTAGAGTTTTTATGAAAGTGAATTTTTAGTAAACATTTAGAAACTAGGAAGAAAAACATTTATTGAGATACCTAGAGATATTTCTAAGGATATGTCTAGGGATTCCCTAAGGATAAGTCTAAATATATGTTATAATTCTATAATTTTTGTAATGATCATGAATAACCAAATATTAAACCTAAGATATCATTGATTGATATATTCTATGTAATTCTCCTTAATTATGAGTTTTTCATCAATGATAAGTATTTATCACACTTTTATTTTTAGTCTTAGTCAATAGAATAAACTAGATAGAACATAGTTATCCATGATTGTTTATGATTTATAATTCATGGGCATTATATTTCCCAAGTAGAAATTTCAGGAAGAGAATTAGGAAGGTGATACAAGTATTAGTTACACAACTAAGGATAAATATACTGCAAATGAAATGTAAAATGTAGGAATAATATTACTATATTATTTACCTAAAACATAATAAGAATGATTAGATTAAGGTTAAATAGCCTTAATAAATGATTCACATTTCATATTCTTAGAATTAATAAAATAATTAATCCTATGTAAAGGATTAAGAATAAATTTGGATAATTGAAGTGTATATGTTTTGGAATTAAAGGATTTTGTATAAGTATTTTTAGAATATGTTTTCCCTTAAGTATTGAAATGGATATGTTGACTAGTGATGAAAACATAGAAATTTTATTTAAGGGAAAAGTAATATTTTGATCAAGGGAAGGTAACCCTTAATGTGTTCAGGTTGTGGAGAATTTTTTTATATTGGTTAATGATATTTTGGATATGATCAATTGGATGATACTAATTAAGGATTTATTGACATGTGGGTTATGATATCATGGATGATGTTTAATACCTTTTGGAATAAAAGAATATATCCAAAAAAACATTTGAATAAGGAAACATTCATGTTTTCAATAAGGATTTTTGTTAATTCTGGTTATTAAAATTTTCAATAGAATACATGATGATGACATTTATATGTTTGGAATGTGACCATTAAGAAATACTTTATGATATATGGGGGATAAATGCTAACCTGATTTAGTTCACTACTTTCTAATGTTTTGGATTTTCATATTTTGGAAGGATTGTAACATTATACATTTATGGAAGTTTTTTTCAAAATTAAGCTGATATCTATGAGATAAAAGTATTATCACATCATAGATAGATTTTATTTCATATTTGACTACTTATGTAGACAATTTTATTATAAAGATTGATGTAATTACTTGTCAATATATGTATGGATATCATGATCTCTTAGTTTTTCAAAAATTCCAAATTCAACTTTATTTATTTGAATAAGGGATGTAGTGGAAATTGATTAAGACATGGAAAATGTTGGTGCTAAAATCAAGTAAGTATGTCTTCTCATGAAAATTATTTAAAATAATAAAAAAGGCCATGATGTATAATGGTTTTAATATTATCATCATTTTTATGATATCAAGGACCCCTTTAATTTTTATTTAGTATATGGTTTTGTGATTTTTAAATTTTTATAGATCACCCACATTCTTTTGATCAGTGATATTTATCAATATCTTTGATTATTTTTCATTTTCCTCTATGACCAAATCGTCACCTATGTTTACCAACATAGAAACCTAGTTATGAGTTACATTGGGTAACCGTTATGTTTCTAACATTAATTTTCAAAAGGGTGTTTTATTATATGTTTTTACGATATGGATTTATAAGAAAGAAACTTTCAGGTATTAGTAATTTTGTAACCAAGAATAATTTTGAGGGTAAAATTCATTTTAAGGTGGTTGAATGTAGCACCCTAATATTTTTATGGGGTGGATTTTTTTTAATTTATTTGATGTGTTGGGCTGCACACTACACCAAGATAATATTTCACTACATGAAACACCTACTTTGATTTCAATGTACACAACACTATTCATGGATTTTTTTTATAAACATGTTCTTGTTATTTTGATAGATTACGTTTCACGTAAGACGAAGTGTAAGAGAACAGCTAAATATTAATATGTTACCTTATAACCTATCCATTATAATGGAAGGTATGAAAAATAATAATTTAATTATGAAAAAATACTTTACATATTTATATATAATTAAATTTTGGTGAGAAGTTAATTATAAATGAAAGTAAAACCCTTTTCAAATAAAAAGAAAATGTTTTTCATATAAACTATATATATGTAAATAAGTTAGTTTATAAAATAATAAAATTACTATTGATGTATTTTATTAATGAAATATATATTAAATATATTCACTCTAATGTTTATGATTAAACTTATATGTTTTCAAAACTTGATAAAATAACAAATCCCATTTTTCAAAAAAAAGAAATATTTTTTAAAAATTTCATTTTTTATGCCTTTTAACAGCACACCTATTTTAACACTATTTTTGAAAAAATTTTATATTAAATTTTCAAAAATAAACTTATTCTTTAAAATGGGATTATAATAATTTAGTTTGGATGTTTTTTTTATTTTTTGGATAAGTTTCACATTTTGATGAATAGTAAAAAAAATCATTTTAATTGGAAACTAACTTTATGTTAAATTTATTTAGTGTCTAATTAAATTTTTCAATTGTTTCAAAGTTAAATAGATTATAATTTTCTCATTTATTATAATTTAGGTCATTGGAATTATTTTTAAATTGAATTTTTATGTAAAAAAAATTCTATCTTTTACATGTTTTGACATTTAAAACCCATTTTATCATTCTGACAATAAGATTAATTTTATATTAATTACAGAAACATATGTGTGTTTAATTTTGAAAAATTTATTCCATATTTGGAATAAATGTGTCCAATTTATGTAAATTTATTTCTTTTATTTTTGGGAATTATGATTAGTAACTTCAATAATTTTTAATTAATACAGTTAAAAGGTAAATCAGGTAATTAAATGTAAAAATAATGTTATAAACATACACTAACAATTATCCTAATATCATTGGATGAGTGTGTTTCAACCTATATCATACTTTTATCTAAATGGAATCCCTTTTAGTTCATTCGGATGAGATTTTGATGTTTAATATATTTTATTTAAAGAAAAGTTAAAGATTTATTACTCATATTTTAATAAAAATATTATTTTAATATAAGGTTATATAGAAGCTAAATTATACAACAAGTAATCATTTGAAAATTAATTTTTTTTCTTTATCATTGTAATTTATTTCTATTTTAGGTAAATAAATAATTACCTTAATGTCTTATATATTGATGATGCAGAAATTATTTAATTAATAAAAAACTTTGAAAAAATCTTAATTAAAATTATAATAAGCTTTAAAATACCAAAAACATGACCAAATATTATTGGTCAAGAATATCCTGACCATAATCACCCAAGGGTCTAATTATTTACTATTTGGAGCCACATGGAAATGATTATGACACTTTAATATTTTTTCTAAAGTAATGCTAAAGATGTCACATTCATGTTTTAATAAATATAACATTTATGATGTTGGATTTTTTTGAAGATATATTATACTATAAGTATTTTTATAGAATATAAAATAGTTATCTTAATCATGTTATTTTATTTTTAATTTTATCACATCAAATAATTATATTAAATAATTACATAAAACTGATTTAGTAATTATATTATTAAAGAAAATATCGAATTAATGATATTAAATATATTAAAATAAATAATATTTGGGATAATTAATATATATAAAACTAATATTTTAGATCATATTGAACTCTTATGGATATAATAAAATATTTTGTTAAAGTATAACATCTTATCTTGATATTTTTAAAATTCTAATGAATGAAAAGTGTCAAAATTGACACTATTGATATTTAGTCAAACTAATGTTTTCTTAAATTATTTAATAATATTAATACATTAAAAAAAATTAAAATAGTTATTATGTTGTATAAAATGATATATATTATTCATTTATTGTCTAATTGACATCAAATATCTAAAAATTACACTATTTTAAAATTGAATAATTTTTTCCCTTATAATAATTAAAATAGAATAACTAAGGGTTAATTAAAATGGTAGGGTTTAAATTAATTGAAAAACATGATGAAATTTTATTGGTTTATGATATTACAACCATATCACATCTAATATTCGACAATATTTTATTTTGGGGGTTTTTCTATGGGTTTTGATTTTATTAAAAATTAATATTTTTGGAGATTCCAAAAGTGTCCCTCACCTTAATTATAAAAGGTATCCTCCAAAATAACTTCTTAATTTAAATTTGAGCCTTAAAGAATATATATCCTTAGCCCATTTCCATTATCTACTTCACTAGTGACATTATAGAGGTGACGGTCTTCTCAAAATGCCAACTCTTGTGTCTCTAAGAGGATATCTAGAGGGAGCTCGCCGAAGAAGAGGTAATATCCTATATAGACTCTCTCAAGATCATTTCCTCTTATAAATACTATTAATATGATTTATCTATTATGAATTAATAAACACAGTATCAATTATATGGTAATATGTTACTAAAATTGTTGAAAAACCATGTTATATGTTTTATTCATCCTATGAAAAATGAAATCACAATGCTTGCATACGTACAACCTACTGTCTGCACACTATGGTGTAATCTGTTTGTCACAACATTATTTTCATGGATATAATGGTGGAGATAATACATATATAGTTATTAAAATAAGATATTGATTCAGGAACCACAAATATACCATCGACTTCCATACTTTCTACTATTAAGTAAATGGTGCCATCACTCGGGGGTACGTATAACCTTCCGTGTCCATGACGTGATGCGATTAATTTCCATGTCCACTATTAATTAAAAATTATATAAAGGCATATAATGAATAAATATGATATATATTACCTTATTATAATTCTATAAATGATTGAACTATATCCTATTTACAATAACTGAGACCTATATAGAAAACCATGCATGATAAAATGAAGTATTTAACACCAGAAAGAAGTGTAAAAGTACAATATTATTAAATATGTGATAATATGTACATATATGATATCATAAATAAAAATATTATTCTTGAATAAGTTAATCACATTATTTAAACCATTATAAATGAGGTTTAGATATGTACTAAGGGAATTATATCTAAGGTATGGGATTATTTTTGTCTCACCTCTATTTTTGTGAGACACATTCCGTATACACAACATGTTTCTTCTAAGTGGTGTATATAATGCTCATTAATTTATTTTATGTGTATTATCTAGAAGATTATCTTATTATCATAATTTTCTTTCTTTCACAGGGTATATGATTCTATTGATTTATAAAGTGAGGATTATTTATTTCAAAATCTCTTTAATATTTATAATTTTTTTTGTTTTAAGTCTCCATATAGGAATATTAATCATCAATGTCCATGATTTCTAAAAATGTTTTCATAAAATGGTGTAACATTATCATACAGATATTTAAATTCACTTTAACACATTTTTTCCCAATTTTAATATGCATTTTGAAAAGAATATTTCTTGCAGATGAGCCTTATCCCGGTTGTTGAGGACTCAGTAGGTGCATCCAAATGACTAGAGATCAAATATGGGTAGAGGTGAATTTCCAGGTTATTGTAGAATTACTGTAGCAGTACTATAGCATTACTATAGCAGTCACTGTTTAGTACTGTAGTAGACGGAATTATTCATCTATTTGGGCTTTTGGGCCACCTGTTTGGCCCTCTGGTCCTCTAAGGCTTTCGGGCCACCCAAGGCCTTCGAGACAGCTGTTTCTCAAGGCCTTTAGGAGAACTTAAGGCCTTAGAGCAACCACAAGGATTTTGGGACACATGAATTAAGAAGTACCAATCCGACTACAAGGGAAAAGGCTTCAGATGAGGATTTAGGGCAAGCACATTCACTGGAGCAGAGCTAACTCGAATTGGAAAAATGAGAGGGTATGGATTTTCCATCGATACCAGGAATGTGCAGCTTTGCATAGGGAATCTAGATGACTAGCCCGATGAAGGTGGAGTGCTGATTTCATGACATATGCTGAGGAGCAGCAGTTCCAAGTTGTCTTTTCTAGGTGATTCCCTCTAAGACCTATGGGTCATGTAATTTTCCTTAAGCCTTCAGGCCTTGTAAGGGTTCCACCTCACCCCATGAAATATGGATTATCAAAAATAATAAAAAATGAAGGCCTTCAGGTCATTCTGACCGAAAGGAATATTTTTTTTTCATTTTCCAAACAACATACTTTTAGAATTTTCTAAAAATGTACAATAAAAATGTTTTCTTAACTTATACAGAATGATTATATTTTAATACATTAATGAATCCTTATGGAATTGAATCTTACCTTATAATAATACAATATCTCTTTCAATGAAATTTTATTATTTTAAAATTTAGTATCATTTAAAGTAAAGAAAATATTTTCATATAAGAAAAGGTATTTTCCTCCATAATTGTTTTTAAGAGATATCTCAAAATTATTTTCCATCTATGTTAACATTTGTTTATGTTACTTATGTTTTATTAGGTATATGGTTCAATGTTTTCTTTATTATTATTTATATTAATGGTTTATGTTTTTGATATAATGATATTTATGAAACCCATTTGTTTTCATGTGTTATATTATGATTGAATGATGTTTATGAAATATATTTCATTCCATGGGTTCTAATGTGAGGAATGATCTATGTTATTATGGAACACATTTTTATGGAATTAATTATATGATTGGTGGAACCTATAACTCGCAAAAATACATTGGGTAAAGATTTATATATGATGAGATTGACAGGACTGAAAAATGAAATGATTTCCGGTTTGTAATATAGGGTTGAAATGAGAAATGATCATAGTTCAATAATATAGGAATGTAATGATATGTAAACCCACTTTAGTCATACAAGTATGGAACAAGGAGTGAAATTGGTTCATAAAAATACTTTTTCTAATATTAGGATCTTTTAAATGAGCTTTGGCTAATATGTAAATGATTTTCTATGCTTATGTGTTTCCATAATTCAATTTTTTATGCCAAATCTATTTTCACATAGATCATGTTCCTTTATGATTTTTCCTTATAAACTACCAAGATTAATTTCATGACTCGATATTTTGAAATATGTTATATGTGGTGTCATTTTCAAAAGTTACATTCATGTTTTTACATTCTTATGTTCATGTCTTGTTTCATATTTTCTATGTTTACCCTTATAGAGAATCCGAACTCACATTTTTCACATGTTTTGTTTTCCACAGGATATAAAGAAAGGCTTTATTTTGGAAAACTAAAGTGGCGGTCCTTTCTGTGAGATGTTTAATACCTTTCACCAAATTATAATAAGGTGTTCCATGATTTAAAATGAACTTAAGTAATATAGTCTTTGGGTGACTATTTTTGTAATGTATTAAGTATTCCAAAAAAGTAATGTAATGTAAATGTACGTCAATATTGGGTTGTTATAGGATAGACCATGGGGATCAGTTTGGGTCAAAATTTGGTTTACATTTACTAACTTGACCTAATATAGGGGAGTCATGGGATGACCCATAAGCTAGTCTCTCCCTAATAGTTTGGCTTATTAGCTTGGTAGGTATGTGAGGGTGGGTTAGTTATATTGCAACCCAACATATCCAAGGGTGCACACATATTTCACTATATAATTATGCATTTCAATGCATGTGGGATGTCATAAATGGATAAAGGGACCAAATTACCCCTTCATTATTCCACATGGAATTCTCAAGGGCCTCCATAGTACCCAATAAACCCACCAATTCGTTGTTTTTGAATATTTTTCACTCATTTTTCATCATTTTAAAAAAATTCTATTCAAATTATTTTTCCATATAGATCAAAATAAAAGGTCCCCATTTAACATTAGAGTCCATTTAAAATGTGTAATGAAAATCGTAATTATTTTAAAATTTTAATTAACTATGAATGAGTTTAGTTGAGATTCACTTTGTGATCATAGGGTTAGGTAGCCTCTATCAATACATAGATAGAAGGTAATAATACCTCTATATTGAATATGTGGTTTGGTAGTCCCTTGAGGATCTAAGCCTATGTAATCCTTTTTCTTTCATGTGATCAGGTACTCATATGGTCACTACTCCCCTCATAAGGTGAAGTTCAGTTTGAGAACTAATGGGGTAAGGGAACTCCTTCCTAAAAAGAGGTATAATTCCTCTATCTATGGAGTTGGAACTCACTATATCAACCCATTTATGATTTAAAATGTATGAGTAGTCCACAATATTTTAGTATGCACCCAATTAGCATTCTTTACTTTGTGAGCTATAGATCCTACACATTTAATTCATAAAGGAGACATCGAATCATGAAAATAGGATATTTTAGTTTTTTACTCTTTTCCCCCTTTACTTGTATAATATGATCTTATTGGAAACAGTCTTTGATTTTTGGAATTCACTATATAAATAGTTATTTTTATACCTAATAATTTATATGTTTATTTTTAGTTATGATCTAATGTTTTATTTATTCATTTCATTTTTTAAGGTGTCTTAGAGGATAGTTATTTATTCCCCATTCATTATAATTTTTTTATAAAACTTGTTGTGTTTATGAATATGATATAAATTTTGGGGTTGATAAATGAGGACACTAAGTTGGTGGATATAGTTTTTCAAGTATTTATAGTTATATAATATATTAGAGTTCAATTCATGTGTATATATAATGGTTATGTTTCTTTTCGCACTTGTTTAAGGTTATTCGTTACTATGGGACATTTTCCTCTTATATTTTCACCTACTTCAGAAGTTTCCCCTTATTTATTGGATATGTATTATTAAATTATTGTAAAATTAGTCTATAGAATATAGTATTTACTGATAATTTTAATTTTTTTATATTTTTATATGTATTGATTTTTTAGGTTCTAAACAATGTGACACCATTAATTTTATGCCTTTATGGAGTAGTTTTCTTCCATTGGAATATTAGAGGTAGACTTCCAGTGGAACTCTTATCCTAAATATTAGCTCAAGAAGGGCCTAGGTGGGTTAGTTCATTTAATGGTTCTATCAATATAAGGTAATTTTTTCAAGGATCTCATTTTTCTGTTAGATTACTTTTGAGTTTGGTTTGGGAAATAAATAAAAAATGTGTCAAGGAGTATTTAGTTTGTTATTTTGACCATGTAAACATGTGTTTCATGTGGGAGGATTATACATCATTTTTGTATGAATATTATAATCTTTTGATGAACTTGGATCAATAAGGGATCATTTTTAGGGTATGAACACGATGGTACATGAATCATATTGTTATAAGTAATGGATTTTCATATCCCTCTTGATCCAAACTAACCCAAATATGTTTTAAAATTTAGGGTTTCATCCTTTTAAATACAATATTCCACAACATAAGTATCTAAATAAGATTCCATTGTAGATTCTTGTGGAATTACTGACAATACTAGATCATATTTTCCATGAGCAGTTATGTGATGAGACATTAATATAAGAACTTGATTGGGAGGTACCATAACCCTGAAATCAGAGGGAAGATTCTATACTTATTATGTAGAAGTTAGATCCTATTACAATTTTATATAGTAAAGATCCTTGAAATTTTTTATTGGGAGGAAATCCTATACTAACCAAGGATATGATAGTTCCATTTTAGTATAGTGAGATGACCCGTAGGATGAATTCACTACACAAGTTTCATTATTATATGTCATCAATGTTTTTAGGTGAGAATGCTATATATATCACTAAAGACTAATTAGAGTCAGTGAACCAAGGTTCCACTTGGTTTGGATGGTCACTGATCAGATTATGTATATGGAATCATGCATCCTTTATGGTGTGATAAGATATTTATGGGATATGTTTTACATAGACACATTCTGAGGATACCCTACCTTGGATAGAATTTAAATTCCTATGTAGGGAATATTATATTACAATAACCTTGAGAATGGATTATTTTCATGAACTATTTCATGTTTTCTAGAGAAATATGGTCATATTTATTTATGCATAAAAATATACAGGTCTATTGAGGTAATCCATTGATATGGTGTATAGTGGGTTTCTATATGCACAATAGTTTTAGGAGGTCCTTGGATGAGATATCAGAGCTATGTTTGTGCCTTTATACATTCCCACATATATGGAAGTCCTAGAGATACCCTTGGTGATTGTGATCATTATGATAGATATATATCCTAGAGTTGGGGATGGTTTCACATTTCAAAGTGTAAAGTCATCAGTTTAAGCTAGCCGACAATATGTATCAAGATCTATTCAGTGGAGGCATACACATTCACAATCCAAGTATAAAGGATTGATTAAAAAAGAATCACATAATATTTACATTGACAATGAGATAAAAATTTCAATGCTTGTGGATATTTAGGGCACATGGATTCATATTTTCTGAGTAGATAGAATCCAATAGAAGATAGTGAGGTACTGTGGATATACCTTTATTTCATTGTAAGTTTCAAGATATGAAACCTCCCATTGGTGGTTTGTGAATATTTTCTAGAGGTAGTTTTTCTTGAGGATATGGTGGATTTATGGAAGAGATAGGGTTGGGTGAAACATTGACCCAAATTCATAAAAACCATATATAGGTGGTCATTTATAGGTTTAGTGAACTAGAAGAAAAATATATAGAAAAAATGAATTTTATGGAGGGGTCCCACTAGGTAGCACTAGATCTGGTTCAATGTATAATATATGTCTTTTGAAAACTAGAAATGATACTTTTAAAACACTCAATATTTCAATTATTTTATCATTGTATCATTAGTTCAATAGTATGAGGTCATAATAGAGCCTATATCCCATAATAGTCTATTAGAGATATAAATAAGGGGATGGAACACACTCAGCCTCATCCACTAATGGTGTGATCTTCCTCTTAGTAGAAATAGATTTTCATGGATCCTCATTATAGTGTGAATGAATATCTATGAAATCATAATTGGTATGGACTAACATTACTCATTCCATGCATGGGAGAATTTCAATCATTAGATGGGATTATGCTATTGGGATGAAAGGTTGAGGTTCTCTAACACATGTTATTTGCATCTTATGATGTGAAAAGTATGCCCAACTCATAAGATGTTGTAGCTGATCAACTAGTATTTAGTGATCTTTGTTTAGTGTGTTGTGTATTCTCCTAAGGATCAACTCCCAATAGTTATGGAGTATTAGATTTATTATTTTGTAAATGATGTTAATTAGTTTATTTTTTACCGATAAATCAATTACTGTATTGAATTTCATTTTGATACAACACCAATATCATAATAAGTTAATTTTAATAGCCTAAGACATTATTAATGAGTTGGAGGTATAGTTAGTGGACCCTTTTCATAATGGTTTTAGCACAACCAGCATCCCCTTGGGTAAATCATATTCTATTCACTAAAATGAGTTAGGGATTATGAGGATTTGTATTGACTATCACTTACTGGACTACTTGTTTTTTAAGAATAAATACAATATAGTAAGGATTGATGACCAATTTGAATGAATCATGCAAGTTAAGTGGTTCTCAATGTCTTACCATAACTCTAGATATTATTGGATATATATAAATGAGGAGGAAATTTATAGGATGGTATTTAGATGTTATAATGGGTATTATAAATTATTATTAATTTATTTTGAATGATTAATTTCCAAGAAATGTTCATTAGAATCATGAAACAAATATTCTAGCCATTCTTATATATATTCAAAGTGATAATTATAAATTAAATCCTATTATATTCTAGGACATGCGAAAAGCATGAAAAACATTTGAGCATTTTCCTAGACATTCATATAGAAATCCAACTATTCGGAAAACTCATGGAGTTAAAATTATAGATTTATAAAATCTATTTTATAGAGCCTGTAATCTATTTTTTAGAGTATTAGTCAATCCAAAAATATGAATGATGAGATTACTTTTGATTCACACAATAATGTGTCCTATATTGACAAACTCCTTGTATGGGAAGGGTGTTTTAGAGGTTTATTTTAAAAATTATCGATTATTATAGGTCCCAAGATTTCCTTTACAAGAATGGGTAGCCCTTAATATTTTCTAGTTATTGTAAGATATATTTTTTAGATTTGAAATAACGGCTGACCATTGATCTAGTTTTATAATTTCAAGTTGGAGGAGTTTAGTACATGGTGTTCTATAATACCTCTGGGAATAGGTATATATGTGGTTTCATGTTGATATAAGATGTGAATACTTATGGGTATATGAAGAATATACATCATTAGTTGAACTATATAAACTGTCATTTGGGTTTTAAAGAAGTAGTAAAAATTTTATTACTTGGATTTATTACCTTTTTATGGGAAATTGTTGGTATATACAAATCATAAGAGTCAAAAGGTGAATTTTATCCTAATGAGATGTCAATATAATCTAAAAGAGACATCTAGGGTTTGAACTAGACTATGATTTCAAAATAATTTATACTCATGGGAAGGGAAAATAGATGGTTTAAAACTAAAGTAGAGAATATAAAAATTTGATGGTTAAGGATACAAGTAAGGAGTGACACCTAGTGGACTAGTTAGCCTTAATGTAGTAAGTTATCGTGGATGAGGGAGACATCACCTACAAAAAATGATATTTATATGGATCCCAAACTATTTGAAAAGGTATTATGTATCTATTATAGTATATATATCCATTATAAAGTGTATTTTGGGTATATTTTATGTTTAAGTGGGGACGAAAGAATAATGACGTATTTTAAAAGAATGCGGTCGGAAAATGGGAGACACCATGGGTTAGGGAACCACTATGTAATCGGTGGTCCTAGATAGGGTATTTGGTGGGGTTCTAGGTTCTCAAGCTGTTCTGTTTTGAACCATAATGTGTTAGATTAATTTTAATGGGTACCTAGAATATTGTTTTTGGAAAATATTATTAATAAAGAGTTGTTTTATTTATTTAAACCCAAACCATTAACCTAAACTAATCAGGGTCCTATAATCCACCCTCCATTCTAGACTTCCTTACCTCCACCATGCTATAAAACCCTATTTCCCCCCTCTCTTATGGATTATCCATCAAGGGTGATCTTAGTGGTTTGATTTAGTCATGAGGGATTGGTTTCAATATGGTATGGTTTTAGATTTCCTCAATATACCTACTTTTTATCTTATTATTATGGAAGTAAATGTAATACATATTCCTTATATTCTAGAACATATAGAATTTTCAAAATGGAATAGATTTTATTTATTTTAGATATTGAAATTTATTTATATAGGTAAATCTATGGAAATTAAATTCATCTATTTTATAATTTATCTATTCTCTAATTGCAGCACTATTTCACTAATTATATATTATTCTTAGGTTTTATTTTTGAGATTTGGGTGGTACACCCCTTCCTCTGTGACCTCATGGGTGCTACTTAAATTATGTTTTAGGAATACCCCTTTACCCTATATATATTTTAAGGGATATGATAACATTGGAATATGAACAAGTGAATTTAATTAAAATATTTATTTTTCCAAATTAAATGAACATTTTAAAATATTTTATCCTGATTAAAATATGGTCAGCAGTTTTTTCTTAAATTTGGATATGATTACATTCATATCGTGGGTGTTTTTTGGGTGTGACTTAATCATGTTCATTTATCTTTCATGTTATAGTTTCACCCATGAATTATTTCATCAAATTTTTATTGATATAATTTTTCCATACTATAATTATTTATTAAATGGTGATTTCTTCATTTCATATATGTTTTCCTTCATGTGGTTTAAATAATTATTTTCTTTATTGGATTTTTGAGTTTTTATGTGATTTAAATATGTTACATGGTGAATTTTATTTATAGTAGAAGGGGTATGTGGATAAATTATATATTGTTATGTAGGTACACCTTCTTATTAATATTGATGATGGGATAATATCAAAATGAAATTATTTCATATATACCTTCCCATAGGATCGGCTAAGGCCTAAAATTTATATACATCATCCCTATACCACATGATTATTTTTCCTCTAAATACTATTATTCCAACCCTAAATGGGATGTCTTTCAATACTTCCCAACCTCTAAACTAATATTGATACTAGTGTTTCTCAATATAGATGAGCTTAAGTGAGGAGCCTCCTGGTTTTGGGATTTATGTGTTTCTAAAAGTGATGGTATGTTTTAATGGCATTCTAGGATTGTTCCCAACATTAATCCTAAATTCTATATCCTTATACAATTATATTTTTACTATTTGGTTTATAATATATATGTAGATGTGGAGTGGATACAACCAATTGAGTAACAAAAATCATGAAAGTATCATTCTCTTATAAGATGTATGTAGGTTTCATTCTTCATTATACATATAAAGTAAACCACTATTTCATGATGTATTAAACTATATTGATAATAGATCACAATAATAACTTTTTAACTTTATAAAGGGTATATGCAGAGGGAATATAGTGTATATCCTCAACGTTTTCCATGAGAATTTCCACATATAATATCACTTATTTTTTCCCTTGAGACTTTTTTGGTTGGGATCTATTTTATATAATGAGTTTTTGTTTAATTTTTAATTTTCATAGAACTTATGCATGTTTTTAATCCTAAATTGATGTTTATTCAAGTGTTATATAGTTATACTTTTTTCTGGCTATACTCTTTGGTGAATAGGTATATATTTAGAAACTACATAGATTTTTTGCATGGATATCCAATGACCCCAAGGTCCAAGCCAAATTTTTCATATGAACGACCATCAGTTTCATTTAGTTTTAAGGGGAAACCAAAAAAAATGTTGTTTTTCAATCCTAGAAATTAATTCTTGTCTTTAATGATATGGAGGTTCTCTTGAGGTTATTTGGAGATTTAAACTGGAACTATTCGGGTGATTGGGTCATAACCATTATAGTAGTGGTGTCCTCAATGTTTCTTCACCCAATGATAAACATCAAAGAGACGTCACTTTGATATGTCTTTAAAGACTAGTAATTATCAACTAATACACCAAATTGATCATTTGAAGTTGGTGATAAGGACATCTTCTTTTTGGAAGTGACAGTGGTTTTGGATGGGTTGCGTGAGGTGGTGTTTGTGGAATTCCACACATGCACCATTTAATTACATCCATGTTTTACAAAGATGTATTAGTATCCTAGATATTAGTATTGGTGTCTAGGAATGAATATGTGATTTAGAAATTTTATGTCTTGGTGCCTCTTCTACCAATGGGTAAAGGTAGAGCACTAGTTTCTTGCTCAATTGATTTACTACTAAATATTACACCATGAAATTGGGATATAATATCAATGGATTAAGTGAAAAGACTTCAATTCTCTTTAAGGGATCATAATACTTTCAGGGTGATCATCGATAAACTAAATATGTTTGGTAATTTATTTTATATTTAAGATTAAATTTCATAAGAGATATTGTACTTACATTATCTGAATGAGATCATAAAATTTCATATATTCCCCTAGATAATCATTTATTATAAGTAAACATGATTCATGATGTATTTATTAATGATAGTATAATATGATTTTTGGTCTTAGTCATGGTTAATTACAGTATTCTATACTTAAGAAAACATCAAGACTAAGAGGACCTTCAAGGTTCTTGGATACATGCTTCAGTATAATGTAATATATTTTTTAGAAAAGGATTAAATGATAACTTATCATTGGTGGAGTTCTCATATAATTATAGATACTAATCGACCATTGATATGACCTATTTTGGGACACAAATGGGAGACCTTATTGTATCCCATTTTCTATATAGTTATTATTGATTCACTACTTATGGGAAAGAAGCTAGTTATGTTGAAAACATAGAAACTGTAGGTGATCAATAATTAAATAAGTACAACTTATAGATATTTGGAATCTTATATAGTGAAATTGAATAACAATTCATATTTTGTGGTGGGAGAAAATGTATTTATAAATATCATATAATAAATTTATTTGAAGTTGTTAGGATTGAAAATAAATATTTTCCCAGAGTTCCTCCACCCTTTCTAGATCAAACACAGGGTAGGTGAGGTTTCATATTATCTATAATTACCTCAACAGTAACAAAATTTGTATAACTATTGTCCCATCTAGGTTAAATACCCTTGGGGGGGGGGGGGGGTTAATCATGGTGTAAAATTTTAAAACAATTATCTCTATGGATATTATTTCATCACAAAAAACGCTTCTCTCTTTTTCACATAAAATAAAATAAATGGGGATTAAAACAAGAACATGAAACATAAACATTATTTGGTTCACCCTCACTGAGTTGTGTCTAAGGAGAATACAAAGGCAATGTGATGATGTAACAAGTCCACCAAACCACACTACTATTATAAGATATAGAGTTGACTCACTATCCCTGCTGATTCATGTTCATTAATAATTGAAAATAAAACTAGTCTCTCAACTAAAGTGTTCTCAATACTCCTCAATAAAATTATACTTTTTATCACCTGAATCAATATTGTTTAAACCTCATTTTTTTATCATTAAGTTCAAAATTAACCCACTTGATGACAGCCACTTTACCACATATAATCGAGTAAAATTATTATAGGTTCACAAGAATCCATATTTTTCACAACCTTTACCTGAATTTAGTGTAACTCAAATAATTTTTTTTCAACTTTTATGTTTTTGGGCTAAATTAAATTTCCCACCACTATTGTTCTCATCATGGAACTATCTATTATAATGAATTTTTTATTTTCATGGAAATCACTTGTTCTTATACACACAAGTCCATTTTCTCTAGGAAAATGATGTTTAAGTTGTTGATTGACACAAGATAAAGCTTCATGAAACTATTCTATTATTTAGAGCCCTAAAAATCTATAAGGGTTTAGATAATTAAATGGGGGAGGTAGCTTCCTAGTTATTTAAATGACTAACCATTCATGAAAATAACTTACATGGCCTAAACTATGTGTTCAACTTTCTCTCTGTGTTGTTGTTCAATGAGTAGATGTATACTTAATGTTGAAATTCATCACCTTCACACAACTACATTTTTATTTCATGGGCCCATGCAATAATTCGTGTGTCTCACAACTTTGACTATCATGAAATTTTAGGAATTATGTAAATTAATATCATTTTCCATATTTTGATTTGATGATATTGAATCTTCACTACCCCTAAAAGTTTCAAAATAACATCACACTTTTTCACAAAATGATAATCTAATGCGAAAATCCATTAGAAAAACACATTTTTCCTTTTTCTATATTTTTTTACCCCAAAATTTGGAAGACATTGGAAAATGACACCACCATTTTAACACAACATTATAAACCACTTCTTATGCTTATGTACCTCTTCCTTGAATATTTTTCATAATTTTTTAAAATAATTATTCCATAATATCATTGGAAATCCACACCTGACCTTATCAACCTACTTTTTCAACAAATACAAACAACCAAAAACACAACAATCACCTAATGAATTTTTTTCCAAACAACAATGTATTCCATTTAACATATATATAGTGCTATTTTATAACCCATACCATATTATCTATTATATTTAAATGGATATCAAGGATGGAAAATCCTTTTTAGTGTAAACAATGGTATTTTTGATCTACTAGGAGAAGTTTATTTAGAAGCATGTGATACTATTGGTGTCTGTCATATGAAAATATAGGAATATTTAGAAGGGATCATAGGGGTGCGAGAATTTGATGTGATCTCAACACGCTAAAATTCATGGGGGAGTTTTTATTTTCAATAAGAAACCCATTTAAGGCGGGGAGGATGAATTGAATCAAATATTTCATAAGAACATTTATTATTATTTTAATTATTATTATTTTAATAAAGAGGTTCTGAAGTAGAAATATTATTTTTAGACCAAAAAATGAGAATTATGTTATTTTAAATTTTAATATTATAAAATATTAATCCTTAACCTGAATAATATAAAATCAATGATATCTCTTAGCAGGATCTCTATAAAAAAATCCCACCACAATAATTTTTTCAAAAAATTAAGGCTTTTAGATATAAGTGATATAATTTAGTACAAATTACTGATCATGGTATGTACACATTCTTATTGGTCTTAAAATATTTTACAAATCTAAAAAATTCTTGATTAAGGATTACTACACCCAATTAGGGATTTTATTGTTTGTAGGAATTCTTTGAGGATATAAATGGTGAATCCTTGGAGTGAAGGTGGACACACCCAGGTAAGACCTAGTTTATGTTCTCAAAAATTGTTATTCAAGTATTAATAAATCCATGATCATGTTATTTAAACATTAAAAATCATAAATAAATTATTTGAAAGATAATATTTTGGATTTTCTATTTATATGAGGTTTGATGTAAGAAAAACTCAAAGAATAATAATTTCTTGTAGGACCATCACCAACCACTATCCCTATCCCCCACGCCTTAAACATGAAATTCTATAGGGGTTTGTGGATAGAGTAATAGAGAGTAAACCCCATATAATATGAATCCCTCTCTCCTATGTCTCCCTCTTATAGTTTGAATCTAGTTTTCAAATGACCACTTCTATCCTTCATAGAATAAGTGACCAAAACACTACATACATAAATATTACATCATTTTAAATTAATATTAATTATATATCCTCACAATAAATACCAAAATCAAAATATATTATTTTATTTTGAGGATAGGTATATAAAAATATTATTTCATGAAATATCATCAATAACTTCCACAAATTTCTTCTCATATTATACACTTATTTGTCATAACAAACATAAAACATTTCTTCATAACCTAGAGAAAGGAAACAAAATATTGGTTGATGTGAGATGCCCAGTAAGGGAAAACATGTAATATATTAGTCAATGATCATATGTAATAATATGTATATATTAGTTTGAGAATATGATTTTAAAAATTAAAAATCATACCATATAATTCATTAGTCCTAATAATGGCATAATTATTTGGTATATTTTAATACATGAATCATAGAAGAGTAAAAGATAATGAGCTTGGAGGTCATATTAAAAGCATAATAACATGTCAAATAAAGTGACATAAAAATCATGGCATGATCATAATCATATAAATTTCATATCAAGGATACCCACCAAGATAATCATCATATGTTAGGATAAGGATAACCACCTATATATATGCTTTAGGCTTGGGATAACTACCCATGTACACTCTATCAGGATTGTGTTAAATATA
This sequence comes from Viscum album, assembly GCA_963277665.1. Classification (NCBI taxonomy): domain Eukaryota; kingdom Viridiplantae; phylum Streptophyta; class Magnoliopsida; order Santalales; family Viscaceae; genus Viscum; species Viscum album. The sequence goes on from OY728120.1 coordinate 176,183,872, forward strand.
TATGTACCCTTTGAGCTCATAAAAAATTAATCATTACCCAATTAATTCTAGGTATTTAATGAACCAACACATCACATAATCACAACAGATTCATATATATATTGTAATATCATGAAAACATTTTTCATTTAATAATCTTGCAATCATTAAAAAATAAAATGAGTTTCATCAAGATTTCATCATCATAATTTATTAAAATATAGAGCAAAATGAAATTAGGTAAAATTTGGTCATATCCTATGTAAATTATAAAAAATAAAAAAGATGTTGTTATTGATGAAAATACATTTAAAAGATCACTAGAACATTTATTGATGAAAATACCCTTTTCAAATTTAAATCACTATTTAAAATCTAAAAAAACTAGAATATTAGGAAAATTGATTTATTTGAAAGTTACCATGGAATCTAATAATGTAATATTAAAATAAATTATTATTCATGACGGTTGGATAATCCATTTGTGTGGTATATGATAAAATAAATATTACTTTCACACCTTTGGTTACAAATACCCTATTCAAAAAATGTTAAGAAGATTCCTTTTAAAAAAAATTATAGAAATTGATTAAAAATGAATTTAATAAATCATTGTAAAAAATTAAAACCATTCATGAATCCATTTTAAATAAAATGTGGATAATATAGATAAAGATTCATGATGAGATATTAAAAAAATCCCTTTTCCACTAAAAAAATATTTTATAATTTTGATTAATTATATAGAGGAAAATGAAAATAAAACATTAAATCTATATAAATAACAAGATAATAAGAGAAACCACAATTTTTTTGAAACAGGTCATATAATTTTATCATTAAAATTTTAAGCACAAATAATTCTGGTAAAATGTGAGATCATAATATAAAACCCTTACATAAAGTCAAAATTTTATCATAATTTATTTTAACCCATGGTATAAAAAAATTACATTTTTATACATATATACCATAATAAGAGTCATAGTTTTAATACAATAAATGGATGACTTATAACATCATATCAACTATTCAGTAATTATTTTTGATCATCATCATCATTTTTATTGTTAACTGATGCGCTTTTTATGTATTTTTCAGTCTAGAAGATATGGTCCTTATATATTGATCATGGATTCATCACCCCATAAAATTAAATCATAATATAAATTTTTTATATATTAATTATATAATTATTTATAAACATCAATAAAATTTGCAAATTGAATAGTAAATGGACCAATTCATGGAGATAGTAGTCTATACATATGAATGAACACAACTTTCAGTTTCTAATAAAAATTATGAAATAAAGATAAAAAATATTTTATTATTAAAAAATAATAATTATATCATATATATCATATAAATCTATTAAGTCCTTAATTATATCCATCAAAGTGAGGAAGCGATGAAAAATGAATCACATTGCTATGTTGAGATGGTAGTCGACACATACATATGAGCGATAATTTCATTTATCATTTGATAGAAAGGATGTGGAAAACTGTTATCATATGATGATAATAAAAAATAATTATATTTATGATTATAGATTAATTATGTTAGTATAGATTCAATATATTATTAGGACGTAAAACAAGAAATAAAATTTGAATGTGTTGGGTATGATGATTAACTTTTTTCTGACAGACCACCTTTAGCTTACACCTTAATACTTCATAGGATGGTATAATTCTAATAATAAGAGAGAAAGAATTAAGGTAAGGTATATAGTAATATTTTTAGGTTATTATTTTCTGATCTATAGTGCTAATATTTTGTGAATAAAGGTGGATAAAACCCCCACTTTATATCCGAGGGTAGGGACACACATTGAAATACATTATTTTTTAAATAATATAATATAAATTTCATTTGAAAGTGGAACAAAATGGATATAAATTAAAATTTAAGATAATATAAGGTCGAAATATATTCAAATAAAATTATTTTGAATGTTTTATGTTTCATTTTCCCCCTTATCACTTAGTTTAACAACTCTTCGTTAACCCATTTTAACATTGATTGTGGTCTTTTTTTACTATTATTAATAATAATTTTGAAGAAAATTAAATTAGAATATTTAAAAATTTATATATATTAATTAAAAATATACATTCCATTTTATTAAAATAAATTTCTCTAATTTTATAAAACTAACTATAAAATACGTGTGCAAAATTCAACAAAAACCATTTTAAAAAAATACATTTTTAAGCATAGATCATAAGTTACTTTTATTCCATGACTTATAAAAACTATTAGATGAATGATAAAATAGTTTATTTAATATAGAATCTATATATATCACTGTCATCATTAATTAGTTAGTATCTATTTAGCTTATTAAGATTAAAATCATTACACATATAAAAATAGTTTTAAAAAATAATCGTTTTTTACATTCAAATGATTTTAGCGTCATTACTAATCATTATATAAACAATATATGAATAAATTTATTTATAAATAGTTCATTTAATCCTAAATTTGTTTCATTAATTATTATATCTTATTCATTAATCAATAAATTTTATTAAAGTGAAAATATCAATTTATATTTGATAATGTGGTTAATACTATTCATTACCATCAATCTGACAACTTTGTTATGATGGCCATAATATATCATGGTTCATTTAGTCTCAGGGGTGTTTTAAAACCAATTTATCAATTATATAAAATTAATTTCAATGTAATATATATAAAACAATTAGGTGTTTCATTATTCCCCCTTTAAAATAAATTCCCCCTTGAAATTCTTTCACACTAATGAAACAAATGGGTATAGTTGTGATTCATCACATCCTTAGGTACCCATGAGGATTCCTCAAATTTTTGATTTCTCCAAAGAATCATATCCCTGTGAGTATTCCAATTTAATGTCACTTTATCTCTATGATCAAATATTTCTTCAAGTTATTATTTATATGAAATATCACCCTACAATAGTGAAACCACTTTGTTATGTACATGTGAAGGTTTAATTATATACTACCCCAAAAAAGATACATGGAAGACATCATGAAAATGAGAGAGGTTTGGTAGAAGTTCCAAAAAATGCTTCCATCCCTAATCAATCAAGAATCTAAAAGGGGAAAATATACCTAGGGTCAATCTTTCCCATCTTCTTAAGTATCATAACTACTGAGGGGTTCCATGAACTATTTCAGGTTTTGATAATAGCAAAACTTCACATGGGCTATTCCCTTTAACATAAGTCCTAAAACATTGTTATGTGGAATTATAATTTCTCATAACTTAATTATGTGCTATATTTTGTGTTTTTTCTTATATATTGATGACGATAAAAAATAAATTTATTATTATATTTAATTTATTAAAATATATTTATATTTATTTATTTTATTATTCATAATAAGTTATATAAGTTTCATGAAGTGTTCCTAGGATGAATAAGTAATTTGTGACCTTGAAATTTCATTTAAATATGATTTTCACTATTCCCATGAAGCCAAATTTCTATTTCGCATGTAGCTAAATACATGATCACATATCCAATTTTTGAACCTTGTAGCCAATTTCATATCTGCAAAGCCAAATTTCTAGATTTGGATACTTTCTATATTTCAGTCACTAGATGGGATAATCAATTCCAAAATTACTTCTTCTTATTTAATTTTAAATAAAAAAATTATTTAATTAGAAGACATAGAATTTGGAATTGTTATTTATAATATAAAAAATTAGTATATAAGGAACTAATTCTTATCAGTCTTAATTTGTTAGTTTTTAGTATAGTTTTTATTATATTTTAATGATAACTTGTGCAATAAATTCATGATTAAATTGATTCATGATTATTTGGAAGTGTAATTAAGTTGTATATATATACATTAAATGGAACAAATAGTTTATTTTTGTTGTTTAAATTGTCAGATTTAGGTTTGAAATTCGAAAAAGGAAGTGGTTTATTGTTTTCAGAATTTTGGATATGTGAATTTGGTTATATAAATATTTTATACATCAATTATATTATTTGAATCAAATTCTTAGATTTTGATACCTGAATTCAGAATTGTTAATTCGTCTATGTGATTTCACCTACATATATTAAACAATGTGGTTTTTTTAGTTTCTAATACTAATATACTCTATTTTATGTAATGTTGAACATTTCAATTTTCGACATGTTTATTTAAAATATATTTTTTTAATAGTTTTAAAATTGAAAATTAATTTTATAGAATACATGTGAACATATTTCATATTATCATTTGAGTAATTTGAGGAGATTCACATGTGATTAAGTGTGTATGAATATTCACGATAATATTTTTCAAAATGTGATATTTCAAATTAAACTGACAGAAGTATGAATAGATTGTCTTTAATATTATCATGGACTTTTTCAAGGATATATGTATTTATTAATAACTAGTATATTAGTTGTTTTAAACTTTTTTCTCTATAAAACATGTGATTTTTTATACATAATATAGAGTGAGGTCACATGGATATTATTTTTCCCTAATTTTTGAAATACACATTAAACATCTATCTAGGAAATAAGAAAAATAAGTATGAATTTACAGAAATAGAATGTTAAAATTAAACTTGTTTTAAAATATTATATGTTAGTCTCAAATGAATTATTAGTGTATTGTAAGGAATATATTATCAACTTTTATGGATGTGTTTATAAATATATTAACTGCATATTTTCTATTATAATGACTTTTTTTCTAAAATGGTTTTCATTTTTAAAGTGTATTAATGTTGATTTAAGATTTTATCAACATGATGATTCTATTAATGGAATTAATATATGAGAATCATGCATTTTAAAGTAAATAAAATATTCATTTATATTTTTCTGTATAAAAAGATTTAGCTATGAATTGAACAAATATAGATGTCACTATATATTAACTATCACATGCAACATAGTTTGAAAACAATTCCTAGATCTTCATCATAAAACTACTTGAATAAGTAAACTACTAGTTTCTTAATCCTTGTTGTTTCATCATATGGAGTAACCAAAGCACTGCCTAATCCAAATGATAACATCCTCATCGACAATCATTAATTGAGTTAGAATTTCATATTCTTAATTTTGTTGAATATATTTGGTTTTTGACATCACACTTAGTTCATAATTAATGGGTTTATAATATCCTAATAAAAGTAGGTTTGGATTTAGTCTAACCCCTTAGAAGACCAACTTAGGATAAACACATAAAACAATATGGTAAAAGAACCGATCCTATAAGCGTCTTGGCAATGTATATCCCCTTATAATACTATATTACTCTTCTCCTTTTACAAAGAAGAAGTTAGGAATAATCCAGTGAGATTATAGTTTCATTCTACATCTATAAAATAATGGGTTATGTTTTCACCCATAAATACTCAGTTCCATATAAACCAAAAAAAAGAGAGAGTTTATGATTGAGATTATAAAATTGTATATTAGGAAATATCATATGATGTTATAGGTTTTTGTATAAACTCTTAAAGTAAAGGGAATTTGGTTAAGCCTCGTGTTTCGAAAAAGGCATATGTAAAGTATTGTCACACTCCATCAAAATTGATATTTTATAGTGGCTGCCATACACTTGGTTGGTGTGTGAAGAATGGAGTAGGATCATTTTTATCTAAACAATTATAAAAATACTATATTAAAATTTTAAATTATTTTATTTTATTCTCTATTTATTTTATTATATTAGGGTGGATTTCTTTTAATATTTTAACTGATAATGATTGTTTATCAAGGTTTAAACTATGATTATTTTTTTAGATAAACGGAATTCACCCCTATTGTCCATTTCCATCACCTTTAGGGCCATGTATTATATTCCCCTTAAACAATTTTATTATGCACATATGTTTTTTTAGTAAAATATGAATTTCCCAGTATCAATTTTTTAAAAAATAATTATAAATAAAAATAATTTTTTTTGAAAATTTAAAAATTTGTTTTTTATAAAAACCATTTTTATGCGCGTACTATATTTTAGTATTAATAAATTAAATTTATAACTATTCTGAAATGATTTTAATGAAATTTCCATATTATATATTCAATCTAAATTTTTAATATTCATTTATTATTTTTTAGGCATGGGATAATAACAAACAATGTTTTATGTATAAAATTGTATTTTCCTAAATGGATGTTTTCATGGGGTTTTACATGCTTATTTTTGAAATTATTTTCTTCCAATTATTGGTATTTAATTTGAGAAAATTTATTCCATATTTGGAATTAGGAAGATCAAATTTGGTAAATGGTCTCCTTTTATTTTCAGACAACATAAATATTAACCACGGTAAAATTTATCACCTCTATAAAGGGTAAATTAGGTTAATATAGGTAAAAAATAATTGATAGAGCCATAAATCTTCATCATAATTATTATTAGATGAATTAAAATCAACCCTTATCACCTTATTCCTAAAATTTGTTTTCATAATAGACATTTTCCTTGAAAATGACCAATATATTATATAATGCAAAGAATGTTACAAAATGTCACTCTCATAGTTTCAAATATCTATGATGTGTTTATATAAAGAAATAAACTAGTTGTCAAAAAATATTAAGATTATTTTTTTGAATAATTAAATTAATTATATTATGGAAATTTATTTCTAATTTTTAGTGACTATATAATGACCTTTAATTGTTGACCAATGCTAATACAATATTTATTGATTTAATTTTTAATTAAAATAATGTATTTTAAAAGTACTAAAAGTATTATAAATTTGGGTATATATATTTTCACATGAATTTTTAGATAAATATAACGTATTAGTTATTTTTTAGGATTATATTAAAATTATGACTTTTTTATGTCATTTAAGTAAAATTAAAATAATAGTTTCAAACTTACAATAATGATATTTTTTCAAAGAAATACTATATGTAAATATTCAAAAATCATAAAAATATTTCAAGTGAATGATTTGGATAATATATGGTAGAAAATGTTATCCATTTTCCATTTATTATCCAAATATTATCTTATATATAAAATTATGACTCCTAATGTGTGTAAAATGTTTTACTATGGTTAATTTAAAAATCGATTAACTAAGGTGTTATACCAAAAGATACAGTTTGTGAAACTAGATAAACAAGTAAAAAAGTTTATTATACGATGGTATTACAACCCCATAACAGCATGTATTATAATACCTATCCATTTTAGTCATTTCATCTAGATTGTGACTTCATTATTTTGTACTCTATTCATAAATTCTAAATGTTCCCCTAACATCAATTATAAAAGGAACCCCCTCCCCTCACTTCTTTATACCTTCTAATCCTTAAACCTCGATAATTCCTTACCAAAATCCCATATAAAATTACTTATACACATCATATAAGTGATTTGATTCACCTACGACCAACCCTAGGATCCTAAATATGATATCTACATAAGTTCTTTGAAATGAGAGGTAATCACCTTAACTGATAATTTTTTTATAATTATTATTTAACTATATATAAATCAATTATATTATTCATAAAATAATAAATTTAACATCCTCAGTGTATTTAAATGTTATTTTTATCATTAAAAAACCTTTATTAACCCTCTTTCCATCAAATATGTTTTGAAAGTACCACTGAAGTGTATGTACAACCTACCATCTCCATGAAAAATGTAATTAATTTTCCTATATCTAATTTTATGGATGAATGTAAACATGAATATAGTGAATATATTTGATATTTATATCATTATAACATTCTAGATTTGATTAAACTATGATAAAATTTCTAGGACTAAAATTACTGTACCAAAATATACATGAAAACCCAAGAAGATATCACCCAGGATAACGATTTTAAGAAATAATTATTAACAAATGGGCGATGAACGTTTATTAGTAAATCACATAATATATTATATATTATATTATTAATTACAAATATTAATATAATAAATCTATATTTATCATATAGGTCACTCTATACATACAAATCAATTCAGACTTATAGTAACAAATTTGCATCTCAATTTTATTTTTTTGAGACATATGCCAAATTCACCACTTTTTTATTTTATGTGGTGTATATAATGAACATGTATTTGGAACAATATTTATTTTTTTCAATTATTTGTCAATATGTTTTTTTATTTGATGGTGAGAAGTGGAGATTTCTGGTGAATTGTTACAGATTCATTTAAAGGAATTGGATGTCATGATTGGAAAATTTTCCTTGTAAATGTGATGATTGTGGAACTAATTATCAATGTTCTAGAAATGTTCTATGGTTTGGATAATGTTTTTAATAGTTTAATAAATCCCATATTTGGGATAATATTATGTGAAAAAATCTATTCAATATCTTCTACTTTATGAGGATGTAAATAATTCCTTGTAAAAACTATATTAATATATATTTCAAGAGTATTTAATGAGGATTACATGAATAAAATTTGGGAAATATAATATATGGATTAACATTTGAGAATATTTTTAATTCTTTTTTATACATATAAATTATATTTATTATTTTAATTTGTCTTATATAAAAAATTGGCCAACCATTACAAGACACAAAGGCCACCCCATCCACAACACATGATGGTCCTAAGGGTAAACATCGCGTACAAGCCAACATAAGGAGAAAACATGGAGATAGGAGTGGAGGAATTGTATAGGCCCACCGGATCATGTGTCTAAGAGCACAAGGATATAGGCCTAATTGGGTGGAGATACCGAGACCTGTGTGTTTGAAGGTGTATGTGGGTGTGGATCCCCCGATTCTATAGAACAATCTACAAGTGACATGTTTTACAATAACATGAAGCACTAAAGAGAATGAAAGTTTGATAGGAGAATGTAGAGGCACACACACACTACTTATCCGTTATTATATGATATAAATAAAAAATTCCCCATTTGGCCAATTCAATATAAAATGATTGAACTATCGTTCCTTTTGAGATTAAATAAAGTCATTATATTCAAATTCATCCTCTTTGATGTTGTTGTTTGATTGATTATTTATGGATGAACAACCAAAAATTGAATGAAGGCTTCCTTGGCTGTTCTATAATCAGTTTTATGATGTTATGGTTTTGATAATATTCATTCATGAAAGTACATCTTTCATTCATGTGTATATTGAATGACATTCCTATTCTAAATTAAAATGAAGTTGTTTATTCCATTTATATTAATATAGGATTAGTTTGAGAATTTTAAATGATGAGGAATAAGTGATAATAATCAAGAACATGAGAAGTTTCATACATCATGATTATTGGGATCATAAGGATTAAAATTAAAAAAAATGTTTTAAAATATGAAATATGATATCTATGGTATTTCAAAGCATTGATAGACATAGATTAAAATATAAAGATAAGGTCATAGGTGTGTGCCTATAAATGGAGAAGATCCCTCAACCAAGGGTGTTGCTAAGATAATGTGAGAAGGATCTCATTTTAATAAGAAGAAATATCACCATATAGTATTATACTTGAGAGAAGAAGATGCCCTCTTCATGAAATTATTATGTGAATGTGAAGAGTATCTCGAGGGTAGAATATTTTTTAAAAGAACAAATTAAATGATTCACATAGAATTGGTTATGTGAAGCCATACAAGATTTCATGATACTCATATTTTTAACCTCATTGGATTATGTGAACATATTGAGACATGAAGGTTTTCTGATGATTTTTTAATGAAATAAGGTTTACAAGACAATAATACTATGTATACAATATGTGATACTCTTACATGAATGAAAATAGTTACATTCACACCCTTTCATGATGGAATTTCATTATACATGAAATATAAATGAATTTTTCATTCATATGATGACATGAATATGTGTGGTATAATTGAGGTAATCTATGAATCCTAAAGGTGGATAGTTAAAGATCACATGAACAAATGAAAACATAACCATTTGAGAAGAAAACCCAAATAATCACGTAAAATATTATAAAATAAGAATTACTATCTCATAGGTTTTATGAAGAACATGAAATGTTTTCTACATGCATGAAGTCCCTTTGATGAATTTTTTTGCATCATTTGTACACATCATAGTGAGGCTAAGACTTTATAATATATAAGTAAGAAATAATAGAATGATAATAGTTTCATTGAGGTAACTGATTAGTAACATGTGATTAGAATATTTAAGCATGATTGAAATAATTGGTAATCTACAGTTGAAGATACATAAATAAGTACACAATCATATGTGTTTTAGTGATATTATGGAGAAAGATAAAAATATAATCCTATAGTGTATCATCCTTGAATAAAGGTAAAATAATATTGGTTTGATTTTTTAGAAAAGGAAGTATTTCATTTGGAGATGAAAGAAGTGGAATTATTTTTTTTAGAGCTAGAAGTAGAAGGAGTATCTCGGTTGATTCTAGAGTAGAGAAATCATCTTGTATGAATTTAGGAGTACACAAGTGTGGATTATAGTATCACTATGGGATGTATTGTAAATAAAATTCTCTGAGGATTCAAGAGAGATATAATGTGATTATTTATTGACCATTGTAATTGATAAAAAAATTATAGTATAGATTATATGTTGGGGTGTAATGACCAACACATGAAGGAGTAGTTATTAGTAACAAACCACTAAATAATTATGTTATGTGAATTTTATTTACAACATTATTTTAGGAGTGTCTAAGAGACACAAGAATAGTTGACTTGGGATTTAACCGGCCAGATAGGTTTAGTTGAAAAGGAATAATATTTTTAAAAGAAAATGGATCACTGATTTAACGCCTACCTTATCAATGATCTAACTGTGATATTGGAACTAAAATCATTAAAATAGGGGGGTTAAATAAAAAATATCCAAAAATACTTTACAGGATGGAAAATATGAATTCAATAAACAACAATGGTGTTCCCATCTTCAATTTTTAGAACTATCATAGATAGAGAAATAGAATGACACTGTATCTCTTATCACATGGGGTAGAAGTGAGAGATTAAAAGACAATATGATTTCCAACTGTTAATGATAATGATGCTAAAATATTTTTGGATAAGAGAAATATATAAATGGATGGAGAAGTATAGTATTAATTTTTGATGTTACTCAATGAGAAGTTATACAATAAAGTCCTCGGACTTCAAGTTTCTGAAGAGATTTTTGAAAAATTAAGGTGGAGTTATAAGGGAAATGTAAAAGTTAAGGGATCCAAACTACAAGTTTAGAGAAGCATATTTGAATATATCAAAATGAATGATGGGGATATTTTTGATAAATACTTCACTATATTAATTCAGATTTTTTTTTTGCATCAAAAGTTTTGGGAAGAAGCTTGTTGACTCAACCAGTGTGAAGAAGATAATGAGAAAATTTTTAGAAAGATTTGATATAATGGTTTATGTCATTAATGATTGAGAAGATATACCAGAAAATAAATTTCATAATATTATTGTAGCATATTAAATGAGAAAAAAACCAACATTCAATATAAATGAAAAATATGATATGTATTTTGAATCCATAATAAAATGTAAAAATATATTTGAAAAAAAGGAAAAATCCAATGATTTTGAGGTTAAGGATGATGAAGAGGACTATAATAAAATAATGGCCTTATTTATAAGGATGTATAAGAATTTTAGAATATGAAAATAAAATAATCCACTAATGTGATTAAACTACCATGTATTTGGACATTTTTCATATTATTAACCTAAGAATAAAACTTATTCCACTGATACTGAATAGAAATAAGAGTAATTTAAGAGAAAATTTATGAAATACATAAAAGGGGACAATGAGAAGAAAAGTCTTTCAAGAAAAATAATCAAATCTGATGATCATGTAAATTGATGACTATTTATCATCAATAATCAATAAATAAGATAAACAACCTTGAATATATTAGGTGTGTTTAATGAGAAAAGAAAAAATAGATAAATACACATTTGAAGGTTTGGAATAATAATAAATAACTAAACCATAATGGTTATTAAAATTTAATCTCGAAGATACTCTTTAGAATCACATAAAACTCAATAAGGATATAATGAAACTAATAAAGGAGACCAGAGATAATGTCAATAAATAAGAGACACATCTTAATGGGATAAGAGAACATGTGAAGAATATATATATTATGGAAAGGAAAATAAGATCTTCTAAATGAAGTTCATTTAGAAGATATGAACAGAACAATAATGAAACTAAATTCATTTAAGAGAATAAACAAAAAAGGTTGACTATAGATTAAATTGAAAATATGGTGAATTATACTGATGAAATAATTGTTTAGAAAAAGGAAAAATGTAAAGACCCAGAAATTTCAACGAAATTTTTTTCTAAATTTTCTTTGGAATTTTACAAGAACGCAGTTTCTGACGGCACCTGATTCCGAGGCTCGGTGTGCCCGGAATCAATTTCCGAAGTTTGGCTCGGGTACGTTTAGTGAACGAACGAGCGGGTTATTCTAACTTTTGAACCGGTGCCCGGAATCGAATTCTGAGGGCACCGATGAACTCGTAACGCCGATATTGGCTTAAGGAGACCTTTTCCGAGGATTCATTTTATGTGGGTTGAGAGTTAGTTTTGGGGGAAATTAGATGAAGTTAAATAGATTGTGGAAACAAAATTTATTTTTATCCATGTCTGTTATTTCCTCCCAAAGGGAGTTAGAGGTGGGACCCACACCCACATAACCACCCTTGAGAGGATTAAGTGTGGTGGGGCCCACACGATCCCTAACTCTTAAACTCACCAATAACTCCACTCTATTTAACTTTGACAACTTGTGTTATTATTTAAGATGAGTGACTTAATATCAAACTTTTGAAATTTAAAGTGGTTTAGTTGTGTAAATAAAATAAGCCTTAGACTTATTTTATTTGGGTTAGTTTTCTTTTGCCACTTTGAGAGGATTGGGAAGCTTTCTTCTTCTTCTTCAACCACGACACTGAACGCGAAGAACACTTAGGCTCCGACGAAGAACGCCGTCACCATAAGAAGAGAAAGACGTGTCGTCTCTTCTCTTCTTCGCAGCCGGTGTGTTTCCGAAGATCGACGATGCCGCTTCCTTTGATCTTCTTCCAGTGTCAACGAAAGGAGACCCCGCTTCCTCCTCAGGCTTTCTTCATCAGCTTACGAAGCTTCTCCAGCGACGTTACCTCTTCAGACGCACCTCGACGTCAACAGAATCGACGTTCGATTCCCGCGACACCCGACCTACGCGATGCTTGTCTTCCGCGGCTTGTTGACGTGCTCCGCACTTGAAACTGAGGTAGGGGTTAGTTTAGTTTAATTGATATAAAATTGTGCTCTTCTGTAAATATGTTTTATTTCATTCGCTTGGACTTCTTGATATCAAAATAATGGAAGGAGATCGGACCGCACAAACATGGTCGATCCTTCTTCCCACCTTTCGTTAATCTTCGTTGTTGTTAAGGCGAAGGCGACGCGGTGTCGTTGCACCGTGCGGAAATCATGAGGTCCACCGCTGGAGCGGGCCGCGGTGGTGGGGCGCGACGCCGACGCACCGCCCCGGAGAACCCGAGGGAGGCAGCGGTCGGAGTGATCTATGGCGGAGGGGCGCGGCGCCGTCGTGCTGTGCCAATCGAACAAGGGTTGCGGCTTGAGCCACGACAGATCTAGAAGGGGTGGCCGGAAAACCGGCCGGCGGTTTGCAAAGGAGGCGGGACCCACGGGTCCCGCGTGTGATAAAAAACGGCCGGCCTAAGGCCGGCCGTGATCCTTAATTATCGGGGATTGAATTCCCTGGTTTCATAGAGGTTCCCCCCCCCCACGTGGAGTGGGGCGTTGTATTCAAAGGCACAGCATAAAGCCGCGCCGCCCTTTTGAAACAAAAGGGGGGGCTTTTCCCCCGCGCACGACGCACACGCGGCACCCAGGCCGCGCCGCCGCGCCAGCCCGCATCGCCGGGCCCGACCAAGCTGCCGGACCGAGCCGGCTGGGTTGGACCGGGTCGGGTTGACCCGGTTCGGATGACCCAAGGGGGGGGGGGGGGATTGGGCCGGGTCGGCCCGGGCCCGGACCCCCCGTCTTCAGACCATTTTCGGTCTTTTGCCCGTAACTTGAGCTACGGGCCTCCGAACGACGCGCCATCAGAGGCAACACAATCATTGGATCGAGACGGTCGTTTCAGTATATCGCACTTAAGGTTTCGGAATACTTTGTGTTCGGCCGGGTTGGTTCGTACACGAAACCAACCGGGCCCTCGGAGCGGAAACGCTCGTATCTTGAGCTACTGGCGTCCGATTGACGTGTCGTCAGCTTTGTTGAGTTCCTCTTAGTGAGAAGGATCTTTTGGCATAATCCTCCCGAGGTTTGGACACAGGTGGAGTATGGTCGGGTTGGTTTTGCCTTAAAAACCAACCGGGCCCCTGGGACGAAAAAGCCAATAACTCTCAGACCGGGCGTCCGATTGACGCGCCGTCTGTTGCGTTGAGTTCCTGTTGACGATACGGAACTTTTGGATACATCAACTCTGGACTTTGTGACAGTTGATGTATCATTCTCTCGTCTCGTGGAGTGGACCCTCCCGAACGAGCTTGCTGTGTGCGGGAACCCTAGAGCTGGCTGCGACTGCTACTGCGACTTCGACGATGACGTTTGTGCAGAGATCCTTAGTGGACTGTGACAATGAACACAGCTGGTCTTGTATCCTAAGTGGGTCCCAGCTTAGATGATTCAATACTGGTCTTGTATCCTATGTGGGTCCCAGTATAGATGAATCGATGAAGACAACTGGTCTTGTATCATATGTGGGTCCTAGCTGTGCTGGTCCTGTATCCTATGTGGGTACCAGCTTAGATGATTCAATACTGGTCTTGTATCCTATGTGGGTCCCAGTATAGATGAATCGATGAAGACAACTAGTCTTGTATCCTATGTGGGTCCTAGCTGTGCTGGTCTTGTATCCTATGTGGGTCCCAGCTTAGACGATTCAATACTGGTCTTGTATCCTATGTGGGTCCCAGTATAGATGAATCAATGAAGACAGCTGGTCTTGTATCAAATGTGGGTCCTAGCAGTGTTGGTCTTGTATCCTATGTGGGTCCCATCTTAGATGATTCAATACTGGTCTTGTATCCTATGTGGGTCCCAGTATAGATGAATCAATGAAGACAGCAGGTCTTGTATCCTATGTGGGTCCTAGCTGTGCTGGTCTTGTATCCTATGTGGGTCCCAGCTTAGATGATTCAATACTGGCCTTCTATCCTATGTGGGTCCCATTATAGACAAATCAATGAAGACAACTAGTCTTGTATACTATGTAGGTCCCAGCTTAGATGATTCAATACTGTTCTTGTATCCTATGTGGGTCCCAGTATAGATGAATCAATGAAGATAGCTGGTCTTGTATCCTATGTGGGTCCTAGCTGTGCTGGTCTTGTATCATATGTGGGTCCTAGCATAAACGAAACAATGAAGATGGCTGGTCTTGTATCCTATGTGGGTCCCAGCTTAGATGATTCAATATCTATGTCTGATCATCTCTTTCACATTTTCGATGATGTATACCTGCGTGAGCTGAATCCTGTGCTTTCCTGTGTGGAATGTGTTGTGCTATCCTGTGTGGATTACGTTTGCTTTCCTGTGTGGAATACGTATACTTTCCTGTGTGGACTGAGTTGTACTTGGGCTCGTAGTTTGGAGTGTATTGGAATTGTTGACTTTGGTTTATGTATGGGCATATACCTAAGCAGTGTCGGTTGTTACTTCGTGATTATAACTTTCCTTTGTGGTTTATCCTTTGTGGATTTTGGGAGACCTTCGGGGGTCATGGGGTCCCTACTGAGTAGCTTATACTCACCCCTGCACGGGCTATGCCCGCACTACGTTGTGTTGGTTGTAGACGACGGACAGCGTTGATCGTGGTTGAGGCTTGCAGAGTAGGACGATACCTGGAGGAGGACTACTGAGCGGGACGTACTCGGAGCGGACGGCGGAACCCGAGGAGAAGTGGAGCTATCTGTACCCACCCTTCAGGTGGGATTCCCAGTGGACAGCTCGGCGTGTCGGCCTTTACTTTTCAGTTTTTGTTTTCCATTTCAGTTGTACTTTACAGTTGGGCTTTTATTTCCGGCCACCTTTACTTTCTGCACCTACTGCTGTACAGTTCTACTTAGTGTTTACTTCTTCCGCTTGTACTCTGTGGTGTTTGTTTACTCTTATAAAGGCAATTCCTTCCCTAATATCGGGATTTACGCCTTTGGTGCTAGTCGCTAGCCCCTGGCCTATGGAAGGCGGGCTTGGGGTAGTCACGACACGGGCCCCGAGGACGGGTCGTGACAAATTGGTATCAGAGGAGTTCGGTTCTACCGTGAACTTTGATCTTTTCTGTGTGATGAAATAGTGTTTAGCGTATTGAGTGTGGTTATCAGTCCAGGGAGTCCAGTGTTGGTGTGGCGGCCGACGTATCCGTATACCAGGACCCTGACTTCTGATTTCCGACTTAATGCATGAAAACATTAATTGCATGTGTGTTCAAGTTTTCTTTGTGATTACTTGTGCCAGCTCACCAGGTATACAGTTCTGACCGTGGTGCACCTACTTCTTTTCAGGATGGCCCCATGACGGCAACCAGCTAGGGTTCCGAGAGTGGAGCATGATGACAGCCCACCGAGCGACGAGGCCTCGGTGCAGGGCGCCTTGTCAGCAGAGGCACCGGCAGTACCTTTACCAGCCGAGCCACCGAAGCTCCCAGCCCCAGCCGCTGACGATGCACGTCACCTTAGCGCGCTACACGAGTTTCACCGACAGCGACCGCCCAGGTTCCGTGGGGAGACAGACCCCCAGGTAGCCGAGGACTGGCTGGAGGCAGTCGTACGAGTTTTCAGGCTAGTGAGGACACCAGCAGACCTCATGGTGATCCTCGCAGCGAGCCTACTGCACGCAGCAGTAGGACGATGGTGGAGCTTGATGCTCCAGGTTCACGATGAGACATCTCTTCTCTGGACGGACTTTGAGAGCATCTTCCGCTCCGAGTTCATCACAGCCACCCTCCGTGCGGTGCGCATTCAGGAGCTTCTTCAGCTGCGGCAGGGCAGCTTGACAGTGGCCCAGTACTCGGCGAGATTTACTGATCTCTCACACTACTCCACAGATATGGTACGAGACCCGTTCTTCCGGGCCCGGCCCTTCGAGCAGGGACTGAGGCATGAGTTCCGGGGTTCGATGATCTCCCGCAACATTCCGACGTAGACAGAGGTGTTGGAGAGAGCCCTACTAGTAGAGAGTTTTCTCGCCGAGCTGGCTCCAGTGACAGGGCCCTCCATAGGACGGCTCGTAGCAGGGTCTTCTGCTGTTGGCAGTAGACAGGTGATGCAGAGGTCCAAACGGGCCAGACCATCAGATGGGAAGTCACCGGATGAAGATTCGGTTGTGCGGGGCACACGAAGGAGAGCCAGCTACACGAGGAGCAGGCATTGCTACGCATGCGGCATGCAAGGTCACATGGCTCGAGACTGCCCGAATCGTCTTAAAGATGAGCAGCAAGTGGTAGAGGGACCTCCCAGACAGAGGTTCGGCCACGGTGGTCCGCATGGTGCAGGCGGACGAGGCAGAGGAGCTGGCTGAGTATCCGATGGTGGGAGACACTTCGGGGTGTTGCCACCACCACCACCAGGAGGTCCTCCTCAACCGCAGGGAGTCGGTGGACATGCGAGAGCTCAGCTTCAGGCAGCTGAGGCCTTCGATCATAGAGATCTGGGAGCAAATGGATAAGAGCGGGACTAGTGGATACGTCTTTTGTACTTCTAGTTCCTTGTTGCTATTGTGTAGCGTCTTTGTATTATGAGCTACAATAGTAAAAGACGCTTACCTTTGTGATGTTTTCATTCCTGTCCTCTTTTGTGTTGTTACTTAGAGGTTCCAGTTTTGACTATTGACTTGGCCCTCACTTGTGAGACATCTACTGGTGGAGACCCGGTTACCAAACACTGATGCCGACAGTGTGACTCAACCCTTGGAGGCGAGTGTAATGGTTGGATCTCTTGGTAGTAGCGTCGAGGCCTTACAAAGTCATCCTTGGTATGGATTAGTATCATCCATGTTGGGATTGACAGTATTAGGCAAAGAAATTAGTTTATCCACGGGATGAAACCAGATTTCTCTTATCGGCAAAGGGGAAATATTAGCATCTCTAGTGGGACCGGAGATTGTCCAGGCCATGACAGAGAAGGTCCAGGTCATCCAGGAGAGGATGGGTACAGCTCGGAGCCGGCAGAAGTCTTATTCTGATAGGAGGCAGAGGCCACTGGAGTTCGCAGATGGCGACCATGTCTTCATGTGGGCCTCACCTCGACATGGATTACGGAGATTTGTCCAAGGTGGCAAGTTGTCTCCATGCTTCATCGGACCCTTCCAGGTCCTCAGCTGGATTGGCGAGGTGGCTTATCGCCTAGCTCTACCGCCTTTGTATCCCTAGTTTGTGTTGAAACTTTACGGGGATGTAAAGCCCTATGGTGGGAGTAATGTAAAGACCCGGAAATTTCAAGGATTTTTTTTTATTAATTTGCTTTGGAATTTTACAAAAACACAGTTTCTGACGGCACCTGATTCCGAGGTCGGGTGTGCCCAGAATCAATTTCCAATGTTTGGCTCGGGTACGTTCAGTGAACGAACGAGCGGGTTTTTCTAACTTTTGAACCGGTGCCCGGAATCAAATTCTGAGGGCACCGATGAACTCAAAACGCCGATATTCGCTTAAGGAGACCTTTTCCAAGGTTGCGTTTTATGCGGTTTGAGAGTTAGTTTTGGGGGAAATTAGATGAAGTTAAATAAATTGTGGAAACACAATTTATTTTTATCCATGTTGGTTATTTCCACCCAAAGGGAGTTAGAGGTGGGACCCACACCCACAAAACCACCCTTGAGAGGATTAAGTGTGGTGGGGACCACATGAGCCCTAACTCTTCAACTCCCCTTAAACTCCCCAATAACTCCACTCTATTTAATTTTGACAACTTGTGTTATTAATTAAGATGAGTGACTTAATTTCAAACTTTTGAAATTCAATGTGGTTTAGTTGTGTAAATAAAATAAGTCTTAGACTTATTTTATTTGGGTTAGTTTTCTTTTGCCACTTTGAGAGGATTGGGAATCTTTCTTCTTCTTATTCAACCACGACGATGAACGTGAAGAACACTTAGGCTCTGAAGAAGAATGCCGTCACCATAAGAAGAGAAAGACGTGCCATCTCTTCTCTTCTTCGCAGCCGGTGTGTTTCCGAAGATCGACGACGCCGCTTCCTTTGACATTCTTCCCGTGTCAACGAAAGGAGACGTCGCTTCCTCCTCGGGCTTTCTTCGTCAGCTTACGAAGCTTCTCCAGCGACGTTACCTCTTCGGATGCACCTCGACGTCAACGGGATCGACGTTCGATTTCCGCGATGCCCGACCTCCGCGACACTTGTCTTCCGCGGCTTGTTGACGTGCTCCGCACTTGAAACCGAGGTAGGGGTTAGTTCAGTTTAATTGATATAAAATTGTGCTCGTCTGTCATTAAGTTTTATTTCATTCGCTTGGACCTCTTGATATCAAAATAATGGAAGGAGATCGGACCGCACAAACACGGTCGATCCTCCTTCCCACCTTTCGTTGATCTTAGTTGTTGTTAAGGCGAAGGCGGCGCGGTGCCGTTGCACCGCACGGAAATCACGAGGACCACGGCCGAAGCGGGCCGCAGTGGTGGGGCGCGGCGCCGACGCACCGCGCCGTAGAACCTGAGGGAGGCAGAGGTCGGAGCGATCTATGGCGGAGGGGTGTGGCGTTGTCGCGCCGTGCCAATCGAACAAGGGCCGCGACTTGAGCCGCGACAGAGCTAGAAGGGGCGGCCGGAAAACCGGCCGCCGACGGATAAGGAAGATCCGCGGCCCTACGGCCGCGGCGGAGCAGCTGGAGGCGGCCCTCCTCGCCGGCCGCCAGAGATCAGGAGAGCCGCGGCCATCAGGCCGCGACAAAGTGGTGGAAGGCGGCCGGCCGTGCCGGCAGCCGGTTTGCAAATGAGGCGGGACCCGCGGGTCACGCGTGTTATAAAAACGGCCGGCCTAAGGCCGGCCGTGATCCTTAATTACCGGGAATTGGATTCCCCAGTTTCTTAGAGCCCCCCCCCCACGTGGAGGCGGGCGTTTTATTCAAAGGTGTGGCATAAAGCTGCGCCACCCTTTTGAAACAAAAGGGGGGGCTTTGCCCCCGCGCACGGCACACACGTGGCACCCAGGCCGCGCCGCCGCGACGGACCGCGCCACCGCGCCGGCCCGCACTGCTGGGCCGGGCCGAGCTGCAGGACCGAGCCGGCCGGGTTGGACCGGGTCGGTTCGACCTGGTTCAGCCGACCCAAGGGGGGGGGGGATCAGGCCGGGTCGGCCCGGGCCCGGACCCCCCATCTTCGGACCATTTTTGGTCTTTTTCCGGTAACTTGAGATACGGGACTCTGAACGACGCGCCGTCAGCGGAAACGCGATCCTTGGATCGAGACGGTCGATTCGGTATATCGCACTCAAGGTTTCGGAATACTTTGAGTTCGGTCGGGTTGGTTCGTACACGAAACCAACCAGGCCCTCGGAGTGGAAACACTCATATCTTGAGCTACGGACGTCCGATTGACGTGCCGTCAGCTTTGTTGAGTTCCTTTTAGTGGGATGGATCTTTTGGTATACTCCGCCCGAGGTTTGGACGCAGATGGAGTACGGTCGGGATTTTTTTGCCTTAAAAACCAACCGGGCCCCTGGGACAAAAAAGCCAATAACTCTCAGACCGGGCGTCCGATTGATGCGCCGTCTGTTGCGTTGAGTTCCTGTTGACGATACGGAACTTTTGGATACATCAACTCTGGACTTTGAGACAGTTGATGTATCAGCCTCTCGGCTCGTGGAGTGGACCCTCCCGAATGAGCTTGCTGTGTGCGGGAACCCTAGAGCTGGCTGCGACTGCTACTGCGACTTCGACGACGACGTTTGTGCAGAGATCCTCAGTGGACTGCTACAATGAGGACAGATGGTCTTGTATCCTATGTGGGTCCCATCTTAGATGATTCAATACTGGTCTTATATCCTATGTGGGTCCCAGTATAGATGAATCGATGAAGACAGCTGGTCTTGTACCCTATGTGGGTCCTAACTGTGCTGGTCTTGTATCCTATGTGGGTCCCAGCATAGATGATTCAATACTGGTCTTGTATCCTATGTGGGTCCCAATATTGATGAATCGATGAAGACAGCTGGTCTTGTATCCTATGTGGGTCCTAGCTGTGCTGGTCTTGTATCCTATGTGGGTCCCAGCTTAGACGATTTAATACTGGTCTTGTATCCTATGTGGGTCCCAGTATAGATGAATCAATGAAGACAGCTGGTCTTGTATCCTATGTGGGTCCTAGCTGTGCTGGTCTTGTATCCTATGTGGGCCCCAGCTTAGATGATTCAATACTGGTCTTGTATCCTATGTGGGTCCCAGTATAGATGAATCAATGAAGACAACTGGTCTTGTATCCTATGTGGGTCCTAGCTGTGCTGGTCTTGTATCCTATGTGGGTCCTAGCTTAGATGATTCAATACTGGTCTTGTATCCTATGTGGATCCCAGTATAGATGAATCAATGAAGATAGCTGGTCTTGTATCCTATGTGGGTCCCAGCTTACATGATTCAATACTGGTCTTGTATCCCATGTGGGTCCCAGTATAGATGAATCAACGAAGACAACTGGTCTTGTATCCTATGTGGGTCCTAGCTGTGCTTGTCTTGTATCCTATGTGGGTCCCAGCATAAACGAAACAATGAAGACGGCTGGTATTGTATCCTATGTGGGTCCCAGCTTAGATGATTCAGTATCTATGTCTGATCATCTCTTTCACATTTTCGATGATGTATACATGCGTGAGCTGAATCCTGTGCTTTCCTGTGTGGAATGTGTTGTGCTATCCTGTGTGGATTAAGTTTGCTTTCCTGTGTGGAATACGTATACTTTCCTGTGTGGACTGAGTTGTACTTGGGCGCGGAGGTTGGAGCGTATTGGAATTGTTGACTTAGGTATATGTATGGGCATATACCTAAGCAGTGTCGGTTGTTACTTCGTGATTTTAACTTTCCTTTGTGGTTTATCCTTTGTGGATTTTGGGAGACCATCGGGGGTCTCGGGGTCCCTACTGAGTAGCTTATACTCACCTCTGCACTGGTTATGCCCGCACTACGTTGTGTTGGTTGCAGACGACGGACATTGTTGATCGTGGTTGAGGCTTGCAGAGCAGGACGGTACCTGGAGGAGGAACACTTGGCGGGACGTACTCGGAGCCGACGGCGGAACCCGAGGAGCAGTGGAGCTATCTGTACCCACCCTTCAGGTGGGATTCCCAGTGGACAGCTCGGCGTGGTGGCCTTTACTTTTCAGTTGCTGTTTTCCCTTTCAGTTGTACTTTACAGTTGGGCTTGAATTTCCGGACCCCTTTACTTTCTCCACCTACTGTTGTACAGTTTTACTTAGTGTTTACTTCTTCCGCTTGTACTCTGTGGTGTTTGTTTACTCTTATAAAGGCAATTCCTTCCCTAATATCGGGATTTACGCCTTTGGTGCTAGTCGCCAGCCCCTGGCCTATGGAAGGCGGGCTTGGGGTAGTCACGGCACGGGCCCTGAGGATGGGTCGTGACAAAAAACTATCAAAGACACAATATATGTGTCTTTTAACTCAAAGTGAGTTGAATAATATAAAATAATAAATTACCAAAGCTATTGAGGATAAGGTAAATCTTCTACAACTACTGGGAATAAGGGTATAGAGAAAAGGGTTGATTCTACACCTAATAAAACTCAAAGTATATTTTTTTTATTTCTAAAAATGTAATATTTTTTATGAAAACATTGGATGTAGAAGGATCAAAAGAAAAAATTAAAATACATATACTGTAACGACCCAAATATTCATTAATGGAAATCCCTCTTGGTCTAGTTAAATGTCTTTTATGTAAAATTTTTATATAAAATGTCAACATATTTGGATTTAAGATAAGAATTGTGACCATTAATTTTATAGTCGTTGAATAGTGATCACATTTGTTGTATAAATACAGGGCTTTAGAAAATCCAATTTAATCAGATAAAACAAGCGATGGCCTCATCCAGTAGAATTGCTCCATACGAAGCCCATTTTTCGGAGCTTGGAAAATAGGTGGTGTCCTTGGGATTTGCTCTTGGCCAATCCCAATATGAGATTCATAATGTCAAGCTCAAATGGGACCATCTACGGGAAAAGTGGAAGTTGATAGAGATTACCACTCGAGCAATGTTATTTGGGCCACCCCAAGAGTTTGTCACCATCACACACCTTACCCTTAGGTCTTATGTGGTTGTTTTAAGGGGTTATGTAACAAATCGCTAGTAATATGTTCATGTATATTTTTTTGTATATAATAATGAATATACCTTCTTGTCATTATGGATACATTGCAAATAGTTTTTAAAGTACAAATAGTGTTTTTAGTTATTATTTAATTAAGAAATATATTTTATCAAATTAAGGGATTTTTGAATTAAATAATATTTTAATAAAATATTATTATTATTAAATTAATTTTATTATATATAAATGATAATATAATTTTATGAATGCAATTTTAATTTTTATTATGGTTTGAAAGCCATTTCTGTCAAAACCTGTGAAATTTTGATAAATGTCGGTTTTTATTTTAAAAATGAAAAGTAACATATTTAGAAAATTATTTAGATAAAATAAATATTATTTCTGGAATCAGGACGTCAAAAGTATCCAATGGTGATTTTTTTAAAAAAATTCTGAGACAGTCAATGTTTTGGGTAAAAATTAAATACCCTTTAAATATATAATGTGTTTTATAACATCATAATGACCCAATAGTGATTTAATAAAATACTATAAGCTTTATGTTCGGCCAATATATGTTTTACCATTTAAATAATGTGATTTTGGGTTTGTTTGACTTACTTTTCAAATCATTAATGGACCCCTCAAGACTTATTAAACATCTTGTCTTTTAAAATTATTTTCCATGGGAGTGTGACTCACCTCTGCATAAGCAACCCCATTATTTTAATAAGATCAGAATTTGGCCTTATAAAATATTGTTTTCCTCTTCCCTTTTCCAAAAACTATGGGTAAAAACCATGATCTGATTTGTGGTTTTCATTAGTTTAAAATAAGGGGTCCCAAACCAAAATAATAAAGAATTCACTCACCTTTCCTATATAATCCCACCCAAGATCCCACTTCCTCCTCACTCAAAGCCTTTTGAGTTCGTCCAACATCTGACCTACTCTCTCTAGAATCCTCCCAAGGTGCCCCATGCTCCCAAAAAGCCTCTGTCAAGCCTTTTGAAGCACACTTCCAAGTAAGGATTTTTTCTTCCTTTCCCATTTTTGTCCAATTTTCATTAAGTTGTTTTTCCCATTTAATTTCAATTATAAATGTTGCTGTATGGTTTTTCACCTCCCTCATACTTCCATATTTATGTTTTAATGATGGGATACCCCTTTCTCTCTCATTAAATGCCTCCCATGTACACCCGTTACTATGCTGAAATTTTGAAAGGAACTTCTCTCTCCTCATTTTCATTGAAGAAATACTTTTGTATCATGAATCTAAATTCCATTATAATTGTTGGGACATTTATCTATATGACCTAATTAATTCCCATTACATGTAAATATGATGAGGAACCCCTTTCACTCTCATCAACCGTTTTTATGAATTCTTATGTCATGCTATTACGCTGCCGAAATCGCACTGATTTTCTAAGCCAATTCCATTGTGTAGTGAATACCATGCCCATTTCTCCATAAAGAGTATTCACCTTTATGTACATTTACTTATTGATTAAAAAGTTTCATGTATTAATTACACATTCCTTTATCATGGAATAAATTATTATGTTTTATGAATCCATGTTTTATGATCCATGTGGCAAACTTATGTATGAAATGAAATGTTTAAGAAGGGTGCGCCCTTATAGAGCTCCAGTGCATTGGGTAAAGTAAAATATCATGATACTTAATGTACAATTAGTATTGACTCATGATAATTAAAGTGAAATGAGGGTTTACTCGTGCTTCATGTGCAATGAGGATTTACTCATGCTCCATGTGCAATGAGCCTTGGCTCATGCTAATTCCATGTTAAGGGTTGTTGCCACATTTCCATGTTATGATTATCATGCCTTTATGTTCATGTTTCTCTTGTGCTCTATTGATATGCCTATTGTCTAACATGTATTTTACTCCTAATGTATTCCATGTTTATTCCCTTACTGGGCTTTATAGCTCACCCCTTTTCTTATGCATGTCCTCAGGTTATCCCATGCAATGCTAAATACGAGGGAATGTAGTGGTCATGTAAAGGAAGTTTTCAATAAAGATGTAGTATTTCATGTTTTAAGTTGTCATTTAATTATCCTAATCCCCAAATACACTAGACCTCTCGATCTTCCATGTTGTATCAAGTGAATAGTTTATTTAATAAATCATGTTTAATTTTGTAATAAAAGCAGGGTTTCCATAGTTGTTATCAGAGGGAGGGTTTAGTTATTTTTTGGATTAGGATTAGAAAACCCTTGTAAAGCCTTAGAGACAAGAAAATGTATAATAAAAACATCCCTATGTTTTGGTAAGTACTGAGTAAGTGGTTTATCAAGCAAATACATCCGTGTCTGGATATGAGTATGTAGAGGCAGCTCTGGCACAGATGTATCCTAGGGGTAAAACCCGAAAACACCGCTTTGAGCTAGACTCAAACGGGAACTGGTGCATGACAACGGGTCTTGATGCACTCTTGGTTATGACACTCCTGAGGGATATGTTTTGATAAATTCACAAGCTTAGTATGAACCCTTATTAAGGGAATAAAAAACACAAAGAATATATGTTAGAAATTAGATCATGAAAAGCCTAGATTGAATCCCATATACTCATGAGTTAAGGAAATAAATGTTTATTTATATGTCATCAACTTTTGTCTTTGGATTACCCTTTATGTTCTACCACATAACTTTCCTTTTATTCCAGCCAATGGCCAGTAATAGGAGGACTCGGGCTAACAACCGATGTGAAGATCAGTGTGATTACTGTACTAATGAGATGCCTAATCCAATGGGAGCGGGAATCGAGAACTTTGTCACACTTCTCTCTCTGCTAACTCAAGCATTGAAAAGAAACATGGGTCAAGAGGAATGTTTAACTCCCCAAAGAATGAACAAGTCACTATCAAGATCTTCAAGAGACAAAGGCCTCCTACTTTTAGTGGATCATCCGATCTCACGCTCGCTGAACAATGGATCAAGTCCATTGAAAATATCTTCTCCATCCTTTAATGTTCTGAATAAGAGAAGGTTCTCCTGGCGGTTTATCGTATTGAGGGTGAAGCTGATCAATGGTTGATGTTGATACAAAATACGAAGCCTGAGGAGGAGATCGAGGCTTTGGAATGGATGGTTTTCCGGAAGATGTTTTTTGATAAATATTTTCCACACACCCTCCAGATTAAGATGGAAAGGGAATTCCTTTCTCTCAAGCAAAAAAGACGAATAATCTGTTGGAGTGTACGGGGAAAACTTCACAAGGATTGCATGATACACTTCTAGCTTTGTTGTTACCCCCGAATGCAAGGTTGACCGCTTCTTTGGTGGGCTGAAGCCTAGCCTATGGAATGCATTAGCGATCCGTGACTTCAACAGCTATGAGGAAATTGTCCGATGTGCCCTCAAGGTCGAAATGGAGATCTGGGAATCACAGGGGTATCATGAGGACAAGAAGCGTAAGGTGGACTTCAATGCTGGCAGTCCGATGGATAAATCCAATGGTGCTAAGAAGATCCAGCACCCCACTTGGCAAAAGTGTGGAAAGAAGCACCATGGAAATTGCCTCAAGGGGATGAGGAAATGCTTTAGGTGTGGAAGAGAAGGGTACCTAGCTGTTAACTATTGGAAAGAAATAACCGAGGATACGAAAGAGGAGAGGAATGCTGCGTTTGAACCTCAACACGTTTTTTGTTGCTACAACTACAAAGAATTGAGGGAATTTTTCAAATCAGTTCCCTAAACCAGGGGTTTTCGGAGGCAACCAAGATCCTCCAAGGCAGCAAGGAAGATATTTTTCCATCACTTCTGCCGAACCGAATCCCAAAAATGAAGTGGTGATAGGTACTCTAGTTATTCATTCAAGAATAGTGAAATTACTTTTTGATTCATGTTCTATGCATTCTTTTATATCTCAAATGTTTAGTAGAACAATATCAGCACCACCACAAATCATGGAAGTGAAGATGTCGGTGAGTATGGAAAATGGGGAAATCATTGCATTCTATGAATATAAGTCCTCCCCTATTATAATCTATGGATTTAATTTCCTAGCAAACCTCGTCATACTCCCTCTGGTGGAATTTGATGCAATTCTTGGAAAGGATTGGCTTTCCTTATATAGAGCCAACATAAATTTTCGGGAGAGAGAAATCACACTCCATATAGAGAATCGACCCCTGATTATTTACAAGTGTAAGGAGGAAGATGAATATCCTTTAGCTCCATCATCTCAAGCATGGATATTACTGCCCTATGAGCAAGCGTATCTAGCTCAGATGATTGAGTCCAAGGAAGAAACCATCCTTGAAGAAATGCCTATTGTGAGGGAATTCGCTGAAGTGTTTCCCGAGGAACTGCATGGTCTTCCTCATAGAAGAGATGTTGAATTCTCAATTGAACTTATACCAGGGGCACTACCAATATCCAAGACTCCATATAGAATAGCTGTCATGGAGCTTGAATAGCTGAAAAAACAACTTCAGGAGAATCTGGATAAAGGGTTTATATGCCCAAGTGCTTCACCATTGGGTGCACCAGTCCTCTTTGTCAAGAAGAAGGATGGGTCAATGCAGCTTTGCATCGATTATCATGAACATAACAAAATCAAGATAAAGAAAAAGTTTCCTCTGCCATGGATCGATGAATTTTTTGATCAGCTGCATCGAGCACAATACTTCTACAAGGTAGATTTGCGGTCGGGATATTATCCAGTAAGGGCGAAGAAGGAAGATGTCCCCAAGACTACTTTTCGTACAAGATATGGGCACTATGAATTCATAGTAATTCCTTTCAGACTCACTAATTCACTAGCAATATTCATGGACTTGATGAATAGAGTCTTTAGAGATTACCTTGACACATTTTTGGTAGTCTTTATAGATGATATTCTAATATACTCCCAAACCAAGGAGGATCATGAGGAGCATTTAAGAACTGTACTAGAGACTTTGCGCAAGGATAAGCTCTATGTAAAGTACAGCAAGTGTGAGTTCTAGTTGAAGGAGTTCCCATTCTTGGGCCATATCATCACAAGCAATGGGATATCTGTGGATCCCTCCAAAATAGATGCAATTGAGGGATGGACGAGGCCAACATTGGTAATGGATATCCGTAACTTCTTATGGTTAGCTGGATATTATCGAAGATTTGTGAGAAATTTCTCACGATTGTCCAACCCTCTTACCAAAATAACTCAAAGGGGAGTAAAGTTTTCTTGGAGTGATGAATGTGAAGTAAGCTTCAAGGAGTTGAAAAAGAGGCTTATCACTGTGCCTGTGATCACTTTACCCAGAAGTGGGGAAATTTTTGTGGTATTCATTGATGCTTCGAAGAAGGGATTAGGATTTGTGCTGATTCAGAATGATAAATTGATATCCTATGCCTCAAGGTAGTTGAAAATCCATGAGAGAATCTATCCAACGCTTGATTTGGAGTTGGCGGTGGTGATCTTTTCCATGAAAATCTGGCGGCATTATCTCTATGGAGAGAAATGTGAGATATATACTGACCACAAGAGTCTTAAATATATATTCAAATAGAAAGCACTTAATATGTGCCAGAGAAGATGGATAGAGCTCATCAAGGATTATGACTGTTCAATACATTACCACCCTAGGAATGCGAACAAGTTTGATGATTCCCTAAGTAGAAAGGACCTAGCAATTCTATTAATGATGATAATTGAGCGGGATCCAATCTTCTTAGACTTGATGAAGATTGAAATGGAAATCATAAATAAGGGAACATCATCAATACTTTCACAAAGTATTGCTCAACCATCTCTTTTGGAAAGAATAATGGATGCTCAAAAGGATGATGTGGGAATTCAAGAAAAAGTGGCAGCCATCAAAAAGGGGAAATCCTTGGTGTTTAATGTTAATGAAGAAGGAATTGTGCGATTTGGGAAAAGACTATGTGTTCCATCAAATTCGGAGCTGAAGAAGGAACTTTTGAATGATGCACATAGTTCAAATTTCTCTATTCACCAAGGAAGCCCAAATATGTATCGAGATCTCCGAGAAAACTTTTGGTGGGATAATATGAAGATTGAGATTGTTGTATATACATCAAAGTGCCCGGTGTGCTAGCAAGTGAAGGCAGAGAGGCAGAAGTCTAAGGGGATGATGCAACCATTGCCCATACCAGAATGGAAATGGGAGAACATCACCATGGGATTTTTCACTGGAATTACAAGGACATCCAAAGGAAACAATGAAATATGGGTTGTTGTGGATCGTCTTACAAATACTGCACACTTCATTTCTATTTGGGAGGATTTATCATTGGATCAACTGGAACAGATATATATCAGGGAAGTGGTAAGGTTGCATGGAGTGCCACTATATATTGTTTCTGACTAAGATCAAAGATTCACCTCTATGTTTTGGAAGAGTCTTCAATATGATCTGAATACTGAACTTGACCTCAGTACGGCCTATCATCCTCAAACTGATGGACAATCCAAGAGGACTATCCAAACACATGAGGACATGTTGAGAGCGTGTTCAATAGAATTTAAAGGAGGATGGGATCAACATCTTCCACTGGTTGAGTTCTCTTATAATAACAGTTTCCACTCGGGCATCCAAATGGCACCATATGAAGCCATTTATGGGAAAAGGTGCAGAACACCTGCGTGTTGGGATGAGGTCGGTGAAAGTAAGCTGCTTGGACCAGAAATGGTCAAGGAAATGATGAAGAAGGTGAAAACCATTCAGTAGCATATCAAGGCACCCCAGATTTGACATAAGAGTTATAAAGATAATCATCGATGAGTCCTTGAGTTTAAAGTTGGAGACATGCTTTTTCTACACATATCTCAGTTGAAGTGGGTCATGAGGTTTGGAAAGAAAGTAAAGTTAAGTCAAAGGTACATCGGACCCTTCGATATTCTTGATTATGTTGGGGTTGTGGCTTTTCTACTAGCACTTCCACCTACCATGGCTAAAGTACATGATGTCTTTCATGTATCCCTCTTAAGGAAGTACATACCGGACCTTTCACATGTACTCTCTTCTGAGGTGGTACAGTTGGAGGATGATATTACTTATGAGGAGAAACCAGTGAAGATCATAGATCGTAGAGAAAAAGTTCTACGAAATAAGACAATGCCCCTTGTCAAGGTGTTGTCGAGAAACCAAAAGTTTGAAGAAGAGACTTGGGAATCAGAGGAAATGATGAAGCTAAGTTACCCACATCTGTTTTAGTGTGGGAAAAAGGAAATTTCGAGGGCGAAATTTTTTAAGGGGTGAATACTGTAACGACCCAAAGTTTCATTAATGGAAATCCCTCTTGGTCTAGTTAAATGTATCATTATGTAAAATTTTTGTATTAAATGTCATATTCTTTGGTTGTATGATAAGAATTGTGACTATTACTTTTATAGTCATTGAATAGTGATCACATTATTAGTATAAATATAGGGCTTTAACATATCCAATTTACTCAGAAAAAAGAAGCGATTGCCTCATCCAGTAGAATTGCTCCATACTAAGCCCATTTGTCGAAGCTCATAAAAGAGGTGGCATCCTTGGGCTTTGCACTTGACCAATCCCAAGCTGATCATCATCATGTCAAGATCGAACAGGACCGTCTACGGGAAAAGTGGAAGTTGATAGAGATTACCACTCAAGCGATGTTATCTGAGCCACCCCAAGAGTCTGTCACCATCGCCCACCTTACCCATAGGTCTTATGCGGCTATTTTAAGGGGTTATGTAACAAATATCTACTAATATTATCATGTATATATTTTTTTGTATATAATAATGAATATACCTTCTTGTCATTATTGAAACATTGTAAATAGTTTTTAATGTACAAATAGTATTTTTAGTTATTATTTAATTAAAAAAATATGTATTATTAAATTAAGGTTTTTTTGAATTAAATAATATTTTAATAAAATATTATTATTATTATTAAATCAATTTTATTATATATAGAAGTTCATATAATTTTTTGAATGCAATTATAATTTTAATTAATGTTTGAAAGCCATTTCTGTCAAAACCCATGAATTTTCGATAAATGAAAGTTTTTACTTTAAAAGTGAAAATTAACATATTTTTAAAATTATTTAGATAAAATAAATGATATTTCTGGAATCCGGATGTCGAAATTATACAATGGTGATTTCTTCATAATTTTCTGAGAGATTCATATTTTTGGTTAAAAATTAAATACCGTTTAAATATATAATGTGTTTTATGACATCATAATGAACCAATAGTGATGTAATAAAATACTATAAGCTTTATTTTTGTACAATATATGTTTTACCATTAAAATAATATTATTTTGGGTTTATTTGTCTTACTTTTCAAAGCATTAATGGACCCCTCAAGGCTTATTAAACATCTTGTCTTTTTAAATTATTTTCCATGGGAGTGTGACTCACCTCCGCATAAGCAACCCTATTCTTTTAAGAATTTAGGTCTTTGGAATTATAAAATATTATTTTCCTCTTACCTATTCAAAAAACCATTGGAAAAACCATGATCTTATTTGTGGTTTGGATTAGTTTAATGTAAGGGGTCCCAAACCTAAATAATGAAGAATTCACTCACCTTTCCTATATAAACCCACCCAAGATCCCACTTTCTCCTCACTCAATGCCTTTGGAGTTCATCCAAACTCTTCCCTAATCTATATAGAATTCTCCCAAGGTGCCCCAAGCTCCCAATAAGCCTCTCTCAAGCCTCTCTCAAGCATTTTTAAGCACACTTCCAAGTAATGGTTTTTTCTTCCTTTCTCATTTTTATGCAATTTTCTTTAAGTTTTTTGCCCATTTAATTTCAATTATGAATGTTGGGGTATGGTTTTTCACCTCCCTCATACATCCCTATTTATGTTTGAATTATGGGAGACTCCCTTTTCTCTCATTAAATGACTCCCATGTACACCCATTACTATGCCGAAATTCCGAAAGGAACTTCTTTCTCCTCATTTACATTCAAGTAATACTTTTGTATCATGATTCTAAATTCCATTACAATTGTTGGGACATGTATCTATATGACCTCGTTACAGTCTAATACATGTAAATATGATGAGGAACCCCTTTCTATCTCATCAACCATTTTTATGAATTCTTATGTCACGTCGTTATGCTGCCGAAATCGCACTGATTTTCTAAGCCAATGCCATTGTGTAGTGAATACCATTCTCATTTCTCCATCAAGTATATTCACCATTATGCGCATTTACTTATTGATTATAAAGTTTCATGTATTAATTCCACATTCCTTTATCATGGAATAAATGATTATGTTTTATGAATCCATGTTTTATGATCCCTGTGGCACACTTATACAAGAAATGAAATGTTTAAGGAGGGTGCGCCCTTATAGATCTCCAAATCATTGGGTAAAGTATAGTATCCTGATACGTCATCTACAATGATTATTGACTCATTCTAATTCAAGTGCAATGAGGGTTTACTCATGCTTTATGTGCAATGAGGATTTACTCATGCTCCATATGCAATGAGCATTGGCTCATGCTAATTCCATGTTAAGTGTTGTTGCCACATTTCCATGTTATGATTATCATGCTTTATAATGAATTTATGTTCATGTTTCTCTTGTGCTCTATTGATATGCCTATTTACTAACATGTATTGTACTCCTCATGTATTCCATGTTTATTCCCTTACTGGGATATATAGCTCACCCCTTTTCTTATGCATGTCCTCAGGTTATCCCATGAAATGATAAGTATGAGGGAATGTAGTGGTCATGTAAAGGATGTTTTCAATAAAGATGTTGTATTTCATGTTTTAAGTTATTATGTAATGATTCTATGCCCCAAATACACTAGACCTCTCGATCTTCCATGTTGTATGAAGTGAATAGTTTTTGTAATAAATCATGTTTAAGTTTGTAATAATAGCCGGGTTTCCATATCTACCATAAATGAAGTGTGGACTAATTCATCAAGAAGGTTTCCTCTGATGTAGAAACAATGGTAATTTGTGAAAAATATAACAACACCAATCATTAAAGTAGAACTAATATCAGTCTATAAGATCATGGTTCAGAGGATACTACTAGTGTTGTGGTGTATTTCTCTATAATGCTTATACTTGATGGTATATTATATAATTTTCAAGAATGTGGCACAAAACTAGTGGGAGAAATGATGAGAAGATGAAATAAAATTATTATAAAGAGAAGAATCTAACCACCATTTAAATTTCCAACATAAAAAAATTTAAATTCTTGAATGATATTTGTGGTATATGTGGTCAAGAAATTATCCAATATAAGAAATACAGATTTAGATTACTGATCAAGATTTCTAAAATTGAAAACAAGAAGACAAGTCCAATGGAAAATAAAGATAAATTAACCAATGAATTTTGGGAGAAGCTCAAACAAATACAGAAAGATGAAAATATTTCAAAGATAAAAATAATGAAGGACAAGAAATTTGAAGAATTTAATGTTGATGATATTGTTGGAGTTTGTGGCCAAGAACCAACTAATTTGTACTTTATTTATTAATAAATACCTTATCACATCTTGATTTTTCTTCTGCGTGACAATGCATGTGATAATTTCTTAAAGATAGTTGTTTCATTAAATGGTCATAGCGAATCCCTGCTATGATGAGAACCCAGAAGTTCCATAACATTGTTCTTGAATATATGCTCTATGGATGGCTGATGTTATTTTAGGGACACAAATAATACATTCCATTTGGGGTGAGGACTCATAAAACTTGGAGGCACCTTATCATGGTGTACGCCTTTGGTAATATCCAGGAGGATATTATGTGAATGAGACCAGCCAATAGGAAATCCAAATTTCATAGTTTCAATGGATGTTCCTATCTGCGGACGTGTGTATTGGTCCTTAGATATTATGATTATTATTAATGGGTATTACAACTCGCACACTTAGATGTATTGACGATAACTGTGACGACACACTGTTCGCAGTGAGGTAGGATTTATTGGCTGTGTCACGAGTGATACTGCGTTAATAGGTAATGAGAGAAATGATTTTTCCCTTCTATTCCATAATGGAAGTAGATATCTTAGGCCCTTTTATGGAATTGATATAGCCAAAATAAATCCATTTCCATAGTGAGCAATGAGTAAGTTCAATTCTAGAATGTCAAAGAATGAATAATCGAGCACATGGGTTGATGGAACTAGCATGAAACCTATTTGATTCGAGATATCGAGACAAATGGATTATATTACATGGTAAGCGTTTATAGGAGGGGACGCGTCATTGCAGCAATAAATTCTTTCTCTATGGGTTCTTTGACATGTTTCTAGATGATAACCTTGAAATTTAGGCAGGCTCTGCCTAATGCCCCTAAGAAAGAGGCCAAGAGGGTCACACACTAAGTGTGTCCAAGTATCTCAGTTAAAAATTAATTTAACATGTTGAATAAAGATTTTTCCCGATTGTGGTTTAATAATTATTTAAGTATGATTGATCACGTTTATTTCAACACTAGTTACTTGAGATAATATATTATGGGAGAAATAATATATTTTTTAGCAATTAATTCTGTGATATTTATTTTAGAAATAAATATTAATTTTTTAAGGTCTAAAAAATGTGGTGGAGGAAATAAAGAAAAATGGAAAAAAGTGCATGTCATGTATATTAAATATACATTTCTGAGAAATGATATTATTTAATTAATTAAATAATATTAGGTGTAATTTTCTGGGTGCATATCAGGTAATAATAATAGTCAATTGTTATTATCAGACATGGGGTATTACTAAGAATTAAATGTAATGAATAAATGATTTCAGGTAATTAATTAATTTTATTATTCTATTTAATTAAAAATCCCAATTATATATTTCTAATTATCTTAGACATTTTATATGGTTGTGCACAACAGATCTAGGGAAATCTCTCAGGCCAAGAGAGAATCATTTTTTTTCAGGAATGCTCTCAAGCTACTATAGAGAAATCCTCCTCCACCGGATCAAGGCGATCGAAGGTGGACATCGCAAGCAATGGATCTTCTGTACTAGCACCTAGAGATCTCTTCAGTGAAGTCCAGAGATACGTGGATCATGTGTGTATCACTACTAGAGGAATCCTACACTTGGATTCTATGATGCAATGACAGATCACAACTGATCGTGACCAGAAATATCAATGAAGAAATAATTCCATCAAGGTAATTATTGTCAATTAATTAAATTAATTATAACCAAAATATGATGATACTATCTATGGTTCTGGGACTCCCCTATTTTTTTTTCATTTTCCATTTTATTCTGATGATTCGACATTTTATTATCATGACAGATCTTGGACTGATTGGTCTTAATGCTAAAATTAAAGTTGGTTACCCCCAATAATGCGCTTCCACTGTGCTTGGAACCTAAAAGTCGTATCAAAGGGGTCATATCATTGATTATAATTATTTAGTTTGTATTAGTGACTTACGCATTTAATAATTTAGTTGTTTCAACTCATGTTAATAGTTCGTTAAATATGAATCTTCAGATCTGTTCTTCCTCTCTCATTTCTCGTTCACCTTACAGAAATGAATTATTATTTTAATTTTGATTACAATAAAATATAGGATCTCATTCGGAGGTTCCAAATGTTCTTGGTCGTACAACACTAGAATACATGGCATGTATTCCACAGTACACACTGTGTAGTCTAGGTTCAATGCATTAGTCTAGTCCCCCAAATCAGGTCGTGTGTTGGAGTATTTATAATCA
Source organism: Viscum album (assembly GCA_963277665.1). Classification (NCBI taxonomy): domain Eukaryota; kingdom Viridiplantae; phylum Streptophyta; class Magnoliopsida; order Santalales; family Viscaceae; genus Viscum; species Viscum album. Next base: position 176,219,869 of record OY728120.1, read on the forward strand.
TTAAATGAAATCCTGTGTTGACCAAGAACTGGTGGCACATGGTTTTCGGATTACACACTGTGTGTTACACTGAACATAGCATATAGTCCCTTCAGGATAGGGTTTGATCATGTACCCCATATATGGCTTGCCCAGCTGGAAACCATGTAACATAGATACTACACTTCATGTGTCCCGCTGAACACACCATGTACGTTGAAAAATTTCCAAAGCACATATACACAGCATGTCCCCAGGCGTGTACTTCAGATGGATGGTGAACAAAATTACACACCATGTTTTCAGAACTACAAACTGTATACTCCACCAGATTGCGCATATTTATTAAAATTTATTATTATATTATACAAACCCTTGAGACATGTACCATAGTGCAGGAGTAAAGTTGAGGCACAACACGTGATAAGTGTTATATATATATATATATGTGTGTGTGTGTGTTTAACTTAACATCGGCGTAATGTTCGTTTCTACCCATTGTGTAGTTATGAATTGGAATTCATCGAGTTTTCTCTAAGGTACAAGTTACATACAATGATAATTTTAAATGAACTAATTTGTTTAAAATTATGATGGTTGAGAATCTCAAGGAAATTCAGAAAAATGGTTTAATATTAAAGGATTAATTAATTAAAGATAATTTTATTGGAGCGTGATTTATCTTAAACAGGAATGATTAAATAATTAAATTCTATTTTTATTTATGCATAAATATCATTTCATGCATGGATGATCAGGAGCTTGACCAAGACCTTTGTATGTGAATGGTTTCTTTAAATTTATTTATTTAAATTAAATCTGTTGGCATGTGAGCCTTATCCCCATTAATATGTAGGGCTTGTATTCCAAATGTTTCTTTTACATAAAACTCCATTTTAACCCTCACCTATGTATGAGATAAAAGCATATGTAATGGATAGAGCTCCCAATCTAGTGGAGGCGGCTCAAGAAAGGATCCAAGGTAAAACCAATCCATGGAGATACAAAGGTAGATAGGTGGAAAGCTCTAAACACAAACCAAAAAGGTTCATGGTATTTCTCCACTATTTCTTGGGTTTGTTTATAAAACACTAGATAAACTAACCAATAGAACAAGCTCATGATCATACCATTGATTTTTTTTTCTGTTAGTTTCATGGTTTATTTATTTTGGGTGTGTTTTAACAATCACACAATTAATTAGTTAAACATGAATGGAAGATGGAACTAAAATAAGACTGGATTATGCGTAAAATATTATCTGATACATGGTTAATCACTTAAGTATATCCCACTTAATATTAACAAGTATGTAATCAAAGATAATAAAATTGAAATTTACATATAAGGATAAAATCTCTTAAATAAAATATCATGTCGATATAGCCTTCCATAATATTGGTTAGAATCGAACCATAGTTCATAGTTCTTGACCTACCCTATTTGGGGTACATTCAATAATCGGGGAACTCTAATTCAATGTTTTGGGTTGAATTGACTTGTTTTGCATCAAGGGTTGACTACCACTATAGGACATGGTGTGAATAAGAGGAAACAGTTGAGGAAATCCATAATAAAAGGATTTCAAGATTGGGTAGTCCACTCAGAGGATCAAAGATCTACGAGTTAATGCAGTTGGAATTTTTAATTCCTACCTATACCCCTTAATTTTTTTGACCACCACTAGTTCGGGTAATGTGAAGGGAAATGAGGATCCTTACCACTAGAATATTCAGACAACAGAATATTCTGAAGTCAAAGGTGAGGGATATTGGAATTCGATAAAATAGTGGGAGACTAATAAGTAGTAATTTATTTATTTGTCTCAGTTTTATCATAATAAAGTACTAAACCTTTTCTCATCATAATTTGTAGAAATTTAAATAAAAATGACTTCAAACATAATATTTAGAACCATAATCCAGAATAAAACCCTTATCACCAACACTTATTTCCAAGAGTGGCAGAGGCGTTTACATGTCATCCTTCACCATGAGAGGAAATTGTATGTGTTGCAAGATACTGTTCTAGTTGCGCCTAGGAAAGAGGCCAAAAATGTTGAACTATCTCTCTATATAAAACATATGGATGATTCCACATATGTCCAATGTTTTAGGCTATCTCCAATATCTAATGAGGTCTTGAAAAAACATGAAAACATGGATGTGTATAGCATGATGTCTCACCTCATGGATCTCTACCAAGAGAAGGTGAGACATGAGAGATATGAGATATCCAACGCTTTATTTAGAACTAAGCTTGGGGAGTCTCTGCCAGCTGGGCCCCATGTATTCAAGCTTATTGGCTATATTGAAAACCTGAACATCTTAGAGATTAAGGTCCCAGATGAGTTGTGTTCATATCTCATCCATCATCACTGCCCAAGACCTTCTCTATATTTATTGTCAACTATAACATGAAAAACAATGAAAAGTGTCTATCAGAACTTCTGACCTTAATTCTCCATGTAGATTAGTACATGGGGTGTGACAAACCTATAGTCCTTATTATAAATAAGAAAAGGAAGGAAATGGAAAAGTGGACAAGGACTTATAAATGGTCTGAAGGCCCCAAGCATCATCCCTCCAAGATGGGGAAGATTCAGAGGCAGGGAAAGGAATGGGAGGCGGTATGTTTTTCCCTTGGCAAGCCAGGACCCTAGAAGAGGAATTGCACCCCAGAAGCTTGGGGATGCTAAAATTGTGTTTGTTATCGAGTGTAATCAATCCATTTCTTCACATTGGGTATTAGATACCGCTTGTGGGGCTGACATCTATATTCAAATGCAAGGACCAAGTAGATTTAGAAATATTTCTTGAGCAGAGGTGGATCTTTGAGCGGCCAATGGCACGAGGCTAGCTACATTGGACATTGGCAATTACAAACTCTCATTTCTAACTATTATGGTTTTGGTTTTACATAACTGTAATTATGTGCCTAGTGTTACCAAAAACATAATTTATTTATCATGTTTGTAAATGGATGAATTTATTTTCATGTTTTAAAATAAGGGTTGGTTCTTTTATAAGAACAACATATGTTATGGGATGGTGCATTTAAATAATGGTTTGTGTAACATCCCCGACCCGGAATCCACTAAACTGGTGCTCCAAGTCGGGTGGTTACATGACCCTAAGCGCGCCTCCCCATATGCCAAAGGCTGCCGACTAGCAGCGGGGGTCTTTGGAGTCAAGTGGGGAGACTATACCCTCTTTTTATCAGAGTAATCTGCAACAGAAATAAACCAAATAGCAGAAACAATAACCAATAAACAAAGAACATGTATAACAACCATTTCCAACAATAAACATTCCATGTCATACTACAAGTGCAAGAGTGAACAAACCCCGAAATAAAGACAATGGTCAAAATCCCCAAAATGGTCCCGACTCCAAGTCTTGATCCTCTACAAAGTGCTACCCATGTCCACTCACTATCTAGCAAGGAACATTTCCCTTCTCCTAACCTGCAAACATGAAGTCTAATTGGGTACCCAACAGTGGCCCGAGCAGGGTGTGAGTACAACTCAGTAGGCCACCACCAATGGTGTCTACAAAATATCCAGTATAAACAAGAAGTGAATGCAAAAGAAATATGAATGAAAATTACTAAGTAATTACTTGAGGTGAGATTAACAAGTTCAGGGCCAAATTCATTGCCACTTCCATTACCATTCCTTACACACCAATTATCATCACTTACTAATTCATCAAATTTCCATGGGTTAATCACATACATTATGTTACATGGGTCTAAGGCCATAAATCACAAGAAAGAGGGGAAACACATCATTGTCCTATCTCACTAGGAAAAACCCCCTCATAATAATCATATCCTCACCTCAAAGCCACAATCCGGGTGGATGAAACCATTAGGAGAATAGATCATCATTCCTCATTCCTAACCCGTGCATTTAGGGTGGAGTTCAGAGCATCAGTCTTTACTCGACCCGTGGGTGTAGATCCTCAGGTCATATCCTACACTACCAAGCCATGTGCATAGGCTTATATATAAGTAACCATAAACTGGCCAAACCATTTCTCTTAGGCAAACATCATTCACAACAAACCACACGGGAATTCACATTGTACCTTAACCCATTAACACCTTACCATTTCACATCATTTAACCATTCACCCAATTCCCAATTTTTATTCTTATCTCACTTAGCATTCAACACTAAAACCATAATCCATCACATTATGGTCTTTATTCAGTTTACTCATTAACCCATTTAACCCATGAATCAACCATTCAACCCATTCCATATAACCCTCATGTTATTGCAAAGTCTAGGTGCATCACCTAACTTCTATTCCAAGATCAACCAAACATGCCAACATATTTATCAAGGTCTCTACCTTTTATTACAACAAGTTCACTTTTTCAATCACATTCCCTATGTCCGGGAAAAGCTGGCATATCCCATGGATGGCCCCAATTAGGTCAAGTAATTCCCAATGCATCCCATGGGGATCATGAGAGTTTCCATTTACCATTTTAAAAACCAATATTACCAAACATTCCAGGGTTATTCAATACATAACCAAGGGAATGAAAGAACACAACTAAACATGCAAAAATACCCAAATAACTATTGGATATCACATGTAGACCACCTACCTCAAGCCCGCGGTTGAACGCACCCTAAATTGAGTCCTTAGACCTCAATCCAACTAGACTTTGGAGCTTCAACCTAAACTCACCCAAAAGATAGGGATTTAGGGCATCAGAACAAGTGGGAGAGAAGATACAAACCCTAAACCAAAAGGAGAATCAAGGATGGGATTAGCCTTACCCGGATCATCGATCCACAACCAACAATGCTCTAAACGGCCAAGAATCGAAGGATAATCACCCATGGGAAGCTTGGGTCTTCCAATTTCGTCACTAGGGTTGAGAGGGGATGAATGGAGAAAAATCCCGAGTTGGGGTTTAAAATTATGGAGTGGAAAACATGTAATTTTTCCCATCTTTAAGAGGTCACAAAGTTTAGCCGCACAGTTCGACAAACCGTGCGCAAACCGTGTGCATGCTACTTCCCGGAGGAGAAGGGTTGCACGATTTACCTAGGCAGGCCACACGATTTTCCCTGGTCGTGTGCAGGTTGTGCGCCATGGCCTGTCTTGCCCAGCATTCCTTTCTTCCAAGCCCCAAGCCCTTGAAACACTCCCAAGGCCTCTCATAATTTCATAATACATCCCTTGAATCCCGGAACAAGGGATTCAACCAAAACATAATGAAATCATACCCTTCCAAAAATCGGGATCTTACAACCTCCCCCCTTATAACGGCTCATCCTCGAGCCGTGTTCCCAAGCCTCATTGCTCCACTGAAGAGAAGAGTTCGGGCCAGTGAGCCCGCATATCTGATTCCCACTCCCAAGTTTCTTCTTGAACTTTACCATGCTTCCATAGTACATTAACTAAGGGAACAACCTTTCCCCGCAAGATCATTTCACTACGATCCACCATACGAACCATATTCTCCTCAAAAGACGCATCAGCCTCAAGCTCCATATCCTCACCATCAACGACGTGAGATGGGTCAAGGTGATACCATAAAAGCTGTGACACATGAAACACATCAAGAATCCCACCATACAGCTGCGTAAAACCAATCTGTAAGACACTGGTACGATCCTCTCTACAATCTCAAAAGGCCCCGCATACCTGGGCACCAACTTACCCAGCTTTCGAATCTGATAGTGACCCAACCTTGGCGACACCCAAAGGAATTCGTTATTATCCACCGAAAACTCAAGAGGTCTACGCATCCGATCTACATAAGACTTCTGTCTACTCTGAGCTATAGCCATCTGCTTCCTAATCAACATAACTCTCTCTGAAGTATCCTACACGAGTCTTGTCCCCAACAACTTAGATTCACCAGCCTCTAGCCAACACAAGGGATATCTACATGGCCTCCCATAGAGTGCCTCAAATGGTTCCATCTGAATTGTAGCCTAAAAAATGTTGTTTTAGGAAAACTCATCTAACGATAGGTGCCTCTCTTAAGAACCACCAAAGTCCAAGACACATGTTCTTAACATGTCTTCCAACACTTGGATCGTATGCTCTGACTTCCCATCCGTCTACGGTAGGAAAGCCATACTAAAAAACACCTATGTACCAAGCGCCCTCTGCAACCCTTGCTAGAAACGTGATGTGAAACGCGGATCTCGGTCCGAAACTATGGTTCGCAGAACACCATGCAACCTCACTATCTCCCAAACATACAGCTCACCCAACTGGTCGACTGTAAAGGTCTCCTGAATCGGAAATAAATGAGTCACTTTCATTAACCGATCCACAACCACCCAGATTGCATCATTCTTCCGCGGCGTCCTCGGAAGACCCATGAAAAAATATATTGTTACATCATCCCACTTCCCTTCCGGAATGAGAAATGGATGAAACAAACCACCTGGGCGTTGATCCTTGGCCTTCACCTGCTGACAGGTAAGGCACCATGCCACAAAGCCCGCAACTTCCTTATTTATTACAGGCCACCAAAACTGCCTTAAGAGATCATGGTACATCTTGGCCAAACCAGGATGCACTTCCCACTTTGATGAATGGAACTCACGCATCAACTCTTCCCACACACACTTTGGCACAACCACATGATCCTGAACCCGAACAACACCTTCCACTACAATGGCCCAACCAGAAGGTAGCTCCCCACCTTTAAACATTTCCTTCATGATCAAACACTCAGGATCATCAAGCCGACCTTCCTTAACTCAACTCAAAAGCATCGACTCCATCATTAAGGAAGAAAGAGTTACTTGACCACTCTCCTCCTACACCTCCAGGTGCATCTCTGCAAACAAAGCAACCACCTTCCACTTGGTGCTGGACTCCTGAACCACCCGATTCTAAACCTTCCTTCTCAGAGCATAAACAACATTTTTTTCCCTTTCCCAGCTTGTACACCAAGTCCAAGTCAAAAGACTGGAGATATTCAACCCATATTTGCTGCCGAAGATTCAGATCCCACTGTGAGAAGATGTACTTTGGCCTCTTATGGTCGGTAAACACGGAAAACCATTCTCCCAACAGATAGTGCCTCCATAACTTCAAGACATACACTACTACAGCTAACTCAAGATCATCAGTGGGATAGTTACGCTCATGGGGTGTCAACTGCCTTGACCCATAAGCCACAACCCGCTCATCATGCATCAACACATCCCCAAGTCCGATCCTGGACGCATCACAAAACACGATGTGCTTCTTACCTAGCTCAGGTAAGATCAAGATAGGTGTGGTCGTCATCCACTTCTTCAACTCTTGGAAGGCATTCTCACAAGCCTCAGAACACTTGAACCTGATTCCTTTCTTGTTCAAGCCCAAGAGTGGTGCTGCCAAGTGAGAGAAATCATGAATGAACCTTCTGTAATACTCAGCCAAACCCAGAAAACTCTGAACATTAGAAACAATCTTGGGCTACTCCCAGGATACAACTGCCTGCACATTCTCTAGATCCACTGTCACACCTGCCTCCGAGATTATGTGACCTAGAAAATGAACCTCACCTATCCAGAATTGACACTTTTATAGCTAGTCTTATAACCGATGCTCTCTTAGCGTACCCAAGATGCTATCAAGATGTTGGAAATTATCATCATGAGTTTTCTAGTACACTGATATATCATCAACAAATACAACCACAAACCAATCTAGATAGAAATGAAAGATTCAGTTCATCAAATCCATAAACACCGTCGATGCATTGGTCAAGCCGAAAGGCATTACCACAACCTCAAACAACCCGTACCGACTCCGAAAAGCTGTCTGCGGTATGTCAGAAGACATCACCCTCAACTTGTGATTACCCGACCTCAGCTCAATCTTAGAAAACACTGATGCACCCCTCAAATGATAAAACAGATCATCAATTCTAGGAAGATTGTACTGATTTTTCACCATCATCTGATTCAACTTTCAATAGTCAACACGCATCCTCAACAACCCATCAACTTTCTTTACAAAATGCACGGGAGATCCCCAAGGAGACGTAATAGGATTGATAAACCCCTTATACTCCAACTACTCAACCAGAACCTTCAGTTCCTGGAGTTCTTTTGGTGCCATTCGGTATGGCGGAATATAAACTAGCTCCGCTCTCGGTAGCAACCTGATCGTGAACTCAACATCCTCATAGGGGGGTAACCCCAAGAAATTGTCATGAAACACGTCCTAAAACTGATCCACCATAGGAGGAAAATTATATTGTTCCCCTCCCTAATCATCATCAAGCATGAGACATGACACTTGAGCTGTGAGTCCACTCATATGTGGACAAAACGGCCCCACACACCCTGCTCGAATATACCATTCTCCACAGTGGACATAAACTTCACCCTCAAGTGACATGAACGATACTCTGCGATGATAAAAGTCTATTTGTGCCCAATACAACACTAACCAATCCATTCCCAAGATTAAGTCAAAACCTGACATCTCGAGAACGAACAAGTCCCATAGAAAACAATACCCACCAACATCCAAGGTACATCCCTTGCACTTCTTGATATCCTCAACCCGCACTCCCAACGGGGTGTCAATTGACATAACTCCACACACCCCCTCCATAGGTAAACCCATCACTACCACAAGTTGATCAGAAACAAAAGATTTTGTGGCGCCTGTGTCAAAAAACGCACTTGCAAATGTAGAAGCTACAAGGATCGTACCTCGAACAGTTGACGGTCCGACCTCGCCATCACCAGGCACAAACTGAACTTCCTAAAGCTAACTTGCCACTCTACCCTGGGCTCCAGCCTAAACACCCAGTTCCACACTGCCCCGTTGGCATGAGAGATCTTTCCCGGGAGTTCCACGTCCACCGTCCCTGCCAGTACGGCCCGTGGAGATCAAAATTCCTGCCTGATATGGGGAAACTTATCCCCTTCCCATATCTGGTATCTTATTTTCCTCATTATGCTCACCCATCTGCCGAGGGTTCCAGCAGAACCTCTGCACATTCCCCATTCTTCCGCACGAACGTCACTCAACTGGAGGTCAAGGACTCTGACCAGGCATATGCCCTGGACTACCACACTGATAACAAAACACATGATTCCCACTCGGAGAGGTTGACCCCCTCTTCTGACCACCTTGCTGGAAACATTCTAAATGATGCTTCTGACCTTCAAAAGATGCACCACTTGTCCGCCCAGCTGGCATGACAAGCCCACCACCAGAAGCTCCATTCAGGTTCCCTTCAGAGATGAGTTTCTGATCCATAACCTCTGCAAACTTCTTCAAGTGGAATATATTAACATGAGACCTGATCTCATGTCTCAACCCATCATGGAAATGCCTTGCTATCACTGCCTCATCCCCGGCTAACACTGGGATGAAGCGTCCCAAATCAGTGAAGCGGCTAGCATAGTCCATAACCAATAGTGATCCCTGAGTCAGACTCCTAAACTCTGCAACCCGCTCCAGCCTCATAGTCTCTGGGTAAAAATGCTCCAGAAACTTCTCCTGGAAAACGTTCCATGACATCCCCTCAGCCTGCTCGGTCTGAGCCTGAATGTCCCACCAACACGTTGCCTAGCCTGGAAACATGTAAACAGATAGCTTTAATCTCTTTTCAAAAGGGGTCTCCAAATGATACAGTATCATCTGGACATACTCTAACCAGAACTCTACTGCATCTGGCCCACCCTCTCCGGTGAAGGTCGAAGGGTGCTGCAGTTGGAACTCCCTGATCAGCTCAAACATACTCAGTGCAACCCGCCCCTGGGTCCCAATCCATCATCTGCATAAGGCGATCCATTTTCTCTCAGAACTGGTCTTCTCTACCTTCATTGATCACCACATTTTCATGCTCTTCTACCGGATGCGTGTTCGCAGCAACATCCTCATGTTTCCCAACTAGCAATCGATGTTGTGGTGGAATCTCTCTACATTTCCAAACACGAGATTTAGCATGCATACCATAAAAATTTCACGACTTCCTCAAAAATATCTTTACTAGCTACAAAAACCCATTTTCATATGCTAATTTAACAACATTAGCACCTCAAATTCACCACCCTGACCATCCCTACCGTGGGCCATGGTCCACATGGGGTAAACAACCATGAACTACCACAAAACTCACAGAATGTTTTAAAAAACATATTCCAATTTGTTTCAAACCCTTTTGCTTCATTAAACATCCTTTACCCACTTGTTTTATTTCATTATTCTCATTATTTCTTGGTTACATGAAATGCATGATGCACCTTACCTTACTGCCACACACACCCATCACGTGTGTGTGCCTTACATGATGCATGCCACCTATCTCCCTAGGTGCCTACAATGATTCATGAATGAAAATCCTCATGATATTAAGGCCACAAGACAAATATCATAAAATAGTCACATCAAACCACATTTGCATCACCCAATGGTGAAATATCATCCAATTTAACAACACAAAACCAAGAACAACATTTCCAACCCATGGTGACTTGGGTTTCCCCTCGTACATGGGTTAGCTACTCCCAAGCACGAGCTCATTACCAAAGCCTGACACATCTTAACCCTTGGAAACATATCCCAAATAACAAGACATTAGAGAAGGAGAAGAAATACTTCCTATGATACCACTTTGTAACATCCCTAACCCAGAATCCACTAAATCGGTGCTTCGAGTCAGGTGGTTACATGAACTTAAGTGCACCTCCCCATACGCCAAAGGCTACCGACTAGAAGTAGGGGTCTATGGAGTCAAGTGAGGAGACTATACACCCCTTTTTATCAGAGTAATCTGAAACAAAAATGAACCAAATTGAGGAAAAATAAACCAATAATCAAGGAACATGTATAACAACCATTTCCATAAATAAACATTCCATATCATACTACAAGTGCAAGACTGAACAAAACCCAAATTAAAGACAATGGAAAAAATCCCCAAAATGGTCTCGACTCCAAGTTCGGATCGTCCACCAAGTGCTACCCATGTCCACTCACTATCTAGAAAGGAACCTTGCCCTATTCCTGACCTGAAAACATGAAGACTGGTAGGGTACCCAACGGTGGCCCGAGTAGGGTGTGAGTACAACTCAGTAGGCTACCACCAACGGTGTCTATAAAATATCCAGTATAAACAAGTAGTGCATGTAAAAGGAATATGAATGATAATTACCAAGTAATTACCTGAGGTCCCATTAACAAGTTCAGGGACAAAGCCATTTCCACTTCCATTACCATTCCTTACACATCAATTATCATCACTTACCAATTCACCACATTTCCATGGGTTAATCACATACATTATGTTACGTGGGTCTAAGGACAACAATCAGAAGCAAGAGGATAAACACATCATTGTCCTATCACACTAGGAGTAACCCCCTCATAATAATCATATCCTCACCTCGAAGCCTCAGTCCGGGTGGATGAAACCGTTATGAGAATAGATCCTTAGTCCTCATTCCTAACCCGTTCATTTAGGGTGGAGTTCAGAGCATCAGTCTTTACTAGACCCGTGGGCGTATATCCTCAAGTCATACCCCACACTACAAAGGCATGTGGACATGCTTATATAAAAGTAACCATCCACATGCCATACCATTTACCTTAGGCAAACACCATTCACAACAAACCACATGAGAATTCACATTATGCCTTAACCCATTAACACCTTACCATTTCACATCATTTAACCATTCACCCAATTCCCATGTTTTATGCTTATCTCACTAATCATTCAACACTAAACCCACAATCCATAACATTAGGGTCTTTATTCAGTTTACACATTAACCCATTTAACACGTTCATCATTACCATGAATCAACCATTCAACCCATTCCATATAACCCTCAGGTTATTACCAAGTTTAGGTTCATCACCTAACTTCTATTCCAAGTTCAACCAAACATGACAACATATTCATCAAGGTCTCTACATTTTATTACAATAATGTAACTTGTTTAATCACATTCCCTATGTCCGTGAAAAGCCAGCACATCCCATGGATGGCCCCAATTAGGTCAAGTCATTCCCAACACATCCCATGGGGATCATGAGAGTTTCCATTTACCATTTTAAACACCAATAATACCAAACATTCCAAGGTTATTCAAAACGTAACCAAGGGAAAGAAAGAACACAACTAAACATGAAAAAATACCCAAATAACTATGGGATATCACTTGTAGACCACCTGCCTCAAAATTGTGGTTGAACGCGCCCTCAATCGAGTCCTTAGACCTCAATCTGACTAGCCTTTGGAGATTCAACCTAGAACTCACCCAAAAGATAGGTTTTTAGGGCTTCAGAACAATAGGGAGAGAAGATAAAAACCCTAAACCAAAAGGAGAAGAAAGGATGGTATTAGCCTTACCTGGAGTTTCGATCTGCAACCAACGACACTCTAAGTGGCCATGAATTGAAGGAGAACCACCCTTGGGAAGCATGGGTCGGCCGAGTTCATCACTAGGGTTGAGAGGGGATGAATGGAGGAAAATCACGAGTTGGGGTTTAAAAGCCCAGAGTGGAAAACTTGAAATTTTTCCCAAATTTAAGAGGCCGCACGGTTTAGCCACACAGTTTGACAAACCTTGCGAAAAATGTGTGCATGCTACTGCCCTAAGGTGAATGGTTTCACGGTTTACTTGGGCAGGCCGCACGATTTTCCCTGGCCATGCGTAGGCCATGGACCCTGGCCTGTATTACCCAACATTCCTTTCTTCCATGCCCCGAGCCCCTAAAACACTCCCAAAGCCTCTCATACTTTCAGAAGACATCCCTTGAAACCCGGAACAATGGATTCAACCAAAACATAATGAAAACATACCCTTCCAAAAACCAGGATCTTATAGTTTGTATATATTAAATTACGAAGACCAAGTGTTGGAAATCAATAATCGAGAAAATTCACATGACACAAACATCACCCAGTTGTGGCATCAATATCTTGGTCGTGTAAACGAGAAGCACTTGAAAATGCTCTACTAAGATGGCTATTTAGACTCTACTGAGATAAAACCACTTGATAGATGTCACTCTTGTTTACAAGGTAAAATGACCAAGATTCCCTTCAGTGGACATGGTGAGAGGGCCACATGGATTCAAGGATGGGTGCACACAGATGTGTATGGGCCATTTCTAGTAGAAGAAATAGGTGGATATTCTTTGTTCATTACTTTTACTGATGATTTGAGTAGATATGGATATGTCTACATAGTGAGGTATAAGTCAGAATCCTTAAAGAAATTTAAAGAATTCAATAATGAAGTAGAAAATCAACTTGGTAAGAAGATAAATATGCTTCGATCGATTGAGGTGGAGAATATCTAAACTAAGAGTTCATTGATATTATATGGGAGTTTGGGATTCTATCTCATATCACTCCTCCTTATACACCATAGTGGAATGGTGTTGGTGAAAGGAGGAATCACACCTTGTTGGACATGGTGAGGTCAATGATGAGCCATGCAAATCTTCTATTATCCTTTTGGGGATATGAATTACAGGCTAGAACATACACATTAAACTGAGTACCAACTAAGGAAGAAAATGGAATTCCCTCTGAGTTATGGAATGGAAATAAACCCATTTTGTCTCACACACATGTATGGGGATGCGAGGCATTTCTTAAGGACCTCTCAGACAACAAAGTAGCACCCCGGGACGCGATGTGTATCTTTATAAGATATCCTAAGGAAACAAAACTATATTACCTATATAAAATTTCATAAAAGAAAGTGATTGTTTCCAGACAAGCCTTCTTTCTTGAGACGGTGCACATCCTCAAAAAAGATAGTGGGAACAAGATTGACTTTGACAAAGTTGATGCTCAAGATACACAAACATTGGTATAGGAAAAAGTTCCATAGGTCCCCGTGGAAGAGGTTCCAGAAACACAATTACTGCGTAGGAGATCAAGAGAGGTAAGAGTACTAGAGAGATTTGGTTTCATTGTCAGTTAGAATGGTGAATCATTATTGTTGGACAATGAAAAACCTCTCTCCTATAAGGAAGCAGTAGAAATATCAGAAGCTACAATATGGATATAAGCTATGAATTCTGAATTGGATTCCATGTATTAGAACCAAGTCTAGGTTTTGGTCGATGAGCCAGTTGATATAAAGCATGTAGGATGAAAATGGGTATTCAAGTGAAAATTGGACATGGAAGGTCAAGTTAGCACCTATAAAGCAAGGCTAGTGGCTAAAGGATTCAGACAACATCAAGAAATTTATTATGATGAAACCTTCTCACCATATTCCATGTTTAAATCCATAAGAATCATACTTTCCATAGTATCTTACCATGACTATGAGATTTGGAAAATGGATGTCAAAACAGAATTCCTTAATGGTAACCATCAGGTAGATGTCTATATGACCCAACTAGAAGGGTTTGTGACACCAGGTGAAGCCAAACCAGTTTGAAAGTTGCAGAAATCTATTTATTTATTAAAGAAAGAATCCAGGTCTTGGAACATTCAATTAGATGAAGCCATAAAGGAATTTGGTTTCAATAAGAATGAATGTGATTCACGTGTTTATAAGCATTTTAATTGGAATGAAGTCGTTATCCTAGTAGTATATGTTGATGACATATTGCTTATTGGAAATGATGTACCATTATTACAGTCAGTTAATGACTGGTTGAACAAGTGTTTCTCTATAAAGGACTTGGGTGAAGCAACCTACATTCTAGGGATCATGATCATTCATGATAGATCCAAGAGGCTACTTGGACTATGTCAGGGTATATATATTGACCAGATAATAAAGATATTTAGTATGGAACAATCAAAGAGGTGATTGGTTACAATGTCACATGGCCTACATATTTCTAAGAAAATGTGTCCTCAAACACAATAATAGAAAAAAAGAAGGAGTAAGATCCCATATGATTCAACTCTAGGATCCATCATGTATGCCATGTTATGTACCAGGCTAGAAGTTGCCTATGCCCTGAGCATGGTTAGAAGATATCAAGAAGATCTCGGAGAACAAAATTGGACTGTTGTAAAGACCATCCTTAAGTATCTGAGAAGAACTAATGATATATTCCTGGTGTATGGAGGAGATGAAGAGCCTGTCATCAGAGGGTATGCTGATGCTGGGTTTTAGACAGATCAGAATTATTTGAAGTCACAATATTGAAATGTTTTCAATCTCAATGGAGGATCTGTGAGCTGTAAGAGTTCAAAGTAACCAGTTGTCACTGATTCAATAGTGGATTCCAGATATATAGAGAATCCTAAAGAATCCAAGGAAGCAGTTTGGATTTGGAACTTTGTCTAAGAGTTTGATGTACTTCCTAACAGTAAAGATCCTATCATATTATATTGTGATAATACTACAGTATTGACTCTTTCAAAAGTACCAAGGTCACATAAACAGACAAAGAACATACACTAGAAGTATAACCTCTTGATGGATTTATTTCAAAGTGGTGAAGTTGTAGTGAGAAGATTGTCCAGAGAAGAGAACATGGTAGACCCCATGACTAAAGTCCTATCTCATTACAAGCATGAATATCATGTGGGAGCTAGGAGGTTAAAAGTTTTTAGTAGTTGGCTCTAGTCTAAGTGGGAGTCTGTTGGAGTTGGTGGCCTAGAACCAACTACTTTGTACTTTATTCATTAATAAATACCTTATCACATCTTGATTGTTCTTCTAAGTGACAATTCATGTGATAATGTTCTAAGGATGGTTGTTGCATTAAAGGGACATAGCGTATCCCAACTATGATGAGAACTCAGAAGTGCCATAACATTTTTCTTGAATATATTTTCTATGGCTGGATGATGTTATTTGAGGGAAAAAATAATACATTCCATTAGGGGTGAGGGCTCATAAAACTTTGAGGCACCATCTCATGGAGTGCGCCCTTGGTAATATCCAGGAGGATATTATGAGAACGATACCCGCTAGTAGGAAATCCACATTTCATAGTGTCATTGGATATTCCTATCTACAGACATGTGTATTGGTACTTAGACTTTAAGATTATTATTAATGGGTATTTCAACTAGCACACTTAGATGTATTGGAGAAAACTGTGATGACACACTGTTAGAAGTGAGGTAGGATACATTGGGTGCGTCATGAGTGATACCGCGTTAATAGATAATGTGAGAAAGGAGTTTTCCCTTCTGTTCTGTAATAGAATTTGATATCTCAGGCCCTTTGATGGAATTGATATAGCCTAAATAAATCCAGGGCCATGATGAGAAATGTGCAAGTTCAATTCTGCAAAGTTGAAGAAATAATAATCGATCACATGGGTTAATGGAACTAACATGCAACCAGCTAGTTTTGAGATATCATGAAAAAGGTATTATTTTACACGATAAGTGTTTGTAGGATGTGACACGTCATTGTATCATTAACTTCTTTCTCTATGGGTGCCTTGGTATGTTGCTAGATGCTAACCTTGGACTTTTGGAAGGCTATTCCTAATTCCAATGAGAAAGTGGCCTAGAGGGTCACACACTATTTGTGTCCAAGTATCTCAGTTTAATATTAATTAAACAAGTTGAATAATGATTATTCTTGATTTTTGTTTAATAATTATTTAAGGATTCCTGATCACATTTATTTCGACACAATATATTCTAGATAATGTATTGTGGGAGAAATAATATATTTATTAGCGAGTAATGCAGTGAAATTTATTTTAGAAATAAATATTCATTACTCAAGGTTTAATAATTGTGGTGGAGGAAATAAAGAAAAATAGAAAAACAAAATCGCACACCGTGTACATTAAATACACACGCCATTTATTTTTTTCTGGGAATTTATGAGAAATAATTTCATTTATTTAATTAAATAATATTAGGTGTAATTCACTGGGCATCTGTCAAGTAGTAATAATAGTCAACTTTTATTAATAGACTTGAGGTATTACTAAGAATTAAATGAAATGAATAAATAATTTCAGGTAATTAATTAATTTTATTATTCTATATAATTAAAAATCCCAATTATATGTTTCTCATTAGCCTTGACAATTTTTTGTTGTTGTGCACAACAGATCAAGAGAAAGCTATCGAGCCAAGAGAAAATCCTTTTTCTTTCAAGAACGCTCTTAAGATATGAGAGAAAGATCATCCTCCACTGGATCAAGGAGATCAAAAGTGGACATCACAAGTGAAGGCTCTTCTGTACTAGCACCCGAAGATCCCTTCGACGACATCCAGATATACGTGGAGCACGTGTGGATCACTTCAAGAGGAATTCTACACTTGGATTCTACGACGCAATGACGGATCTCATCGAATCATGACCAGAAACATCAACGAAGAAACAATTCCATCAGGGTAATTTTTTTCAATTAATTAAATTAATTATAAACAACATATGATGATCCTATCTATGGTTTCGAGACTCCACTCTTTTCTTTTTCTTTCTTCCTTCTATTCCAAAGATATGAAGTTTTATTATCACAGTGGTTCTCAGATTGATTGTTGATAACACTAAAATTAAAGCTAGGTACACCCCCCAATATGCTTCCACTATACCCAAAACCTACATATATGTTATCTATAAATTATTACATGAAAATTTTGAGGAATGGAACATAATTGGTTTATATAAATTCTATTATTCAATTAAGAGAGTAGGAAGATGATGTGGTTAGAAAAAAAAGAATTTTTCTAGCACAAAAGAGGATAATAAATCCACATCAGAAGTTCCAACTCATGATGAATAATTATCTAGGCATTCTGAGATAAATAAAAAAGATAGGTAATCTAAATTTGAGTTTAGGAAGAAGAAGAATGTAACACCCAAGACTTTTATGAGAAATATTTTGTTTTTATGTTATATAAATCATCAAAGGAATCTTTCGCTGCATGCAATCACGACCTTCCTCGATAGCGTGTGTAGTACGCAATACCGAGTTCCACTAAACAACGATATATTATTATAATATTATAAACTAGCCATTATGAATAGTATTAACTGAATTTTAAATTTTACAACATTATTATTCATCTTACACATTTTCTAGAACATGGTATGAGAATAAAATAATTTTTTTGGGTAAAATAAGTATTTATCAAAAAAATGCAGTTTTGCCGCCTTTTGATGGCGCACCCACATTAAATCTAGTTTTTGACACATTTATAAGTTCAATTTGACAAAATAAAATTCTTCTTTTGAATCAGGATATAAAAATTCACTTTGGATAAATTTTTTATATTTTTCTGATAACTTTCATATTTTGATGAATATTAAAAATACGCTAATTTTTAATTAAAAACAACTTTTTTCATTGAGATAATTTATATGGTTAAATTATAATATTGAATGGTTTTAAAGTATAGATAGAATATATTTTTACCATTTAATATAATGTATGTCATTAGCATTAATTTTACATTGAATTCATTGGTAAAAACGTTTCAATCTTTGGCAATGTTTTAACTTCTAAAACTCGTTTCCTTAACAACGGGATTTATTTTAAATTAATTACTGCAACTTATATGTTTTGAATTTTGAAAAATGGATTCCATATTAAGCATCAGTGGGTCCAAATTATGTTAATAGGCTACTTTTTATTTTTGGGCATTATGAATAGTAACTACGGTAAATTTTATTTACCATAGTTGAAGGTAAATCAGGTAATTAAGGGTAAATATAAGATTATAAAATTACCCTAACACCTGCTAAAATCCTATTGGATGACTAAAAGTCGACCCATATCACCTAAGGGTCGGATTAGATTCATTTAATAGACTTTTTTCCATGAATATAATTTAATTATTATTAAAACCAAAGAATGTGACAACATGTCACTTTCTTAAATCTTATAAGTATAATAATTTTAATTTGGTGATAAAATTAATGAAACTTCGAACATGAATAGTCACCAGAAATCTAATACAATTATCTACATCATAGGAATTTATTTATAATTTTTAGGGATTAAATAATTATCATTAATTATGACACAATAGTGATGTTGAAATTATTATATTAATTAACATATCAAATAAATGGTTTTAAAATATTAAAATAATTATTATATGCACTATTTAATGTGATCCAATAATTTTCTAGATACATATGACATTTTATTAATCTATTAAATCTTTTATTTCGAACATATCCTCTTTATATATTTTATTTAAATTCAAATAAATGAATAGTGTCAAAATTGACACTATTGTTATTTTATAAAAATAACATATTATAAAATTGTTTAAAAATAACAAAAATATTTAAAAATTATAAATTAAAATTTATATGATCTAAAATGTCATAAAGTGTCAAATTATGGAAAATTCACAACACATATGTAATTATTAATAATAATTTAAAATTTAGAATATTATTACCACAAATAAAATTAAATTGATAAATAAGGATACATCAAGTTGGTAATGTTTAAAATAAATTTCTAACATGTCTAAATTTTATTTTATGATGAGATTACAACCCTATGTCATCTAATATTCGTATATGAGTCATTTGGGATGTTTTTAAGTGGGGTTGAGATTTAATATAAACTAATATTTCTTATATTCCCAAAGGTGCCCCTCTCCTCCCTTATAAAAGGGCACCTCCTCCCTCTCCTCCTGACACCAATTTTAGCCTTCAAGCTCAGACAAACCCTACCCATTTTACTTCCCCATTTCCCTAGAATCATCCTATAGGTTCTGGTCTTCTTCCAAGACCAACCCTAGTGCCCTAAGAGAAGGTTAAGAAGAGGCGCATCAAAAAGAGGTAATATCCATTACCGATCCTTTTCAAATTCTTTCTTCTTCAACATCTTCTTATTTAGTTGTTTCATTTTGAAGTAATAAAATCAGTATCACTCATATACTGATATGTTATTATAAGTATGAAACAACCCTATTTCAACATCTATCCATCCTATGGAAAACAAAATCACCGCGCGTGCGTACGTACGGAATACCGTCTCCACGCCATGGTGTAATCTATTTTCCCCCACCACCTTACTTGGATGGGTATAATGATGTAAACAATTACTATATATGATTATTGTAAAGTTATTTTGATTCTGAAATAGTATACATACACTCCAATACAATTCCACGATCATGGGAACGATATCATCACTCGTGCGTACGTATGGAATACCGTCTCCACGATGTGATGTGATTCGTTCTACATGATCTTCATTGCATAATGATTATATAAATTAATTGAATGAATAAATATGATATATAGTACATTAATAACATTCTAAAAATGATGTATCTATAACCTAAATAGAATAATAAGAATTTATTCGACAAAACACGCATAAGAACAAAAAGTTATAAACACCTGAATAACAAGTAACAATGAAATATTACTACTAAGAAGCTAATAATATGACGATATATGATATCATAACAATAATTATGATTCTTGAATAATTCAATAACATTATTTAAATCATTATACAGAAGGTTCAGACACTTACGAGGAAAATCGGACCTATGGTAAGGGAAATATCACAATCTCATTTTTATCCGAGATTGTTTATACTTTAGTATTTACTGGGGTATATTTTATCATCCACATCCATGTTTCCTCAATATGTAATATTATTTCCATCCACCTAAATATTTTTAAATCCAATTTTACCCTTTGGTGAGTTTTTAGTAAAGGATATGAAAGGAATCTTTTGTCGTTTTTCGTACGAGGTACATTTTGACTTTTCCGACAAAAGTATGAAGAATGTTTTTTTAACTTATACGAAATGAATGGATTTTTAAAACATTATTTCTAAGAATCTTCCTTTACAAGCTTTCAAGTTTATTTTTAATCAACTTCTTTTAGTTTAAAATTGTATGACATGTTAAGAAAGGAAAATGATTTTGAAGTTGAAAGTATATTTTCCTCAAGAATGGAGTTCAAGTGTTTTATCAAAATTATTTTCCATCTAAGATAATAAAGGGTTTTGTTTCTATCCCTATTATTTAATTGATTTGATTATGTTGTGATGGAATTATTTTTATGAATCCCTTTATCTTATATGAATTGTTTTATGGTGTCATTTTGTTTAAGAATCCCATTTTTATTACATGGGTTATGCAATGATGTATGATTTATGATTTTGTGGAACACATAAGAATGGTATCATTATGAGATGGGTGGGACCTATATCTCCCTCCAATGCATTGGATAAAGATTTTATATCTCATGAGATAGATATGGCTGGAATGGCAGGTTATACCGGTTCAGTAAAACAGGACTGAAACGAGGAGTGAACTCGGTTCAGAAATGGACTTTGTCCACTAAGATAGTCTTGGCAATGAGTCTTGACAAACAAGAAATGATTCTCTATGATTATGTGGGTATGCGACAAAGTTTCATGTTTTAAGTTATGATTATTGGGATTACATTTCACTACAATGATATATCCCATGTTATGAAATTATGATCTCTTTTGCAGGTTAAGATTTCCAAAAGTTATGTTCTTATGTATATGATGTGATTGATATTTCTTTTGTTTACCCTTACTGAGCATTTTAGCTCACCCTTTTGTATGTTTTATTTTTCCAGGTCAGGAAGAAGGTTATTAAGTAGGATATTCCAAAAAGGGACTCTAGATATGATGAAATAAATGGGAGGCAAAGTAGATTATTTATGAACCAGTTTTTTATGATTCCCAGTTTCTAAAGACTCTATACCTATACGGTCCTTTCCTGGTTTTGTTATATGTTGTAATAAGTGTGCTTAAATTCTGAAGTAATGACAATGTATGTAAATTATGGGTCTTTATAGTTGGTATCAGAGGATAGGTATAGTCAACCTTTGGAAACTAGGATGTGAAAGCCTTAGTAAGAATCCTAAGGATAAGTCTAAGCATAGAACACAATCTTAGTGTTTTAGAAATGGCCATGACCAACCTATGATAATAACTTAAGTGTGAAATTTTATTCTTGATTATGTGGTTTTCCTATTATAATTAGTGTTGCTCACACTATTCTTCTTGGTTTTAGTCAATGGATGGAACCCGAAGGAACCGTGTTAATGAGGAATGCGACAGGCAATGCAATGATTGTCCCCCTGAGCAACCAAACGTTATGGTAGCTGGAATGAAAAATCTTGTAGCCATTCTCACACAACTTTCTCAAGCTATGAATCATGATTTACTTCCAAACGAGCAAAGGAAGGAGAAACATTCTGTTGAATCCTTCATGAGGCAGCGTCCACCATCTTTCAGAAGGTCTACTGATCCATTAGTTGCTGAACAATGGATTAGTACTACTGAAAAAATATTTTCAGTTCATCAATGTTCTGAACATGATAAAGTCATCCTAGCAGTGTATCATTTGGAAGGAGATACTGATCAATGGTGGAATCTTATTAAGAATACGAGGCAAAGGGATGAAATTGAGTCCATGGAATGGGACGAGTTCAAGAACTTATTTTTCAATAAGTACATCACTCGTATTCTCCGAACAAAGATGGAGAAAGAGTTTCTTGAACTGAAGCAAAATGATGATGAATCTGTTGGTACTTATGAAGAAAATTTTACAAGACTTGCGAGGTACGCTTATGGTATTATTATCCAACCTGAGAGTAAGATCGATCGATTTTTTAGTGGCTTAAAACCAAGTCTTCGAAGGACGTTAGCCAGAAGGGACATCAATAGCTACGAGAAAATCATTCGATGTGCTCTCAAAGTCAAGATAGAGATTGGAGTAACCCATCAGTCATATGGGTTTGATAATAAGAGGAAAATGGAATTCAAAGGAAAATCTAAAGATCACACTGAAAAGAAGATGAGCTTTCCCTTATGCTCAAAGTGTGGAAAGAAACATGGAGGGAGTTGTCTTAAAGTAACATGTAAATGTTTTAAATGTGGAAAGGAAGGTCATTGGGCATTTGAATGCCACAATGATGGGAAGAATATGTCTAATGATGAAAACAAAGGAAGGGACACACATAATGAACCTACTACACTTCAATGTTTCAAGTGCAAGGAGATGGGGCATTATTCCAATCAATGCCCAAATCCAAGGGTTGATTATGATGGTTGACGTCAACAAACTCTTAAAGCTAAAGACAAAGGAAAGTCACATGCAATTTCTATCAGTGATGTGGAGTACGAAAACGATGTGGTGAAAGGTACACTTACCATCCACTCTAAAGTAGAAAATGTTTTATTTGATTCTAGATCCACCCACTCCTTTATTTTTGAAGAATTTTCTAAGGATATCACCGTATTACCTCAACAGTAAGATGTTGAGTTATCTATGACAACCCCTAATGGCACAACATTCACATCAAAAGTTTATAATTCTTCTCCGATTGATTTTTGTGGGATAGTGTTTCCTGCAAATCTTGTGATCCTTCCTATAGTCGAATTTGAGGTGATTCTTGGCATGGATTGGCTTTCTCTACATGGAGCTCATATCAATTTCCAAAGAAGGGAAGTCACATTTCATATTCCAGATCAATCTATGATCGTCTATCGATGCAAGGTTGAACATAACCTTCCAGTGGAAATTTCTTCCATTTTATGGGTATTGATTCCACCAAATGAAGGTTATTTATCTCAAATGGTTGGTGAGAAACTCATGATTAAGAATATTCCCATTGTACATGAGTTTGATGATGTCTTTCTGGAGGAATTACCGGGTCTCCCACCAAATCGTGAAGTTGAGTTTTCAATAGAACTCATATCAGGTGCTTTTCCTATTTCAAAGATACCTTATAGAATGGCCCCAATTGAGTTGAAGGAATTGAAGAAGCAACTCCAAGAGAATCTTGATGAGGGGTTCATATGCCCTAGTGAATCACCTTGGGGAGCACCTGTTCTGTTTGTTAAGAAGAAAGATGGATCAATGAGACTCTGCATTGATTATCGAGAACTTAAAAAGATCACTATCAAGAACAAATATCCTCTCCCACACATTGATGACTTATTTGACCAACTACGAGGAGCTCAATACTTTTCCAAGATTGATCTTCATTCAGGGTATCACCAATTAAGGGTCAAAATGGAGGATATACCAAAGATGGATTTCCATACAAGGTATGGAAACTATGAATTTATAGTGATATCATTTGGTCTTACTAATGCCCCTTCTGTCTTCATGGATCTGATGAATAGAGTCTTTAAAGACTATCTTGATCAGTTTGTGGTAGTCTTTATTGACGATATTCTTGTATATTCAAAGATCAAGGAAGAACATGAAGATCACATGAGAATAATATTGAAGACCCTGAGAAAGGAGAAGCTTTATTCCAAATTTACCAAGTGTGAATTTTGGCTTCAAAGAGTTTCATTTTTGGGTCACATAATCTCAAAAGAGGGGATATCTGTGGATCCAGCAAAAACAGAGGTTATCAAAAGATGGTCGAGACCAACAACAGTGACTGAGATCTGAAGTTTTCTTGGTTTGGCTGGATATTATCAACGTTTTATGAATGATTTTTCACGATTATCTAATCCACTCACCAAGTTGACTTGGAATGGAGTTAAGTTTGTTTGGACGGAGGAATGTGAAGAGAATTTCAAGGATTTGAAAAGAAGGTTATCCAGTGCACCTGTGCTCACACTGCCTTGAAGTGGAGAATGGTTTGTGATCTATTGTGATGCATCCAAGAAGGGTTTGGGGTGTGTTCTTATGAAAAATGATATGGTGATAGCTTATGCCTCACGACAGTTGAAAATACATGAGCAAAATTACCCAACTCATGATTTGGAGTTATCTGCGGTAATCTTTTCATTAAAGATTTGGAGGCATTAACTTTATGGTGAAAGGTGTGATATTTATACTGATCATAAAAGTTTAAAGTATATTTTCACACAAAAGGAGCCGAATATTCGCTAAAGAAGATGGTTAGAGCTGATTAAGTATTATGACTGCTCAATTCATTACCACCATGGGAAAGCAAACAAGGTGGTAGATGCATTAAGTCGACAAGACCATGCCTGTTTATCCATGATGAGGATCAAAAAAGATCCAATATTTATGGATTTACGAAGGATGGATCTTGGAACTATAATGAAAGGGGAAAAATTGTATCTTTCTCAAATGAATGTTCAACCATCTATACATGTGAAGATTAAATAAGCACAGAAAGAAGATGTCGAGTTACAAAAGAAGGTGAGAAATGTTCCTGAATTCAACCTTGATTGTGATGGGATAATAAAGTTTAGGAATCAGGTTTGTGTTCCTCCCATCCACGAATTAAAGAAGGAGTTGCTGGATGAGGCTCGTAGTTCTTCATTCTCTATTCATCCTGGAAGCATGAAGATGTATAGGGACCTGAAAGAGTACTTCTGGTGGGATGGCATGAAAAGAGATGTTGCTGAATATGTCTCTCGATGCTTGGTTTGTCAGCAAGTTAAAGCTGAGAGACATAAGTCTAAGGGGATGTTACAACCATTACCCATACCCGAATAGAAATGGGAAAACATCACTATGGACTTTGTCAAAGGACTTCCTAAAACATCCAAAGGCAATAATGCTATCTGGGTCATAGTTGATCGTCTTACAAAGTATGCACACTTCATCGCTATTAGAGAGGATTTATCTCTAGATCACCTTGCCATGATACATGTGAAGGAAGTGGTAAGATTGCATGGAGTACCACTTTCTATTATATCTGATCGGGATCCGAGGTTTACCTCCAAGTTTTGGTGAAGTCTTCATCATACTCTGGATACAGAGTTGAGTTTCAGTACTTCTTATCATCCTCAGACAGACGGTCAGTCTGAGAGAACAATTCAAACTCTAGAAGATATGTTGAGATATTTCTCTATGGATTTCAAGGTGGTTGGGATCAACACCTACCTTTGGTGGAATTTTCTTATAATAATAGCATTCACTCCAGTATTCATATGGATCCTTATGAAGCTCTCTATGGAAAGAAATGCAGGACTCCAACTTTCTAGGATGAAGTTGTGGAAAGAAAGCTATTAGGACCTGATATTGTTGATGAGATGGTAGAAAAGGTCTGATCTATTCAACAACACATAAGAGCAGCTCAGAGTTGACAAAAAAGTTATGCCGACAACCGAAGAAAAGACCTAGAGTTTGAAGTGGGTGATAAAGTGTTCTTACGAATATCTCCCTGGAAGAGGGTCATGAGATTTGGAAAGAAGGGGAAGTAGAACCCTAGATATATCGGTCCTTTAGAAATACTAGATCGTGTTGGGAAGGTAGCTTACCGATTGGCGCTTCCACCGAATCTCTCTCAAGTTCACGATGTGTTCCATGTATCTCTCCTGAGAAAGTACATACTTGATCCTTCACATGTTCTCAGCTCAGAAGTTGTACCGTTGGAAAAAGATCTTTCTTATGAAGAACAACCGATAGAGATTCTGGATCATAGTGAAAAAGTCCTACGAAACAAGACCACTCGCTTGGTGAATGTTTTATGGAGGAACCACCAATTAGAAGAAGCTACATGGGAGCTTGAGAATATGATGAGGGAGATGTATCCTCATCTGTTTGTTACAATGTGAAGAATTTCGAGGGCGAAATTCATTTTAAGGGGGGTAGAATGTAACACCCGAGACTTTTATGAGAAATAATTTGTTTTTATGTTATATAAATCATCAAAGGAATCTTTCGTTGCACGCAATCGCGACCTTCGTCGATAGCGTGTGTAGTACGCAATACCGAGTTCCACTAAACAACGATATATTATTATAATATTATAAACTAGCCGTTATAAATAGTATTAACTGAATTTTAAATTTTAGAACATTATTATTCATCTTACACCTTTTCTAGAACATGGTAATAGAATAAAATAATTTTTTTGGGTAAAATAAGTATTTATAAAAAAAATGCATTTTTGCCGCCTTTTGATGGCGCACCCACATTAAATCTAGTTTTTGACACATTTATAAGTTCAATTTGAGAAAATAAAATTCTTATTTTGAATCAGGATATAAAAATTCACTTTGGATAAATTTTTGATATTTTTCTGATAACTTTCATATTTTGATGAATAGTAAAAATACGCTAATTTTTAATTAAAAACTACTTGTTTCATTGAGATAATTTATATGGTTAAATTATAATATTTAATGGTTTTAATGTATAGATAGAATATATTTTTACCATTTAATATAATGTATGTAATTATCATTAATTTCACATTGAATTCATAGGTAAAAACATTTCAATCTTTGGCAATGTTTTAAATTCTAAAACCCGTTTTCTTAACAACGGGATTTATTTTAAATTAATTACTAAAACTTATATGTTTTGAATTTTGAAAAATGGATTCCATATTCAGAATCAGTGGGTCCAAATTATGTTAATAGGCTACTTTTTATTTTTGGGCATTATGAATAGTAACTACGGTAAATTTTATTTACCATAGTTGAAGGTAAATCAGGTAATTAAGGGTAAATATAAGATTATAAATTACCCCAACACCTTCCAAAATCCTATTGGATGACTAAAAGGCAACCCATATCACCTAAGGGTCATATTAGATTCATTTAATAGAATTTTTTCAATGAAAATAATTTAATTATTATTAAAACCAAAGAATGTGACAACATGTCACTTTCTTAAATCTTATAAGTATAATAATTTTAATTTGGTGATAAACTTAATGAAACTTCGAACATGAACAGTCTCGAGAAATATAATACAATTATCTAAATAATAATAATTTATTTAGAATTTTTAGGGATTAAATAATTATCATTAATTATGACACAATAGTGATGTTGAAATTAATTTATTAATTAAAATATCAAATAAATGGTTTTAAAATATTAAAGTAATTATTGTATGCACTATTTAATGTTCTCCACTAATTTTATAAATACATATGACATGTTATTAATCTATTAAAGCTTTTAGTTCGAACATATCCTCTGTATATATTTTATTTAAATTCAAATAAATGAATAGTAACAAAATTGACACTATTGTTATTTTATAAAAATAACATATTATAAAATTGTTTAAAAATCACAAAAATATTTAAAAATTATAAATTAAAATTTATATGATCGAAAATGTCATAAAGGGTCAAATTATGGAAAATTCACAACACATATGTAATTATTAATAATAATTTAAAATTTAGATTATTATTACCACAAATAAAATTTAATTGATAAATAAGGATAAATCAAGTTGGTAATGTTTAAAATAAATTCCTAACAAGTCTAAATTTTAATTTCTGATGCTATTACAACCCTATCTCATCTAATATTCATATATGAGTCATTTTGGAAGTTTTTAAGTGGGGTTGGGATTTAATATAAACTAATATTTCTTATATTTCCAAAGGTGTCCCTCTCCTCCGTTATAAAAGGGCACCTCCTCCCTCTCCTCCTCACACCAATTTGAGCCTTCAAGCTTGGAAAAACCCTACCCATTTGACTTCCCCACTTCCCTAGAATCATCCTAGAGGTTCTGGTCTTCTTCAAAGACCAACCCTAGTGCCCTAAGAAGAGGTTAAGAAGAGGCGCGTCAAAAAGAGGTAATATCCATTACCGATCCTTTCCAAATTATTTCTTATTCAACATCTTCTTCTTTAGTTGTTTCATTATGAAGTAATAACATAAGTATCACTAATATACTTATATGTTATTATAAGTATGAAACAACCCGATTTCAACATCTATCCATCCTATGGAAAATGAAATCACCGCGCGTGCGTATGTACAGAATACCGTCTCCACGCCGTGGTGTAATCTATTTTCCGCCACCACCTTACTTGGATGGGTATAATGATGTAAATAATAACTATATATGATTTTTTTAAAGTGATTTTGATGATAAAATAGTATACATACACTCCAATACAATTCCACGATCATGGGAACGATATCATCGCTTGTGCGTACGTACGGAATACCGTCTCCACGATGTGATGCGATTCGTTCTACATGATCTTCATTTAATAATGATTATATAAATGAATTGAATGAATAAATATGATATATAGTACATTAATACCATTCTGGAAATGATGTATCTATAACCTAAATAGAATAATAAGAATTTATTCGACAAAACACGCATAAGAACAAAAAGTTATAAACACCCGAATAACAAGTAGCAATGAAATATTACTACTAAGAAGCTAAGAATATGACCATATATGATATCATAACAATAATTATGATTCTTTAATATTTCAATAAAATTATTTAAATCATTATACATGAGGTTCAGACACTTATGAGGCAAATCGGACCTAAGGTAAGGGAAATATCACAATCTCATTTTTATCCGAGATTGTATATACTTTAGTATTTACTGGGGTATATTTTATCATCCACATACATGTTTCCTCAATATGTAATATTATTTTCATCCACATACAATTTTTTAAATCCAATTTTACCCTTCGGTGAGTTTTTACTAAAGGATATGAAAGGAATCTTTTGTCATTTTTCGTACGAGGTACTTTTTGACTTTTCCGACAAAAGTACGAAGAATGTTTTTCTAACTTATACGACATCAATGGATATTTAAAACATTATTTCCAAGAATATTCCTTTACAAGTTTTCATGTTTATTTTTAATTAACTTATTTTAGTTTAAAATTTTATGACATGTTAAGAAAGGAAAATGATTTTTAAGTTGAAAGGATATTTTCCTCAAGAATGGAGTTCAAGTGTTTTATCAAAATTATTTTCCATCTAAGATAATATAGGCTTCTGTTTCTATCCCTATTATTACATTGATTTGATTATGTTGTGATGGAATTATTTTTATGAATCCCTTTATCTTATATGAATTGTTTTATGATGTCATGTTGTTTAAGAATACCATTTTTATTACATGGGTTATGCAATGATGTATGATTTATGATTTTGTGGCACACATAAGAATGGTATCATTATGAGATGGGTGGGACCTATATCTCCCTCTAATGCATTAGGTAAAGATTTTATATCTCATGAGATAGACATGGCTTGAATGGCATGTTATACTGGTTCAGTAAAACAGGACTGAAACGAGGAGTGAACTCGGTTCAGAAATGGACTTTGTCCACTAAGATAGTATTGGAAATTCGTCTTGACTAACAAGAAATGATTCTCTATGATTATGTGGGTATGACACAAAGTTTCATGTTTTAAGTTATGATTATTGGGATTACATTTCACTACTATGATATATCCCATGTTATGAAATTATGATCTCTTTTGAAGGTTAAGATTTCCAAAAGTTATGTTCTTATGTATATGATGTGATTGATATTTCTTTTGTTTACCCTTACTGAGCATTTGAGCTCACCCTTTTGTATTTTTTATTTCCCTAGGTCAGGAATAAAATTATTAAGTAGGATATGCCAAAAAGGGACTCTATATATGATGAAATAAATGGGAGGCAAAGTAGAAACTTTATGAACCAATTGTTTATGTTTCCTAGTTTCTAAAGACTCTATACCTATAAGGTCCTTTCCTGGTTTTGTTATATGTTGTAATAAGTATGCTTAAATTCTGAAGTAATTACAATGAATGTAAAGTATAGGTCGTTATAAAGAATTCCATATTGAGAGGATACTCTTAGTCTTAATGTATCCTCTAAGGTCACTTGAGGTCCCTCCTATTTCCCTTACTCTATTTATGAGAACTAAAATACATTAAATTGAAGGATAATAGATATACATAATGGAGAATCACTCTTATTATGATGATGAATTATGTGTATGCCTTTAGGGGAGACACAATGAATCATGATTTATGTAAATCCCACTTTTATACCTCATTATAAATGATATTAATTATATCAACTAATAAGGAGTTAGTTTTTGATGAAAAAATGATCTGAAGGAGGAGTAATATCTTTTTCACATGAAATTTATAATATATTTGTGGATGTGTGTGCATGTTTTTTCATTTCATTGTTAATTTTGATTATATTTAACCCCTTAAATGAGAATTGTGAATTTCTGAGAATTATTTAACATACAATGTAGTTTATGGATATAATTTACAACCATGGTTGTATATCTATTTGTTTCTAAATTATGGAATCCCACATAGACTGAGAGTTTATTAACTGATGTTTACTTTTATATTTAAATAATTTTATATATTTCCTCTCTTATATGGGGTAATTTTTTTTAAAAAAATGATAAGAACATGTTTCTAAGAAGAAAAATGATATGAGAAGACACCACATACCCTTCCCATTTGATCTTCAAGAAGTGGGAGAATATTTGAGCTCACATATGAAATTGTAAATATTTGAATATATATTAAAAATATTCATACAATGGGGGAGATTGTTCGTCCCAATGTTTCATTTCTTTTATCAATGACAGGTCAATATGTTTTTGGTTAGTTGATGGTAGTAAGTGGTGATTCCTAGATAATTGTTATAGATCTATTTATTTTCAGAATATTTTATATTTAAACAATTCAGCTTATTAATGTGATGATTATTGAATCCATCCTCAATGATCAAGACTTGTGTTAAGGATTTCATAATGCCTAAAGTAGGAGAATACATCCCTTATTTGGGAGAATAGGATATGATGAAATATAGTAAATATCATCTATTTCATGAGTATGTAATGAATTACATTTAAAAATATATATTCATATATTTTTCATGAGGAGTATTTAAAGGAGATTTCAGGACTAATATTTGAGTAAGATAGAACACTGTATATTTTTTTAGAATGGTTGGAATTATATTTTATACTAGGAAATTATAGGTATTATATGAATGGGACTTATATATAAAAAAATTGTCATACCATTGTAACCCTGCAAGGGACAACCCATCTACCACAGATGGGGGACCCAAGGGTCAAACACATCGGAGAGTTGATCCAAGGATCTTGCATAGAAATAGGATATGGGTCCATTTATTGGCTTATAAGATTGTGTTCCTTAGCTTTCATGAAGATGGGATAGCTAGGATAGTTGGGCCTTAGCCCATGTGTTTGTGTAAGTTTATATGTGTGATGATCCCCCACTTCCAGGACACAAGATACTAGCAAAGCACATTATAATAAAAGGAATACCCAACCAAAATGAAAATTTGATGTGGGATTATAGGGGAATGATCATTGTTTCACTATCATTAAATGATACAGAAAAAACATCCATCATCCAGTCACTTCAGTCAGTTCTATTTTGATCTCACATTCCACATGGGATTAAATTCACTCAGTGTCTTCAAATTTATCTTCCCTAGTCTTATTATTCTAAGGTTTCTTTATATAAATGCCACTATAAATTTAAACAAGGTCTCTATGGGTGTTATTTGGTCCTTTTTATAATAAATGAGGCTAATAACCTTCATGCATGAAACTACATCATGAATACATGATGATATTAGAATATGTTCCTCAGTCGAATGAAAAATATGTTATAGAGGATGTTCTCCTTCGTATAGTACTACTCTAAGATTTTTAAATGATAATGATCATGTGATAATGAACATGAACATGAAGATTTCATCACAATGGAAGAGACTCTCTGATTTTCATCTTTATAAGGATTAATAGGAAAATCAGCATTCAAATATATGAATTCCATTATCTTAAGGATTTTAAATAATTAATTGGAATGGATTTAAATGAGGATACAAGGTGGTGGGTTAAAACCTATAAAAGGATAAGAACCCTTGAATTATAATTTTTCTAAGATATTGTGAGAAGGTTCTCATTTTTTGAAGAGAATAGAGAATCACATAGCATTATGCTTTCAAGAAGAAGAGATACTTATCATGATACTATTATATGAAAGAGAAAAGGATCTCCTGGGACTACAACTTGTGAAAATCTCACTGTCACTGATTATTAATTAATTGGATATAAAAATACTTTCAAGATTTCATGAAACTCAAATGTGTAACCTCACTAGTTTTCCCAAACATTATGGGACACTAAAAACTTGTTAATACCAACACCATGTTATGTGAGGGAAAAGGGAGAGAATATCTTGAGCACTGTAAAAAACATGTATGAAGGATATGTGATACTTTTATGATGAATAAGAATGTTAAATACAATAATGTAATTTATATAGTATGTGATACTCTTTCAGGTTGAAGAATAGTGTCATACACACCATTTCACGATGGATTTTAATGATACATGAAATAAAAATGAAATATTCATGCATATGATAACTTGAATACATGAGGTATAAGTGAGGAGATATATGAATCTCAATGTTGGATAGGGCATGGGAAGGTTCATACAATAAAGAATATTCATTTTAGAAGAAATCATAAACAAGAACATAAAATAATTAGAATGAAGAATTATTGTGTGATAGGTCTTATAAAGGCGATGCATTGTATTCCACATGTATGAAGTCTATATGAATAAATTTTGTGCATAATTCGCACCCATATTTGTGAGGATGATACATTATAATTTTTTGGTAAGAAATAACATCTCAATTAACGTTTTACTATGGAAACTGGTCAGTAATAGGTGATTAGAATATTTGAGAAAGACTCAAAAACTTGATTAGAGGCTATTGAAGATACTCGAATAGGAACATGATAAAGAGTGATTCGGCAAGATCATAGAGGAAGATCAACTTATAATCCTATAGTAGATCAACATTATAGAAATGTATAAGTATATTAATTTTATTTGGGATAAAGGGAATTATTTCAATTGGATCTCAAAGTAGTGTAAATCATTCGGTTAAATCCATGAGTAGAAGGAGTCTCTCGATTGAAGCTGGTGCAGAAGAAGTCTCCTGTATTGATTTAGGAGTAGTATAATGTGGATTGTGGTAGCACTATGGGATTAAGTATAAAGAACCACTTATATGGATTTAGGGGAGATACAATATGATTCGATATCATCTATTTATTTGATAAAAATATCATAATGTTGAATACGTGTTTGGGTGAATAACCGACATGACATAGAGTGAGTATTCATAACAATCCTTATAAATACTCGTGTTTAATGAATTTTATTTATAGAATTATTAAATGTTAGGATAAAGGAAAAAATAATAGTTTATCAAGTCTTTAACTACCCATATAATATCAATTGAAAAATAACACTTTTTAAAAATAAAAGTGATCAAGAATTCACCCCCTTCTCCTCTTAGTGATCTCATATTGATCAAGTAACTACAACATCAATTTTATTTATGATTCATATCATGAATATTAACATGATTTATATTTAAATATATTTCCCTTTATTTCGTGGGGTTATGATTCAAATAGTACCAAGTTGGTAAGTGTTTTTTTAACAATATCATTGTTTACCGAGATTGTTTTTATTACATTTCTGGTGATAAAATATTATGTTCTACCTCTCTAGAAATTTAATACATTTATTCTCCTTTTGTTATTTCTTTAGAATAAAGATTTTACTTTCATTTTCCTCACATTAATTACTAATGATAATAAAAATATGTTTTTAAGGAAAATCGACATTTTTTCTCCCTTTAGTTGAAAGGCCATTTTCTTCTATATACATTGTAATGACCCGAATCCGGAGCCCCTCCACTGGTTCCCCATACCCAGTTCGCCACATGACCTCAAATTCATTTCCCAAAATGCCAGAGACTGCCGACTAGCAGTGAGGGCCTTGGTATGTTATTGGGGAAACTATGCCCTCATTTGGTAAGGTATACATGGTAAAGAAAACAATAGTCAATAGTGGAAGTAGTAAAAACATACATAACTGTAACCAAATAGTGGAAGAATAAATATATATCAATGATGATAATGAGGCAGTAGGTACAGGTATCTAAGGAAAATCAGCAAACACAACAATGTTCTGAAAGACAACTGAACACAACGTACTAAAGCAATAGAAACTCCAACAGCATCGCAAGCCGTAGCTTGGTCCCATGCTCTCCAGCTCCACAGAAAGTCAAACACCTGAAGTATAAGGGCGCGTACCCTTATCTATACCTGCAAAAACATAGCTTTCTTGGGCCTAAATGCATGGCCCAAATAGGGTGTGAGACAAAGTCCCAATAGGAAACCACCCAAAGATCTGTGCGAAATAGTCAATGAATACATGGCAAGTAAAGTATAGGAACAGTAAATAGGAAATACACAGCAGCTACAATTTACCATCTAGCATATAAACTACACAATTATAAGACAAACAACAATTAAAACAAATGTAACCCCCTAGGTAGTTCTCATATCCTAACCCTTATGGTTCAACTTATAAGTACTAGCAACCCCCTAGGAGGCACACACAGTCTCACCCCTTTGGTTCAGCTAAAGAATAGACTCTTTGGCGAATCACTCACCGTTAATTCCCCCTATAGTCTCACATCATACTAAAGGCTCTCTAGGGAAGCACTCAACGTCAATTCCCCCTGTATCCCACGTCGAGGAACTACAGACTCTCTGAGGAAGCACTGAACGTCAATTCCCCCTATGGTCTCACGTCGTAAATTAAAGACACTCTGGAGAAGCCCTTACGTCCATTCTCCCTTTGGTCCTTACACTAGGTTATCTCTGCGCTGTGTAATATAAACATGCATAGAGCATGTGTATCGCCCAAGTAAACCTCAAGAACTACTTAGATATCATTCTAGGGATCAACAGAAAAACAGACAACAGTTCCACTATCCTACAACTAGGAATGGCAACTGGCATAACACCTAACAGGAAAATCATGTACAACAAACATCCAGAGTACAGAAAAAACTACTCTATTCACAAAGGTAAACCTGTAATATAGAAATCAAGCAAGAAGGCAATCAATAAGAGTAAAAACATAAAAAAAACACAATTCTCATTCAAGGGAATTGGAAAAATTGCACAAAAATACTCAAAGACTTTCTGCAGAAAGGCACAAACCACCTACCTCGATCCTAGGAGATCGATATACAAATTCTCCTTTGAACATTGTAGATATCAGAAAATGTTTGAAACACATAAACCATGATAACTTGAAAAAGAGGATAAATTGGAAAATAGGGCTCAAGCAGAATGGAGAACTTACCGCTGTGATTCCAACGCAATCAATGGTGCTCGAATCAGAGAACGGACGGAGAGGCAGGGGCTCGTCGAAGATTCGTGGATCCTTGGCGTTCCCGGACGAACGAAACCTAGAAGACGGCGTTTTTGTGCGTTAGGCGTGACCCCGGTCCTTTTAATGAAAAAATTAAATTCCACAACGTGTAATTTTATATTACACAGTGTGTACTATTTTTTTCCATACTCTTCTAAAAATGGCCTCCACCTCATCCCTACACACGGTGTGTGTGGCCCGGACACGGCCAGCACACGGCTTCTAGCGGGAAAAGAGTACATGGGGTGTACTCCGAAATTACACGGTGTGTACTTCAAAAATTTCTAGAAACTCCATTTTTCTTAAAAACTAATGAAAAAGTAAAGGCGTACCTGAAGCAAAGATTTGGGTTCTTACAAACTTCCCCCCTTAAAGAAATTCATCCCTGAATTTCCCATGCGAGGCGTAGAAGAAGAAACCCTAAACAGCTCCGGCCACTGCGATCGTACATCGGCCTCCCTCTCCTAGGTCTTTTCCTATACTCACCCATACAGACGTAGAACAAGTAAAAGAGGGAAATACCACCCACAGAGAACCTTCATACTGCGATCGACAATCCAGATGGGATGCTCCTCAAACGATGCATACGCTGCGAGCTCAACCTCCTCGGGCTGAAAGACATGAGACATGTCTTAAAAGTAATGTTGGAGCTGAGAGATGTGGAAGACGCCGTGCATGTCCCGGTACCTATGGGGTAACTGCAATCGAGAGGCGACCGACCCAACTCTCTCCAAAACCTCAAACAACTCGACGTACCGCGGTGAATGCTTACCCTTCCTCTGAATCCTCTTGTGTCCCAACCACGGTGAAACACGTTGGAAAACCTGATCCCTGACCTCGAAATCTAGAGGTCGTCTCTGCTGATCAGCATAAGACTTCTGCAGAGACTGTGTTGTAGTCATCCTCTTCCGAATCTGCTCTATCTGCTCTGAAGTATCCTGAACAAGATGAAGTCCCAACAAGGCTGCCTCTCCTGCCTCCAGCCAGCATAAGGGTGATCGACATAGCCTACCGTACAAAGACTCGTATGGTTCCATTTGAATGGTCACCTGGAAACGATTTTTGTAGGATAACTCCACCAGAGGGATATGATTCTTCCAAGAACCTCCAAAGTTTAGTATGCAAGGTCGGAGCATATCCTCGAGCACCTGGATCGTGCACTTGGACTGGCCATTAGTCTGTGCATGGTATGCTGTACTCAAAAGTATCTATGTACCCAAGGCCTTTTGAAGTCCCTTCCAGAAATGAGAGGTAAAACGTGCATCCCTGTCTGAACCAATAGAGTGTGGAACTCCATGTAGATGAACGATCTCTCTCATGTACAGTCATCCCAGATCATCAACACTGAAGGTCTCCCTGATCGACAAGAAATGTGCAACCTTCATAAGCCTGTCGACGATAACCCAAATAGCATCAATCCTCCGATGTGACATCGGTAACCCAGTCACGAAGTCCATCGCAACATCGTTCCACTTTCACTCAGGAATGGGTAACTACTGGAAAAGCCCCGCTGGTCTCTGATGCTCTGCTTTTGCCTGCTGACAAGTAGATCATCTTATGACAAAACCAGCAACATATTTCTTCATACCTGGCCACCAGTACTGGCGATGAAGATCCCGATACATGTTGGTGACCCCAGGATGAACTGCCCAAATTAGGGAATGAAAATCGCGCATCAGCTCCTCGCATATGTCTACTGGCACCCATACGCGTCCCTGGAAATGCAAGATCACACCCTCACCCATTGTCCATCCAGGAAGAGGGTCCTCTCCTGACACACTCTCCCGTAGGACAAAGCCTTCTGAGTCCGATAGCTGCCTCATCCATACCAGATCAAGTAGTGTAGAGGTAAAAGCTATAGAAGATAGGAAGGTCTTTCCCTGTCTGTCATGCACCTCCAGATGCATCTTAGAGAACATAGCCATAAGCTTCCACTCACTGCTAGCCTCCTAAACTGCCTGAATCTGAGTTCTCCTGCTCAACGCATCTACCACTGTGTTTCCCTTTCCCAGCGTATAGGCAAGCTCGAAATAAAAAGACTGAAGATACTCGACCCACCTACACTGCCTCAGATTCAGATCATGCTGAGTGAAGATATAATTGAGACTCTTATGGTCAGTGAAGACCACAAAGTGCTCTCCCAGAATATAGTGTCTCCAACAGTGTAAGGCATGAACAACAACTGCCAACTCCAGATCGTGCGTAGGGTATCTCCTCTCATGTGGACTCAACTGCAGAGAACCATACACAATGACTCCATCTCCCTGTATAAGCACAACACCTAGTCTGATACTTGAAGCATCACAATAGACAGTATAGCCCTTTCCTGGCTCTGGAAAGACTAGTATCAGTTCCGAAGTCAATCTTCCCTTCAACTCTTGAAAGGATGACTCACAAGAATCTGACCATAAGAATATAACACCCCAAGATTTTTCGAAAAATATTCTTTTTAATTTCATTAATGTCTTGTGTTGTATGATACACCAAAATAAGCTCGCACAACACGCATCCCTGACTTGGCTTGCATTACATGCAAGCACAACCTTCCACGATAGCGTGTGTTGTACGCAATACTGAGTTTTTCCAAACAACGATATGCTATTAAAATATTATTAAAACTAGCCATTATGAATAGTAATACCCACTTTTTGGAATTTTATAAATTTATTTTTGAAAATGGACTCCATTTTTGGATTCGGAATATCGAAATTATCCTAGGGTGAAATTTTGGTATTTTTCTGAAAACTTTCAATTTTTGATGAATAGTGAAAACACTGGGTTACTATTTAAAAACCGACTTTTTATTTAAATAATTATTTATTTTATTTAAATTTATTTTAGGTCAAAATTGATACATAATACCTATATAAGTT
Source organism: Viscum album (assembly GCA_963277665.1). Classification (NCBI taxonomy): domain Eukaryota; kingdom Viridiplantae; phylum Streptophyta; class Magnoliopsida; order Santalales; family Viscaceae; genus Viscum; species Viscum album. The sequence goes on from OY728120.1 coordinate 176,258,635, forward strand.
CAATGTAATTCATTGAAGTAATTTTATAATAATTTTAGATATATAAAAATTTCATTGAATTTTCACCGTCTTTTACCCACCTCCTAGGAGAATTTGCAAATTTACATAAAACATAATTTTACCACTTTTGTGAATGGAATTTCAAAAATCCAAGAGACACGGTTGATTTCAGTAAGTAAAATGTGGTTCAACGAGATTAAAATAATATTTGGTGAATAGTAACTTCTTACTTTTTTTACCATGCTTAAAAGTAAATAGGGTAATTAAGGGTAAAAATGATATTATTATTACCGTAACACTTGTCCTAATTCTATTGGATAAGTGTGATTCGACCAAAAACAACCTTAGGAATAAAATATGACCATTTAGACCCACTTGGATTAGATTAGGACATTTATTATTAATTTATTTTAAGAAGGGTTAAAATAGTTAAAATCAAAGTTTAATAAGTAAATCATTTTTACTATAGGGTTATAAATAATATAAATTCGACTATAAATATTCATTCGAAATCTAAAAAGATTTCCTACATAATGGTATTTTATTTGTAATTTTTAAACATTAAATAATTTAATTTATATATGACACAAAGATGATGCTGTAATTATCTTATTAATGAAATATTGACATAATTGATGTTATAAATACCCAAATAAATGTAATTTGAGACTTTTTATGAATTAAACTAATTTTCTAGGTTAATATGACATGTTAGTATTGATTTAATTAACTTTTTTAGAACTATTCATTCTGTTATGATTTCCACAAAAATCGTTTACTAAATAGTTTCAAAATTGACATAAAATAGTTTTTAAAACAAATATTATATTATTAATTTTATTATATTATTAAAAATATATGGTTCGGCCAAATGTCTTATATAAGGTTTTATATATTAATAATAAACAATTTGGGGTTCGTTTGGCTTTTTATAGTAAGTTTATTAACCTTATAGTGTAAGAACACAAAAAGACATGGTAAAAGTAAAATTATCTAACATAAAGTTAAATATAAATTATAAGGTTAAAATAGTAAACTAAACTTGTCCAAATTCTATTGGATGAGAGGATTTAGACCCATACCAACCTTATATTAGAAATAAATCAATTTGGAGCTATTTAAAATCGAATATGGGTTTATAATAAAATAATATGTTTAGTTTTTTCAAAGGTGCCCCTCTCCTCCCTTATAAAAGGGAACCTCCTCCCTCGCTTCCTCACACCACTTTGAGCCTTCAAGCTCGGCCAACCCTATCCAATTTCTTCTCTCCACTTCCCTAGAGACATCCTAGAGGTCCTGTTCTTCTTCAAAGACCAATTGTAATTCCCTAAAAGGAGGTCTCAATGAAGTGCTTCAAAGAAGAGGTAATATCCGTTACCGATTCTTTCAACATTATTTCTTCTTCCACTTATTCTTCTTTAGTTGTTTCATTATGAAGTAATAACATAAGTATAACTCATATACTGATATGTTATTATATGTATGAAACAACCCTATTTCACCATCTATCCATCCTATGGAAAATGAAATCACCGCGTGTGCGTACGTACGGAATACCGTCTCCATTCCGTGGTGTAATCTATTTTCCACCACCACCTTACTTTGATGGGTATACTGGTGTAAAGAATGAATATATATGATTATTTTAAAGTTATATTGATTCTGAAATAGTATACATACACTCCAATATAATTCCACGATCATGGGAACGATATCATTGCTCGTGCGTACGTACGGAATACCGTCTCCACGATGTGATGCGACTCGTTCTACATGATTTTCATTACATAATTATTACATAAATGAATTGAGTGAATGAATATGATATATATTACACTAATACCATTCTGGAAATGAGGTATCTATACCCTAAAATAAGAATAAGAATTTATTCGACAAAACACGCATAAGAACAAAAAGCAAAAAACACCCGAATAACAAGTAACAATGAAATATTACTATTAAGAAGATAAGAATATGACCATATATGATATCATAACAATTATTATGATTCTGGAATAAGTCAATGACATTATTTAAATCATTATATAGGAGTTTCGGACACTTACGAATCAAATTGGACCTAAGGTAAGGGAAAATATCACAATCTCATTTTTATCTGAGATTGTTTATACTTTGGTATTTACTGGGGTGTATTTTATCATCCACATCCATGTTTCCTCAATATGTAATATTTATATCCTTATACAATAGTTTATATCCAATTTTACCCTTCGGTGAGTGTTTAGTAAAAGATATGAAAGGAATCTTTTGTCATTTTTTGTACGAGGTGCTTTTTGACTTTTCTGACAAAAGTATGAGAAGAATATATTTTTTAACTTATACGGCATGAATGAATTTTTAAAAAATTATTTCCAAGAAGCTTCCTTTACAAGTTTTCAAGTTTATTTTAAATAAACTTCTTTTAGTTTAGAATTTTATGACATGTTAAGAAAGGAAAATGTTTTTGAAGTAGAAAGGATATTTTCCTCAAGAATGGAGTTCAAGTGTTTTATCAAAATTATTTTCCATCTAAGATAATATAGGTTTCTATTTATATCCCTATTATTACATTTATTTGATTATCTTGTGATGGAATTATTTTTATGAATTCCTTTATCTTATATGAATTGTTTTATGATGACATGATGTTTAAGTATCCCATTTTTATTACATGGGTTACACAATGATGTATGATTTATGATTTTGTGGCACACATAAGAATGGTATCATTATGAGATGGTTGGGACCTATATCTCCCTCCAATGAATTGGGTAAAGATCTTATATCTCATGAGATAGACATGGCTGGAATGGTAGGTTAAATCGGGTCAATGAAACAGGACTGAAAGGAGGAGTAAACTCAGTTCAGAAATGGACTTTGTCCACTAAGATAGTCTTGGCAATGAGTCTTGAATAATAAGAAATGATTCTATATGATTATGTGTGTATGACACAAATAATCATGTTTTAAGTTATGATTATTGTGATTAAATTTCACTACCATGATTTATCCCATGTTATGAAATTATGATCTCTTTTGCAGGGTAAGATATCCAAACTGTTATGTTATTATGAATATGGTGTGATTGATATTTCTTTTGTTTACCCTTACTGAGAATTTGAGCTCACCCTTTTATGTTTTCTTTTCCCCAGGATATATTGAAAGGTTTTAGGTAAGAAAAAAAAGGGAAGATCTTCATGGGAGATGTTGAAGATCTTTCACCACGATTAGAAGATTATATTCCGAGTTTCCAAAGACACTAAACTATTACGATCCTTGTGTGTGTGTTTTTGTAATTTACTAAGTATTCCTCAAAAGTAATATAATGTCCATGTACGTCATTCCTAGGGTCTATATAGTTGGTATCAGAGGAAATGTTTTGGCAGCCTTTGGAAACTAGGATGCAAGAACTTTAGTGAGATCCCTTGAGATATTTCTATGGTATGTCTTGAGATGTCCCTAAGGTTAAGTATACGTTATAGTCCTAGAATTGCGATAACCATATTAGAATTAAACCTATGATGTTATATATTGATGGTACTCCCCCTTTATTATGTTGTTTTCCCTAGAGTGATTTTTTCCTCTCACACTATTCTTTTTGGGTTTTAGACGATGGCTGGAACCCGAAGGAACCATATTGGACAATGTAATGGATGATGCAATGATTGTCCTCCTGAACAAACCAACGTTATGGGAGATGGAGTGAAAAATCTTATTGCTATACTTACACAAGATATGAATCATTCTGGACTTCCAAATGAGCAGAGAAGGGAACAATATTTTATTGAGTCCTTTATGAGGCAACACCCACCTTCTTTCAGTGGGTCTTCCGATCCACTTACTGCTGAACAATGGATCAATACCACTGAAAAGATATTTTCAGATCTTCAATGTTCTGAACATGATAAATTCATCTTAGTAGTATATCGTTTGGAAGGTGATGCTGATCAATGGTGGAATATTATCAAGAATACGAGGCCAAGAGATGAAATTGAGTCCATGGAATGGGACGAGTTCAAGAACTTATTTTTCAATAAGTACTTCCCTCATATTCTTCGAACAAAGATGGAAAAAGAGTTTCTTGAACTAAAGAAAAAGGGTGATGAATCTATTGGTATATACGAAGTGAATTTTACAAGGCTTTCAAGGTATGCATATGGCATTATCATCCAACCTGAAAGTAAAGTCGATCGATTCTTTAGTGGCTTAAAACCACATCTTCAAAGGGAATTAGCTATAAGAGACTTTAGTAGCTATGAAGAAATTATGCACTGTGATATTAAGGTATAAATGGAAGTTGGTGTTACATATCCATATCATGGTTTTGAAAAGAAACTAAAGATGTAGTTTAAGGAGAAATCTTAGAATAATGGTGAAAAGAAGATGAATGTTTCCTTATGCTCAAAGTGTGGAAAGAAGCATGGTGGAGATTGTATTAAAGGGACTATAAAATGTTTTAAGTTTGGAAAAGAAGGTCATCGAGCAGCTGAGCGTCAAAGTAATGGAAAAAGGGTTTTTAATGGTGTGAAAATAGAAAAGACTGCAGAGAATGCACCGACAACACTTCAATGCTTCAAGTGCAATGAAATGAGGCATTATGCTAATCAATGCCCTAATCCAAGGGTTAATGATGATCAGCATGAGCAACCACTTAAGGCAAAGGACAAAGGGAAGTCACATGTGATCACTATTGGCAATGTTGAATATGAAAACGATGTGGTGGAATGATTTAGTGTTCCAAAATAATGTTGTATATAGTATCATGGAATATTGGAATATTTATGTATTGTTCTATTGTGGTTTTCCAAAATTTTATGGTACCGATAACCATGGAAAGTGGTTGAGATATTTTTGGTAAGCAGATGATATGTGCATAATGAAGGGATAAAAAGATAATGAGATGTTTGATTGTATTCATGAGCTCATGATTGATATAAGGACTAAGTGATATCATGGTTTGAGTATAAAGAATTTTGAGGATTTGGTTTTTGGAAAGTGTTAACTTTTGACTGCATTCATTTTTTCACTAAGGTTCAATGGGTATTCATTCATCAAGAGAATACATGATTAAGGTATTCCAATGTTTTTAATTTGACCAACAAGATATATATTATGATATATGGGGGATAAATGATGGCATTCACATGATTGTTATGTGACATTTCAAATAATCATTTTCTTTATACTATGAGTTTGGACCAAAGTATTTTAGATAAGCCTAAAGATTGGAATGGATTATGTTGTACATAAGTTAGTATTGTTTAAGGATAGAACTTTTTTCGATATTATTTATGGGATGTTATAGTAATATAGATTTAGAAAAAGGACAACCTGCAGGATGGGCGATAGCCCATCGTGTCGGACAAGGCTGTGGGAATCGAACCCACAACCGAAGTGCGACTGGCCTTTATCACCTACCACTAGCCTATAGGAAGTCCCTGGTTAGTAGAAACTTGTTTTATTTTATTACGCGGTATGATATATGAAGTATAAGTTCATTCTTGGAATCGTATACGATTAACCTCACCATAGATGGACTTATGTATATTTGATAACTTTTGTTAACACTTTGTTTGAAAGAGATGGAATGACCCATCATTCTATCACATGATCTAACAAATTCAACTTCATTTCTTTAAGAGATGAAGTATAAATTTTTCAAAGCATGAACAATAGTGAGATTGTACCAAAATAAAGTAAGTATTTATTCTAATTCAAATTCTTCAACTTCAGGGAAATGATCTTGAAAACCAAAAATGTTTTCATAGTGCCCTTATATACGATTAATCAGATGGTACCCTATATCATCACAAATTTATGTCTTTGTAATTGTTGGATTTTTCATATCCATGTTCTCTACCACTCTCCATCAGAACATGACGGTTATATTTCTCTTCCATATCCATATTTTCACCTATATTCTCCTATGTGGAAACCTAGTGATTAGATAATTTGGGTAACCGTTACGTTTCATACTTTACTTTTTAAAGCCAAGTTTTGGTATTCCTTTTTACAATGTGGGTTTCTATTAAATAAACTTTCTAGTAGTAAACCATTTATAACCCCGACGAATTTCGAGAGCGAAATTTATTTTAAGGGTGTAGAATGTAACACCCCAAGATTTTATGAAAAATATTCTTTTTAATTTCATTAATGTATTGTGTTGTATGCTACACCAAAAGGAGCTTGCACAACACGCATCCTTGACTTGTCTTGCATTACACGCAAGCGTGACCTTCCACGATAGAGTGTGTTGTACGCAATACCGAGTTTCTCTCAACAACGATATGCTATTAAAATATTATTAAAACTAGCCGCTATGAATAGTAATACCCACTTTTTGAAATTTTTAAATTTTATTTTTGAAAATGGACTTCATTTTTTTGATTCGGAATATCTAAATTAGCCTAGGGTGAAATTTTGGTATTTTTCTGAAAACATTCAATTTTTGATGAATAGTGAAAACACTGGGTTACTATTTAAAAACAGAATTTTTATTTAAATAATTATTTATTTTATTTAAATTTATTTTAGGTCAAAATTGATACATAATACTTATATAAGTTCAATGAAATTCATTGGAGTAATTTTATAATAATTTTAGATATATAAAAATTTCATTGAACTTTTCACTATCTTTTACCCACCTCCTAGGAGAATTTGAAAATTTACATAAAACATAATTTTACCACTTTTTTGAATGGAATTTTAAAAATATTTGAGACACAGTTGATGTCATTAAGTGAAATGTGGTTCAATGAGATGAAAATAATTTTTGGTGAATAGTAACTTTTTACTTTTTTTTACCACGATTAAAAGTAAATAGGGTAATTAAGGGTAAAAATGATATTATTATTACCCTAAAACATGTCTTAATTATATTGGATAAGTGTGATTCGACCAAAAACAACCATAGGAATAAAATATGACCATTTAGGCCCACTTGGATTAGATTTCGACTTTTATTATTAATTTATTTAAAGAAGGGTTGAAAAAGTTAAAATTAAAGTTTAATAAGTAAATAATTTTTAATATAGGGCTACACATAAGATAAATTCGACTATAAATAGTCATTAGAAAGATAAAAATATTTCCTACATAATGGTATTTTATTTGAAATTTTTAGACATTAAATAATTTAATTTATATATGACACAATGATGATGCATTCATTATCTTATTAATGAAATATTGACATAACTGATGTTATAAATATCCAAATAAATGTAATTTGAGACTTTTTATGAATTAAATTAATTTTTTAGGTTAATATGACATTTTAGTATTGATTTAATTAACTTTTTTCGCACTAATAATTCTGTTTTGATTTTTACAAAAAATAATTTACTAAATAGTGTCAAAATTGACATAAAATTTATTTTAAAACAAATATTATATTATTAATTGTTATTTTATTCCTAAAAATATATAGTTAGGACAAATGACTTATATAAGGTTTTATTTATTAATAATAAACAACTAGGGGTTCGTTTGGCTTTTCATAGTAAGTTTATTAACCTTATAGTGTAAGAACACAAAAAGACACAGTAAAAGTAAAATTATCTAACTTAAAGTTAAATCTAAATGATAAGGTTATTATAGTAAACTAAACATGTCCAAATTCTATTGGATGAGAGGATTTAGACCCATCCCAACCTTAGCTTCTAAATAAATCAATTTGGATCTTTTTAAAACCGAATATGGCTTTATAATAAAATAATATGTTTAGTTTTTCCAAAGGTTCCCCTCTCATCCCTTATAAAAGGGAACCTCCTCCCTCTCTTACTCACACCACATTGAGCCTTCAAGCTCTGACAAACCATGCCAATTTCTTCTCTCCACTTCCCTAGAGACATCCTAGAGGTCCTGGCCTTCTTCAAAGACCTATTTTAGTGCCCTAAAAGGAGGTCTCAAAGAAGGTCTTCAAAGAAGAGATAATGTCCATTACTGATTCTTTCAACTTTATTTCTTCTTACACTTCTTCTTCTTTAGTTGTTTAATTATGAAGTAATAAAATCAGTATCACTAATATACAGATATGTTATTTTATGTATGAAAAAACCCTATTTCACCATTTATCCGTCCTACGGAAAATGAAATCACCGAGCGTGCGTACGTACGGAATACCGTCTCCACGCCGTGGTGTAATCTATCTTCCACCACCACCTTAATTGGATGGGTATAATGGTGTAAATAATGAATATAAATTATTACGGTAAAGTGATATTGATTCTGAAATAGTATACATACACTCCAATACAATTCCACGATCATGGGAACGATATCATCGCTCGTGCGTACGTACGGAATACCGTCTCCACGATGTGATGCGACTCGTTATACATGTTTTTCATTACATAATTATTAAATAAATGAATGGAGTGAATTAATATGATATATATTACACTAATACCATTCTGGAAATGAGGTATCTATAACCTAGAAGAAGAATACGAATTTATTCGACAAAACATGCATAAGAACAAAAAGCAATAAACACCCGAATACCAAGTAACAATCAAATATTATTAATAAGAAGCTAAGAATATGACCACATACGATATCATAGGAATGTTTATAATTATGGAATAAGTCAATGAAATTATTTAAATCATTATACAGGAGGTTCGGACACTTACGAAGCAAATCAGACCCAAGGTAAGGGAAAATATCACAATCTCATTTTTATTCGAGATTGTTTATACTTTGGTATTTACTGGGGTGTATTTTATCATCCACATCCATGTTTCCTGAATATGTAATATTTATATCCTTATACAATATTTTATTTCCAATTTTACCCTTCAGTGAGTTTTTATTAAAAGATATGAAAGGAATCTTTTGTTGTTTTTCGTACGAGGTACTTTTTGACTTTTCTGAAAAAAGTACGAGAAGAATGTTTTTTTAACTTATACGGCATGAATGGATTTTTAAAACATTATTTCCAAGAATCTTCCTTTACAAGTTTTCAAGATAATTTTTAATCAACTTATTTTAGTTTAAAATTGTATGACATGTTAATAAAGGAAAATGTTTTTGAAGTAGAAAGTATATTTTCTTCAAGAATGGAGTTCAAGTGTTTTATCAAAATTATTTTCCATCTAAGCTAATATAGGGTTCTGTTTCTATCCCTATTATTACATTGATTTGATTATGTTGTGATGGAATAATTTTTATGAATTCCTTTATCTTATATGAATTTTTTTATGATGACATGATGTTTAAGAATCCCATTTTATTACATGGGTTATGTAATTCTGTATGATTTATGATTTTGTGGCACACATAAGAATGGTATAATTATGAGATGGGTGGGACCTATATCTCCCTCCAATGCATTGGGGATAGATTTTATATCTCATGAGATAGACATGGATGGAACGGCAGGTTAAACCGGTTCGGTGAAACAGGACTGAAACAAGGAGTGAACTCGGTTCATAAATGGACATTGTCTACTAATATAGTCTTGGAAATGAGTCTTGACTAACAAGAAATGGTTCTCTATGATTATGTCTGTATGCCACAAAGCTTCATGTTCTAAGTTTTGATTATTGTGATTACATTTCACTACCATGATTTATCTCATGTTATGTAATTATGATCTCTTTTGCAGGGTAAGATTTCCAAATTGTTATGTTCTCATCAATATGATGTGATTGATATTTCTTTTCTTTACCTTTACTGAGAATTTGAGCTCGCCCTTTTATGTTTTCTTTTCCCCAGGATAAAAAGAAAGGTTTTAGGTAAGAAAAAATGGATGATCTTTATGGGAGATGTTGAAGATCATTCACCATGATTAGAAGATTATATTCTGAGTTTCCAAAGACACTAAACTATTATGGTCCTTGTGTGTGTGTTTTTGTAATGTAATAAGTATTCCGCAAAAGTAATGTAATGTCCATGTACGTCAAGATTAGGGTATCTACAAAGAACTGCGCCCCCATCTTGGTCAGACCTTTCAATGGTGCTGCTAGGCATGAGAAGTCTTGAATGAAGCATCTGTAGTATCCAGCCTGCCCTAGGAAACTCCGTACCTCAAAAACATTCTTTGGATGCTCCCAGGAGACTACATCTCTCACTTTCTCTGGGTCCACAGATTCCCCGGCCTCTGAGATGACATGACCGAAGAAGTGAATCTGTTCCATCCAAAAGTGTCACTTCGAGAGTTTAGCATAGAGATGATGCTCTCTCAGTGTACCTAGAATGATCTCAAGATGTTTTTCATGGTTGTGTCGAGTGTGAGAGTACACCAAGATATCGTCCATGAAGACCACGAAGAAGGAGTCCAAGTAAGGATGGAACACCTGGTTCATCAGTGCCATGAAAACTGCAGGTGCGTTCGTGAGACCGAACGACATGAATGTATACTTGTATAGACCATAACTTCTCCTGAAGGCTGTCAGAGGCATATCTTATGGTCTAACGTGAAACTGATGATAAACGGACCTCAAGTCAATCATCGAGAACACCCAGGCTCCTCGAAGCTAATCAAAGAGGTCATCGATCCTTAGCAAGGGATATCGGTTCTTGACCGTCAGCTGGTTCAGCTTCCGATAATCCACACAAGGCCGAAGGGTACCGTCTGCCTTCTTTACAAACAGGACAGGCGAACCCCAAGGAGAAGTACTGGGTTGGATGAAACCCTTTTCCTGCAACTCCTCCAACTACTACTTTAGCTCTTGTAACTCAGGTGTAGCCATCCTATAAGGAGGAATGGACACCGGTGCTGCTCCTGGCATGAGCTCAATATAAAAGTCTACCTCACGCTCTGGTGGTAAACCCGAGAAGTCCTCTGGAAAGACGTCCCTGAAAAAAGCCACCACTGGTGGAAAGTCCAACTGTGGAGTCCCCTAATAATCTAGATAAAGACTAGAAATCTAGGTCATCACCCTTCTTAGCCCATGATGCCCGAATCCTGCTCGACTCACCTAAACATCCCATTCACCTCTATGAAGAAAAGATTCACCCTCTAGTGAAAAGAAACTCAACCTGCGACGATAAAAGTCGACGACTGCCTGGAAGGGAACAAACCAGTCCATCCTGAGGATGATATCATAGCATGTCATCTCTAGGACATAGAGATCCCATAATAAATGATACCCTGCAACCTCGAGAGGGCACTCTCTACACTGCTGTACAGTAGATTTCCTCAACCCCAATGTTGTTTCTAGTGTAAACGAGTCGGGAGAAGAAAAGACACAGAGCCCAAGGCTCTCCACAATAGAAATAGAGATAAATCTATGCGTAGCACCGGTATAAAAAAGATCTAAAGATAAAACCGAAGCTACTAAAATCATACCTCGAACTGTAGAATTTTCGGGATCCTGCTCCTGATAGGTCTGCTCCACCACAAAGGTCTGCCCTGCCCCGCGGCCCTGTGACCCTGCCTGACCACTCTCAGTTGAACCTTCCTGTTGGAGCTGAAGGACCGGTGACTGACTTCCACGACCTCGACCTCCTTCTCTTCCCGAATGTCCATAAGAACTCCAGTTCCCCAACTAGTGTGAAACTGGTGGGGCTTCTCGTAAATGAGGAGTCATGGAAGAACCCCTGTCACCAGCAACTACTGAGAAAACCTAGTAGAAACGTTGAAGGTGACCCATCTTGCCACAGGATCGGAACTCCACTGGGTCCCTCTAGCACTACGGCCTCGTATTCCCACTCCTACAGCACTGGTAACATACAAACTAGCTGCTAGAAGATGTATCTCACCTCCTCAGGTCCCCGCGTGAAGGCTCCCTATGGAGTTTCCTACTATCAACTAGAGGAACAGTAGCTCTGGAAGAAGAACCGCCCTGGCTCACAACTCTGGAGTCTCTCATATTGCGCTCTGCAATCAGTGCCTGGTTGACGATGGAAGAGATGGAAGTCAACTGGAAGAGATTCACCGGCAAGCGGATCTCCCGCCTGAGACCATCCTCGAACTTCTTGCCAAGAACATCCCATCTCCACCTCAGAGGGGTGTGAAATGCTGCAGCTCGGTAAAACAATAGGAATACTCCATAAAATATAGATAACCCTGCTCTAGACTCATAAACTCCTGGGCTCGATCGGCCCCCAGGGTCTCTGGGTAGAAGTAGTCGTAGAACACACACAGGAACTCCTCCCAAGCCATAAACTGCTGATGACCCGCCTGTGAGATCACGTCCCACCACCTCTTGGAAGAGTCTCAGAGCATATAGGTAGAGAGCTTGACTCTCCTCTCTAGAGGTGTCTCCAGATGCTCGAAGATAGTCAGCATGGCTTCCAGCCATGACTCTGCAGCCTGTGGTCCTCCTTTCCCCGAGAAAGTAGGAGGATGCTGTTTCTAGAAAACCCACATCAAGTCTGCCATAGTCATGGCAGGAGGAGGTTCTCCCTGAAAGGTCTGCATCATCGTTATAAAACCTTCCCCGAACTGCGCATCAGTGCCTGCAACTGGTATGATAGCCGGTTCCAAGGCTGGACCGACCGGAGGATCGACAGGAAGTCCCTGATCAACCATTTTTTCCATCTGATCACTGCCTGACAACAGACGTACAACCAGAGGACGTCTCAGAGGCATAGCTCTGAAAGATCAAAAACACACCTTATATCAGAATTAACAAATACAGAGAACACAATAGTAAAAAACGGGAATAGTGGAAGGAAAACACACAAGTTTGCAAAACACGACTACACGACGTGTATAAAAACTACACAGCATGTCTTCTTAAGCCACTAACATGGGCATGTAACCCTTCCCTACAGGTCATGTAATACCTCAGACTACATGGCGTTTTGATACCACACACGGCGTGTACTTGAAAACTATTCCCCTGGCCGAGTATCTTTACAAGGCTAACCCACATGGTCCGACTTAACCCGATACTACACGGCGTGTTCTGAACAAACACGATGTGTACTACACAAGGCTTCAGTGGCCCGTGTTGTTAAATATATGGATATCTACATGGCTGGACCTTACACGGCATGTTCCGAACAAACACGGAGTGTATAGGTGATGGTGACATCGTCCCGTGTTGTTCGTGACACGGTTGGGTACCTGAACAAGACTACATGGCGTGTTCTGAAAACAACACAGCGTGTCTAAGAGAAGGTAACGCCGACCTGTGTTGTTCATGACATGGCCAATTACATGGACTGGACTACATGGCGTGTTCCTTTATAACATAGAGTGTTCTACTCTATCTTCCCCGACCAGTGTTGTTAGTGACACGGTCGGGTACACGGCTCCGAACTACATGGCATGTACCTACCGTACACGGCTTGTTCCTGAAGTTATTTCGACAACAGCGTGTCCCTGCTCACACGGTCAGTGACACAGTCTAAAAACTACACGGCGTGTGGTCAAAAAGTACACTCCATGTATTCTTTCTTTTTCTGGGCATTAGCTTAGAACTGCACAGAAGCCCATAAAACACAGAAAACAAGGCAGAGAGGTGCCAAATTCCGATTCGTGGGGGATCATACTCCCCACGAATAAAAACTTGGCGTTTATTTAAGCAAGGTATAATACAAACAATCCTCTAACAAGGAAGTAGATATTTTATCAAGCATCTATCACAAAATCATACATAATCTACACAAAGTCCATCACAACGGTATGAAATTGATAATGCACCTTATATGGAATGGCAAGAATGCATGGAATGTGATTTCTACAAGTGCCTATATGATGCATTAAATGGAATAACCTCATCTCATCGGGTTTTGATAGAAATAGAAATGAAATAGTCAAGACCATAACAACACAAAGAATGCGAATCACTCTAGGTGAAATCTTATCAACTGTAAAATCTCAAAACCAGCAAACTACATTTAACGATGCAATATGGCTTTTCCCTGTACATGGGATAGCTAATCCCGAGCATAGCTTAATTTCAAGTACTGAATCCATCCAATCCCTGGGTAAAGGCTCCAAACAGTAAATCATGAGAAAAGAAACCCCTCTGATACCAATTTGTAACGACCTGAATCTGGAGCCCCACCACAGGTGCCCCGTATCTGGTTCTCCACATGACCTCAAGCGCATTTTCCCAAATGCCAGAGGCTGCCTACTAGCAGCGAGGGCCTTGGTAAGATATTGGGGAAACTATGACCTCATTTGGTAAGGTATACAAGGTAAGTAAAACAACAGTCAATAGTGGAAGCAGTAACGACATACATAACTGTAACAAAACAGCGGAAGAATAAATATATATCAATGATGATAATGATGCAACAGGTACAAGTATCTAAGGAAAAGCAGAAAACACAACAACGTTCTAAAATACAACTGAACACAATGTAGTAAAGCAATAGCAACTCCAGCAGCATCGCAAGCCATAGCTTGGTCCCATGCTCTCCAGATCTACAAAAAGTCAAACACCTGAAGTAGAAGGTCACTTAACCTTATCTATACCTGCAACAACATAGTCTACTTGTGCCCAAAGTCATGGCCCAAACAGAGTGTGAGACAACGTCCCAGTAGGCAACCACCAAATTTCTATGCCTAACAGTCAATGAATACATGGAATGTAAATTACAGGAACAGTAAATAGTAAATACACAGCAGCTACAATTTACCATATAGCATATAAACTACAAAATTATAAGACAAAAAACAAGTAAAACAAAGGTATCCCCATGGGTAGTTCTCACAACCTAACCCTTATCGTTCAACCTATAAGTACTAGGAACCCCTTGGAAGGAACACATAGTCTCACCCCTCTAGTTTAGCTAAAGAATAGACTCTCTAGGAAAGCACTCGTTATCAATTCCCCCTATAGTCTCGTATCGTACTAAAGGCTTTCTGGGGAATCACTCAACGTCAATTACCCATGTGGCCTACATAGAGGAACTACAGACTCTCTGAGGAAGCACTCAGCGTCAATTCCCCATGTGGTCTCGCATCATAAATTAAAGACACTCGGGTGAAGCCCTTACGTCCATTCTCCCTTTGGTCCTTACACTTGGTTCTCTCATCCCTGTGTAATACAAAAATTCATAACACGCATGTATCACCCAAGTAAACCTCAAGAACTACTTGGATATCACTATAAGGATCAGCAGCAAAACAACACAAAATTTCCACTATCCTAAAACTAAGCATGGCAGCTGGCATAACGGCTAACAGGGGAAAAAAGTATGAAAAACATCCATAGTACAGAAAAAACTACTCTATTCACAAAGGTAAACCTCTATTATAGAAATCAAGTAAGCAAGAAATCAATCAGGGGCAAAATAGGAAAAATGCACAATTATCATTCAAGGGAATTGGTGAAATTGCACAAAAATACTCAAAGACTTTCTACAGAAAGGCACAAACCACCTACCTCGATTTTAATAGATCAATATACATGAACAACAATGACAACTTCTCCTTAGAACGTCGTAGATATGAGAAAATTCCTGAAACACATAAACCACGATAACTTGAGAAAGAGGAGGAATTGGAAAACAAGTCTCAAGTACAAGGGAGAACATACTGCTGTGATTCCAACACAATCAACAGTGCTCGAATCGTAGAACAGATGGAAAGGTGGGGGCTCATCGATGATTCATGGATCCTTGGCGCTCCTGGATGAACGAAACCTAGAAGAAGATTTTCATGTACGTCAGGCGCGACCCCGGTCCATTTAATGAAAAAAAGAAAGTACATGGTGTGTACTTTTAGAGTACACGGCATGTACTAGGTTTTTCTGTACTCCGCTAAAAACGACCTCCACCTCATCCCTACAAACCATGTGTGTGGCCCAGACACGGCCAGCACACGGCTTCTAGCGGGAAAAGAGTACATGGCATGTACTCAGAAAGTACATGGTGTGTACTTCAAAAATTTCTAGAAAATCCATTTTTCTTAAAATCTCCAGAAAAAGGAAAGGTGTACCTAAAGTGAGGATCCGGGTTCTTACATACTTTCTTTCCAAAAACACATTAAAGAATATTTTTTCCACTTATACAATCATTTTTTAAATAAATTTTTACCCATGATTTTATTTTTTTTAAATGGGTTAAATTTAATCCTCTTTTCAATTTCCAAACACGTTACTTTTTGACCTTCCTAAAAAATTGTAAAAGGAATATTTTGTTTTAATGAATAAGGTATTAATATAATTTCATGATATCATGAACTATTAGTGTTTTTATTATTAAATTATAAGTTTATAGTTTTATTTTCATATAAAATGTTTTCAATAATATTATTTGAAAATGAAAAGTATATTTTCCTTAATAAAGTTTCTAGTGACCATTTAAGGTGAATTTTTATCTATGATAACACCCATTGATGATACTTATGATTTACTAGGTACATGGTTCAAGTATACCATCCTTATTCTTTATCTGGATGGTTTATATTTATGATGAAAATATTTTTATGAAACCCATTCATTTTACACATGTTATACAATGTTAAAATGATTAAATTTTTGTGAAACTCACTACTTTTCCATGGGTTATGAAATGATTAAATGTTTATGAAAACAATTTATATTCATGGGTTCTATTATGATTCATATTTTATAATATTTTGGAACACATAATATAATTTTTATTATGTGACGGGTTCTCTAAGAATTATATATACCTCTTCGGCATTTTGTAAGGATAGATATCTCATGAGATATACAGGACTGGAATAGTGAGTGAACTCCATTCAATAATGGAATTTATCCACAATGTTAACCTTAGGAGTGAAACTTGACTACTATGACGATTTGGGGAGTGAACCAAATCCACTATGATAGTATTGATAGTTAACATTGACTATTTGGATGGAATTTATAGTGAAAAAAGACAGTATTATAGTCTTGATGATGATCCTCGACTATTATGAAAATGATTTTATATGCTTATGTGTATACAAAAATTCTGTGTATTATGTCAATGATATGTTCTGAAATCTCATGTTATTTGATTACTTTATGATTGATGTCTTATTAACAACCATGATTTTTTCCATGACTCATGAATATGATCTGTGATATGATGGGTATGGATTTCAAATGTTAAACTCATGTTCTCATTCCCATTTTTTTCATGTTACACTTATGTGATCATTGATTTCTCCCTTGTTAACCCTGAATAATAATTTTATGGTAAACCATTATTATTTTTATCTTACATAGGTTATGATGAATGATTTTATGAATGATATGTCTAATAAGGATGATAGTTATGAATAACTTAATGGGAGACTCTTATGAACCAATGTTTTATGTGTCCATGTTTCTAAGGATTGTAGAACTATATAATTTTGGTGTGGATCATTATGATATGTGATGAATATTAATCTAATAAAATATAATATATATAAATATATATATGAAAATTCTTGGTCGTTAGAGTCGGTATTAGAGAAAGGTTTAGTTAACATTTGGAAATTAGGATGTGAAAACTTTATTTTGAACCATTGATATGTATCTATGTATTTTATAACATCATAATGTTTTGATAATGATCATGGATGAACTAGGTTAATCTTAATGTATAATAGATTTAAAATAATTTTTCTAGATTTAGAAATCCTATAAATGATTTTTCATGATTATTTAGTTCTCCACAATGATTAATATTGCTCACACTATGAATTTATGTTTCATTCAATGGATAAAACCTGAATTTTTCATAGTAATGATAAATGAGATGGATAATGAGATTTTTATCCTAATTTGAAACCAAATTTTTATGGTACATGGAATGACAAATATCATTTCTACACTCCCACAATATTCTCAAGCTATAAATCATGTTTAACTTTCAACTGAGAAAAGGAGGGAACTAAACTCTACTGAGTCCTTCATAAGGAAAATTCCGCCTATTTTTATTGTTTCCACAGATCCAATAGTTTTTGAGTAATGAATCAATACCAATTAATACATATTTTCAATTATAAAGTTTTCATAATATTAAAAAATTCATTTTGGATGTCTTTTTTTTTTTGGAATAGAAACGCATCAATGGTGGACTCTTTTCAAGAATATAAAAAAATAGGAAATTTTATTGATGGAGTGTAATGAGTTTAAGAGTGTATTTTTTAATTAGTAATTTACCTATTTTTTATATGAAAATTTATAGGGAATTCATTGAGCTAAATTAAAAGGATGATGAATCTATTGGTACCATTGAGGAAAATTTTAGAATACTTTCAAGGTATGCTTCTTGTATTAAATTCCAACATGAATGCAAGGTTAGTTGATTTTTTAGTATCACAAAAGCAAGTATCTTATGGGAGTTATCCAAAAAATACTTTATTAGATATGAATAAATAATTTAATTTTCTATCAAGGTGGATATTGTGATGTAATTTATCCATCAATATATTTGTTTTAATAAGAGAAGAATGTTGGAATTCAAAGAAAATCAAAAAAAAGCATGGAGAGAAGAGATGAGCTTTACCTTATGTTCAAATTGTGGAAGGAAACATGGGGTAAATATTAATAAGGGGTCTGGTAATTTTTTTATGTGTGGAAATTAAGGCCATAAGTAAATTGAATTCCCGAGTGATCGGTAGAAGGTATACAATGATGTGAATATAGAGGAATCTCTAACATTGCCCAAAACACACTCCAATGTTTCAAATGAAAGAAGTATTGAAATTATTCTAACCAATTATCAATCAATAAGTTTAATTATAATGATTGGTGATAACAACCTATAAAACTTAGAGGAAAATGGAAATATCTTGTGATCACTATTAATGATGCTGAGTATGATAGAAAAGTGATGAAATATTAAATTACCATCAACTCTAGAACTTTTAATGTCTTGTTTGATTTTGTATGTAACCACTCATTTATATTTAAATAATTTTCTTAGAGAATCATAGTACCAACTCAAATATAGGGTTTTGAGTATGAAATAGAAACCCCCAATGGTTTGATGATCACATCTCAAGTCTTTGATTCTAATCATAACAAATTTTGCATCAATGTGATTCCTAAAAATCTTTTTATTCTCCCACTTATTTAATTTGATTTTATCTTAAGAAAAGATTGTATTTATTTAGAAAAACGTCACATAGATTTCCTTAGAAGGGAAGAAACATTTAATATTCCAAATCATCCATTAATCATTTATTAGTTCAATGATAAATATGAATTTCTGAATGAAATTACATCCATTTTATGGGTATTGATTCATATTAAAAGGGTTGATTATCTCTGATGATTGGGAAGAAACTCAAAATAATATATATTCCTATTTTTGGGAGTTTTTTTCCATTGCGAATAATTTTCATGTATTTCCCAAGAATTGTAAAGATTAATTATCTATTTCACTCATAACCGGTTCTAAAACCATTTCAATGTATCTATATTAATGGCCATAATTTTGTTTTAGGAATTGGAAAAGAAACTCTAGGGGAATATTGAAATTGTATTCATTTGTCCAGGTACATCGCTATAGGGTGAATAATTGTTTGTGTTAATAAGTAATATGGATCAATGCATCTCTAAAATTATTATTTATAACATAATAAGATCACTATAAATAAAAAGTGTCCTCAACCCTATATTAATGTCTTGTTTGATCAACTGTGTCGATATCAATACTTTTAAATGATTGGTCTTCATATGGTATATCATCAATTAATGGTCCAGAAATAGGAATATAGAAGATATTGTTATATATAAGGTATGTAGACTATTAATTATTAGTTATTCCATTTGGAATTACTAACTACCCAGATACATTGATGTATTTAAGTAATAGAGACTTCAGAGAAAACCATTATTAGTTTATTATATTTTTCATAAATGACACTCTTATATATTCAAAGAGAATAGAATAGAATGAAGATCATTTCGAGATTGTTTTGATGTCCATTTGTATAGATAATATTTAGGAAAAAATAATCAAGTTTGAATTTTGGCTTCAAAAAGTTTCATTCATTTTTTATATAATCTCATGTTACGGTAGATCAACAGATCCTTCAATGGAACAAGTTATTGAATGTTGGAGTAGACCAACCACTCTAAATAGGATCTATTATTTTCCTAGATTTTATGGTTATTTTCCATTATATATAGAAAATTTTCCATAAATATATAATCGACTCAACAAGTTATCTTAAAGGGGAGATAAGTTCCTTTGGATTGATTATTGTGAATGACATTTCATGGAATTGAAGAGAAGTTTACCTATGGAATATGTGCTTACATTACCCTAAAGTGGGGAAGGATTTGTAATCTATAATGATTCATCAAATAATATATTGGGATGAATTATCATATATTACGATATGGCGATAACTTATTCCTCACACCAATTAAAGGTTCATGAGAAATAATAACCATATCAAGATGTGGAGTTAGTTGCGGTAATTTTTACATTTATGATACAGTGTTATAATCTTTATATAGAAAGGATTTATATTTATGCTTTCATAAAAGTTTAAATTTTATTTTCACATAGAGATAATTGAGTATGCAATAGATAAGATAGTTTGAGTTGATTAGTGATTATGTATAATAAATACATTACCACAATGGTAAAGCAAACAAGGTGGTATGTTAACTAAGTCAAAAGGATAATGTGAACATATCTGTTATAAATAACAGAAAAGATCCAATATTTATGGATGTTTCAAGAAAATATATTGAAATATTTATATAAGAAGAGGAATTTTATCTTTCTCAGATTTGTGTTCAACCATATATAGTTGTGAATATTAAAGAGGTGAAGAAGGAAGATGTAAAGCTAGAAAAGATGGTGAGGAATGTTTTTGAATTTAACCTTGATGGTGATGGAATGATATAGTTCAGTAACTATGTATGTGTTTCATCATTGCTAGATTTGACGAAGGATATGTTGGATGAGGCTCATAGTTCATAATTCTCTATCCATCCTATAAGTATGATGATGTATAGAGACCTGGAAGAGTATTTCTTGTGAAACAACATAAAGAGACATATTTAAGAGTATATATATCGGTGCTTGGTACATAAAAAAGTTAAGGTTGAGAGATGTAATTCTAAGGGGATATTACAGCCATTACCTATATGAGAATAGAAATCGGAAAACACAACCATCGAATTCATCGTCAGACTATCTAAAACATCAAAAGTATACAATTATATTTTTTTCTTAGTCAATCACATTAAAATTTTAGCACAATTAATTCCTATTAGAGAACATTTATATCATGAAAATATTTCCATGATTCATATTAATTAAGTGGTAAGGTTTCAAGGAGTACAACATTATTGAATCTAAATTGGATTATAGGTTTACCTTGATGTTCTAGTGAAATATTCAACAGGATCTGGATATAGAGTTGAGTTTCGGTAGTGAATATCATCCATAGAGATATGATCAGTCTAATAGAACCACTAAAACCCTAGTTAATTTGTCGATATATTTTCATATGGTTTTCAATTTGATTTGGGATAAACACATTGCTTTGGCGGAGTTTTCATTCAATGATAGCTTTTACTC
Organism: Viscum album; assembly: GCA_963277665.1. NCBI lineage: Eukaryota > Viridiplantae > Streptophyta > Magnoliopsida > Santalales > Viscaceae > Viscum > Viscum album. The sequence continues at coordinate 176,280,037 of OY728120.1, forward strand.
AAGTAATCAAATTGATCCTTATGAATCCCATTGTGGAAATTCATTTAAAACACTATTATTCTAGGATTAAGTTAGAGAAATTAAGTTATTGGGACCTTAGATAGCTGGGGAAATGGTTTATAAATTCATATCCATTTAGAAGAACATCATGGTTTCTCAGAGTTGACAAAAAAGTTATTCCAAAAATCATTGGTGGAATTTGGAATTCAAAATTGGTGAGAAGGTGTTATTGAAAACTTAATCCTGGAAAAATGTTATGATGTTCATAAATAATGGTAATATAATCCCTAGTTATATTTTTCCCATAGATATTCCCGATTAACTTGGAACAATAGATTATCACTTGGTGCTTCCACTGAACCTATCTCATGTTCACAATGTGTTCTATGTGTCTCTCCATTAGAAGTACATACTTAATCTATAAAAAGAACTGAAATCATATATCATACCACTGAATTATGATCTCTCCTATATGTAATAACAAGTATAAAGAATTAATTATAGAGATAAAGTTTTACATAAGAAGACTACTAACCTTGTGAAATTTCTATGGATGAATTAGAAATTTAATTAAACAATAGAGGAACCTGCAGATGTGATAAAAACAAATATATCGTCATTTATTTTTATTATAAAGGGGAATTTAAAGGGTTAGATTAATTTTAATTTGGGTTTAATATAACACCATGGGATCTTATATAATAATTCTTTCTAATGAATTTAATTTGTTCGATATCATGCATCACACGAAACACCAAATTTTAATGGACTGCGCTATGCTATTAAAATATTATTATTTAATGTGAAAATGATAATCCATACATTAGATTAATAGATTTGAATAACAGAGACTAAATATTAAAAACGTTATGATTACATATTCATAAAATTAATTCATTGTTTATCATTTAATTAAAAAAAATCATTTGAAAATAAAAAAAAGTTTTTTTTGAAAAACTGTTTTTATGTTCACAATGTACTTGTATATTAATAAATAAAATTTATTACTATTGGAAAATTATTTTAATTAAATATATATATATCATATATTCAATTTTTTTAACATTCATTAATTATTTTAATAAGCAAGGTATAAGAATAAACCATGTTTTATGTTTAAAACTGTATTTTTCTAAAAAGAGGTTGTCATAATGTTTGGAAGAATTACTTTTTAATGTAATTTATGAAACATATATGTATTTTTTTGAGAAATTAGATTCCATATTTTGAGTAACAAGGTATATATATTTTTTAAAACGGCTCCTTTTTTGGTCAATGTGAATTGTAATTGTGGTAATATTTATTACCTTAATAAAGGGTAAATTGGGTTAATCTAGATAAAAATTAAATGATAAGTCCATAAATAATTAAATTATTTTAATTATGGTAATTTATTTATAATTATTATTTATTAAATAATTACCTTAAATTATTATAAAATACTAATATAGTATTTATTCATTTAATAGAAAAATTAAATAAATATTTTTAAAAATACTAATTGTAATGTAATGTGAGTGAGTTATAGCATTACAAGAATTTTATATATAAATATAAAAAAAATTGATGTGTGAAAAAAATATATTTTAATTAAAACATTTTATTTTGTTTTTTTAGTAATTTTTTTTATAGTGTCAAAATTGACATTAATGATATTATATCAAAATGATATTCAATTAAATTTTTAAAAAAATGAAAAATATTGAATTAGGAAAATTTGGATAATATATTTTCAAAACAAATAATCCATTGGACATTTATTAAAGAATTTTTACCTTATATATAAAATTATTACCCTTTATTAGCGAATTGATGTTACTATAATTAATGTTAAAAAGGGTAAACTAAGAGTTTAAAAAAAATTATAACATTTAAAAAAAACATAAACAAGAAAAAATTTAATTGTATAATGGTATTGATAGAATATCCAATATTATCATCAAATAACTATCCTTTAGGGGGAATTTGTGCTATAAAATGACTTTATTATATTTTAACCTTTTAAAAATTCCAAATCTTCCCCTCACATAAATTATAGAAGGGCACCTCATTTACTCACTTGGTAACATTTTTAGAGAATTCTAGATCAACTATAAATTGGAAAAATAACTTATAAAATTTCTTATACACATTATACAGGTGGTTTGTTTCTAAAAATACCAACCCGAGGGTCATCAAGAGGAAATTCAGAAAAATTATTTCAAAGAAGATGTAATCACCTTAACTGACTACTTTCATCTTTTACCTACTATAAATACATTATATTCATTATAAAATAATAAATAAATTATCCAAAATATAATTAATTTTTATTATTATTATTAAAATACCTTTATTAACCATCTTTACAACAAAATGTAAGTGAAAGTATTGCTTGTGTGTTCAGACATCCAACCATCTCCACAATGGTATAATTAATTTTTTTGTCTCTAATTTAATGGATGAATATAAAATTTTATATAATTAATATATATTATAATTATATTATTAATAAAATTAATTATATTATGTAACCATGATCATATTATAGTGACCAAAACTACCGATCCAAAAAAGACATGAAAAATGAAGTAGATATCACCCAGAATAGTGATTTTAATAATGATTTGTTAACAAAAAGGATTAAATGGTTATAATTAAATTATATGCCATATTATATATATTAGTAATATAATTAAATATAATTATAATAAATATTAATTTTTCATATAGGAGGATTTATACTTATATAGGATGTCTGGCCTATGGTAAGGATTTTCATTCTACATTGATTTCTATGATATTCATTCCATATTCACCATTTTTTTAATTTTATATGGTTTATATAATTCTCAATAATTTCTTTTATGATGATTTTAATTAATTTTATGTTGATTTACATATCCCTATAATTTTATTTCTTTCATGGGGCTTATGATTCAACTATTACGGAAGCGGTATGGGTTGTATGTTACGATATCATTGATTAACAATATTGATTATGATTATATTTATAATGATAAAATATTATTATGAAACTCATAATAAACTCATGAATTTTATTTTAATGTTGTTATTTAATGAGAACAAATGTTTTAATTTTTTTATCCTCACCATAAGTACTCAAGAGTCGATAAATATATTTTTACTGACAATCTACTTTATTTCTCTCTTTAGTTGAAAATAATTTTTATTTCATATCATTTTTTTCTAAAAATATTTTCAATAATTTTTTTTCCATTATCCAATTTTTTTTAAATTAATACATACCCTTTATTTACTTTTTATACCATGTTATAAAATTAATCCTCTTTCAATTTTTTAAATAAGGTATTTTTTAAATTCGTGCAAAAGTGTAAAAGGAGTGTTTTATTTTAACTAATTTTACATAAATAGAAATTCCTATAATTATGACTCATAAATACTTTAATTACTCAATTATATGTTTCCAATGTTATTTTAAGTGAAAGTGTTTTCTTTAATATTTTTGAAATTTTAATCTTTTAAAAATGTTATCGCAAAGTGAAAAGGATATTTTCCAAAAGAAATTATCCTATAATCCTTTTGAGAAATTTATCATCTATGATAAAATCATTTTAGGTGGAGCTCTCATCACTTTATGGGATATCTCTCAGTCCCTTAGAGTTTCAACCCTAGTGGTTAGCAGTGACAGGATATGATTTTCTCCGGCGTCCTCAGTGTGGGGATCTGGCTTGGTACTCTGTGATGGTGGATCTAAATATTTATGTCATGGAAAACTGTGGTAGTCCAAATCCGTAGGTGCATTCTTTTTTTGGAGGTGTATCTCCGATATAGTTTTGGTTTATGGTGATGGATTCATAGGTTGATCGACTTAGACTTATACGGTGGTCCGCGGGTCGACTCGGGCAATGATCTGGAAATTGCAACTAATTCTGGATCAGATCCGAATTGCGGGTAGTGGCGACGACATGTGGAAGATGAAGATGGATTGGTGAGGTGATTATGACTCATGGATGGAGTAGAGGGATGTTGGGAGTTATGCACTGATTCATTGGTGGAGGCCCTCATCTGAAACAGGTGGGTTCAGATCGGTGGTTGGTTATTCGTTGGCAATGGGTGCGATAGTCTAGCTAGGGTAGTGTCTGTGTTATTGTCTAGCCATCATGACATGAGATTTCTCTATCTTCATTTGTATTTATAGTGTGGTGGCATCAAGGATGGGAATCCGAGTGTCCTTGGAGGTGATGGCAGGGTGATTCCATGTAATGGTGACTGTTGGTGTTTTTTTGGGTTCACTTGTTTTTGTATTGGGCTTGTCCTCTGGGGTTTGGGGCCACTATAATAGTTTAATTCATTTTTTCATTGGGATTTTGGGCAACTTTATCCTAAGGATCATGTTCCTAGGGGTTTTTATTTCTTTTGGTTTCTCCTTTATCCCACAACAGGGGTTGTGTGTTTTTTCTTTTTTAATAAATGGGTTCACCCCCAACGTTCCTCGTCTACTTTTTCTTTAATCAGAAATTTATCCAAGGATACCATCATAATTCTCTGTCTAGATGATTTATTTTTATTATGAAAAGTTGTTTATGAAACCCATTCCTTTTTCATTAGTTATTATCTAATGAAATGATGAAGTTTATATGAAACCGGTTTCTTTTACATGGGTTACAGTATAATGAAATGATTATGAAAACAATTTCTTTGCATGGGTTATGATATGATTAATTTTTAAGAACCTATGGTACACATATGTTTGAGTTTTTTATGTGATGGATGGGCCTAAAATTATATATTCCTCTAATCAATTGGGTAATGATAGATATCTAATGAGACTAACTGGATATAAATGGTGAGGTAACCTACTTTAATAATGGGCTCTTTCCACTATGGTAGACTTGGGGGTGAACATTAACTATAATGATGGTGTGGGGAGTGAACCCGTAAACATGGATAGTCTTGGGAGTGCACCTAAACCACTATGATAGTTTAGGGAGTGAACCTAATCCACTATTATAGTCTTACCAGTGATCCTTGACTACCAAGGAAACAATTTTATATGCTTTTTTTGTTCCATAATTCCATGTATTATTCCAATTTTATTCTCTCATAGATCATGTATTAAGATTTTTTTATAAATTAAGTCTTATGAACCACAGTGAATTATGAATTGATTGAAATTTATGGAATGTGATATATAGGGTATGGATTTAAAATGTTAATCTCATGTTCCCATACCCTTATTCTCATTTTATTCTCAATTGATCATCAATATCTCCCTTATTCACCCTTAATGATCATTTATGCTCAGAGGTTCTTATATTTAATTTCTCTGGTGTATAAAGAGAGGTTTTAGGAATGATATTTCTATAAGGGTTCTGGTTATGAAGTATATAATGGGAGACTCTTATGAACTACTAGTTTATGTGTTGATAATTCCAAAGATACATCACCTATATAATTTTTGAATTGATAATTATGATATGTAATAAATATTACTCTAATATTAAGTAAGATCTATGTATGAAAAATATGGTTCATTATAATGAATGTTAGAAAGGGACTGATACTGTTGCATTATTGTCAAAAATATTTTATGGTAATAGATTCACATCCACATTCTTCTTCATGTTATCTTGGTTCATATTCAAGAAATTATAGAAATATATGTGTGACAAGTATAAATATAGAGAGTGGTTTTAGTTCTGATTTTTTATGATTCTATCAAATCAGGAAATTATGATCCAAGTATATATTATATAATAGAAATGTTTGATTTTTATGAAGTTAAAATAAAAAAAATTATTTTATAAATTTTTCCCTTAAATAAAATTATAAAAGGGTTTTTGATAAGAAAAATAATTTATCTCTTAAATTAATGAATGTTTATATATAAATATTATATATTGTGGATAAAAATGAGATGTTGAATGAAAATCGAAGAAACACAACTTCTTCAACACATTAAATGGTTTGGGATGATTTCAAATTTGTTCCAAAATAAAATAAAAGGATAATGAAAGAATTATATAATGTTAGAAATGAAAAGGCTAGTTTGAAAATTCCAATTTATAATAAATTTTCTTCGAATTTCAATATTTAAAACACTTATGATTTCATGAAATGTTATTATAAGAAAAATATATTGGGTTTTGATTATTAGTTTTCATAAAATGTATAAAAAATTTTGAAAATAAAATAAGACCTAATTTCTTTGGTTAATTGCAGTAAATACTGATCTTATGGTCATTATTCCTGTGATTTTCCTTTTTAGTTTTCTCAATCCGTTAGACTGAACAGTAAATATATGTATAAAAATTATTTCAAGGAAGAACTATCTAATCCATACACTACAAGGTTTCCAATTTTATGTATTCTAAATCATGTGAAATTAATCAATTATTTTTACCTAGGTAATATGTATTTTCTTATTCTTATGTTCAACATGATTTCCAATATTTTTTTAATATAGGTATGTTGGGATTAGTATTAAGATCTTTAGTATTTCATTTTGGATAATCATGAATAAAATTATTTTTATATGTATTGCTCTTGAATTTTGTTTTTGATATGGCCATAGAATATGTTATTGTATTACACATTTGTGATTATAATTTGGTTGCATTTAAAATTATTTTAATATCTTCAGAGATTTTTCATGCTACCTTGTGATGTTAAAGTATATTTTTTAGAAGACTGTTCACTTTTGGAAATAAATTACTTCTTTCAATTCCATGTTATTGTTTTTTAAGAAAACACCAATTTATGGGGAGTTAATATTGTCCTTAATTCTGAATTAATATTTAATATTTTAGTTATTAAAAGAATTAATACACATATTTATATGTGTAGTTTTCATAATGTTAAATCTTATTGAAATACAAAAATATCTTTTTGAATTCAAAAAATGAACATGATTAGGTTTTTTATTTAGAGAAAAGAAGAAACTAAAATTAATCATGTATAAATATTTGTCTCTCAATTTTAAATTTATTTTATACTTTCAAACTATTTAAACATTCAATTTTCATATTTTTAATAAATTATTTAAAATCTAATTAGTTTGATTATTATTTATTTTAATGTGTATGATTTGATTTCAAGTTTCAAATTTGTATAGTTTTAAATTTCAATTTGGATTTGTCATGTCAAATGTGTATACAGAAAAAGTGTTTTCACAATTTTATCTAAGATAGAGTTCAGGTTCTATACAATCTGGTCTCCTTATTTATAATAAGGTAGCTAGATTTTATATAGATACTTTCATTTGAAATTCATATTTTCTTAATTGATATATATAATTAAACAATTAAGGGTATAAAACCTTATTTCAATTCTAAAAAATTTTGAAGAAAATTATTCATGTGCTATGTCTGTTTTAAGTATGTTGGAATCTAAAATTTATTTTTTTTCTTGCATGCTAAAATATTAAATATGTACTTTAGTTCATAACATAATATTTCATGGGGGATTTTATGTGTTTTATTATTAAATATAATCAGTTATTTATGATTAAAATTTGAAACTTTCAATTTATAAAATCTATTTTAAATATTTTAATCATGTACAATAACGATTCTTATATGCTACTAAAATTTTGGGGGATTTGATTATGTTTATGTTCAATGAATTTTCATATTTACATGAAATCTGTAGTAATATGAAATATGTTTTTGTTTAATTTCTATACACATTTTATTATTATATTGTGGTTTTAATAATTCTCAAAGAGAGTAATTTATATAAAATTATTGTTTAATATTATACTATGAATAAAATTTTATGAAGGGATTCTCAATGATTTTTTTATAAAATTCTTTTAAAATCAGATCACTTTATACAACATAATATTTTAACAATGTAATGTTTTTTTGTGGACCCTTGGATTGTGTTTTGAATTATTCATTTATATAGAATTTTATTTTTTCAAATTTAATTATTTTTATATAGATAAAATTATATTTATCATAATCAGTTATAATGTGAAATTTGTTATATTTTTTCTTAAGAATGTTTAAATATATTGTGATTTAATTTGTGAACACATTATTCATTGTTGAATATTGATGAATTTGTTTCATTCCCATTAATTTCAAGGAGATAATTTATTAAAAAATTATCTTTTTGATAATTTAAATAATGGGGAGAATATTTGATATTATACAAGGTTTTGTAATTGTGAAAGGGGGGGGGGAGAATATTGAATATCTCATTGAAGAACTGTAGGTTTTGATAATTAAAAACATTACATATTTTATTCTCATTAACATAAATATTCATACATTCATTTGTGTAATTATAATTTCTCATATATTAATTATGTTTTATCTATTAGTTTTTATTCTATATATTAACTAGGTAAGAAATTACTTTGATTTGTATATTTCTTTTCATAAATTAACTTTATATTTCACACATTAATTTTTTTTATAATATCTTCTTTGTAAGAACCCAGATCTTCTTTTCAGATATGGATCCTAATTGTTTGGTGTTTTGAGGATAAGACAAGAATTTTTATATTTAAGGAGTACACATCATGTACTTTAGAGTACACACCGTGTCCTGGATTGTAGTGGGTGACCTTGTCTTGGCCATGTAACGGCTGAGTACATGGCCGTGGGGGGTAACCTAGAGACCTACTAAAGCGGATCTAGGTTAAGTCATGTGCACGACATGTACATTAATTAAACAGACCATGTACTTTTCTTTTTTAATTGTTATATCAGCCGTGGGTCGCATCTCATTCACTGAATTCCCTTCTTCGAATGACGTCTTGTCTAGGAGCGATGGAGGAGTGAGATTCTTCCTGGAGCCCCCGATCGTTCATCCATTCTCTGATTAGACTGCCATCAATTGAATTGGAATCGACACGGCGAGTTATCCCTTCTTCTAGAGCTTGTTTTTCGGATTTCTCTTCTTTTGTGATATATTCTTGGTTGATCTTTTTATAAATTTTTTGTAGATCTATGTTGTTCTTGTCCGATTCAAGGGACGATACCGGAGTATATCAATCGTATAACACCGAGGTAGGTTGTTTGTGCCTTTATTTAGTTAGTTCTTGAATATTATGTGCAAAATTTCCCAATACCCTAGAATGGGGTATTGTGTGTTTAGGTATTCTAGAATTTTTAATCCCTATTATTCCTTGTATGCTTTAGAAGAGGTTGTTTGATTGTGAATATGGTTATTTTCCATGCTATGGATGTGTTTCCCATGTCTGTTTTGACATTGACAGTTTGGCCAATCTTTTCCAGTTAGGTTACTTATTTTCCATTCCTAGTGTTGTTAGGATGGAGTGATTTTATCTGATTTTGATATATGCCTAAAGTTGTTTGGCCAAGTTGTTCTTGAAAGTTGTTAGACAAGTAGTTCTTAAGTTTTATGTTGGCTGTTGAACATCATTGTGCCCGATTGACTTACATAGGGTTGTGGGAACCGAGTGTAGTAGACCATTGGGGGAATCGATGCTAAGGGCTTCCCTAGAGTGTCTATTTACTTTTACATTGAGAGACCATAGAGGGGATGGACTTTGTGATCCCTCATAGTGCATGTAGTTCCACATCATGAGACCACAGGAGGAATTGGACATTGAGTGATTCCTTATAGTTTCTATAATTACCAATGCAAGAACACATAGGTAATTGACGGTGAGTTCTTCCTCAAAGAGTCTTTGCTAAAGGTGAACCAGAGGGGTTAGATTGTGAGTACATACCAGAGGGTTTTGTTTATTTGATTGGTTGAACAAGAGGGGATAGGATATTAGTACTTCCTATAGGGTTACATTTTTTTGATTAGTTGCTTACTTGATATATAAAAATGAATACAATTGAAACTGTAGGATTGTTTACTTTTGAGTAATTCCTTATTTACTAATTCATTTTTTTTATTGTCTGCCATATATATTCCCTGAATGTTAGGAACATATATTAGGGTGGCTTCATAATGGGATTCATCTCACACCCTATTTGGGTCATGATTGTGTTCTAAAACATATTATATTTCAGAAGGTATAGATAAAAGAATGCACCCCTATACATCAGGTACTTGATTGATATGGATCTGGAGAGCATGGGACCAAGGTGAGGCTTGTGATGCTGCTGAAGTTTATTTTTTTTTATTTATACTTTGTTTTAGTACTGTATTCAAGCATTTTTGACTTGATTGAATGATTTCCAATAAATATTTATCATGCAACATTTATATATATGTGCTCCAGTTGTTTATTACTTTCAGTATTTTTTTACTTATTTCATGTTATTACTAATTCTGCAATTCCTATATATTTATTTTCACTACATTACTCTGCCAATGAGGGAATAGTTTCCCCACTACCACACCCAGGGCCCTCAAATCTATTTGGAAGCCTCTGGAATTTGGGGAATTGCGCTTGAGGCCATGTGACCAACCGAGTATGGGGAACCTCTGGGTGGCACCTGGATCCAGGACATTACAAAGTGGTATCAAAGGAATTATTTTCTTCTTGAATTACTGTTTGGACCCTATAGCAAGGGATAGGAAGGAATTGGAACTTGGTAATAAGTTTTTCCTGTGAGTAGCTAACCCGTGTACATGGAAAAGCTAATTTACCTCAATTATTGCAATTTTTCAGGTTTTTCAATTATTACAGTTGATTTGATTTCACTGTTGGGAAATTAACTTGTTTTGTGCTGTTATTGTTGATATTATTGAGGTTCTCTTTCTGTTCCAACCTGATGAGATTAGGGTATGCCATCTCATGCATCATATATGCACTTTCTAGAGATGACATGTCATGTATTCTTACCATGCCATTTAGGGTGTATTACTGATTGCACGTTGTTGTGATAGATTTTGTCCTATATATGCATGCTATTTTGATAGATGGCTTGATAGAATACTTTCTATTTGATAGGGTATTGCTAATATGTAAGGTTTCGTTTTAATGAGTGCCAAAAATTTCTTCTTGATGTGTTACGGGCCCTCATGGATCAGAATTTCGTGTATCATTTCTTTGTTATTCCTTTTACATGACATGAATAGGATTCCATGCTTTGATTCAGGGGGAGTATGTTCCCCCATAGATCGGGATTTGGAACTTTGATGTTTTTTTCAGTATTTTATGGGATTCTGGAGTAGTTTTTAAGGCTTACTCTCTGGAAAAATCTAGAATACATGGTGTGTAATACAGAATACACATTATGTGTCCTTTCGTTCAGGAAGGAACAGTTTTTCGTAATTACACACTATGTAATTTATGAACACACTGTGAAGTTTCTAAATGTTTCAATGGCTTTGTGGGAAGAGAAACATGGATTATAAATTTTTGGTGGGTCACACTGTGTAACCTATGTGTAAGGGATGTCTTAGGATCCATGTGTCCGACCATGTGACTAACGACATAGGTGGATTATGGGTAGGTAGTACACACTGGGTCTAGAACAAACATGCCATCTAGAGTTAGCTGTGTAACCGTCCGTGTGACTAACAATATGTGTCAGTGAAGTTCTTTCTAGTACACACTATGTCTTTCCCAACCACGCCATGTAGTCTTTATCTAGGAGGACTGTGTGGGTTAAGTCGTGTAGAAGAATTCAGGCATGGGAAAAGGATTCAAGTACATGTCGTGTTTTAGGAAGACACACCCTGTGTATTTGGTGTACACAACCTTAATTGGAAAAAAATAAACGTCTATATGAAAGCTTAAGGGAACACACCGTGTACGATTTGTACACACCATGTATCCACCTTTTAGAAATATTGAATGCTTTATTTCTCCTATTCCCTTCTTCCACATCTATGTTTCAGTCCTTGTTAATATTGATTTAAGGAAAGTGTTTGACCTTGCAGAGTCATTCCACCGAGACGTCCTCCAATTGTATGCCAATTACATGGCAGTGACCAGACATCGGACATGGAAGATCAGGAACTTTCAGAAGATCCTCTAGTCATGCCTGTATTGGCACTATCCATTATCCCAGATATAGGTGCTGATGAACAATTCTGAGATGTCTTTATGAGGTTTATACAGTCCTTCATACGAGTACCACCTCCTGACCCATTTATGGAAGAATTGACGCGGGTCATTCAGTAGCATCATCCTCCTACATTCTTAGAGGGTGGAGGACACTAGGCTGCAGAATCACAGTTATAGGCCATGCTATCGTTCTTAGAGCATCTAGAGATGCCTCTATAGAGGAGGTTTAAGCTTTTTATGTACATGCTATAGATTCCACCAAGAGATGTTGGTATGTGATCTCATACGTGGGATGCCAGCAAGTTATGGATTGGGATGAGTTCTAGCATGCCTTATATGATTAATTATAGCCAGATACTTTAAGGGTTGATCGATCCCGAGAGTTCATGACTTTGGAATAGGGTACTCTCTCATTCATGGAGTATTCATCTCTCTTTACAGAGCTATAGGGATTCACACCCATTCCAGCAGAAGATGAGATATTCTTGGAGAGGAAGTTTGAGGATGGTCTCAATAACAACATATGATCGCATGTGAACAACTTCAGGTTGACTTCCATCACCTCTATAGTCAACCAGGCACTGATAATGGAGTGTAATCTGAGGGATTTTGAGGTGTGATCTAGGGTGGGTCGGAATTCAGAGTAGGTACCCCTCCTACTGATAGCAGGAAGCACCGTGGGGAGTCTATGCTTGGGGATATGAGGAAGAGGTATACTTCTTTTGGTAGCCAAGTGGTGTGCTACTAGTGCAGGAAGAGTGAGCATACGAGGCCACATTTCCCTAGAGACCCAGTGGAGTTCCTTTCTTGCGGCAATATGGGTTATCTTCAGCATTTCAGTTAGTTTTTCTCACCGGATCCAGTGACATGGGTTCTTCTATAACTCCTCGTTCAAGAACAACACCACCAGTTTTTCATCAGTCGGGGAACAAGAGTTCTTACAGCCATTCAGGACAAGGTGGAGGTTGCAGTTGTAGTAGCCTGTCGGTTGGATTTCCGAGACAGTATGGTGGATCAGCTCAGGGTAATCAGGTAGGGTCACAGTGTCGTGGTACAAGCCAGAATTTTGTAGTGGAGTAGACCTAGCAGGATCAAGATCCCAAAACCTATACAGTTCAAGTTACAATTCTAGTTGCCTCAGTTCTTTCTTATGCCCTTTTTGATATAGAGGCTTCCCATTGTTTCATATCTGTTACTATTGTGGAGAGACTTGGGCAATGAATCTTTACTTATGATGATGTATTGATGTTGGAAACTTCGTTGGGGACTATAAAGACTAGTGTACATCAGTGTAAGGAGTTCCCTCTTGAGGTTGGTGGGTGTCACTTCTTATATAACCTTTTTGTGCTAAATATTACCGGCTATGATTTCATTCTCGGAATGGACTGGTTGGTTACCTTCCAGGTTGTGGTTGATTTCTATCGTCGTAGGGTGAGTTTCACATTACCAGTGGGTAGTTTGTTTCTACACAAAGATGAATGGGATGTCTAGGAAAGAAGAGTAGGACCCAATAATTATGTTATGGGAGGTGTTACGACCCAGATTTCTCATTTATATCTAGATGACCAGGGGACTTCACAGATGGAATTTCTTCCAGTGGCAGATCATTTTAGGGATGTCTTTCTAGAAAAAATTTTAGGTTTGGCTCCAGAGAGAGACGTACACTTTTATATCGAGATAGTTCCAAGAGTGGCAACGATGTCCATTCCTAATTATTGGATGGTTACACTAGAGTTAAAGGAGCTCAATAAGCAGTTAGAGGAGTTACAGGAGAAGGGTTTCATCTAACCCATTACTTCTCCTTGGGGTTCTTCTGTCCTGTTTGTGAAGAATGAGGATGGTACTCTCAGACTTTTTGTGTATTATCGGAAGCTGAACCAGTTGACGGTCAAGAACCGACATCCCTTACTGATGATTGATGATCTCATTGATCATCTTCGAGGAGACAGGTTGTTCTAGAAGATTTACATGAGATCCAGTTATCATTAGTTGCACATTAGACCATTAGATATACCTCTAACAGCCTTTCAGAGCAGGTTTGATCTATATGACTACGTGGATATGTCATTTAGTCTCATGAACGCGCCTTCAGTTTTTATGGAACAGATGAACCGAATGTTCCATCCATATTTGGAATTCTTCATCGTATTCTTTGTGGATGATATATTGGTGAACTATCACACTCAACACAACCATTCCACACATATTTAGATCATTTTGAGTACAGTAAGAGGGCATCAGTTATATGATATTCTCTCAAAATTCCACTTTGGGATGGACCAGATTCACTTCTTGGGTCATGTTATCTCAGAGACAGAAGTATCAGTAGACCAAGAGAAAGTGAGATCAGTAGTTTCCTTAGAGTATCCTAAGAATGTTTTTGAGGTACATAGTCTTCTAGGGCTGGCTGGATAATACAAATTTTTCATACATGACTCTTTACACTTAGTAGCACCACTGAAGTGTCTGGCTAAGAAGAGTGCAAAGTACTTGTGGTCGTATTCTTTTGAGTCATACTTTCAGGAGCTGATAGGTAGGTTCACTTTAGCACTGATAATAGTATTTCCATAGCTAGAAAGAACTATATTGTTTACTGTGATTCCTCATGTATTGGTTGGGGAGAAATACTTATGAAGGGGGAAGGAGTCATTGCATGTGGTTCTTGGTGGTTAAGGCTACATGGGAGGAATTAACAAATGCATGATCTCGAGTTGGATGCATTCATTCATGCTTTATGCTATTGGAGATAATATCTATTGGGAGAACATTTTTTGGTTTTCACTGACCACAAAAGGCTCAAGTACATATTTACTTAGTAAGATCTGAATTTGAGACAACAAAGGTCGGTTGAGTACCTTTATTCTTTTGACATAGAGCATGCCTACATGTCTAGGAAAGGCAATGCAGTGGCTGATGCACTGAGCAGGAGGACTTAGATACATGCAGCTCAAGAGGCTAGTAGTGATTGGAAGCTTATGGATCTATTCTCTAAGATGCATTTGGTGGTGCATGACAGACAGGGGTAGACATTTCTTTCTTCTATAGTTGTTACATCTACTCTACTTGATTGAGTGAGAATGAGGTAGATATCAGATACTGAAGGCCTAGTCCCATGGGAGAGTGTTTCAGAGGAGGACACTATTCCTAGATAGACCATGGGTGAAGATGAGGTCTTGCGCTTTCATTGGTGTGTATGGGTTTCAGCAGACATATGCAAGGAGGTGATGTGGGACTTTCATTCCTCAGTTTGGGAAGTTCATCCTAGTTTCATGAAGATGTATTGAGATCTGCACCATCAGTATTGGTGGCCAGGTATGAAGTGAGATGTTGTTGCGTTTGTCATGAGGTGTTCCACCTGCCAACAGGTGAAGGAAGAGCATCAATGACCAGAAGGACTTTTGGATTAGTTACCCATTCTTGAGTGGAAGTGGAATGTTTTTTTTATGGACTTCATTACTTTTTTACCAAGGTTTACTTGAGGGAATTATGTGGTTTGGGTTTTCATTGACTAACTCATGAAGGTTTCTCACTTCTTTCCGATCAAGGAGACCTTCAGTGTAGATGAACTGGGAAGGCTATATATACGAGAGATTGTACATCTACATGTGTTTCCACACTCCATTGTTTTAGACAGGGATGCACATTTTACTTCTTGGGTCTGGTAAGGACTATAGAGTAATTTGGGTACACATGTACTTCTAAGTACGACTTACCATCCCCAGAATGATGGCCAGTCCGAGCATACGGTTCAGGTGCTAGAGGACATGATTCGAAAATGCGTATTAGATTTTGAGGTTATTGGGAGAAGAACATACCTCTTTATAAGTTCTCCAACAATAATAGTTTTCAAGAAATTATTCAGATGGAAACTTATGAGGCTTTGTATGGTTGGCCATGTCAATCTCCCCAATGTTGGCTGGAGTTAGGAAAGGCAGCTATGCTGGGACCTCGTCTTGTTCAGGAGACCACAGAGCATGTGGAGCTGATCCGGAAGAGGATGACTATAGCATGGTCACGATAGAAGTCTTATGTTGATCGACGAGGATGAATTATAGAGTTCGAGGTCAGCGATTAGGTTTTTCTACGTGTCACACCAAGGATGGTACATAAGGGGATTAGGAGACAGGGAAAGCTTTCTCTGAGATATGTCTGACTGTTTAAGGTTTTGGAGAGAGTCAGGATGGTTTTTTATCAGCTTCAGTTACCTTATAGGTACCGGGCTATGATCGACGTCATCCACGTTTCCCAGCTATGAAATTACTTCTCAGACCTGTCTCATCTTTTCCAACCCAAGAGGGTTGAGTTGGAGGTGGATTCCTTGTTCGAGGATCATCTTATCCATATTGTTGATCGTTGCACGAAGGTTCTTTATGTCCGGTTTGTTCCTATGGTATGGGTGCTATGGAAGCATGGGAAAGTACATGAAGCGACTTGGGAGAGGGAGACTGATGCATGATCATAGTGATCAGATCTATTTGATGATTCTTCTTCTTCTCCACCTTCTTAGGGAATTTTGAGGATTAATTTCTTTAAAGGGGGAAGTTTTTAAGAACATATATATTCTTTTTAGGGATGGATCCATTTTTTTTGGTGTTTTGAGGAATAGAGGAGAATCTGAATATTTAAGGATTACACGCTATGTACTTTAGAGTACATGTCGTGTACCTAGTTTCCACGAGTGACTGTGTACTGGCCATGTAACGGCCAAGTACATGGCTGTTTGGGTGACCTAGAGACCGCCTAAAGTGGAGCTCGGTTTAGGCATGTACGTGGCATGTACATTACTTGAACACACCCTGTATTTTTATTTATAATTGTTATATAGTACTAGGGTCATGTATCATTCAATGAAACCCCTTCTTCTAATGTCATCCCATCCAGAAGAGACTGAGGGTTAAAATTCTTCCCAAAGTCCCTGATCATTTATCCATTATCTGATTCGAATGTTGCCAATTGCATTGGAATCACCACGGTGAGTGATTCCTTCATCTAGTGCCTCGTTTTTTGATTTCTCTTCTTTCGTGATATATTCTTGGATAAGAGTTCTAGAAATTTTTGTAGATCTATGTCATTATAGGCTGATTGAAGGCTTGATGATGGATTATATCAATTGTATAACACCGATGTAGGTGTTTTGTGCCTTTCCTTAGTTAGTCCATTAATATTTTGTGCAAAAATTGCCCAATACCCTAGAATAGGGTATTGTTTTTTTAGGGATTCTAGCCATTTTAATGATTTTTATGCCTTTTGTGCCTAATTAAAGGTTGTTTGATTGTGAATAGGGTTATTTTCCATGCTATGGATGTTTTTCCCATGTTTGTTTTGATATTGACCGTTTGGTCAAGCTTTTCCAGTTAGGTTTCTTGTTTTCCATGCCTTGTGTTGTTACGAAGGTGTGATTTTATTTGATGATGTTATATGCTTGTAGTTGTTTAGCCAAGAAGTTCTTGAATGCTATTAGTTAATTAGTTCTTAAGGTTTACTTGGGTTGTTGAACATCCTTGTGCACGATTGAAATACACAGGGTTGTTGGAACATGATTTAGTATACCATAGCAGGAATGGACACTGAGGACTTCCCTAGAGTGTCTATTTACATTTACGTTGCAAGACCATAGAGGGTATGGACTTTGTGCTCTCTCAGAGTGTCATAATTCCAAGTTGAGAGACCATAGGTGGAATTGTACATTAGGTTCTTCCTTAGAGTGTCAATAGTTACCAATGTGACACCACATGGGGAATTGATGGTGAGTGATTTCTTAGAGAGACTTTGTTAAAGATGAACTAGAGGGGTTAGAATGTGAGTTCTTACCAAAGGGTTTCATGTTTTTGATTTGTTGAACCAGAGGGGATAGGTTGTGTGTACATCCCATAGGATTACTTGTTTTTAATTATCTACTGACTTGATATAGAAAATTGAATTCAATTAAAACTATAGGATTATTTACTTTTGATTACTTCCTTGTTTACTGCTTCATTTTTCATAATGTCTGCCATATATATTCACTGACTATTAAGCATTGCTCTTTGGGTGATTTCCTACTAGGATTCATCTCACACCCTCTTTGTGTCATGATGTTGGGCCCAAACAAATTATATTGTTTCAAGTATAGACAAGGGCAAGTGACCTTCTACTTGAGGTACTTGATTGTTGTGGGGATGAAGAGAACGTGACCAATCTGAGACTTGTGATGCTCCTGGGGTTTATTTTTTTTATTTGTACATTTGTTTAGTACTGTATTCTAGCATTGTGACTTGTTTGGCTTCTTTCCTAGACATATTTATTATGCATCATTTATATATATGTGTTCCAGTTGTTTATTACTTCCAGTCATTCGTTGTTTACTTATTGTATGTTATTACTTATTTCTCTATAGTTATTTTGTTTCTTTCCACGACATTACTCTATTGATGAGGGAATCATTTCCCTACTATCACACCAAAGGCCCTCACTACTAGTCGATAGCCTCTGGAATTTTGGAAAATGTGCTTGAGGCCATGTGACCAACTAGGTATAGGGAACCTCTGGGTGGCACACAGAATTGGGACATTACATTATTCATATTTGCTAAAGTTTAATTAGGATAAATTAGTCATTTGTGACCCTGAAATTTCATTTATGTATAATTTTTACTTTTCCCATGTAGCCAAATTCTCCATTCCTCTGTATCCAATTTTTTAACCATGTAGCCAATTTGTGAACAATGTAGAAAATTTCAAATCCCCAAATCTAAATATTATAATTATTTTATCTTTGGTTTTTTTATTATGAATTAGGATATATAAATCCAAAATAGTTTTTCTTATTTCATTGTAAATATAAAAAAATTATCTACATTTCATTTGAATACATCGAGTTATGAATCAATATTTACAGTTTAAAAATTCTGTTATAATTCATTTCATATTTTCAGTTTAAGTTATATAGTTTTTTTTCAGAACAATTTTTCTAATTTATTTTAATGATAGCATGACATATAGAAGGATGATTAAGGTGGTTATTAGTTATTTGTAAATATAATAAAATTTTATAAATATAATTCAACTATACATAAAGATGATTCTATTTTTAAAAGTTCATAATATATTCTAAAACATGACCATTCAAACTTTTTAGAGGTTTCAGAATTTTGAATACATGAATATTGTCTATGTGTATTCAATTATGCGAATGAGCTATATGACCCATTTTTTTAAATTTTTAAAAATAAATTTCCCGATGTGAAATCAACTACATCAATTCATCTACGTGATTTTGTGAGTTTCTATAGGTAGTTGTAAATATGTAAATACACTATGTTTTATATAATTTTTGACATTTTAATTTTCTAAAAGTTCATTTTAAATATTTTATATATTTTAATTTTCTTGAAATTAGACCTCAATTTTATTGAATCCATGATAATAGGTTTTAGTTTATTTTATGAGGAATTAAATAATATTCATATAGTATTAAACATATATGGATATTCACATTGATACTTGGAAAAATGTGATATTCAAAATTAATCCTACTGAAGTATGAAGAGTTTTTTTGAATATTTTTCTGGATTTTTACAAGGATATTAATATTTATTATTAACAGTAGTATGAATTATTATAAACACGTTTCTCTGTATAATATGTGATTTTTTTAGGGAATATAGGAAGAAATCATGTGGATATAAATTTTATTTCATTTATGAAATATACATGAAGCATTTAGATATGAAATAAACATAATTAGTATCAATGTTTGGAAAGTGAAATTGAAAATTAGAATTGGTTTGGAATATGAAGTGTTAGCATTCCATGAATTATTGAAATATAATAAGGAATATATTATCAACTTACAAAGATGTATTTACTCTTGTATTAATTATTTCATCATTTTTATTATGTTTTTTTGTATAAAAAGGGTTATAATTTTACAGTGTATTGATGATTTTTATAGTTTGATTATATGTAGAGATTTTATCATTGGAATTTATAAACGAAAATAATGTATTTTAAATTGAATTATGTATTAGTTTCTATTTTTCATTTATAAAAAGGCTGATGCATGCAGTGAAGAAAGATAGTCATGACTCTACTTTAACTATTACATGATGTATTGTTTTCAACTAAGTACTAGAGATTCATTATTCAAGTGCATGCTGAAGTTAAGTGTTTCTTGTACAATTTTTTTTCAAAATCATGAAGGTACTAAGAACTACCTGATAAAAACTCAATCATCTTCATCGAAAGTCATTATCTAGGTAAAAATAACTTATTCTTTCATTTTTGTAATTTTCTATGATGTATCATTACACTTATTTCTTCTTGGATGGTGTTATATTACCCTAGAAAATTACATTTGAGTTTATTATATGTCCTTATAATACGATGTATTTCATAACCAATTAACCATTAGAGTAATGTACTAATCCTGTTAGAGTTTGGGTATAGTTCCCCCCTTATAAGACATAGTTCATCTTCAACCATAACATAGAGGAGGTTAGCACTGAGATGATAAAATTCAGTGTTGGGTCTACCCCACTAAAAGGCCTTGTTTGGTTTCCCCTAATACAAGACTAGTTTTTTATAAACCCAAAAAAGGAAATAGGTTTGAATTGACCTATATAATTATAGTTCAGTCCTTCTCTTATAAAATTTGTTGTTTTTTTAACCAAGCAAATACAAGGGAATTGGGATAAGCCTGCACATGTGAAAATGTCAAATGTCAAGAGTTATCAATATCCTTCAAAAGTGATATACCAAAATGGATTCCATACACCAGGTTAATCTATGAAGAGTGGAGTAGGATCATTTAGATCTGAACCACTATAAATTTTTTGTATTCACCTATTACTTTATCTCTTGATCTTTTATCTCTAATTTCTTATATTAGTGTGGTTTCACTGCTTCTTTTGTAAATTGAACAATTTTTTATCTTAAATTTTATAATCTAATTAATTTTTTTTAAAAAAAATTCACCACCAATCTTTAACATAATGATAATATCCTTACCTAGTGAAATTAGTAGGAATATATTCTCCCTAGCTTTTAATTCTAGGTCATATCAATTATTTCCAGCAAGAAATTTTCACTCACTTTGGGATATCAGGATGCTCTCATGAATGGTTCTAAAATTCCCTTTTATTTTCAAGTATTTCTTAGTTCCCAATATATTTCCCTACCAAACTTCATCAAAACATTTCAGAGATATTCTCTTCTTTCAATTGAGGGATTCATAAGGATCCATCTGTATACCTGGGGGAAATCTATTGTCATAAGAGAATTTTATAAGAAGAATATTTTTATACCAAAAAAATTGAAATATATGGAATATAATCATGGAGTATACTATATAGATTGAATGCTTCTCTTAGACAGACCATCTTTATAAATATGATTCGTTGTACTGAAACACAACTCTGTATCCAGATATAATAAAGTAATTTTCCAAAACAATGAGGTAAACCTCATATCATTATTAAATATAATAGAATATAGTACTCCATGAAACCTTACTACTTCCTTATTTTATATATGGGAAAGTTTTTCAATGGATAAATCTTTTTTGATATCAATTAATTGTGATGAATTCATACAATGATCAACTATAACACAAATAAAATTATTCCCCTTACATGTCTTGGGGAGTCATATGAAAAAAATATAGGGTGACATTTTCCCATTCTCATACTACTATGGGTATTTATTGTAACATACTCAATGAATTATATCACTAAGCCTTAACTTTTTGGCCTAACAAGCACCAAGATACATACTATTTGAGGTATCTCTTCATGTTATCCCACTATAAATTCTCTTTAAGGTCTCTTTACATAATTATTACTTTTAGTATGAATAGTGAATGCCGGTCTATAACCTCTATCCTACTACTACTTATTAAATTATTGTATAACAAGGAACATTACACTATTCCAAAATATTTTCATTCCATAATAATATATTTTGAACTCAATAAAATTTCTCACTTTATTTTTTATTTATACATATTTCTTCTGTGCCTTTGAAATCATTACATGGATAGATGGTTAAACACTCATTTGAGAAAGAAAAGATTTCACCCCTTGAAGATTTTAATGAACATCCATTAAAAATACAAAAAAAATATAATTCTTTGTAATCCTCATCATAGATAAGATAACATGATCCTTTTAACTCTATGAATCAACCAAGTTTTTTCATTTTCCTTGGGTGGTGATTTATTTATTAGTGATAATATTAAATCACCACCAACCATTTTCTCTCGAAAATATTAAACTATTTTTGGTGTAAATATACGTTAAATGTTTATAATAATTATATATATCACACCTTTCTCCATAAATACAATGAATGTATATCTATAATACAAATATTACTGCTTATAACTCCATGTCACAGGCTAAGTATTTCTGAATATGAGCACTTAATTGATGAGATGAATAATCTATCACCATGAAATTATATATAAGAAATCATCCTAGTACCTTCTTAAATGAATATCTATAGATTAAAAATCTATTTCCACTATAGGGTATTGTGAGTATAGTTTCATTGAAAAACCATCACTTTAACTACTAGAAATTTTCTTTACATTCAAGAGTCCAAAAAATCATGAATCTCTTCCATGTTTACATGGTGATTGGATTAGTAATCCACGATGAATTCATAAAAAAGTGTTGATAATATCTATCCAATCCATTAAATATATAATTCTTAGTCTCAATCATTGTTATTCACCAATGATCAATGATTTATCTTATAAGGATCTATAGATATATCTTTTCTTGTGATAATGTATCCCCATAACAAAAATTTATGTTTGTAGAATTTGTACTTGATGAATGTAGAATAGAGTTTCTCATTCTTTAGGGTTATCAATATAATTATGAATCTATCTTGAAGATATTCATTTCACTTAGACTATATAAGAATATAATCTATATTAACAATAAAAAAATGATCTAGGTAATATCTAAATATTATATTCACTAAATACAGGATGATATCAGGGTAATTAGTAAGTCCAAATAGAATCAATATAAATTTATAATATCCATACAAGATACAAATGGATGAATTTGTTATTTCTTCACTTTAACCCCCAATTGATAGTAAACAAAATGAATATCAATCATGGAGAAGAGTTAATATCCTTGTATTTGATCAAAAAATCATCAATAATAGGTGAAATATACATATTTTTTCCCAAATCTTTTTAGTATCCTAATAATAAATGTGGATATGTATTAATCAATATTTATTTTTATTTAGAATAACCGGTGTACCCCATAGTGATGAACTAGGATAGATGAATCCTTTATTTATATTCTGCTAGAGTTTCTTATATAATTCTTTGAAATCAATCAAGGACATTATATAAGGATTATTTGAAATAAGTGCAGCCCTAGGTGAATGTTTTTGTAGAGACCCGAATCTTGACATACATGAACATTACATTACTTTTGCGGAATACTTAGTACATAACAAAAAACACACACACAAGGATCGTAATAGTTTAGTGTCTTTGGAAACTCGGAACGTAATCTTCTAATCGTGGTGAAAGATCTTCAATATCTCCCATAAAGATCATCCCTTTTTTTACCTAAAACCTTTCTTTATATCATGGGGAAAAGAAAACATAAAAGGGTGAGCTCAAATTCTCAGTAAGGGTAAACAAAAGAAAAATCAATCACATCATATTCATAAGAACATAACTTTTGGAAATCTTAACCTGCAAAAGAGAGCATAATTTCATAACATGGGATAAATCATAGTAGTGAAATGACATCCCAATAATCATAACATAAAACATGAAACTTTGTGGCATTCACACATAATCATAGAGAATCGTTTCTTGTTAGTCAAGACTCATTTCCAAGACTATCTTAGTGGACAAAGTCCCTTTCTGAACCAAGTCACCCTCGTTTCAGTCATGTTTCACTGAACCGGTATAACCTACCGTTCCAGCCATGTCTATCTCATGAGATATAAAATATTTACCCAATGAATTGGAGGTAGATATAGGTCCCACCCATATTATAATGAATCCTTTCTTATTTGTGCCACATAATCATAAATCATACATCATCGCATAACACATGTAACAAAAATGGGATTCTTGAAACATCATGACATCATAAAACAAATCATATAAGGTAAATGACTTTATAAAAATAATTCCCTAAAAACATAATCAAATCAATGTAATAATAGGGATAAAAACAGAACCCTATATTATCTTATATGGAAAATAATTTTGATAAAACATTTGAACTCCATTCTTGGGGAAAATATCTTTTCTACTTCAAAAACACTTTTCTTTTCTTAACATGTCATACAATTATAAACTAAAAGAAGTTGATTAAAAATAAACTTGAAAACCTATAAAGTAATATTCTTGGAAATAATGTTTTAAAAATCCATTCTTTCCATATAAGTTAAAAAAAACATTCTTCATACTTTTGTCGGAAAAGTCAAAAAGTACCTCCTACGAAAAATGACAATAGATTCCTTTCATATTCTTTACTAAAAACTCACCGAAGGGTAAAATTGGATTTAAACATTTGTAGTTGGATGGAAATAATATTAAATATTCAGGAAACAGGGATGTGGATGATAAAATACACCCTAGTAAATACTAAAGTATAAACAATCTCGGATAAAAATGATATTGTGATATTTCCCTTACCTTAGGTCCGACTTGCTTTGTACGTGTCCGAACCTCCTGTATAATGATTTAAATAATGTTATTGACTTATTCCATAATCATATTCATTGTTATTATATCATATATGGTCCACTTATGACTTTATATTACCCGTTCTTTTGTAAATTCATGTTAAAGAAGCATTTTGGTTAAAATCGTTTCATTTATCGTAGGTGTTTGGACTTGTTGTTCTTGACATTATTATTACTTATATCATGATTTACTTACTTCCAGAATATAAAGTATGATTTATATATCATATATATTCAGTATATATATATATATAATAGATAGATAAATGAAATGAAACACACCGTTCATGGAGACGGTAGTCCGTATGTACGCATGAACGCTGATTTCCTTTCCTTATTGTCTTGAATGGAAGTAAGTAGATGACATATATATATATATATACATAAATCAATTAGATTTACCATGTCATATATTCCATTATTATTCATTATATATACTTTATAATCATTCTGGAATGGTTAACATGGATAATGAATCTCATCGCGTCATGGAGACGGTAGTCCGTACGTACGCACGAGCGATGATATCATTCCCATGGTTGTGGAATTGTGTGGAAGTGTATGTATACTATTTCAGTATAAATATCACTTTATAATAATCATATATAGTTACTCATTACACCATTATACCCATCCAATTAAGGTGGTGGCGGAAAATAGATTACACCACGGCGTGGAGACGGTATTCCGTACGTACGCACGTGCGATGATTTCCTTTTTCTGTAGGATGGATAGAAGGTTAATTAGAGTTGTTTCATATTTATAATAACATATCAGTATATAATAAATACTTATGTCATTACCTTATCATGAAACAACTAAATAAGAATAAGTTGAAGAAGAAATAAATTGAAAAAGATCGGTAATGGATATTACCTCTTTTTGACGCGCCTTTTCTTACCCTCCACTTAAAGAACTAAGGATGGTCTTTGAAGAAGACCAGGACCTCTAGGATTATTCTATGGAAGTGGAGAAGGGATTTTTTCAGGGGTTGGCCGAGCTTGAGTGCTCAAATTGGTGTGAGGAGGAGGGGGAGGACGTGCCCTTTTATAAGGGAGGAGAGGGGCATCTTAGGAAAATCTCAAAATATTATTTTATATTAAGGTCAAATTCGGTTTATAATGGTTCCAAATTGTCTTATTTCTAAGATAAAGTGGGTATGGGTCGAATTACTCTCATACAATAGGATTTACACAAGTTTAGGTTATTATTTTAACCTTATCAATTAGATTTAACTCTATGTTAAATAATTTAACTTTTACCGTGTCTTTTTGTTTTCTTACACTATATTGTTAATAAACTTACTATATGAAGCCAAACGAACCCCAAGTTGTTTATTATTTATATATCTATCCTTATCTAAGTCAATTGGCCGAACCTTAGATTTTTAGGAATTAAATAACAATTAATAATATAATATATTTTAAAAAACTAATTTAGGTCAATTTTGACACTATTTGGTACATGATTTTTATGGAATTTCTAACAGAATGATAAGTTAGAAACAAGTTACTTAAATCATCAATAACATGTCATATTAACCTTGAAAATTAGTTTAAGTCATAAAAAGTCTCAAATTACATTTATTTGGGCATTTATAACATCAATTATGTTAATTTTTCTTAAAAAGGTAATTACTGCATCATTGTTGTGTCATAAATAAATTAAATTATTTAAAGTCTAAAAATTGCAAATAAAATACCATTATGTAGGAAATATTTTTATATTTCTAATTAATATTTATATTCAAATTTATCTTATGTATAACCCCATATTAAAAATTATTTAGTAAATAAACTTTGATTTTAACTCTTTTAACTCTTCTTTGAATTAAATAATAATGAATGTCCTAATCTAATCCAAGTGGACCTAAATGATAATATATTACACTTAAGGTTGTTTTTGGTCGAGATACACTTGTCCAATAGGATTAATACATGTTTTAGGGTAATATTAATATCATTTTTACCCTTAATTACCCTATTTACTTTTAACCGTGGTAAATAAAAGTAAAAAGTTACTATTCACCAAAAATTATTTTCATCCCACTGAACCGCATTTTACTTACTGACATCAACCGTGTCTCTCGGATTTTTGAAATTCCATTCACAGAAGTGGTAAAATTAAGATTTATGAAAAAAATTAATTTTTTTAACTACCACTTAGTAGTTTCACTATTCATCAAAAATTGAAGTTTTTCAGAAAAATGCCAAAATTTCACCCTAAGATATAATTGATATTCCAAGTTCAAAAATGATTTCTATTTTACAAAATTCCCAACATATAAGTTGCATTAATTAATTTTATAATTAATTTCCGCTGTCACAACAAATAGCGTGTTTTTAAGAGATAATAACTATCAAAAGATTAACATTTGTTTATGTCTGGTGTAAATGTGAAATTACATCCAATGACCAACATTGTATTGAATTGTAAAAATATATTCTAGATATACTTTAAAACCACTCAAATTAATAATTTATCACTGTTAATTATTTCGATTTAAAAAGTTGTTTTTAATTAAAATTTAGTAATTTTCACTATTCATCAGAAAATGAAAGTTATCCGAAAAGTACCAAAATTTCACCCTAAGCTAATTTCAATATTACGAATCCAAAAATGAATTCCATTTTGAAAAATAAAATTCACAAAATTTCAAAAAGTGGTTATTACTATTCATAACGGCTAGTTTTAATAATATTTTAATAGCATATTGTTGTTTAGTGAAACTCGTTATTACGTACTACACACGCTATCGAGGAAGGTCGCGATTGCGTGTAATGGAAGGCAAGTCAAGGATGCATGTTGTGAAAGCTTCTTTTGGTGTAGCATACAACACAAGATATTAGTGAAATTAAAAAGAATATTTTTCATAAAATCTCGGGCTGTTACATTCTTCCCCCCTTAAAATGAATTTCGCCCTCGAAATTCGTCGGGGTTATAAATGGTTTACTATTCAAAAGTTTCTTTAATAGATACCCACATCGTAAAAAGGAATACCAAAACCAATCTTTAAAAACGAAAGTATGAAACGTAACGGTTACCCAAATAAACTAATCACTAGGTTTCCACATAGGTGAAAATATAGATATGGAAGAGAAATCTAACCATCATGTTCTAATGGAGAGTGGTAGAGAACATGGCTATGGAAAAGCCAGTAATCACAAATCCATAGATTTGTGATGATATAAGGTACCATCTGATTCATTAGGTATAAGATCACTAGGACAACATTTTTTGGTTTTCAAGATCATTTCCCTAAAGTTGAAAATTTGAATTAGAATAAATACTTACTTTATTTTGGTACAATCTCACTGTTGTTCGTGCCTTGAACAATTTCTACTTCATCTCATAAATAAATGAAGTTGAATTTTTTATTCGTGAAGTGTTAGCAGATCATGTGATAGAATGACGGGTCATTCCATTTGTCTCAAACAAAAGGTTAGCAAAACTTATATACATAAGTCATTCTATAGTGAGATTAATCATATATGGTTCCTAAAATGGACTTATACATCATATATCATACTTGGTTAATATAATAAAACTAGTTTCTACTAAACAGGTACTTCCTGTAGGCCAGTGGTAGCCGATAAAGGCCAGTCGCACTTCGGTTGGGGGTTCGATTCCCACAGCCTTGTCTGACGCGATGGGTTGTCGCCCGTCCTGCAGGTTGTCCTTTTTCTAAAACTACATAACTATAACATCCAATCAATAATATCGAAAAAACTTCTATCCTTAAAAAATACTAACTTATGTCCAACATAATCCATTCTAATCTTTAGGATTATCCATAATACTGCAGTCCACTCTCATAACATAGTGAAAACGATTACCAGAGATTTAATACCATCGTTGATCCCCATATATCATAAGATATGTTTTTTTGGTCACATTCAATACATTCAAAGTCCTTAATCATGTATTCTCTTGAATACCCATTGAACCTTAGTGAAAACATGAATGCAGTTAAAAGTTAACACCTTCCACATACCCAAATCCTAAAAATTCTATATACTCAAACTATGATATCACTTAGTCCTTATATCAATCATGAGCTCATGAATACTGTCAAATATTTCATTTTCTCGTTTCCCTTCATTATGCACATATCATTCTTTTTCCAAAAATATCTCAATCACTTTCCATGGTTACTGCTACCATAAAATTATTGAAAACCACAATAGACCAATACATAAATATTCCAATATTCCACGATACTATATACAACACTATTTTGGAATCCCATTACATAAACACTTAATCATTCCACCACATCGTTGTCATATTCAACATCGCCAATAGTGATCGCATGTGACTTCCCGTTTTCCTTTTCCTTAAGTGGTTGCTCATGTTGATCATCACTAACCCTTGGATTAGGGAATTTATTAGCATAATGCCCCATTTCCTTGCACTTGAAGCATTGAAGTGTTGGTGGTGCGTTCTCTACAGTGTTTGCTTTATTCACATCATTAGAAACCCTTTTTCCATTACTTTGACACTTAGCTGCTCAATGACCTTCAACATTTTCTAGTCCCTTTAAGACAATCTCCAATGCTTCTTTCCACACTATGAGCATAAGGAAACATCCATCTTTTTTTCACCATTATTCTGAGATTTCTCCTTGAACTCCATCTTTCATTTCTTGTCAAAACCATGAGATTTATATGTAACACCAACTTCCATTTCTACCTTGATAGCCCAACGCACAATTTCTTCATAGCTACTGAAGTCTCTTATAGCTAATGCCCTTCGAAGACTTGGTTTTAAGCCACTGAAAAATCGATCAACTTTACTTTCAGGTTGGATGATAATGCCAGATGCATACCTTGCAAGTCTTCTAAAATTCGCTTCGTATATACCAACAGATTCATCATTCTTTTCCTTTAGTTCAAGAAACTCCTTTTCCATCTTTGTTAGAAGAATACGAGGGAAGTACTTACTGAAGAACAAGTTCTTGAACTCATCCCATTCCATGGACTCAATTTCATCTCTTGGCCTCGTATTCTTGATAAGATTCCACTATTGATCAGCTTCACCTTCCAAAAGATATACTGCTAAGATGACTTTGTCATGTTCAGAACATTGAAGAACTGAAAATATCTTTTCAGTGGTACTGATCCATTGTTCAGCAACAAATGGATCAGAAGACCCACTGAAAGAAGGTGGGCGTTGCCTCATGAAGGACTCAATAGAATATTGTTCCCTTCTCTACTCATTTGGAAGTCCAGAATGATTCATAGCTTGTGTAAGTATAGTAATAAGATTTTTTACTCCATCTCCCATAACATTTGTTTGTTCAGGAGGACAATCATTGCATTGTCCACTACAGTGATCAA
The DNA here is from genome assembly GCA_963277665.1 of Viscum album. Taxonomy (NCBI): domain Eukaryota; kingdom Viridiplantae; phylum Streptophyta; class Magnoliopsida; order Santalales; family Viscaceae; genus Viscum; species Viscum album. Next base: position 176,310,000 of record OY728120.1, read on the forward strand.
CACGGTTCCTTCGGGTTCCAACCATCGTCTAAAACCCAAAAAGAATAGTGTGAGAGGAAAAAATCATGCTAGGGAAAACAACATAATAAAGGGGGAGTACCTTCAATATCTAACATCTTAGGTTTAATTCTATGACCGTTAGCGTAATTCTAGTACTATAACCTATACGTATACTTAACCTTAGGGACATCCCTAGACATACCTTAGAAATATCTCTAGGGATCTCACTAACGTTTTCGCATCCTAGTTTCCAAAGGTTGGCTATACCTTTCCTCTGATACCAACTGTAGAGACCCGAATCTTGACGTACATGAACATTACATTACTTTTGAGGAATACTTAGTACATAACAAAAAACACACACACAAGGATCGTAATAGTTTAGTGTCTTTGGAAACTCGGAACGTAATCTTCTAATCATGGTGAAAGATCTTCAATATCTCCCATAAAGATCTTCCATTTTTTTACCTAAAACCTTTATTTGTATCCTGGGGAAAAGAAAACATAAAAGGGTGAGCTCAAATGCTCAGTAAGGGTAAACAATAGAAAAATCAATCACATCATATTCATAAGAACATAACTTTTGGAAATCTTAACCTGCAAAAGAGAGCATAATTTCATAACATGGGATAAATCATAGAAGTGAAATGAAATCCCAATAATCATAACTTAAAACATGAAACTTTGTGGCATTCACACATAATCATAGAGAATCATTTCTTGTTAGTCAAGGCTCATTGCCAAGACTATCTTAGTGGACAAAGTCCCTTTCTGAACCGAGTCACCCTCGTTTCAGTCCTGTTTCACTGAACCGGTATAACCTACCATTCCAGCCATGTCTATCTCATGAGATATAAAATCTTTACCCAATTAATTGGAGGGAGATATAGGTCCCACCCATCTTATAATGAATCCTTTCTTATGTGTTCCACATAATCATAAATCATACATTATCGCATAACACATGTAACAAAAATGGGATTCTTGAAACATCATGACATCATAAAAAAAATCATATAAGGTAAATTACTTTATAAAAATAATTCCCTCAAAACATAATCAAATCAATGTAATAATAGGGATAAAAACAGAACCCTATATTATCTTAGAAGGAAAATAAATTTGATAAAACATTTGAACTCCATTCTTGAGGAAAATATCCTTTCTACTTCAAAAACACTTTTCTTTTCTTAACATGTCATACAATTATAAACTAAAATAAGTTGATTAAAAATAAACCTGAAAACTTATAAAGGAAGATTCTTGGAAATAATGTTTTAAAAATCCATTCTTGCCGTATAGGTTAAAAAAACATTCTTTTTTACTTTTGCCGGAAAAGTCAAAAAGTACCTCGTACGAAAAACGACAAACGATTCCTTTCATATTATTTACTAAAAAATCACCGAAGGGTAAAATTGGATTTAAACATTTTTAGGTGGATGGAAATAATATTACATATTCAGGAAACATGGATGTGGATGATAAAATACACCCCAGTAAATACTAAAGTATAAACAATCTCGGATAAAAATGAGATTGTGATATTTCCCTTACCTTAGGTCCGACTTGCTTTGTACGTGTCTGAACCTCCTGTATAATGATTTAAATCATGTTATTGACTTATTCCAGAATCATATTCATTGTTATTGTATCATATATGGTCCAATTATGACTTTATATTACCCGTTCTTTTGTAAATTCATGTTAAAGAAGCGTTTTGGGTAAAATCGTTTCATTTATCGTAGGTGTTTGGACTTGTTGTTATTGACTTTATTATTACTTATATCATGATTTACTTACTTCAAGAATATAAAGTATGATTTATATATCATATATATTCATTATATATATATATATAATAGATAGATAAATGAAATGAAACACACCGTTCATGGAGACGGTAGTCCGTACGTACGCATGAACGCTGCTTTCCTTTCTTTATTGTCTTGAATGGGAGTAAGTAGATGACATATATATATATACATAAATACAGTAGATTTAACATGTCATATATTCCATTATTATTCATTATATATACTTTATAATCATTCTGGAATGGTTAACATGGATAATGAATCTCATCGCGTCGTGGAGACGGTAGTCCGTACGTACGCACGAGCGATGATATCGTTCCCATGGTCGTGGAATTGTGTTGAAGTGTATGTATACTATTTCAGTATCAATATCCCTTTATAATAATCATATATAGTTACTCATTACACCATTATACCCAACCAATTATGGTGGTGGCGGAAAATATATTACACCACGGCGTGGAGACGGTATTCTATACGTACGCACGCGCGGTGATTTCATTTTTCCATAGGATGGATAGAAGGTTAATTAGAGTTGTTTAATATTTATAATAACATATCAGTATATAAGAAATACTGATGTTATTAATTTATCATGAAAAAACTAAAGAAGAAGAAGTTGAAGAAGAAATAAATTGAAAAAGATCGGTAATGGATATTACCTCTTTTTGACGCGCCTTTTCTTAACCTCCACTTAAAGAACTAACGATGGTCTTTGAAGAAGACCAGGACCTCTAGGATTATTCTAGGGAAGTGGAGAAGGGATTTTGGCAGGGGTTTGCCGAGCTTGAGTGCTCAAATTTGTTTGAGGAGGAGGGGGAGGAGGTGCCCTTTTATAAGGGTGGAGAGGGGCATCTTAGGAAAATCTCAAAATATTATTTTATATTAAGGTCAAATTCGGTTTATAATGGTTCAAAATGGTCTTATTTCTAAGATAAAGTGGGTATGGGTCGAAATAATCTCATAAAATAGGATTTAGACATGTTTATGTTATTATTTTAACCTTATCAATTAGATTTAACTCTAAGTTAAATAATTTAACTTTTACCGTCTCTTTTTGTTTTCAAACACTATATGGTTAATAAACTTACTATATGAAGCCACACTAACCCCAAGTTGTTTATTATTAATATATATATCCTTATCTAAGTCATTTGGCCGAGCCTTAGATTTTTAGGAATTAAATAACAATTAATAATATAATATTTGTTTTAAAAACTAATTTATGTCAATTTTGACACTATTTGGTACATGATTTTTATGAAATTTCTAACAGAATGATAAGTTCCAACCAAGTTACTTAAATCATCAATAACATGTCATATTAACCTATAAAATTAGTTTAAGTCATAAAAAGTCTCAAATTACATTTATTTGGGCATTTATAACATCAATTATGTTAATTTTTCTTAAAACGTTAATTACTGCATCATTGTTGTGTCATAAATAAATTAAATTATTTAAAGTCTAAAAATTACAAATAAAATACCATTATGTAGGAAATACTTTTATATTTCTAATGAATATTTATAGTCGAATTTATATTATGTATAACCCCATATTAAAAATGTTTTAGTAAATAAACTTTGATTTTAACTCTTTTAACTCTTCTTTGAATTAAATAATAATAAATGTCCTAATCTAATCCAAGTGGGCCTAAATGATAATATTTTACACTTAAGGTTGTTTTTGGTCGAGATACACTTGTCCAATAGGATTGGTACATGTGTTAGGGTAATATTAATATCATTTTTACCCTTAATTACCCTATTTACTTTTAACTATGGTAAATAAAAGTAAAAAGTTACTATTCACCAAAAATTATTTTCATATCATTGAACCACATTTTACTTACTGACATCAACCGTGTCTCTCGGATATTTGAAATTCCATTCACAGAAGCGGTAAAATTAAGATTTATGAAAAAAATTAATTTTTTTAACTACCACTTAGTAGTTTCACTATTCATCGGAAATTGAAGTTTTTCAGAAAAATGCCAAAATTTTACCCTAAGCTATAATTGATATTCCAAGTTCAAAAATGATTTATATTTTACAAAATTCCCATCATATAAGTTTCATTAATTAATTTTATAATTAATTTCCGCTGTCACAACAAATAGCGTGTTTTTAAGAGATAATAACTATCAAAAGATTAACATTTGTTTATGTGTGGTGTAAATGTGAAATTACATCCAATGACAAACATTGTATTGAAATGTAAAAATATATTCTGGATATACTTTAAAACCACTCAAATTAATAATTTATCACTATTAATTATTTCGATTTAAAAAGTTGTTTTTAATTAAAATTTAGTAATTTTCACTATTCATCAGAAAATGAAAGTTATCCGAAAAGTACCAAAATTTCACCCTAAGCTAATTTCGATATTACGAATCCCAAAATGAATTCCATTTTAAAAAATAAAATTTACAAAATTTCAAAAAGTAGTTATTACTATTCATAACGGCTAGTTTTAATAATATTTTAATAGCATATTGTTGTTTAGTGAAACTCGTTATTGCGTACTACACACGCTATCGAGGAAGGTCGAGATTGCGTGTAATGTAAGGCAAGTCAAGGATGCATGTTGTGAAAGCTTATTTTGGTGTAGCATACAACAAAAGACATTAGTGAAATTAAAAAGAATATTTTTCATAAAATCTCGGGCTGTTACAGTTTTAATGAAAACACAACTTGATGATTCAGAGTAATACAAGGAAAATGTTTTGGAATTAATCAATAAACGCTAATAAAGTAGTAATATATTTTATTTTGATTTTATCCCAATAGTCATAGATAAATACCATTTATATCATATATGTTATTCTATATATTTAATGCATTTTCCTATGAAAATAATAATCTTCCTTAAAATATTCCCCTGATGGGATTTGAGAACATCTTCACTCATAATTTAAAAAATGTATATATAATACTTTTTATGTAGGATAATATATTTTTTATACTTTTGTTATTATCAAAACCTGATAAAACATTTTAATAATAATAAACCACATTTATGGAACCTATTAAATCATATTTGTCCTAATGAAACTTTTTTAACAAAAAACATCTCTTATCATACTAAAGAAAAGAGAAAATTGTACCCATATTTTTTTGAATTCACATGGGATTGATATATTAATTTATATTCAATTATTTATTTTAACAAAACTTTTCATATTATATGGAATTACAACTATAGTATCAATCAATTATTCTATTGTTTTTAATAAATCAGTAATTATGTCACTTATAATGTAAAATTTTTTTATCATATACCATTTGAAAAATAATAAATGATATTTATAACACTGATACCTAACATGGACATTCCATTATGTTTTATAAGAACCGATAGGTATCCAAAAAAATTCCATCTTGTGGGATCATCACCCTTTCAAGAATAAAATCTCAGGGTTCAATGACATTGACTACAACTAAAGAGTTTATTTGGACTATCCAAATAATTTTTCTTCTTATGTTTTAAACTTTAACCTAAATGTACTATCAATATAGCACCAAGACTTGGACATCATATGCCAGGTTCACCAATACTGAAAATTAATAATAATAGGGGAAACATTTTTGGAATTCATTAATCTTGAATAAAAAACATCCATCAATTTTAAAAAAAAATTAATTACCTAACTAGAATAATCCATAAGGATAACTTTAGTCCCAATAGGTAATTTATATACCCAATAATATTGAGTGTATGAGTGGAGAAAAAAATACATAAATTGTTTTTCTATATAACTACTTTTAAACCCTAAGTTAATCACTACACGATTCTCATAACAATCTATATTCACCTTCTAAACAATATTATAACTTTTTTTACCCGAAAAGGTGTTACTTTAAAACAATCAATTCTTTTTTACATAATAATTATTCATAAGTTACCAGTCATTGGATTTTCTTACAATAAGGTTCCTATTATTATAGGATTGATAAAATGGATATTTTTTATGATTATTATGTTTTTCCATAATATAGTTTATTATTAGTAGATTATTATGTTTTCTAATACCTAATATATAATTTAATTAAATAGAATCCCAAAAAAATGAATAACCCTTTTAAGTTCACTAAACCATTAGTGGGAGAAGATCCATATCTCAGTAAGATTTGGGTCACTGAATAATTTCACCAATTACATAGCTATTTGGGTTGGGAATCAACCTAATCATATCATATTTTACTCTTGGATAGTCAAGTAGATTACTCTTAGCTATATCTAATACGTGGTTAAACCCAAGCATGTTCCTCTGGTAACCTTATTCTATTTTGGTCTCTTGGAAAATTTTAACGGATATACTACACCAATAATTTTCATTGATTCCTTTTATGTTAAGACATTATTTACTTTCCATACACAATATAATCCCTGGGAACTAGGATTTGGTAGGATGTTACTAGTTGGATGATTGAGGTCTTGAGAAGAACCACTATAGAAGGAATCTAACACTTTATATTGGGAAAGGTATTTAATCTCATCACATCATCTCTCATTATTTATTTAATTTAAAGATGTTTTTAGTGATTTAGTTTGGAATATTATTCCTTCTGCCAAAAAATAATTCAAACCATATTTATGTGTAACTCTTAATAAAACTCAAATTTTATATTATTTAGAAAAAAGTGTAATCCAAATATATTTCCATGCATGCAAAGGAAACTAATTAAAATTTTACATAAAACATTAACATAATGGTTTATAATTACGTGAAATTAAAACCTACTCTAGAGTAATCCTAGAGCCATAGATAGATAACCCCCATTTTTCTAGAAAAAGGTATATGAATCTAGGATAATGGTATGTTTGAACCAATTTCCCTTTACCCAGGGTTACTTTACTCAAGAGGGATTCTAGTACATAAAAAATCTAATACCAAATATCTATAAAATATATTCAATAACTAAATTATATCTAAAACTCAATAAAAACTGATTTCATGGTTGATGGAAACTAAATTCATTTTTATACCTTACATTCAACTCATTTGATGAATGTACGATAATTTTTAGTTGAAATACATTAATTTAAAATAATTCATGAATATATTTACAAAATAAAAAATTAATATTCATGAATAATTAACAGTGGAATAATGTTTAAATAAATAAATAATTCAAAAATTTAAACAGGATATAAACATTTAAGAACAATCCAAAAATAATGTCTAGTTAGAGACACTTTATAAATTAGCAATTCATTATGGGAATTCCATAACCGTGATTATAAACACTAACTTTTCATTTCATAATATGAAATATTTTATATTATCCATTATTTTTAGATTCCTTTAAATATATGATATTTTATAAATTACAAAAAAAATTATATTCCAAATTCTCCAATATAAACATTTTACATAATTTAAATATTATATATTAATTAATACTTGATCAAATTGATCCTAAAAACACTTTTAATATAGTGTAAATAATAATATAAATATGTATCATGATTAGAACAATTCAGATTATGTATTATGAACAATTTATAATCTTAAAATATAAACACTTTATATTTTCTCTTATTTTGAAATTTATAAACACTTTATAATTTAGCCTTATGATTTCATAATAAAAAAACATTATGAATTATTCATAAGGTATAACATATAATTTAAAATTTATTTTTTATATTAACACTTAATATTATTGTATATTTATTAGTAAATCTTTTTTAAACATTTAATTATTTTATTATAATATATTTATGATTACTTAATTACCAGACAATTTATAAATTAATAAATATCCCTAATAAAAAAATTTATCTTTATTTATTTACTATTTATAAAAAATATATTATAGTTCAAAACTTAATTTGAATAAAAAACAAATTTTCTCTTATTTCCATACTTAAGAATTCATGTATAATCATAGAATGCATTACCGATCATATTTAATGATCTTGGGGAAATCATAAGCTATAATTTATAAACCAAAAAAGCATGACATCAGTCATATTATATGATTGATAACCCTATAATCTCATATGATTCTACAAATAATATATTTAGATCCGCTAATATATTATAAAGGTGATACAATACTCTATTTTTAAAATCATGGTGGAATGAAATCAACAGATACGATATTCGAGAGTCATATTCGAAGACTGATAAAAAAGTATTTTTTATAATAATATGATTCTTATAATATCTCTTAAAATGATCTATGACTCAACCAGGTAGAACAAATAATTCCAATGGTATTTTTTTATTTGGATTAAAATAGGAAAATTTTCATTGAAAACATCATTTCTTATCATGATTTCACAAATCTAAAGTAATGGTGAGGCTTTGATACCACTACAGGGTTTCAAGGGATCTAAAAAACTATTGTTTAACATAATATGAGAATTTAAGAAACCCAAAACCATGATCACATCCGTATATAAAATATACCAAAAATTCTATCAATTATGTTTACATGTAATTTTTTACCTTACACTATTATTTTTGATATATCATCTTCAGGTAGGTTTTATTAATATCACCATAAAGTAGTTATATGACATTGCTTCTCTTGATGTATCCACTAGCAAGGATGAACCACTTGACATTTGTGAAAGATTCTACACCCTTAATGGTGTGTAAACACCTAATGAAATAAAGGAGGTAGGAGATGGGTTCTATGAGGATAGGGAGCTTAATCAGAGAATGAGCAATTGAGCCCTCATATATCACATGGTAGTGGGACACATTATTCATCCATTGAGGTAACTCCTCAAGAGTTCAGGCATTTACTCATGTTTTATAATGCATAAGTAAATTATTTATCCATTTCATGAAACCGCTTATTTGAATGAAAAAAAACTCCCATGAATTTTATATTATGTAACATTTTGGTAATGATAACATACATGTATAGAATTTGAGTATGAATTAAACTTCCTTTGTATGGATCATCACAGTGCCAAATGAATTGAACCATGTTATTAATTTACCCCAAAATTCCTCTAATAAAAAAATAATAATTTTCTAGGTATCCTATATAGGATATCTACATATTTAAAAATATGATGTGCACAAAATTGATAAATTAAAAAATAACATATATTTGTAAAAAATACATGAAGGTGACATTGAATAGTTTATGTGATGGTTGTGTTGGTTGAAAAATACAGTTGATGAGGTCAATTGTGATGTTCCAGAGCAATTTTTGAAATTATATTTTATAAACACTGGGAAAGAGGTACTCAATATCTATATGGAATATAAAATAATTTGTGTATTATATTTTTGTTTCTCCTAGTTTTTGTGGAAATATTTTTTAAGGAAAATGAATGAATTTCACACACATGAAATAGTTACATAAAAGGGTGAAAATGCTTCATAAAGTTATGTGAAAGTGAAAATACATGTCCATCACATCCAAATATATTTAAATAAAGTGTTTTTTAATGGTTTTAAATTTTTATGAATATCATATTTTGGTAACACCTTAAAATTAGTTGGAACTCGAAATATATTTATGGGAGTTGTGTGCTGGTGAAGTATTGGATGCTAATAGCAACATCATACCATTAAATTTTTGTAATCCAATAAAGTTGATTGAATGTTTGGTGGAATACAAGGTAGTTACGTGAAGGGACAACAAATTCCATAAATAGGCTCATAACACCCACATTTTCTATGTCCAAAACTTAAATAATATCATTGATATGATATCATGTTAGAGTTTTGTGAAGGATGTTCTTATGAAAATAATTGACTCAATCATCATTTATTTGTAACAAAAGGGAATTGTGTCTATATGAAAAGGGTGTTATTGGGAAGATATAAAATATTCATAAAATTTTGGATTTCAATGACAGGTAAAAAAATGTTAAATGAAAGATATTAATGATTTATGATAGTTGTGAAAAGGTTTAAAAAAGGTAAAAGATACATGAACCCAAAGTCAATTCATAAAAATTATGTGGTAATTTAATATTTATCATGTGGATGAAATATTAAATTCATGATTTACTAGAATAGTTTTAAAAAAACGGATTTAAGTAGAAATAATGGGAATAATCTTATCCAGGAGTAGTGATCACAGTTCTGTTATTATATCAATGAGATTTCGAAGTGCATATGTTAGCAAACCAAGGAAAATGGGGTGTTTGTTTTGAAGGGGGTTTACATTTAATATATTTCATTGTATTACTTTCAAATATGAAATGAAAAATAATTATAATGAGGCTATGTAAAACCATGATATCCAAGGATGTGTAATTTAAGGGCTTAAAGAGTCTCACCATAGTGGATAGACTAGAAGAAGATTAATTGGATGATGTAATTCCATTGATTTCCTTATATTTTCAAAAGGGAAAAAGAATGATTAAAGTTAAGCTTAAATTTTATTAATTTATATGTATAAAATGTTTGTAACCTAGTAGTGAAGTTTCCCATGTTGTTTCAAGATTATGATAAGAATGTTCATGAAATTTTTATAAAGATCTCTATAACAAAGGTGAAAGGTAGGAACACACTAAAACAATTTTTTCAAAATGAAAAAACTACATTAAAAAAAACTGATAGTTTATAAGAAATAGAGGTTGATGAAACTGAAGACTACAAAGACCACATAGAAAATGATATGGTGGAATTTGTGGTGAATTTTTATACTAGAGAAGAGAGCGGTTTTGAATAAGTAGAAGTGTAAGTAATATTTGATCTCCAAGTTTAGATTAAGGATAATCTTAAAGAATCATATTTTTGGAGAGACAAAACAAATAAATCCAATAGTGTGGTTCATGATTCCATAATATATATACATCAATAAGAAGAGGATAATACAAAATTATAGGAACAAATTGAAATGATAAAATTTGAAAATAAGGAAAACTTAAAGTTTTTACATTTATTATAAGGATAAATTTGAAGAATATTTCAGGTTTATCAATAGGTTTAAAAATATATTTAATGATTGGGTCAAACAAATAAAATAGAAAAAGGATGATGTTTTCAATCTATAATGAAATTTGAAGATCAATAGATAATTTAGACTCCCAAATTGAAATCAGGAAAATACTTTATTCATGATATAAAAATGTGAATGTGGAGAATATCGGTCCAATAGAATATAAGTAGAAGATATATATGAATGATATGTCTTTCATGGGTCTTGATCATAAAAAGAAACTGGTGATGATTGGTCCCAGACCACATATAGTCACTCCAAGGATAAATGTAGATTTTGGATCTGAATCGTATTTAGAATAATTATATAACCAAAGATATAATCGTTGCTATAATAATGGAACACAAAAATACACATCTTATTAGGTGTTTTTTTATTAAGATGGAAAATTTAAAAAATTTAAGTTCTATACCCAAGAGGCATTGATGATGACAAGGTAAATATAGGTGTTGAAACAGAGTTCATTATTCTAGAAAATATTTTCATGGTCATTATTTTTGGTGTGAATCATTGGGATGCATAGACAGATATTTCTCATTGATAAGGAAGAGGAATGTACCAAAGTAGACCCTATGTGGTTTTACATAGCATTTTAAGGAATCATAAATTGAGTTGAATATACCAAACTAATTTATATACTTTCAATATAAATTTGGTCCATCCAACTCTGAGTAAGATAAATTATAGTCATGAATATCAATTATAAATTTGAATTCGAGGATAAAAAAATGCGTTAAGTAGGAAATAGTTGTAGAGATTAACATAAAATCATCATATCATGCTTTTATATGAATTCTTGACAGTTTATTAACTCTTCTAAGATTATTTTATCATTAAGAAAGATTATGGTACAAATTGTGATATAGGGGAATTTCAAAAAGGGGAATTTATATCTAATGAGTGGGGAGAAGAAATGTTCAATCTAATTACGGAATATGAGAACAGGTTGTGGAATAAATATATTGGTCATTTGATCCCACATACCTTGGATGATTTAGGGGAATTTCATAGATATCTAGATCTACCTATGAAATAACATGATCATACACATACATGTGATGTTTTCTAAATAGGGAAGATAAGTTAGGTGATATATGTTTAACAAGATTAAAATTTTACAAGAATGTTGGATTATGTGAATATTGATTTGTGTGGGAACATCACACATAGTTACATTGATGGGAAGATATAATATTTTAAGTTTATCTATGATTAATGTATAATTGAATGGATATTCATCATCACCCGCATATATAAGGTGTTCAATTTCATAAAAAATAACAGAGAGATGATAAAAGAATGTTTGAATATAATACTATAATGTTGTAAACAAAAAATGGGATAAAATTCACAAACATCCAAGTGTTGGGTTATCACATGAGGCACATGAGAAGTCTCTAATTATTAGTAGTGAGAACTCAGAAACATGGGGTGGATAAGACAAAGAACTAGATCATCAATAAAATGGCCGAATTATACTCATTGAGGAAGACATGCTAGAGAATTTTTGGAAGGAACTCGCATTGAAATTACTGTATAATTTTAAAAGATATTTATTGTTTCTAAAGGAAGAGAGAACTCATAATTAGATTTGGTAGGAAATAATCCAGCATTGAATTACATTAATTCATTGGAAGTAAATTTTTCATTCTCAATAAAGGGTGACATATGAATTCTAAATTCCATGGAGAATATTGGTATTTCTTATATATGTAGGAAACAAAAATTCATATAAATAATTCAATAAGAGGATATGAATGGTTTTCCGGAGAAATGATATTTTTTCATGGATAGTTAAAAAAAAGTATCATCAAATTAGTGAACATTATCAAGAGGATAGTGATGATGAGATGAGTTGACCAAGGATAGTGTAAGTTCCTCTAGATAATTCCAAATAAGATTCAAATGGTGAGGATGACAATTTTAGATTTTATATTTCATATAATTTGAAGAGGAGAGCTAAAATTGATAAGTATAATATCATCATAGATTATCCATCTCCACTGTATATGAGGAGAATGAATCCTATATGAAAAACATCATATATATTAAAATTAGAGTCACATTATTTTAAAGAAGTATTATGAGTTGATAATTGGGTTTGGGTGATGAATAAAGAGTTTGAACAAATAAAAAATAATCAAACATGGGACATAGTTTCAAGTCTGGTGGAGTAGAATTTAATTATAAACAAATAGATTTTTGAGAATAAACTAAATGAAGATAGACTGATTTTTTATAAAAAGGCATCACTTGGGTTCAATATATACTCCTAGATAAAGGTAATCAATATAAATGAGATATTTTAACCAGCTAAAAGGATTGAGAGAACTGGATTATTCCTAATCATGGCTATAGAAAAAGATTTAAAATATTTCAAGATGGTTGTAAAATATAATTTTCTTAATGGAGTTTTATGGAATGTGGTATACATCATATAACGGGATGGAATTTTTATCCATTAATACCAGAATAATTTTTTCTATAGAATAAGGTTCTATATGGGTTGATGTAGACACCAAGTGTGTGATATTCATGACTTGATTAGTATATGATGAATCCAGGTTTCCCATATGGTGGGATTAATTAGAATCTATATGTCAACAATGACTGTAATCAAAGGATGATAGAGCTAGTGTATGTCGATGACATATTCATTGGTTGATCAAATGAAGGGCATTGAAACCATTTTATAGAATTCATGAAACACATTTTTAAAATATCAATTAAAGAATTCATAAAACACATTTTTGAGAAGATTTGGAATAGATATTTACAAAGGAATTACTACTCCAATCACAACCAAGTTTAGACCATACTAATATTATGAAGGCAGTGGGAACAATTTCACATTATAGAGGAAGATCATTAGGAGCCTATTGTACTTAACAATGACATGGATCTATATTATTTTTTTATGAATGCCATGAAATTTAAAATCAATGTAATACTAAGATAAACCACATAGATATATTGTAAATTATACTGCACTAAATCACTGTAATGGTGGATTTTAGTTCGTTGTACAATGAAAAATCATAACAAGAGTTATTCAGATATACATATGCACATTGTTCTAGTTTGGAAGATAAAATATAGTCAACGATAGGTGGTTTATTCTATCTTGGTAGTTTTTATATTTATTAGCTGTATAATAAACAATATTTCATTTCCATAAGCACAATATAGGTTCAATATATTTCAAAAAATCAATACTTCACTCAATTATTATGGATGAAACAACATCATAAACATATGGAATTTGAAGTGAAGTCTCTGATTAGAATCAATTTTTATAGTTTATATTATATATATTCAAGAAATATTTTTATCCATCATTCTAGAATAAGTATCATTAAAATAAACTATCATTTTATCAAGGATAGTGTGGAGTATGGTCTTGTTATGTTGAAGTATGTTCTTATAGAACTATAGGTTTCAAACATTCTGATGAAGGCCTTACTCAAATATGTGTTTTAATGATATCAATTGGATCTTGGAGTCTATTTAACTATTCATGATCAAATAGTGTTGATGTGGGACCCTCTCTCTATTATATGGGTTTTTAAACCTATTTGTTGATATGTTTTATTCATCTTATTACATACAAAAATTAGTGGCCTTTTGTTTTTTTGACAAATGGGGAGATGTTAGATTCATGAAAGGGTCTTATGAAAAAGACGAGAAGATTATAGGGTGAGTACAAAAATAGGGAGATTTTAAAATTATATGATGATGGAAAAGTTAATTCAAAGTATATATATCATGATATTATAAACTATGGGGCATGTGTTTATCCTTTTTGGTTTATAATGAAAAATATAACAAATGGTATTGATGAAGGAAGTCATATTGTCTAGTTTCAACACTATTCTATGATTAATTGGGTTAAATAAGTGTTATTATTGAGTCCCGTCTTAAATCCAGAAGATGACGACATGATTATATTTAAAATTAAATGGTTAATTAAAGTTGGAGGGTGGTTCTGAGAACAAATTTATTCATTTATGAACTTTTCATGTTACTCTTGTTTCTCACATTGAGCACTTCTCACTTGGACTTATAGTATGTGTTGAGTAAATATTTGACTACTATTTAGAGACTCAAGATAAATATTTTTTTATATGATGTAACTAACTAATGTTTTTTAATGAGTTATCAATACGAGTATCTAAGTGGTATCAAATGTAAAAGAGTTGTAAAGAAACCCCATGTGGGATATTTTATTAGTAAAAATCACTGAAGTTGACATTACATTGTTTTTTGTTTGGTTTTATTTTTTTACAAATTTGGTTGACATGGTCATCTATGAAGATTAGATCTGGTTGTTGACAATTTATGTTGACAATACTATAGGAAAAAATAATGGAAGATCTTGATGGTGTATAGAAATTTTCAGGAATAAGGTGATGATGTTTCCCAATGTCTATTGAAATGTTATTTTTTATGTAGGGGTGGTTTTTGAGAAAATAATGAATTTTTAAAAAATTGTGAAAGAGTTTCACATAGTTTCAAAAAAGTATAGATTCATGGTTTCCTCATAGAAATGATAAAAATTCATTGGTTTCATGATAGTTCTAAGGTTTCAAAAAATTGATGTGTTACATGATGCATAAATAGATACACGAACTCATGAAGTAAAATTAAGAGTTGCATGAATGTAGTGAGTTTCACGCTAATGGTGATGTCATTTCACTATGGTTTAGTGAACTAGGAATGTTTCTTTGATGATTTGGGTCATGAAAGGTAGTTGAACAATGTTTTATCCACGTCTATAAATAGGCCTTTACCCCATCATTTTCTATGTCCAACCCTTAGAGAATATCATACCACTAAAATTACATAATATTTTCATGATGAAATTTATTGAATTAAGAGATGACTTAATAATCTATTGTGTATAGTTAATGGAAATGTGTATATATGAAAAGTGAGTTTTGTAAAAAACTTACAAGTTTAATGAATGTTAGGAGTTTCAGGACAAACTGAAATGTATCGTGAATGTTATGGAAGTTGTGTGAATATTTTTAAAAGATATTATAAAAACGAATGTGTGTGAAATAGATGAAGTGACTATAAATTTTTATGTAAAATTGATATTAATCATGTGGTTGAATGTTTAAATTCATGATGCGCCAAATGTGGTGTCAAAAACATTGATTTACATAATAATTTATGGAGAATCATCCAGATAAGCAGTGACCACACATCATTTGAGAGAGAAGTTAAAATTTAATGAATGAATGATAGAAAAGAAAGATGAATGGTGATTATTCTCCAATCATTGTAAAAATAGAGATATCTAATGGATTTGTTACTTAAAAACATTATCATTGTACGCTCCTTGTATATTTCCCAATGAGAGTGAATCAAGTAAATTTTTTACATCATGTACATGTTTTAATATCTGATTTTTTTCATTTATATAAGAAAGAGAGGAATATAGTTTTATTTAATATAATAAAAGATCCACAAATGTGTAGTTATTTGAATATGTTATTCCCTAATTCACACCCCCACTCAGTGTATTTAACCTGGTAGGTCTAATAAAATTAGTATCTATATATCATACTATATGAAATGTTTACATCATACAAAATGATATAGGATTAAATACATCATTTTTGTAAAGGAATTTGGGAATATTTTATTCAACTAATAATATTGGGACACTAGAATTTTGATGGCCCCATAATAATTTTTTATAATATTATTTATATTATCCTTTATAAAAAAATTAGAAACACCCCTACTCTCCCTCTCCTTACCAATAAAGTGAAAACCAATATTTCCCTTTCTTTTAAATTTTTTCAAACATCCTTCCAACTCTTGGTTATTTGTCTCTCCCATTATTGAAAATCAATATATGGTAATGGAATCCTATGAGAAAGGATAAGGAAAAACTCATTGTTCCTTAAAATATTTTTTTATAATATTTCATACTTACCTATGATAATGACTCTTCCTGTTCTTGTAATTAGAACTATTTAAAATTTTAGCATATTTATTTTCTTTTATTTTAATTTAATGAGGTGTTTAGAGGGACTTACATGATTTATATAGAGACTTTTAAATTTAAATGTTAATTTTCATAGTAAAAAAAGAATAAAATAGTAATTTCCACAAAATTGGTATATAAATTTCAAAACCAATATATTATTATTAAATATAGAATAGTGCTTTCCTTTGGTATGATATTTTGGTAGTTTTTGATGAATTTTTAAAACATTTTTGTAATTTTAAATAGTTTTTATAAAATAAATAACATTTATAAATATATATTTTTTTGATTAGAAATCCTCTATATATTTTTACTTCAGAATATTTTTCAATGAGAATTAGGGTTGGAGAATTATATTGATTTGGAGGCCACCACCAAAGGGAGAGTCATCATCAAAGAATTATGAATAAACATGGATAAGGTATGGATATTGGATTATGATGTGTCCCAAATGTTAATTGTTATGCCTTTGAACCTCTCTTCTCATTCTACTTTATAAAATTAAATTTATGGCATGGAATTCATAAATGTTTCACTATAAATCATGAATAATTTAAAGAAATTATATTAATCAAAATCCAACAAATGTACTTTTACTAAACCTTGAGAATTATTCTAAATTCCAAAATTATCTATATGTTTTCAAGGACTAAAACATTTACTTATAAAATATTATTTTTATTTGTTAATATTTATATCAATTCATTCATAATAAATATCATTTTTAAAAATTTGACACATATATTATAATACATCATAGAGATAATTTTTAGTGATTGAAAATGAAATATTAAATTCATTACCCAAATGTTTTAGTTTTGCTAAATAATTTAATTTTAATGTTATCCTAATTGAAATAAGTAAAATTAATTTTGAATTTTCAAAATTTGAGGCATAGATTTTGAATAATATCAAATAAGTTATAGGGTTTATTTTGATTAAATTTAAATATATTCTTCATCGGGATAAATTATAGTACAATAAATATATCCCTAAAAATAAATTTAATTTTCAAAGTTAATATAAATTTTATAACATAAACTTGGTTCATGAATTAAGAGAGAATATTGAGAGAATGTTTTGACTAATACACATTCTCTATAAAATTTCAAATAAAAAATGATGAATTTGGGAAACAATGAGGAATTATTTGAGATCCTTGGATAAAGAAGAAGATAAAATTGAAATATTGGGGCCATTAAAAATGATCATTTAGTGGTCAGCCACTATATATAGATATGATGGCGATCTACTCTAGTGGATGGTTAAGGTAATTATAATGAAATAATAGCCATCCGATCGTTGATTGAAAAATAGTGGGTGGGACATGTTTCCCTACACCTGAATGGTGTGTGGGATTCTTTGTGGCATGATAGGAAAGAAATTTTACAATTTATCTAAGTGATTAGATAGTCATGATAACTTAATTTAGGGAAAATCATCCTGGTCAAGCAATGTGGAAACAGTATGTTTGGTCCATGGATTGTATGAAGATGATGATATGAAAAAATGTTGTTCATGGGGAATAGAGTATCATTGAGTGATGTATGAAGAGATCATAAATTAGGATCATTGAACCCATATATTATCCAAGAGGAGAGAGGGAACATAGGGGTGCATGAAGCATCATACTGGGTAACTAATATCTGTATTGGGCTCATATCAACAACATAGACCAAATAGAAACCTATTTCAGTCATTTCATATTTTATTATTATAAAATTAATATAATTAAGTTAAATTAATTAGGTAAATTATTATTATTAAAATAATAATAATTTCGATATAGTATAGATATGTGATAAGATTAATATATTATTCCATACCGTTGGGAATTAATTTAATGGAAATGTTGAGACTAAATTTGAGGATTAAATCACTTATAATGTGGTGTATGTTTTCTTTGTTGTAATTATGAAAAATATTCTTATTAAATAATACTATTATTATATATTTAAAAATTGTATAAATTAAATAAGGATATTACATTAATTATTATAATAAATTAATTACTAAAGGATGAAGGGAAATTTATCTTTGTTGATAACTAAAAGATTGAGATCATATGAAAAACAATTTATCAGTAACAATTGAAATTTTTTTTAAAATTAGATAATGACCTTTAAAATTGATATTTTGATAACATTGATTGATTTAAAATAATTTTTTTGATAAATGAATTTTATGTGAAGAATTTATTTAAATTAAAATGATATAAAAGATTGGAAAACGTAAAAAAGTTATGTTTATTGTGACGGAGAAAAAAATTTATTATCTCAAAGTTTCAGATAATGATAAATAATATATGATTGTTAAAAAATCTATTACATAATTCACAAGTGATTTTTATATTAGTACCCAATGATTATTTTGATTGTATGGTTATGGATAAAATCCAATGGAACTATGTTAATTAAGATAATAATGTTTATGTCAATTATAAAAGAAAATATATTTATCAATGTAGCTAAAATATGTGATAGAGAATTAGAATACAAAAAATGGGAATTTAAAATTCTTAAATAATAATGGGGGTTATGTTGAAAAGGGAACATTTTAAAAATGAAAAAATTCCTCTATGGTGAGGTTAAGAATATTTTAATTGAATGAATTATAACGGTTGGAAAGATAAATAAGATTAATGATAATAATAACTCTTAAATTAATGTAGTGAGACCCATTAGATTAAGGTTTAGATTTAATGTGTGATTGTCATAAAAACTCCAATTACATTATTACCATTATAAAAAATATGCTATGTGAGTAGATATTTTAGTAGAATTATGTGGTGAAGTTATGGATTGTTAAAAATATGGGTAATCTATGAAATATAATTAATTTTTCTACCAAACTTCCTAACATTCCTGAAGTATATAAATTGGAAGATATAATTGGTGATAAGGAATTATTATAGTTTCCATTACACCCCCCTCCAACTACGGTAATAGTGAGATTGAGATGATATTAACCCTTTTGTCCACTAATATGGGTGTAACCTATTGATGAATTTTATGATTATTTTTTCCCACTCACCCAAAATTTTATCTTAATGGTTATTGATGATACTTGAGATTGGTATAGATAATAAATCACCTAAATGATACCATTATTTCTCCGTCATAGTAACAAGATTAAGGGGGATGATTATACATAATACTAATGTAGTTTCACATAGATAGGACTATGTTTAAGATGGACTATATATCCATATATGGTCTTACCCACAACCACTAGTTACAGTCTCCTAGATATTTAGTTATATAACCAGTATGAGATGGGTATGGAGGTATTTATTCAATATATCAAGATAATTTATCTATGGGGAATCCACATGATTGAAATATATGAATATAGTTAGATTATATTATATTTTTTGATATGTTATTTAATATATGACTACCATCTACATGTGGACTTAATGAGTCCAAATGTATGAAGAAATGTGTACGTTGATACTCTAGATGGATAGATAATTTCAATATATAATCCTATCTAGAGGGATGGATAGCATATTTATGTTTAGTGAAAGTGTATTATTAATCCTTAGTAGGGGATTGGGGTCCATATTATAGAATAGTAGGTCTTAGAGCCTATGTATCTAGTAACCCCTAGAAGTGACTATTTAGTGAGGGATTTTATTATTATGATATTATGGAAACATGAATACACTATATATATATATATATTAAAACATTGATAATTGGTGAGAATTATAAAATATGGAATAATTTTAGCTTAATAAGGGCCAATCAAGGATATAAATGTGATTGATAATGATATCAGATGAAGTAGGTTTTCTGAAAATAATTTATTTCTTATGCACAAAATTCGAGATGATCATGGGGTTAGATCATTTCATAGAGTGATCATATTGAATATTATTTATCACCATTAAATGTGAAATCATATGTTATTAACTCTTATGTCTATATAATTTATTAGGATTATATTTTGTATTTTCTTGGAGGAAAAAGATTAATTTTTATAATGTAACTAATGAAGTGGTTTCCTATCATGGAAAACATAATTGCATCATCAGTTCTTAGGATATTATTTTTTCCAGATATATAGGTTGTATTTGATAATTTATTTGATTATAAAACATACAATTATGGCTATATATTTTATACATTAAAGTGTAATGTTGACCATTTTTTGGACTATTTATATTATGATATATGTTATTTCACAACAATTTGTTGTACATTATATCTGAAATAAATTATTCTAATATTTTTATGCTGAAAACATAACACTGGTTTCTAACAACTAACTTATTTGAGGAGGTATTTTAGAGTTCACTTAGTGATATTATGAGAAATTATTCATCAAAATTAGAGAATATAGTTATAGTATTGAATTAGAAACACGTAAGTATTGGTTGGGATTGTTAGAATTATGATAAAAAAATGAAATTTAGTTCTTTGAGTAACTCTATAAAACTTTTCCAATGTTATTTGTACAAAAAATATTCATTAATGATACTCTTAATAATTTCTCGTGAATTAGGATACATGGGATAATAATTATTAGGTGTAAAGGAGTTAATAATGAGTCATGTGGATTTAGGTTATGATTCTTTGATTCGATATTTTTATGATTTCATTGATTTATAAAAATTCCACATATAATAATTTACTAGTAGACCTATTGTTTACAATACATATTCTATATCATTGATGTCACGGTATTGTTGATGAAATTATAAAAAGTAATTACTATGAATGAGTTGTTACGTTGTACATCAATGACTTCATGGATTTACTGAGATAGAGATTACAGATGGTGTTTTATGGAATTACCTAATACAAAGGCTTCAAAAAAACTAGTGCATTTTCTAATATTATCCTTACTATAGTTTGTTAAATTCATGTGAAAGAAAAATTTATTATTAATTATACTTTTGATTTATATCTTCTTTAAATTGTCTAAATTTTTTAAATCTTTCTTATATAAATAATGGGATTCTATAAACCTTTTCATAAAGTATCAAGTTAGAACCAATATGTTTTCAATAAATGGAGTCCCATCCATGGTTGATTTTTTATATGTGGATATTTTTTGATCATATTAGTTTTACAATATCATAGTGGAAGTAGTGATATTTTCTAATAGTGATGTATACAAATGAATGAAATTATTTTTATAATTAAATTACTCATGGTCAAGAGACATGAGAAAATATTTTTAAGTGGAAATAAGAATTGAATTTATTCTTCGTATCCAAATATTGGGACTTGATATGGGAATGTACTGTGATGATACTTATTCATGACAATATGGTTTATTCATAGGGTGTTATAAAATATTTGGGAATATACCAAGAATATTAGAGTAGTTCTTATAAAAGTAATGTCGATTGGTCAATTTTGACTATATTGTTAGCATAATTATTCATTTATAAGATTTTAGTTTTTATTGTTTTGATGAGACACATTATGGTTATCAATATATCGATAGTACCATCTACTTATGTTGTGTTTATATGCTTCCCAATTAACTATCAACTATTTTTAAGAGTTTTTGGAGGAGGATATATGCAAATACGAGACCTCAATAATAGTATATTTTATAGTGGAGAAATGATATAGAGTATTATTAATTTTTTTGTTATGAAAATTTAGAAATTTAAAATTTAATGGGAATTAGTTCATGTAGAGATTTTGAATAGATAAGACTAATGTGAATTCATTATTCATTATATTATGAGTGTGACTATAGTTGGGATGAGTAGTTGTAAATTCTCATCTTGAAATGGTGATGATGTTTATATAATTGTTATGGGTTGTGGGTGAATGACTATAATATTATTGAAGTTTCATTCATTGATAATTGTTAATGTTTCAATTAGATATAATCTTTATTAGATGAAACTAATAATTTTAAAGACAGTTGGAAATTATGTTTTATAAGGTTATTCTATTTAGTTGGGTGATGAATCATAAATATAAGGGATGTATGGGATAGTTTTTTCACTATAATGAGTGAAAAACTATGTAATAAAGAATATTCTATGAAAATCAAAGAGGCTATGATGGAATAGTCAAATTGACTACCCATGGTTATTTTTAGTAATCGTCACCATCTATAATTGAATTATTCTTTGACGTATTTTGTATTTAGTATTCATAAAAAACCCTCTAAATAATATCCCATTGATTGTAATTAATTAGTACTAATAAAATGACACATCTATATTTTTTTCTACTATGAGTAGTCTTGTGTAGAGTAACAACATGTAAGATGATATTTTCAAGTGATTCATTAAAGGTGAATAAATATAATGTTGACTTATTTTTGTGTTGTATTGAGATATTTTTGGAAATGTTTTATGAGGATATTCATTATTATCATATATATTTATGTGATAAAATTTTTATTTATATTATATAATGGGTGATTAATGAAATTTTATAGAGATGAAGGGTCAGTTTTTGGGATTTATGGTAGGAAGTGTTAATATGGGTGGTAGTTTCAATATATTATCACTCTTTTGAATAATAATACCATAAATATAGTTTATATAGAAAAAATGATTGTAAATTAATATGTCTTTATGAAGGTGAATATTATATTAGTTAGTTGAGTGTGAGTACTCAAATAGAGATGCCTTTAGATTATAGAAGTTTTCTGGTAGATTCAACCTATAAACCATTATTTCTCGTAAATTAACATTAATTTGTTAACAAAAATATAAAGTAATTATTCTTTATATGTTAAATTTTTGTGGGTATGAATGTGCTGATTTTGGTATCCATGGTTTGTTCCCTTCTAAGGAGAACATGTGCAAAGTTAAAGAGTTTTAAATAGTATATGTTTCCTAATGAAAATTAAATTTCTTATACTCTGAATTGGTAATTATTTTAGTTTTACTGGATTGATTAACACTAATTATAATAAAAATTGGGGTTTATATCTGCTTAGTTGATCACCATAATGAGTTTTAAATGGAAATGTTAATTTGATAGTCAGTATAGAGAAATTGAAATTTACTCTAAAATGAAATGAAATATTGAAAACTATAATTTTTTAGTATAAATTAAATGGTGTGTTTCTTTTGTTATGATATTTTGGTAATTTTTAGTGGATGTGAAAACTTTAGTGCCTAGGGGGAGAACTTTTAATAAATAAAATTTACTAACATATTTTTTTGACCAAAAATACCCTATATATTCATAAATTAGAGGATTATTCTCCAATAACTAGGGTTGTATAATTCTCTTATCTTGGAATCTACCACTCAATCAAGGGGTATCACAAAATAAATGGAATACAACATCTCTAAGGTATAGTCATTTTATTCTAACATGTTAATTATGATAATGGATAAACCTTTTAATCCCCCTTCATGTTATACTTAGAAATTTGTTCATTTAATGAAATTAATGTATTTGGTTTCTTCAAATCTTGATGAATATAATGAAATTAGATTGGTAAAATTTTAATAAAATAATTTTGACCAAACATAGAGAAAAATTCGAAATTCCAATATTTTATCTATATTTTGGAGTCTTAAAACTACAACTGAAAACGTATTCTTTTATTATTTTAATATTTTTTCTATTGGACATAATGTAATAATGATATCAAAAATAGAATTCATGAATTATAATATATCCTATATATGTTTATTGTTAAAAAAATTCCCCCTTCAAATCTATATTATTAATTATTAAATTAAAAAAAATCCTTTAAGATTTATATTCTTATTTTTGGAAAAAAAATAATTCCTTTTAAATTTTAAATAGCTGAGACATAAGTTTCTATAAATCTTAGAGATAATTTTCATGTATTTTATAAAAAAAAATTAGAATAACTTTTTCATATATATGATGTGTTCTAAATAAATACATATCCTTAGAAATTCCATAACGTGAAAATGATAATGGAATAAGAATAAAAATTATCAAATTTATGGTTTGGGAAACAATATTTAGCGAATTTTTTGAGGAATTTATATTCTATATTCAATTTGATATAAAAAATAATAATTTGGAAAAAGTAAGGCCATGTTGAGATCTTTAGCTTTATAAGAATCTGTAATATAAGTTTGGAGTCTAAATATGTTGTCTAATGGGAATTCAAACTCCATTATCTATGATGATTGGTGATGACAATAATCAAATTTAGTAGTTAGTTAATGCAGTGACTAAAAAACTATAAATATATAATCTTTCATTGTATATATGTGAATGTGTTATGTAACCCTTCCAATGGATTACATGTGGGACTATATGTCAAGTTCGAGAAAGGAAAATCCATCTGCTTTATATGATTGGATGAGTAGTGGGATTAATGATGGGAGGCCCAGTTGGGATGAGATTCATGGATATGGTATATCTAATCCATGGATTGTATTGGCTTGGAAACATGGATGGTGGTATATCAAGAGATATATAGTGTTGGAGAGCAGATTACTTCCCTCTCTCATGAGGTGAAACTAGGGCTACCTATGTTTGATTCATTTTTGTACAGTGACCACAATCCCTCGATTACTATAAAGGGACCCTACCCCTGGATTCCTCATCTTCATATAAACTCTAGGCACCTTCATTTCTATTCTATGTATTTAACCTCTACCCATCAACAATCATGACCCATTTTCATGGTTTGTTTCCATACTGATTGTAATGAAATAATAATTTTTCATTGTTGTTATTGATTATGTTTTCATATATTATTTATTCCATATTTGATATATTACTCAAATGTTTTTGTATCAATGAGTACTTTTTCATCATCTCCTTTAAAATTTTACTCAGTCTATGGATTAATTGGTTTATATGTTTTAATGATATGATTTTATTTAGAATTTATATAATATATTTAAATTATATTATTTCTATGAAACATAGATATAGATAAGAGATGTATTTATATGATATATAGGTTTTCTAATAATTTTTTTAAAGGGATTGATCGGTTTATTGATTTCACCAACAGATTTAAAAATTATTTGATTAGTTGTCCATACATAGAATGTGAAAATAGATATCTCTTAAAATGAGATACTATTATGGAACATCTATTTTTGAATGTGTTTTTGAAAAGTATAAGACTAGGAAACATCATAGAGGGGGAAAATTTTACATGTCAACATTAATAAAGTATTCATATGGATGTTTATTTGAGAATATTTCATCCATTTAACATAATTCTCAGTCATATGATGCATCTGTTTCAAACAGAAGATAGAAATGTCATAAATGATGATGTTGGAGGGAGTAATCATCATTCTTATTCACATAGAGAATTGAATAAAATATTTGAAATTATTGAAGTTGCATGTACTTAGTTATATCAAGGATACACTAAATTTAGTAAAGTATCTTTCACCGTTGAAGTTTTGTAACTGAATTCCTTAAACAAGTGAATAGGAACCATATTCTACATTTTGATTGTATTATTGAAGAAGGCATTCCTTGTTGGAGACCATATTATAGAGTCATAATATAAATATCACAAGCTGATTAGCGGCCTTTGTTTCATATATGAGTCCATTAATGTGTTCTAAAATAACTATATATTTTTCAAAAAAGGGAGTGTGAAAATCAATACATGTAATATTTTTTATTGATATTGGTAGAAGGAAAATGAGATTAATCAATGTATTCATATTATTCCCAACATAGTCTTGAATCAAGGTAAATAATTTTCCACTAAGAAGATACGTTAATTCCCACAGATATCGAGGCTGAAGAGATTCTTCATGTCAGATAAAATTACTAAATTGATGAATTTTCATTCATAGAGAATCAAAGAGGTTGACAAATTAACTCTCCCAAAATATTCTATGCCATACAAATATTTTGATCAAGGACACCCAGAAATTTCCTAGGATGGTTGTAATATTCAACTAAGTTTGGTAAAATATATTTTTTACCTATTCAGGTCCATGGTTGGTGTGACACATAGTACACGGTTAGTGGTGTTGGTTCCATACAACATTCCCCCCATGTGTATTTATGAAGAAAAATTTTTTCTTACATTCAACTCAAATAGATAGACCAAGAGGGTATGGAAATAAAACCAATGTTTATAAGAAGAAATTCATTGATGAGATCTAATAATTTTGGTCAGATGCAGTAATGACTTTTGAATCTTTAGGTAATGAAATTAATTGACTTTGGGATTCATTATTTAGGAAATTTAATGACTTCCCATCATATGCTCACTTATCAGGTTGGAGTAAAAAAAATAGAACTAAACATCAATTTTTGTAATAATATTAAAGAAATTTATATTTCTTAAGAACCATAGAAAGTGGGAATACATTGTTCATAGACACATTCATCCTCCATTGACCATGTTGAGAAAATATCATGGGTCATTCGATGTAAATATTGAGAATGTACTATCACCACAAATAATTTATAATGTTAAAATTATTTCACATCATGATTACGAAAACATTCACACAAAATATAATTATAAGGATTAATTGGCTCCTTTATTTCATTTTATTCTCACTACACATTGATAATGCACTCATAATTGGAAGAAGTTGAGTATTTTTTTAAAATATTCTATTTAGAATTGTAATATTTTAATTCATAATTTGGATGTGATTCCCATTTAAAAAAAGATTCTCCATAATATATTATGCACCATTTTAGGTTTCAAGGGGAAATAAAAGGGTAGTTATAATGATCAAAATGTTTTTCAAGAAATGGGTTTGACAATACCATTATATTTACTGATCGGTGGTGGTAGTGGTCATACATCTCTATTTCAAATTACACAATGATTAAAAAAGTGAAAGAAAAATTTATATCAATTTTTAAGACCATCAATGTTACTGAGGGTTATTTAAATAATATTTCACAGAATTTTAATATGATGAGAATGATAGTGTTGGGGATAGAAATTTAGGATAAATTTATTGCTATTAAATAGTTAATCCCAATTTAAATTCAATATTCTTTACCTACCATTATTGTTAAGACAATGATTGAACTTTTAACCTTTTTTGGAAAATATGTTCATGGAATCATCGTATGGTTGATTTAAAAAAACATTAAAATAACATTGTGCATACCCTATGAAAACTATATAAATTGTTTATGTCTTGTTTTTTTGATGTCACAGTCCACTTTTCCATGAACTTTATTAGTGAAGTCATTGTTGGAATCCTGGATGTTCCAAGAAGGTGTTGTTAAAACCTCCAGGTATGGTCAAATTAGAACTTTATATGAAACCCAAACCACACTAAATTAAAATTTTCAATATAGTGGAAGTTAGTGAGATTGAGTTTCATCCAATGTTTTTTAGGCATAATAGATGACATGAGAAATTATTTCTCTTCTTTGACCAAGAACAGCCCCAACAGCTCTATCAGAAGCATCACACATCAACTCAAAGGATAATGACCAATCTGGGGGTTGGATTATCAGGGCAGATGTAAGAGCGGTTTTGATTTCAAAGAAGGCTCTCTTGAAAACCTCATCAAAATGTAAAGTGACATAATTTTGGAGAAAATGAGTGAGTGGGAGGGAAATTTTACAGAAGTTATGGATGAATCGCCTAAAGAAACCAGCATGACCGAGGAATGAACGGATGTCTCGAACAGAGTTGGGTTCAGGAAGTGATTGGATCACTTCAATTTTGGCAGGATCGACTTCAATACCATCTTTTGAAACTATGTCCCCTAGAACAATCCCATTTTCAACCATGAAGTGACATTTTTCAAAATTTAACTCAAGGTTACACTTGACACACTTTTGAAGGACTAGAGAGAGTGAATTCGAAAAAGATTCAAATGACTCACCATAAATGGTGAAGTCATCCATAAAGACTTCCATGAAGTGTTCAATGAATTCAGAAAAGATACTCATCATACACCTCTTGAATGTTGCAGGAGCATTGCAAAGTTCAAAAGGCATTCTTTTATTTTCATATGTTCCAAAGGGGCATGTGAAAGTAGTTTTTTCTTGTTCCTGAGGTGAGTTTGGGATTTGAAAATAGCTGGTGTATCCATCAAGAAAGCAATATTGTGACTTTCCGGCTAATCTTTCTAGAATTTGATCAAGGAATGGAAGAGGGTAGTGATCTTTTCATTTTTCAGCATTCAATTTTCGATAATCGATGGATACACGCCATTTGTTCTTCACTCGAGTTTTGACTACCTCCCCATGTTCATTTGTGACAACAGTTATCCCACCCTTCTTAGGCACAAATTTAATTGGACTAACCCATTCACTATAAGAAATTGGGTAGATAATACCAGCTTGAAGAAGCTTGGTGATCTCTTCCCTAACTACCTCAAGGATGAGTGGATTGAGTATTCTTTGTGGTTGTTTAATTGGTTTGGATGATTCCTCAAGATGGATGTGATCCATGCAAAGGGCAAGGTTGATTCCTAGTATGTCATCTAGGGTCCAAACTAACGCCTTTTTTCCCTCTAACACTTGAACAAGTTTGGACTCCTCGGTTTCAGTAAGTGTGGCAGAGATAATGACAGGATATGAGTGATCATGGAAGAGGAATATATATTTCATGTGTGCATGAAGAGGTTTCAGATCAGTCTCATCTTTCAATTTTGGGCTAGACAACTCAGGAATGGAAGAAGGGACATTAGTTGCTTCAGGTTCATTTTACTTAACACTATCCAAGGTGGATTAGTAGAGATCAGAATTGATGTGGAATTCAAGAGAGTTTTCAAGTTCCTCTGGATTGATGGAGTCTATGAATGAGAGGTCCACATCAATATCACCATTTATGACTTGGTTAATCATAGTACAGATTTCACAAGATCCTTTTTCATTAGAACACTAAGAACACAGTGGATTGGGGTTCGATTGACTCTTAGAAGTGTCCTCAAAAGCATGAATTGAGAATGTAGAGTGGTCCTCAGATGGGTATCGCATGGCTTGGAAAAATTCAAACTTGACCAGTTGGTCACTGAATTCCATGGATAAGATGCCTAAATGGACATCAATCTTGGTTCTTGTAGTCATGAGGAATGGTCTTCCTAGAATTATGGGAGATCGAGAAGAGGTCGTCTCACCTTCCATGTCAAGGACATAGAAATCAGCAGGGAAGATAAGATCATTGACTCAGACAAGGACATCCTCAATTATTCCATTGGGACTAGTTGTGCTTCGATTGGCTAACTAGATGACAACACCCATTGGGTGTAAAGGACCTAGACCAAGGTTGGAGAATATGGATTTGGGCATGACATTAATTGAGGCTCCTAGGTCTATGAGTGCATCATCAATGTTGGAACTTCCAATTTGGTATAGAATCGTAATGGTTCCTAGATCATTGCACTTAATGGGAATAGACTGTTGGGTGGAAACATTTTCAAAGGTCCTAATTTGCCTCTTATGGTTACACAACTCCTTGAGAAACATGGCATAGTTAGGAATTTTTTTATGGCATCTAAGAGGGGAATGTTGACTTCAACACGTCTAAACATGTCAAGCATTTCAGGACCAGGTTCAAAGGACTTACTTTTCTTAGAAACAACTTAAGGAAAAGGAATTGGGTTCCTAAGTGGAATGGAAGGAGGTGATGGAATGGATTCAGATTCCTTTTCAATTTTCTTTTTCTTTTCATTTTTTAGGTCAACATTCAAAGGAGGGTTTGAGGATTTATCTTGAGGCATAGCAATTTTATTTCCTGATCTAAGTTCAATTGCACTTACATTACCCTTGGGGTTGGGTAATGGTTGAGGTGGGAGTTGGGAAAAATTTTATTGTTTTTTCTGGCTCAGGTGAGATTCAAGTTGACCTATTTGAGTTTCAATGTTTTTAAGGCTAGAATTGGGGAAGGAGGAAAGATCTTCCACTGCACTTTCCCATGGTTGCTTGGAAGAAGAGGCTTGTCCCGGATTGGGATTGCCTTGATTTTGGTTCTTGGGAAATCGATTATATTGTTTTTGGAATTGGGAAGGCTCACTATGATAATGGAATCTAGGAGGAGGATTGTTCCTTTCAGGTTAAGGAACAAAAGGATAAGGTTGATGGAAGTTACCACCACCTTTACCATATTGGAATTGGCTTCGGTTTTGAGGAGGGAATTGAGGGGTATGAGAGACCTGATTACCATACCTCATGCCTTGGTTATAGGAAGAAGAGAAGGGCTCAGAGTGAGGTTGGTTGAGGTTTCTTACAAACTGACCTAATAGTTGAGGATTGGTGTTCTGCTGAGCATATGATACATTGAGCTCCATTGGTCCAGATGAATCGGGTTGATCCTCTTGAAGTTGTGGACATGTGTCAGTTGGATGAGATGGAGAGTTGCAGATTCCACAGTTTTTGATTGGTCCAGGAAACATTGATTGCAGAGAAAATGAGGTTGGGGATTTGGTAGCCACAGCTAGCTGTCATATAAGACCTATAAGTTCACTCATCCACTCGGTCATCTTGTTTGGCTCCATTAATTTATTATCTTGGGCTTTTTTGACTTGAGCATGTGTTCGAGTATCGAATTGTTGTGTTTTTACAGTCATGTTACTTATGATATCTCTTGCAGCTGCAGGAGTTTTATCAACAAGAGAACCACCACTTGCAGCATCTATGAGAGTTCTCTCCATAGCCAATAACCCCTCATATAAGTATTGTATCAAGATTTGATCAGGAATTTGGTGATGTGGGCAGGTTGCAACGGGATTTTTGAACCTCTCCTAGTACTCATAGTGTGATTCACTAGGGAACTGACGGATACCACTTATTTCCTTTCAGATAGAAGCAGTACGAGAAGCAGGAAAGAATTTCTCTAAGAATAGTCACTTCATGTCATTCCATGTGGTTATAAAACTAGGAGGAAGGTATTAGATCCATGAAATAGTAGTGTCATCTAGGGAGAAGGGAATTCTCAAAGATTAATTTGTTCTTCAAAAAACCCTTGAGGCTTCATGGTAGAGCACACCACTTGGAACACTTTAAGTTGAAGATGTGGATCCTCACCGGCTAGCCCGTGAATATGATGGAGAAGATGAATCAAACCCGATTTGATTTTGAAGTACACTTCTATATTTGGATATTGAATACCAAGAGGTTGGTAATTCATATCAGGGGCAGCGAGTTCTTTAAGGGTTTGTTCCCAAGTATTGGCCATTTCTAATTCAATTGGTTGGATGAGGACTAGTTCTTGAATGAGTTGATTATCTCTTATGTTCCTCCTAAGTTGGAAAAGTGTTCGCTCAATTTCAGGGTCTTAAAAATCCGATGGATTGTTTGGAAGGCTACGGGGCATTCAGATAGATTTTGGAAGAAAGAAGAAGATTGGTTTTTTTCAGTTTATGATTTTTAAGAGGAAGACGGGTTTTTCTTTGTGTTTTTTTTTCAATTTTTTTTAAATTTTGTTTTTTTTTTTTGCATTTTTTTACAATAACCAGAAACTAATGACTACATAAAGCACCATCCCCGACAACTACGCCATTTGAAATGCACGGTCGATTGTCACCTATTGACTGGTCAAAGTTCCGATGCTCTGCTAATGTGTATAGCAGCACTCGGGTCGAATCCTCGACGATGATACTTTGAAATAGTCGTTTGTTTTTAGTTGATTGTATTCGGATTGGGGGGGTTTGATTGCAGAGCTTAATTGAAATGAATAATTTATTATGATTGATTTAACAAATTGATAATTATTGGGGTGAGTTCATCATTAGGTTAGTTAAGCTTGTGATATCCTTGAGCTTTGCTTTATACTGCATTTAAATTAACACCCATGTCACAAGTTGACGTTGATTTGAATTCCCAAGTGTTAAGGCTTTAATCAAAGCCTTAACTTAACTTAGGGTTATAATCTTGATCATATCTTGTTTATGGTAGTTTATTTATGGTTCCAATGATCCAGGGAAATCACACGTTAAACAAAAGAAGTCATTAATCCCTGACATGCTAAGTCCAACATACACAATGTTAATTCAACCAATACTCATCGAGCAAAAGATCACAATCAATTAACATACCTAAATTAAAACTCACCCCAATGAGATATTTTATCAGCCATCATGACTTTTATTAATCTGGTAATATATGTTTATGGTGATGAATTATAAAGATAATAAAAATACAGGGACAAGATAAGAGTGGTACGTCGACACACACACACGAACTGTGATGATAATTAAAAACAAACTTTTTATTTAATGAGGAAGAAAAATAAGGGAAGGAGATTCAACTATATTTAAACTATGTTAAGAACAGAAATATTAATCTACATAAGTTGGATTAGAATAAGAGATATTGAAGAAGAAACTTTCATTAAAACAGAATTACAAAAGAAAGGACTTACAAAATTACAAAAACGAAGAACACGAAAGTAATTGAAAACAAAGAGAGGCGGAAAGGTATATCAAGTGAAAACTTGAGTATTCAATATCCTCCCAAGCCTTTGGAAGGGCTTTGGTCGTTCCAATATGATATCCTCTCTTCTGAAATGCCAACCCCTCTCAAGGAGAGAAGGGGAGAGTATTTATAGCCCAAGGAGTGGACTGTTTCCATTCCCAATCTGTCCCTCCACTTGTATCGCCATGTTGGCTATTCAGACAGCTGAATCTCGAGCAATCTCCTTCTTAAAATATCTATATAATAAAGTTTTCCGACTACTCTAAATATTTGGAGTCATTTGGAGTTAAGGAGCAGAAATTATGGCCGATTGATTAAACAAAGTTAAACTGTCCATTTCAATCCAGTATTTTTAAAGTCCAAAATGTTAAAGGGTTTTTGAATAGGAAGATGCCTTCAAATACGAATTATTTATTAAAAAAAGTCGGCCACCTATATCGCCGATTTCACACTGAAAAATAACATCTCAATTGGATTCATACAGCATGCGATATGTCATGTATACTATACTTATTTTAATTCTAGGCCAGAATGGTGGGCTGGATTATAATGCATATGTTGGGCCCCTTGTTTTTGGATTTGGGACTTGAAATTGTTATTCAAGACTAATTACATTGTCTCCAGAACTATGGTAGAGAATAATGGATTTTTGACTTCTTTATTTATCCCAGTAAATCAATCTTCATGAATATTCCAGTTTCTTCACAGATTCTTTGGTCTTGTTTGTGTGGAACAAATGACCCTTCAAATGGCAGAATTGGCTCATGGTGCCTTCTAATGTAATGTTTTATATTTAAAGGGGAATAATAAAAAACAATAACCACCCAATTTGAATCAGTATAGTGATAGTTATAATTAAAACAGTAAACTAACTCAATTGGACTACTTCTAAAAATGCTGAAATATTATACTTAATATTAAAACATTAATATTTCACACAAATTATGCACATTTCATATAAAATAAGTAAAGGTAGTATATAATAATTCATGAAAATATTAATAAAATCAGAATTAAAGGTTCAAGACCATTTAGAGAGGGGAACACAATGATGAAAACTCTTGACTAAAGTTTTAGTCTCTCCAATTTCATTTTTATTTAATTAAACTAATGATTCAAATTTAATAAATTAATTCATGAATAAAGGAAAGAATGTACCTGGGATAATTTCAGGTCAAAGGGAAATGATAATATTAAATATATCTTGGTATAGATCATTGTATTAGAATGAAAATAAGTGTAATTGATAAAAACTAATTATAGTGAAACCAATTGGATCAACAAGAACTATAGATATCCCTTAGTTTGGGAATATCTAACACCCTAAATTCTTTTTTCTTAACTATAATTGAAAAATTATCATAGGATAATGGTCAATATTTTGTCAATTCCATATAGGTCAGGGTCCTTCAATTTCACCCCCTTGGTCAGGGTTTCACAAATAAATGAGATACATAAATGTTGTTTAACACAGTTACTATTCATAAGGATAAAAAATTTCAATTTATTGATAAATTATTAAGTTCAAACTACCCTTACCCTCGACCCCTAACCCTAATATGATTATCCATTCATGACAGTATTGAACAAAGGTAGGAAAAAAATGAAATGTTCAACATAATGATGAAACAATTCAAAAAACAATAAATTATAAACTATATTCCATGGGTAAAAGAATATATGAGATTGGATGAGAAGGTTAATGAATAAAATAGGGATATTGGAATTAAACTCTAAATGATTAATCATTACATCAAATAAATAAAATAAAAATATATTTAAAAACATATTTATGAAGAAAAGTGGGTCAAAACCCTATAGAATCCTTCTAGTGGCCACGCCTCAAGTTTGGAATGGAATCTATAATCTCTTATTTTGAACCCGTATTTATAAGCCTTGATGACATCAATATAATTATACTGGTCGATGGAATATTTTAATGGATTTTTGGTTCATCAAGGAAATAATTCCCATCAAGGAAGTGGTGAGAACTAGTGTTTTTCTACTTTGTTATACACTTTCATGTCATGTAAATATTATACAACATGTAATATTTGTTCCTAAACCATCATATAATTATACATGATGTAGAAAACTTTTAGGAAAAAATTAATAAGTTTGAAATCCTATCGTATTTATTCCATGTATTGACACATGTGAATATCACTTTGTGTGCTTGTTATTCTCTTTAAGATCTATAAATGGTTCACACCTTTTACACTTACAAATCATGTATAAAGTACACTATATGCTTCTTTATCTTGTATTTTTATCAACTCTTTTTTCCTCACATAATTTGTCTTGTGCCTCCAGAACCATTATTGTTCACTCTGGCATCAATCATCGACCTCCTATTCTTCACCATTTTCTATTTTTTCACTGTTAGACTTCACGACTCGGTGTGACGTGCCTTTTTTGTTCCTTAGTTTTTACATTTTCCTTTGTATTTCTCCAAAGTTCAGTCATGCATAACAATAGATAAAAAATTAATATCTTCCCTAAATTTTAACTTTTAATCAATTAATATTCAATGATCTCACATATAAAACCCATTAATAAATTAGAGTTATCAGGTACCATGAAATTTAGGTGCCTTTATCAAATAGAGATCTACTTAAATACATTTAAATACTATGTGATCCAGAAATATAATCTAGGAGCTTCAATTTCCATTGGATATTTGAAGGATGATGGTACTAAATTTTGTGCTTTATATATTGACAATGTTGAAAAAATTTTATATAATACCTACTTAATTGGTGAAGGTCCAGTTGGAGAAGTGATAACGTTTGACATTCACAATGATATGTGGGTTCTAGCACATTGATACTTTTTTTAACACTACATCAGTTATGAAATTTATATTGTAATATGTATAGTTAATATCTTATTCCTTACGTTTCTATATTCAATTTATTACTTAGCTTATATTTTATCATAATTTAGGATGCATATTATTGAGTTTAAATGGGAAAGAATATGTGAAACTAACCATCAAATCCCAAAAATACATTTTAGAACATTTCATGAGTGTTTCAAGAATCACTTATATATAAATAATTACTTAAATATTTTTATAATGCAAAAAATTTGTGTTTCCAAAACCCTTTATCCATTGAATTTTGTGAAATTTAAAGATTGAAAAGATGTGTGATTCAAGTGTTAATACTATGATCGAAGAAATCAACGAACTAGATGATGGGTTATTTATTACATCTTGTTGCTAATGTCATTTGATAATAATATACTATGATTCTGTATTAGTGTTGTTGATGAGAACCATGAAACAACTAACGATGGTGTTTTTTCATCATCTATTGATAAAGGTTATTATTATAGATTGATGAGGGATATTATTGAGGTTATTTATGGTCATGGTTTAAATAATATTTTATTAATTTTTGATTCGGACAATCCTTTTTGTGGAATTAAATTTGACCCTTTCCAAATTAGATTGGTAAAATTTAAAAAATTTCTATTTAAAGACGAGTGATTAATAAAACAAGCCATTCATGCTAACATTGAATGCAGATAAAGATTAATTTTTCATCTTTGATTCTAATTGAAATATTTTGGAAAAAATGTATAGAAGTGGGTTTTTTGGGATTAACCAGGAGGAACTGTATATTTCTTCCTTTCCTAATAAAACAATTATAAAAACAACTATAGTTTTACTTTAAGGAGATATAAAATAGTACATAGAGATAGTTTATGGATATACGCTATACAGGTATGATCATTAAAATATTTCAATTTTAGACTAGTTTACATTTGTAAAAAATTTATGAATTATATATATATATATAAATTTCTTGATTAAACTATATATTTTTTATTAGTGTTGGTATATCATAGTGTGGTCATAGTGGTTTACTTGATGTTGATGGTTTGTATGTTTCGATTTTTTAAAATTAATTTATTTTTATTTTTTGTAAGTATATTCTCCTAACTGTTTATATATTTTAATTAAATATTCAATTTTTTCTAATCTCATTATGAATTTATGTTTATCATGATCTGGTGCATCTTCAAGAAAATGCATTGGGCCAATTAGAGTGGATCGTTCCTAAAAATATGATGCTTAATTGAAAATATCATTTGATGATGCCTTTCATCGAGTTTTGGAATGTAAATGTGTATTGATTCATTAGTTTGGGCATATGATATGAGACCCACATATATTACCTCTAACGAATCATGATTAGACATCATTTTCCCAATATACGGTTGATATATTTTTTAGGGAGGTTCTTGTAAATTCAATGTTTTATTTTTCATGAAACTCTAATTATTATTATCATTACTACTGACTATTTTTTTAACATGATAATTTGAAATCATTTATAGATGAGTTTTGGGAATTACGAATCCTAAAATACTCAATATTATGGATGAATTTCAAGTGAATGTTGAATAGAGGTCACTAGATACCATTTATGTGTGCACCAGATATTGTATAGTGAGTCCCTCTGGGCATTCTTCCCAAGAAGTGGCATAGTTTGGTTACATTTTATATGAGTGAGGGGATAATGGTAAAATTTATTTCATTTATTCTTTAAATGACTCTAATTTCTCATATGTAAATTAACTGCACACATTGAATATATACTGATTCCAGTCTTAATTCATGTAATCAGGTGACACGTGAAATGCCTTCAAGACTTAGTACTCGACATGTGTCACAACTCATACATGCTTTAGGTTGGGAATTCAATGTTAATTGATACATAAAAAATATTTTAGTATAAAATGAATATAATATGAATTTTGCAGAAACCTTTATTATAGTTATAACAGCGGGGTGAGTCGACCGATCAGATGTCAATTTGGGTGAGAACTCATCGGGTGGGTGATCTCGATATTGCATGTGTTATAGTAAGCAAATTATTTAGTAACAAAATTATTTTAATTTCATTAAAATTAGTCACATTTTTTCATTAGTTCATTATGTATATTCCATAGGCTCAATTTGATACTGATTTAGAAGATCTTTTAAATGAGAAACGTCGTAGTACTATGCAAAAAGATGAGATATTTCTTCAGGTCATGGGGAATTTCTATCATGCATATATTTTGATGTATGGAACCAGTGTCGTATGACATTTAGATGTTAGATAAGAGGTGATGGGTACATGTATATATGCAGGGATGCGCACATAGACTCAGATAGATACTTACATGCTGGCTATGCAGTGCAATATGGATTAATGGTTTCAATAGTTATGTGTAATGTATGAGGAGATATTATCATAGATGTCAGCAAGTATCAATAATGTGATTATAGAACATCCTGTTGATTGTAAATAAGTTTTTCAATACATTAAATAATAAAATAAACCATACTCATGTTGACTTTTAGTGATATTATTAAGATAAAAAATCTATTTATGTTGTAGGTTCCATATATACATGTTGCACACCATCATGTGTTCATTGGTGATCCAGATGATGATACGCCTCAATCACGAGGTAATTTACATTACCATTTTAATATATTTTATTTCATTTCATATGAAATTTTTTATTTTATTTCTTTGTTCCTAGAATACCCCCACAAATCTTATAATCATTTTAAAATGAATATATCATTTTGAATACACAAAAGAACCAATTGGAATTCAAACTACTTCTTTAATAAAATATATGTGTTATTCACAGAAAATATTCAACATAATTTTCTTATTGTGATCACAATTCATACATTTTTTTGTGTTATTCTTCAAAAAATAGATATAAACAATGTAACCTAACTTCTTGAGCCTTATTTAACAAAACAGACCTAGTAGTGAACTTATGTTCTTAAATAAACTTCTAAATTTTCCAAATTCCATATATTCTTTTCCTAACAAAAATAACTCAACCATCAATGGAATTAGATATTCAAAAAAATATATTATATTATTTCAGACATCTAGCTGAATAAGGATCAGGTTTTTTTGGTAATTGTTCTTTCCTATAATGAATGGAATGAAAATTTGTCCCATGAATGTTTATCATGAATTCTCTACATGTCCTACTCTATATTTTTATATTAATTCAACCATACTCATATGGATTTACCATCCAAGACTAACTTCCCTAGTCATATATAAAATCATGATTTATGTCCCAAATGAAACTATTGGGAATTGATTAAATTATTTTGATGAAATAATTTCAGGTTTTAATGATTATAGGTACATTCAATAGGATGGATGATATGAATCTTATGAAAAGTGTTATCCTTCCTCTAAAAGAGAGTAATTGACATTTCTAGCTAGTGATTCTTCCTATAATTTTATTATGATATGTTAAAAATAATGAATTCTAACAATTCTATTTACACCATTGAATTTAGTTTCTTCTATCATTAATGAATACGAAAATGTTATCCAAGTAAATTAAGTGAGATATCTCAATAAATACCTACATACATTTAATATATTTCACCCTCCCAGATAGTGATAATCTAGTGGGTGTACATAAAGCTACATGTTGTAGAAGATAGTGGCTTCAATAGATATATGATGTGACTCTCTATGAAATATTTTTCAACGGTGAACCAATAAAATGTGACCGAAATATTGAATCCATATAATGAATTCAATATAGGGGAGAATATTGTCCTAGTTAGTTGGACAAGAAACTATAAAAGGGAGAAATTATAGTTTAAATTATGGATACAAATTTTTATCCCATATAAATGTTATGATGATCAAAAAGTATAATTATCATTAAATTTAAAATATATCAAAGTAACATATTATAAATGAATGTACAAAATGGAAATAAAACAATTTTTAGTTATACTATTATTAAATAATTGTAATAAGTACTATAGAAATAAAAAGGGTAATAATAATGTGAAACAAAAGCTCATTGTAATGAGTAACAACTCAATCACCCATAAATGAAATTACTTACTGATCATTTTTAAGTCATATGATGTTTTCTATCTTAACAAATGTGGAAGAAGGATTTTTGAACTTAATACAGGCCATCCAACTTTTGTAGATGGATGTTCCTAAACTATATTCTCATCACCATCAACATATTCCAAAATAGTAATCTCTTTAGAAGGAGTGTACAACACATTCTAGTTAGCCATGAGGTTCATTTGGGGGTCAAAACCAACCTAAAGATATCCAAATTCCGTGATATTAGATTAAAAATATGTAGGGTGGATGTATAAATGGACGAGCAGACAAAATGTCAATCCAAGGTGGAATTTTCCCAAAAGGACTGAAAACAAACTTTTTGTTTCATAAAACATCAAAATGTGTGTTTAATTGTCATATCCTTAGAAAACTACCATATAATTTTGTGTCATATTAATAAGACCATATTATTATTATATTTTAAGTGTGATAGGAGATGGCATATCCCTCAGATGTGTGGAATTCCTACAATGACCAAATCTGTGGGTTTTAAAGGTTTGACACCCTTTAAAAAATATTGGAGTTGAAATATGAAAATGAATAACCACTAAATACCAATAAATCATATAAAATTAACTATAGAGTGAATTTTGAAATGTTTGAGTATAAGGTACTTCAATTAGAGGTTTATTAGTCTTAGAATGAAAAAACACAGTTTTAGTATCTTAAAACACAAAAACATGAGTTTAATGGTTAGATCTATAGAAAATGAAATTTTAATGACTTTAAATAATAAGAAAACCTTATTATTATTATTTTTGTTTTTTATGGCTATACATAACATCAATCAGTCATTCGGTCTACATGGAATGATAAAATATTCTATTTCAAAAAATTTGACGCCCTTTATAAAGGTGTGTCCAAGAGTCAAAACCCACAAAAAGACATTTGAATACTATAAAATTAGATGAAAACAAAAATATAATGAATTTTGAAATGGTTGAGTGGAGGAAATGTCAATCTGAGGTGATTTTTTCCATAGAGGACCAAAAAACACTCTTAGTGTCATAAAACACAAAAATGTGTTTCATGGTCAAATCCATAGAAAATGGCCTCATAATGAATTGAAATCATAGAAAAACTATATTACTATTATTTTTTATATTAATGTGGAGGAAAAATGTATATTGGATATGTGGTATTCCTAGAGTGACCAAATATGTTGGTTTTAATGTTTTCATGCCCTTTGAAGACATGTGGGGGGGTCAAAACCAATCGAATAACATCCAAATTCCATGAAATCAAAAAAAAATTAGAGTATAGTGAATTTTTATATGGTAGAGCATAAGTTATGTCAATAAGAGGTTCTTTTTTCCCATGATGATGGAAAACAGACTTTTAGTTTCATAAAACTCCAAACCATGCATTTAACGATTTTGTCTATAGAGAACGACCTCAGAATGACATGAAATCAATGAAAAA
The DNA here is from genome assembly GCA_963277665.1 of Viscum album. NCBI lineage: Eukaryota > Viridiplantae > Streptophyta > Magnoliopsida > Santalales > Viscaceae > Viscum > Viscum album. The sequence continues at coordinate 176,351,385 of OY728120.1, forward strand.
CCATATTATTATTATTTTATTTGTAAGATGATACTTTTTTTTAAATTATACATGTGGTTTCCTTGAAACGCTTGAATATGTTGTTTTTATATGTTTGACTCCCTTTAAAAACTCACATCGGGGGGGGTATCAGAACCAACCGAACAACCTATGAGTTTCATGAAATCAGAAAAAAACCTTAAAACAAATTTTAAAATGGTTAAGTAGATGTTTTTTCAATCAGAGGTGTCATTTTCTGGAGATGATGGAAAAACGCTTTTAGTGTCCCAAAACAACAAAACATGCATTTAACAACTAGATATATATAAAACAACCTCATAATGACATTAAATTAATGTAAACCCATATTATTATTATTATTGCTGTGGAAAATCATTTGTAACATCAATAATAATTGTTTTATGCCCAAAATGACCAAATATATTATTTTTTAATGTTTGATGGCTTTTAAAAAGGTTTGTTTGGGGGTAAAAACCAAACGAATGATATTCGAATGACTTGAAATTAGATTAAAACAACCTTATAGTGAATTTTGAAGTGGTTGAGAAGATGGAATGTAATTATAACTTAGATGTTGTCCTCGATCACCAGAAATGCACTTCTAGTGTCATAAAACAAAACAATGAGCGTTTAACCTCCACATCCATAGAAAAAGGCCATGAAATGATATATAATCATAGTAAAAGAATATTATTAGTATTTATTATATTTTGAAGGAGATGTAACAATAATAGGATCTGCGGTATTCCTGGAATCTTTGGTTATATAGGTTTTGAAGGTTTGACACCCTATAATAATGTGGGGGGTCAAAAATAACCAAAATACCTATAAATTCCACAGAATCAGATGAACATAGTTGTAAAGTGAATTGTGAAACGTTCGAGATGTTAGTACATCAATCAGAGGTGATTTTTTCTCAGGATGATGGAAAATGCATTTTAGTGTCATAAAAAACCACAACAGGAACTTAACGGTCATATATATAGAAAATGACCTTGTGATGATTTGAATTCATATAAAATCCTACTATTATTATTCATGACATGTATTAATAGATGGCGTGTCAACCAGACATGTGGTCTTCCTATGATGACTGAATATGTAGGTTTTAATGATTTAATGTCATTTAAGAAGTTCTGCACAGGGGGTAAAAAAAATTGAATGGTATCATAATTTCATTAAATTATATGACAGAAACCATAGATTGGATTGTGAAATGGACTAGTAGAGGAAACATAAATATGAGGTGAATTTTTCTTTAGGGGACTGAAAAAAAAATTATATTGTCACAAAACACCAAAATGTGATATTAATTATTAAAAACATATAAAAAGACCTCATAATGACTTGAAATCCTATGAAAAACATATTTTTATTATTTTTTTATGAATGAAAATATGATATGTCAGTCGGGCTTGTGGTCTACCTAGAACAAAAGCATATGCAGATTTTAATGGTTTGAATCCATTTAAAAATGCACGGGGGTCCAATCCAGTTGAACATCCTTTAAATGCATCAAAATTAAATGAAAAAAACTATAGAGTATGTTTTGAAATGTTCGAGTAGATGGTACATCAATGGACGGTTTTTATTGCCCAAGATGATGGAAAACACTCTTTTAGTGTAAAGAACATCAAAAACTACATTTAATGGTCAAATATATATATAAATGCCTCATAATCAAATTAAATAATTCAAAAAATATCTTATTAATATTTTTTATGTGTAAAAGAAGATAAAATTTCAATCAAACGCATGGTATGATCAGAATGATTGAATGTAAATTTTTGAAATGTTTGATGCCCTTTAAAAACATCCAGTGGTTCAAAACTAACTGATCAACCTTAAAATGAAATTAAAAAATATAAAAATAACCATAGAGTTAATTTTTGAAATTTTAAGTAGTCGATACATCAATCTGAGGTGTATTTTTCATGAGACGATAAAAAAACTATTATTGTCATAAAACAACAAAACATTTATTTAATGGTAAGATCTCTATAAAAAATTGTAATGACATTAAATTACAGGAAAACCATCATATTATTATTTGTGATTTTTACAAGGAGACATAATTCCAATTAGACATATATTCTTACATAATTAACAGAATATACTATTTTTAAAGGTTTGATGCCCAATAAAAAATATTCAAGGGGGTTTATCCAACTATATTACATCAAAATATTATAAAACAAGATAAAAAAATTGTATAATTAATTTATAATTGGTCGAGTTGATCGTAAATCTATCAGAGGTTTTGTTTTCCTATGATGATATAAAACACACTTTTATTATCAAAAAACACCAAGACATGTGTTTAAATGTTATATATATATATATATAATGTTCACATAATGACTTCAAACCATAGGAAAATGTCCTATTACTATTTGTAACACTTAGGAGTATAAGAAACTTCAATCTGACGCATGGTATGCTCGGAACGACGGTATAAATGGTTTTAAATTTAAAAATATTATTATAAATTATTAATTTATATAAATACATATTAAAAATAAAATAACATAATCCAATATAAGTAAATTTTAAATGTAATATATTATTTCATTTCAATTATTAGATTATTGGGATATTTTCTACTGCACTAATTTTTATTTAAATTTTTTCTTATGCAGGTTTATTTGATGCTGGGTGTGGAGCTCAGAAGATGATTAGACAATGAGATTTAGGGGCCTGTGGTTTTATATATTTGGGAAATACATAATTTATTTTTTAAATATGATGTTTATTGTAATTTTCATATGATTTTTAAAAATAAATAAATAAATATAGTGGTCACCATATAGAGGTCTCGATAGACAATACTAGGAGACCCCGTAGTGACCACTATAAGGTAGACACTATAGGTATCTCTATGGCAGTTTCTATACATGTCAACATCAGTGACCACCAAATCACAGTCGCCAATGGTTACCCCAGCCTGGTCTATAGATTTTTATATTTGGTTGATGTTTTAGGAAATTGTGACAATTTAAAATGATCCATTATTTGGTAATTGATGGGAACCCACTATAATCATTTAGTGATGGATTTGGTCAATCACTATAGTTTTTTTTCTACTAGTTCATGTTGGATCAAAAATGGTTTTTACATGGGGATCAGTCTGTAAGTTAATCGATTAAAAAGATTTGATGAATTTTATTCACTAAATATGTTGTGTGAATTTGTTAATATTGGAAATAGGGAGTGTAGAATTATTCATTAAAAACAAATGATAAGGTTTTCCTTGAAAATTAGGTATTTAATTAGTTCATCATTACATGAAATTTGGTTTAGTATTTTTGGGTTGTTATGGATAACATGAATTAATTATTTTGAGTTGTTTTTTTTTGTAAGACTATATTTGGGATGACTGTGTAGATTGATGTGAGTCAATATTGAGAATCACTTAGTGTGATTATTAATATTTGATATCATAGAATGTTCTAATCACTAGTGGTGGGATAGAACATAGTTGGATAATATCCAAGATCATAGATTTAGCCAATAAATGACATCTGATATTTAGTTTTATCATACAATTATTATGAGGTAGTGTTATTTTATGGATATAAAACTCTTACAATATATATCAAAATCTATCATTACTACAAAGCAGGAATTTAACAACACTAGAAAAATATTTTTTCAGTGCTAAAAAAACATTTTTGATCTATGTGCCCTTAAAAGGGTGCCCTTTTATCAACACTAGAAAATAACTGATAACAACCATACTAAATCAGTTTCAAGAAAAAATTATGACACACTATACTAAAAAATATATAAAAATACAGGATGTGTAAAATTATTAATTTAATTTAAATAAAAATTACATCCCAAATACATGAAAAATACCTTATATTATAAATATTTGATTTTTTTTTCGAAAAATTACATTAGAATGTGAAATTTATCTTAAACATTTGACAACACCTATGGTTTTATTATATATAGCCCTCAACCCCCTCTCAAACAATCTTGATTGTGGTTTTAATTTCCAAACAAACCACATTAACTCGAGAAAAATATTCCACTTAAATATGAAAATAATTGATACATTAGTACTACTATAATGAAATAAAATAAACATGAATATAAAATAATACATTAATAAAATGTCATTTTTAAACTAAAACCACAATATTTAAGTAATGCCAATCATACCATGAAGCCGATTGAGTTGAGTAATATTCCTACACATCACAAATGTCTTAAGGTTCATTTTGCTAAAGTATGAAAATAATCTGAATATATTTTCTTAGTTTTGAGCAGGTCACTACTATTTTCTAATAAAATTTTATTTAAAATTAAAAACATGCACTTTGAGTAATATCAGTCATGTCATGTGTCAGCTTGATGTGATACAAATTTTTTAACCTCTAAAATGACTAAGTCATTTTCACAAATTAGAAAGAAAATCCAAGTATGTTTAGTTTATTTTCAGTGAGTGACCTGAATTTTGAACAAAAATGTCAATTTTAAACTAATAATAGACACTTTGAGTAATACCTGGAACACAATTTATCATAATGAGGTGTGACTAATTCCTAAACATCGTAAATTACTTTTGGATCATTTTCCTAAAGTATCAAAATAGTATGAATGTGTTTTCTCAGTTTTGAGTATTCCACTTGACTTTTTTACAAAAAAATATCTATTTTAACTAGAAAAATGAAATTTATGTCATATTGGCCACACCATGTATCAAATTAGAATGCATTTGATTATTCCATTAAAAAAAGACTTAATGATCATTTTTACAAAGAATAAAATCAATGTGAATATTTTTTCTCAATTTTGAGTATGTCACATCTCTTTTTAACTAAAATGTCAATTTAAACTAAAAAAATTCAACTAGAGTAATACCTTTCAAATCATGTGTCATTATGATGTGATAATTATTCACATCCATCATAAATTAACTATTAATTTTTTTACTAATGTATCAAGGAAATATAATAATGTTTTCTCAATTTTTAGTGAGTGGCACAAGTTTTAAACTAAAATGAAAATTTTTAAACTGATAACAAAAACATTGAGTTATTCTAGGAAAAAATTATATCATATTGAGGTTTTGATGAATCTTATATATCAAAAATCACTTATTTATCATTTTCCTAATGTATCAAAACAATAAGAATGCGGTTTCTTAGTTTTGAGAATGTGATGTCTGTTTGGAATAAAAATATCAATTTTAAATAAAAGGGAGCACATGGAGTCATACTTATCACACTATGAATAGGAATTATGTGTGGTTTATTACTATATGTACCAAATGAAATAAGGATCAAATTACTAGAGTATAAAAACAATCCTAAACTATTTTATCAGTGTTGGCTATGTCATGTTTCCTTTTTACTAAAATGTCAATTTAAGATTAACATAAGCACTTTGAGTCATACCAGTCACATCATGTGTTATTTTTCTATGATACTAATCACTATAAATCATAAATAACTTATGAATCATTTTACTAATGTATAAAGATAATTTGAGAACATTTTATTGGTTTTCTGGGAGTAAAGAATGTTTTAAACTAAATTGTCAATTTTATTTTGATTATCGACATTTAGAGTCATACCAAGAACATAGTGTATCAAATAGAGGTGAGACTAATTCCTACACATAAAAAATTACTTATGGACTATTTTGATAAAGTATAAAAACAATTGGAATATTTTTTACTAATTATGAGATTGTGATGAGTGTTTTGAACTAAAATAGAAATTTTAAATAAAAGGACACACCTGGAGTCATTCTAGTCACAATATGTATCAAAACAAATTTATATTGATTCCTACATGTCTCAATTGACATTTCACATTTTTTTACTAATGTATCAAAACAATGTGAAGGTGTTTTCTCAGTTTGGAGTATGGCATGTGTCTTTTTTACTAAAATGTCAATTTGAACTGAAAACTCATACTTTGAGTTATACATGTCACATCGCATGTCCTTTTAATGTGAGACTAATTAATACACATCATAAATATGATATTAATCATTTATATAAATCATAAAGTCAATTTTATTATGTTTTCATTGTTTTTAGTGACTTAAACACATTTTAAACTAAACTACAAAATTTTAATATAATAATGGAAACTTTGAGTCATACCAGGCACACCTTTTATCAAATTGAGGTGATATTGATTCCTATAGAAAAAAATTACATATAGATCATTTTAATAAATTATCAAAGTAATATGAATTCATTTTTCTAGTTTTGATCATGTGATGTTTCTTTTAAACTAAAATTTCAATTTTAAATAAAATGACACACATGGAGCCATAATGGTCATACCATGCACGATATTGACATGAGGTTGATCCCTACATGTCAAAAACAACATAAGGTAATTTTTATAATGTATTTACACAATTAGAATGTTTTTTATCAGTTTTGAGTATGTTATATGTCATTTTTACTAAAATGTTAATTTTAATTGAAAACACACACATTGAGTCATATTGGCCTCATCGTGTTTCGTCTTTACGTGAGACTAATTTCTATACATAATAAATTAATTATGAATAATTTTTTGGATGTATCAATATAATATTACAATGTTTTATAATTTTTCAGTGAATAACAAAACTTTTAAACTAATATTCCAATTTTGAACTAATACGTGACACTTTGAGTCATACTGGGAACATCAAGTATCAGATTGAGGTATAAATTATTCCTACACATAAAAAATTAATTATTGATTATTTTAAAAAAGTATCAAAAGTATTAGAATTAATTTTCTGGGTTTTGAGAATGTGAAATGTGTTTTGAACTAAAATGTAAATTTTAAAATAAAAACCTGAACATTGAGTCATACTAGATACATTGTGTATCAGATGAGATATTTTTGATTTCTACATGTCAAAAATGACCAATGGATCATTTTTCTAAATCATAAGATAAAAATAATATGAAAAATAACAGAAACTAGTAGAAAAAATGATGATAAAATTCACTAAATTAATAGTATGAAGTCACCTCTTCATGATGTTTATATATAATCTAACACTATGTATTATTCCCATTTCATTATAAACAAATATATTCCCTCTTGTGAATATTAGGATCGTCAAAAGTCCAAGTATTACTGAAAAAATATAAATAAATAAATGAATAGTAAATATTTTAAATTAAATTTTAATTATCTTTGGAAATACATCTTCAGGGACGCTTTTTTTTATGAAATATGACATCTTTTATAAATTTGAAAACATAAGAACCAAAATATTTTCAATTAGTTTCTTCTAGAAACTGTAGAAACTTTCATAAAAAAAATAAATATTTTTTATATATGTTTTTATAGAGGAATGTTATTATATATACTATAATAGTTACCCATTTGTAGAAGTTTTTTTTGATTTTTGTGTTAATAGACTATACTTATTCCATAGTTTTGATGATATTTGAAAACTTACCTATCATAAAAAAATTCATTAAAACATAATATAAAATGTATAAATTGATGTTTATTTATAAAATGTTTCATGTAGTGTACTAAAAATTGATAAACATCATAACATGTGGGTTTTTTATCCATGCAATGAATCTAGAAAATTAATATTTGTAGTATCCAAATTGACTATAATGAGTAACTAATGCTACCTAAAAAAATAACAATTAATAACTAATATAATGAATAAAAATAAAATTGATATGATTAAATTATAGAATTTTCCCCTTCACCATGGGTATTATTAATAATCTATCATCTATAAATTTACATTCAAATGTTGGGGGTATTTTTCCCACTATTCCTTATTGTTTCTTGGGTTCCAATATTATTTCTTATGCAGAAGTAATGTGAGGACTAATGAGGTAAAATTTAGGTTCATAGGGTTTTCCCTTCAAATATTTTTAAATATAAGCCTTCAAAAATTATGACTAGAATTCATTCATAATTTATATTATAAAAAAATCATGAAAACAAATCTAATGTATACATTTACAACTAATACTCTTATACATTAATATGTGAGGATTTTGTATACATTCTCATGAAAAATATAGATTATAATGGATTCTCCATACATATATTCTTTAAAATAAATTACATTCATATAACCACTTTCTAACATTCTATCTACATAAACATTTGATGTTAATAAATGTAGAAGTTATAAGAATGGGGTAAAGTTACTTTGTGAAGATATTTTCGATTGGTTGGTTGATCCTTTATATTATTTTGATTCAAAATCCTATTTCACCCCTTCCCCTTGTTCATCTATAATACAGTAATTATTTCATTTATTTTTTCATTAATTGTTAATGGGTTTTCATGAATAATAAATTTGAAATGAATACCTCCTTTTAGAACTATATTTTTAAATGATAAATGAATTTATTGTGAATATCACAATAGCTTTCTTGACTATATGAATATTTACATAATCAGGTTAACAATATATCATGATGCTCAACTCATGATCTGTGTGAATCCACAATCTCACTTGACCGATTAAGAGTTGTTTATTGTGTATAATATCACCATGAATATTTTATATGGTACCCCTCGCAACAAGGTGATGGGTGGGAATTGATTGTTATTAATTACAATCATTTTCACCCTATAGAACATTAGTAAATGGAAGGTATCATTGTCTGCCTGATTCACATTTCATAGAAACAATTATAAAAATATTTATTACCTATTCCAAGACATCCCTGTGAGGGGAATGTATTTCCTCAAAGCTAGTTGGGGAGGTCTTCAAATAGTTATTTTTTTTGCTTTTTCTCCTGTTAAATTCCATCCCATAACATTTTATAAAAACTCAAGCAACTAATTAATTTTGTCTTGTAGAAAATCTAATCATGTCTGGAAGTCTTCCATTTTCATATTTTAATCCCCCTATTCATTTCTTTCTTCAAAATATGTTCCGGGTGACACCCCAAAATTAGCACCACTAACTCTGTTATATAGTTCATACTACTTCAAGGCCACTAAAAATTTCTATTCATTACGTACAACTGATGATGATTATTATTTCTAAGTCAAATAAATATTATATTAAAATAATTAATCATTATTATTTAACACTAATTTGAAGAATATTTATTATTATTCCATACTTACATAAGCTTCCCACACTTTTTGTGTATTTTTATCTATTAGTATCTCTTCTTTTTTTATATGTGCCTCCTTCCATATCACATCATGAGGGATTGAAGTAGATTTGGGTTTCAATTCATATATATATATATATAGTAAAATAATTATATTTATGTTTCATGTCACATAAAAGAATTATGGTATATTTAAAACATATAACATTTGTTTCTATGAAGTGCACCACAACCTTTATTTACTGTAGGGGTATGTTGGGGTTTATTCTTACTTATAATTTTCAAAACATAATCATTGGTTCATAAAATAATAATTATTAATTAATTCAATTAATTAACATATTTTCAAGAAATTTATTACCGGTCACAATATATCTAAAAAGATGTCTCCTCTCGATGACCAATAAATGCACCACATGCTTATTGGTTTAACTGGTGTGTATATATCTATGGTGGGTGCATGTTTATTTTACATTCAAAATCTTTGATATAAAACATCATTTTGAATTTTTTTAAATCCACTATTATCCTTTCTAGTGATCATTAATACAATTTACATTTTATAGTCTTCTACTATAAATGAACTCTTCAAGGGATAATGAATATTATGTCAATGTTTCATTATTTTGTTTTTCTATAAAATAAATAAATTATGTCATAATGTAACCCTATCTATTAACAAATTACTATCTTACATGTGGGAACAACATTATTAGGTGAATCTACATCAATTGTAACATGCATCCAAGTGGTGAGACCAATGTAACTAATGGAAATGTACTTGTTGGGGTTAACAAGTTGGTTTCATGCATTCCATAAAACATTGAATTTAATTCCATTATTTCTCAAATTATTTTTTTTTGAAATCATCACACTAAAATGATCCTATTTTTCTAGGAATAGGTTTTTCACCTTCTACAATTTACTTTACTTTAAAATTTTCAACAAGTTGTTCCTCAAGATTGGTAGCATTGACATGTGAAGAAGGTTGTTGTTATTCTATATTGGGATGACCAAAATGTTGAGATTCATATTTTTCCTCAGGATTGGGAGCCTCAGTATTTGATGAAGTATATATATTGAAAAGTGGTTAAACATTAAATTTATATTATTTAAATTCAATTGTGGATAGATAATAATAATAGGTAACATAATATATATTACACAAAAATATTACATGGTTATGGAAGTCTCTTTATTTAAAAGGTTGAATGTATTTAAACCCTTTATCGAGTATCTAAATATCCTCATTGTGGTCACCTCTAATATAAAATACCCCTTATATATTGGGACCACTATGAAATGATTGTGACATCCAAATGAAAGTATCAACCTCATTTGAATTGACATTTGACCCTTTAGTGGTTTTGGTTGATAATAGAACAACTGTCCAGTTTTTGTTAGAATGATCTGAAATAAAAAATACATGTACTACTAGTGATAACAGTATAAATGGATTATCTATGTACCCTTCCTTACTAAATTCCACTTTCATGAATCCCAAGTCATCTATTTTGACAAAACTCCAATTACTAACCCACTTTTAAAGAAAAATCATCACATGGAATGTGGAATAATCTATATCCTATATTTTTTTGATTCCAAAGAATGAAATCATTAGATAAATTGTATGTCTAGTCTCAGTTTTAGATACATGCATAGCTTCAGACAGAAGTGTAACACTAATATTTTGAATGGTACTATGTTAATTGTGTTTATTTGAATAGAACACATAGCCATTAATTACATAACCATTATATAATAATAAATTCACACTTATTACCCTAGCCAGATAATGAAGTCATTTTAAAATTGAATCCATATTATTAGTAGAATCCTTATAAACATGGTCTCTAAACCATCCTAAAAACTATTGACAATGTGTATTTGATATCCATCTTTCAGATAATGTTGTATTAAAATTCCTAATAATTACATTGTGGATTTAAACATACAGGAATCTCGAAATAGTAATAAAATATTTAAACGTGGCCTTTCCCCCAATATAAAATTTTAATTTTTACAACATCAATTCTGTAAATTATTTCACCCACACGCATCCTGGTGTGATGAGATTTTGGTAGTCCAATGCTTTCCACATAAAATAGGTATTCAATATAGAATTCAATAGATTCTATAACAATGTATCACTCCACAATACAACCTTCTTGCCGAAATCTATTTTTGACACAAGATTTCAATTTATTAGTTTACCATTCAAATGGGTACAACCATCAATAATGTATAGGACCACATAATCTAAAATCTATTACCAATTAAACCATAAAGTGAATGATTGTATCAATGGATGTTGGTGAGAATAACATATCTGATTCACATAATATGATAGAAATTTCCATTTTCAATGTTGGGAATTTCACCAGGTCTATAACTTTTCTTCATATATCATTGAAAAAGAAACAAAACATGGCTAATGTATGATAGATATTCTTAGGAAACAAGGAAATGTAAAGCTACAGGTATTAGATCTTTTATCAAAATATGAATGTTATGTGATTTTATACCCTTAAACTTTATATTAATAATTGACATTATATTCTGGATATTTGATGAATTCCCCTATGAAACCATCATATTATTCAATAATTTGAAAAATAGATATTTCTTTTTCTAGAAAATAGTGTAACCAGTTAGAAGAATAAAATTCTATTTTCACCCTTCATTGGAACCAACTCTCGACATATTCACATGTCAATCATGTTAATCCTAGCCATATTTTCATCCTTTATTTTTCTAGGTTCATTTGGTAAGGCACCAATCTCACTATCACATATATTTAATTCAACAAATAACATCAATAATATTATTAATGTACAAACACTTCATGTATGGTAATTAAAAAAATAGGCCATGTTTTTCAATTGATTTTTGTAAGGATTTTCAAAAATATTTTACAAAAAGTTGTATGCATATATTTTAAATCTTAAATTTTTTGATCACATGTTAGTGGAGATAGTGTCATACGTTCTTATAAACATCCATACAATGATTCCTTCCAAGATAGGTACTCATTTCATTAGGGTAAAATATGTGATGTCTTAGAAATATAGTGTTTGCTGAATGTTTTAAGCTAATTGATTGTGTAACTTATTAAAAAATGGGAAAACCTTGAGTTCCTTTAATGCTATATCCTAAACAATTATAATTAGGAAATTCATTTATCATCCCATACAACATGGATCTCAATGTGAAATATTCATTTCTATAAGAATCATAAAATATAATACCTAAATCCCACAATAATTTAAAATCCTTAATTAATGGATCCAAATAAAAAACAATATCATTACCTGGTTGTTTTAGTCTGGATATAATAAGAGATAACATAATGTATTGTAGTTTTAAGAACAACCGTAGTGGAAAGTAATAATTTACTACCATAACTAGGCATGTATTGTGAGTGCTGCTTAGAAAAAAAAAGGATTAACTCCATCTATAGATAGATCAAGATGATGGTTTCATAGATCATTTCAAAATTCAGGAAACTGAAGATAAATTATATTGAACTGACAAGAGTCTTCTTGGTGAAAAATATTCCTAACTTTATTTCTTTTATCTACATTCCACATAAATTGTATTTTAGTACCCTAAACTCTATATTGGATCTTAAACCATTGAATGACTGGAAGGTACCTTACAAATTTCTTAGGAACTAATTTATCTTTCTTGTATTGAGAAGAACCACACTTTTTTCATTTATTAAGTGATTTTTGGTCCTTGTGGAATACTATAAAATCATTTGTAAAAGAATGAATTCTTTCAGGGATGATATCATTGAACAAATCATTTTTTTAGTATCATATCTTTAGGAGGGAAGATAATTATATTTTTTGAAGCTATAAATAAAGAGAGAAATTATTTTATTAAAACATACTTTACTCCATCTATTTACTACTTTTAAATTGCACAGGTTCTGTAATGATTCCAATGTTGTATATTCTGTACAACCAAAATACATTGAAATATTTTCCCAAGTCTATAAATTATCAATTTGTTTTGGAAAATCATGAAGTTTATCTTCCAAAGTAATTATCAGTTTCTCAACACGATCTTCATTTTCATTCAAACTTGTAATCAAATCCTCGATATGGCCTTTATCATTGTCCACACATGTTGTCATATCAGATGATCCATTGAACACAGTATTCTCCCAGTCAATAGTTACATTCAGTTTTTCCCACATTTATTCCAAAATATATAACTATTATGTATTCCATTATAGATCAAGTGTTCTTACAATTCTTCTATACTAATTATTCTTGATTAACAATAGCATAATCATGAAAAAAAGGATTTGATAAGGGTAATAAGGATAATATTTTGAAAACATGATAAACCCTTTCACTCCATCCCCATACCCATTTTTGAAATGATTAGCATGAATCCATTTTGGATTCATATCCATCATATTGGATTTAGTAATGTTAATTTTTATAATTGTAAAACAATCATAGAAAATTTTCATAGAAAAATTTCATCTTATGATTAAAATATTTTTTTAAGGTAATAATATTAATAGTTATGATATTAAAGTCATAAATAAAATTATTAATGGTTATGATTTACTGAACTAGAATATCATTAATATTTTCAATATTATTTAAACCTAATATACAATCTCCTGTACTAATTTGGGACCCAAGAAAGACTGCTCCCATATCAAAACTCAATATAGACGTGATCAACACATTTAATTTGATACAAAGATTCAAAAATATATTTCTATATAAATGAATGATAAATATTTTTATATAAAATTTACAATTTATTACACTTATAATTTCTCTCCCAACATTTGGAACAATATACATTTGATATTTTTGTTTCCTAAAAATAAACCAATATTTAAAGATGATACTCTATTGGTTACTAAGAAAAAAATACACAAGGTAATGACATGTTTTAAAAATAATTTTTGGTTTTAATCAGAGAGGGTAGGAGGGATACATAGAAGTAACTAGGAATAGTTTTGTGGTTTTAATCCATGGGGGAAGGAGGGATGCTTGGAACATAGAGATGATCACCATATGTGCACCGTAAAAATATCCCTAATTATCACTTATAGTCACCACCTTACATGATAAGTGAGAAGGGGTATTGTGGTGCATACCTAGGACATCCATGAAATTAGAGTGAGGAATATTGAAGAATGTGAAAAAACGAACATAAAGGAGATGGGGATTTTGAACCAACAATGGCTCAAGGCAACAAAGATGGGGTGGAGAATCAGCGAGGTAGATCGAGGACAAATATGATTGTTTTCACATGCATTGTTCAAACTAGTTGGTAAAATTAAAAACAAACAAAGATGTTCGAGGTGGAGAATAAATAACAAGTGATCATATACCATTATTTGAATATATAATTATAATTTCATGAAAACAAAATTAGATAAACTTTAGACTAGGAAAAATATATTAATACAAATTTAAAAATTTAAAAAAAAATGTGTAAACAAAAGTGATCACACATACACATTAAAATAATTTACATAATACATATATTTATTTATTTTAAAATATATAATATAAATTTATACACAATCATTAGTAAAAATTAATTTTTAAACCTAAATTTTAACAACTAACAAAATTACTTACATAAAAATTTTAAAATATTTACACACAAATTATTTATATACATATAATTATATTATTTTATAATTAAATAGATAGTCACCAAATCAGATACATCACCCATTCAATCTCCGAGATGCTAATATGAACCACTACACATGTTATCGATATGTGTATGAACATAATAACTATGAATGCAATCAGAATTTCCCTAAAAAATGTTTCTATTTCAATTCATTCACCTAAATGTCTACTAATCATAATCATGATATGAAAAATAAACCAAAAAATAGAAACAAATCCATGAAAACTATTATTTGTGTATAAATGAAAATTGTTTGGTCCACAAGGCTGAATACCCTGAGAGGGGGGGTGAATCAGGGTATGACAAATTTAAAATTAACGCTCGTTCTGATCTTGTTTTGCTATTAAGAAAAACACTCTTCTCTCTCTTTCCTGTTGCAGAATGTAATCAGAATGTAAAGCATGCACTGGACACAACGATTTTTACTTGGTTCACCCGCACTGGGCTACGTCCAAAGAGCATACGCCGACAAGTTTCCAGTCGTACCAAATTCCACTAAACTTCAGTAGTTGTGGATTACAAGGTCCGGGTATAGTCACTCTATCCCAGGCTCACTGCCTTTACAAGATTTAGGGTCATCTCACTGCTTTCCCAAGGGTCACTCCCTGTTTGTCTCTCTCTGGCTCACTGCCGGTGAAGAGGATCACCTTCTTCCTCTTCTTTTGCTTACTGTGTCGGAAAGGATCCAATCACAGTTTATAGACTTGTAGGTATTTTCATTTGCATGAAGGAATGAATCTTTCTCTTTATGTAGATGCTCTGTTGAAGCCCAACTTTCACCCGTAGATGAATCTCTCTCTGCACCGAAGGTATCGGGCAAACTTCCAGCTTCCACGCAGCCCGAAAATAACTGCTGGAAATAAACCTTACTTGGCGCGCCAGTCAATCTCAGTGTGCAATTATCGGCGTGTAAGTCACAATAGGCACGCAAGTCCACCACACACACTTGCGCGACACAAGCTTCTGCAACTCCAAACCTGCGCGACTCACTTCCTTCCTTGCCTAAACCACCTCAGGCACTCAACTAACACTTGGCGCACAACTTACAACACTAGCGCACTAGTCCCACTTGCGCGACACACCACCACTTGCGCGACCACCACACCTATGTGACAAGAGCTCTGAATATTCAAGGTGTTGAACTCCGGTGAAGAATTAATAGGGGTGGTCTAGTATTTATAGGCATTTGTTCACCCGTGCGCGACATCGCGCAAGTCTCTCCTCGGCGTGCAAGTCTCGGCGTACAGGTCTCTACTCCTGCAAGTCACTTGCGCGACCTAATTCCAAACATGCACGAACCTTTTTCCTTTGTCATAATTTGACCTTCTAATATTGAAAACCCACAGGCACACAAGTTCTCAAGCTTCCAAGGCATCAGCGTTCATGTCTTTTTCACGGTACGCAAGTCACTTGCGCGACACCACAAATAAATGCACGACACTTGTCCATTTGCCATATTTTGATTATCTGATCTCGAAAAACATATGGCATGCAATTTTACACACCTTCAAGTACACGGCACGCAAGTTTGACCAGAGCTCATGAACTCGACATTACACCATGAAATCCACTTTTTCAACAATTTTGTAGGACATGGTTTGCTTTGTCAACAATCATAGCACAGTTTTCGACTTTGTTAAAAAACACAATTACCTCAAAAATGCTTCAATGATACCTTGAGGGATTTTTACCCAACAAAAATGGTAGTCGATTATAAAACTCATAAATGGTGGGGTGGTTGTAGTACAGGTAAAAGAGTGTGACACTAATGATGGTAGTGTTTCAAGATCTTTATATTAGTAGTGACAATGTGCTACAATATCCTATAAGGGAGTAGCATGATTATGTTTATGGTGTGATGGTAGTTAGGTGGTGTCATTTGGCGAGGTGATATAGGATATTTAGGCGAGGGGTAAAAAAATTAATGCAGGAAGGTTCAAGGATCGCAATTAATGTGAAGTATGAACAATCACATTACATAGATTTTGAGATGATTTATTCATTCAAGAAGATAGAGGGAGTATCACGACCCATCCCTTAGGGCCTGTACCGTGGCATACCCCAAGACCTCCTATTAAAGGATAGGGGTTGGTGACTAGTACTGGAGATGTCAAACTACAAATGGGGTGGAATTTTATTGGTTACTTGTACACACATTCACTCACAAACCAAATTCAAAAAACTGACAAGTGAACACTAAGTAATAGGAAACTAGAGTATAATAGGATGTAAAGCACTAAGTTGTAAAACCGGGCCAGAATACGAGCCCAACAAAAGAACTGGAAACAACAATGTACAAAGGGAGAACCGATGGCCATCTGCAGGAAAATCCCACATGACCGCTAGAGTAGTGAAGCTACAGTAATCTAAAGTAGTATATCATGTCTGTCTGGTCCTACTAGGCCCTACCATGTCTTAGGCCACCAAGTCCACTATCATAATGTCCATCGGTACTGTCTCCCTGAGCGCCTCTATCGAAACATCGAATGTCTGCACTAGACCAACACATGCGGGAAAAGCCCGTGCAGGGGTGGGTAACTCATTACATAGTAGGGGACCCCGAGACACTCGATAGTGTCTCAAAAATCCACAAAGGAAACCACCACAAAACAACCATTATGTAAAACAAAAAACCACAACCAAAAAGTAAACCACAAAGAAAAAACCACAAAGTAAACCACAAATCCAAAACCATGAAGTAAACCACAAAGAGTATGCATAGTTATCTCCACTCAGGTAAATTACCATACATATACATTGTTCATCTAGTTATACTCGTCTTAGACACACACACAAACATAAGGCTCAAAACTCAAAGCCATTACCAGGATTTCCAAATAAGGATCAAACTGTAACTCAAGGATTAGGAGTACATGCTTTATGAGCTAGCCATCCCAAATGGAACCCTTCTGAGATATATAATCCATGAGGTACAACTCAAACATTCCTAATGGTATGTCTGAAAGGACGTTCTCTATCAAGAAATTTCTGTAAGAACTGCATCTATTTCCCAGCACTAGATGTCACGACCCATCCCCTGGGGCCCGTGTCGTGACTACCCCAAGCCCGCCTTCCATATGCCAGGGGCTAGTGACTAGCACCAAAGGCATATTCCCTAAAACTGGGAAGGCATTGCCTTTATAACCTGTAAACACACACACAAGAAAGCACATAGCTGGATACAAAACACCAAGTAAATTGTATAACAAAAGAGTGTTGAAAGTAAAAAAGGGGCTAGAATACAAGCCCAAATGGAAAGTAAAAGTACAACAGTGATACAATACAACAGGAGAAAAGGAAAAGTTAGTTGTTTGGTCATCCTCTAACGTTCCTACCTGAAGGGTAGGTACAGATTGAATCCTCAACACTCATCATTCGTCCATCTCCTCTGTGTACCGATATGCCGTATGGTCCACCTCTAGGTGCTGTCCAAACCCGGTACTCTCATCCTCAGTCAGCGATGTCCTTCTTCGGCACCAAACATAATGAAGTGCGGGCATAGCCCGTGCAGGGGTGAGTATAACGATACTCAGTAGGAACCCCAAGACCCTCTAGGTCTCGAAAAATCCATCAAGGATAAACACAAAGTATGAAATCCACAACAAACCTTACTTAGTTATATGCCCATACATATACCTAAGTAATCAAGTAATCCATATAAATCACAAGGAAAACACAGAGTAACTAACTCAGCCCATACCAGGACTTATTCTAGGGTAGTAGTAACAAGTAACATTCTAAACCCTCGGCTGCTGGAGAACTCCTCCTCTATCTAGTATAGTGGTCTGGCCACGTCACATAGTAGTTCTTCCCACTAACCTTGGACTACTGAGGTACTCCTCCTGTTGAGTATTGTGGGTCTAGCACGTCACACAGAGGTGCTCCCCATCGTTGGTATGTCGCGTCACACAGAGGCGCTCCCCCTCATAGCCTGCTGAGGTACACCTCCTGTTGAGTACCATGGGTCTGCCACATCATCAAGGCTCTCCCCACTGTGGGTCAGCCGTGTCACCAAGGCACTCCACACTGATCCAGTCGAGTCACTCTGATTCGAAACGGTCAGCAATCGTCAAGTCTCAACCAGCTACTAGGTTCCCACACAGTGCACGCTCGTCTCCAGGAGGATCCTCTCCACAAGCTACTAGTCGATACTCCAAACATCAATAAGTCCAACTAATAAGTATCTCAAAGTTCCTCCACTTCAAAGGGATCTCAACGTAACAGATGGAGCTTCAATCAGACGTGCGGTCTATGAGTTATTAGTCTTTTTCCCCCCGGGGGGGGGGGGGGTTGGATTAGTGCTTGATCAAACCTGATTGTTCCCCATATCAATCCAAAACTCAATGGAATATACTAAAAGGGACCTTCTCACTCCATTATTTCTAGCACCTCTAACGGTTCGTCAAACGGATGACCGGTACCAAAGTTATGGCCAAGAGAAGGTAAAAAACGGTCGTAGTGGACCCGGGTCTGGCCCGACCCGGCCCGACACGGCCTAGGCTGACCCGGATTGAGACAACTTGGCCAAATCCGCCAGGTCTAGCCCGACTTGATAGGTCACAAGGGGATGTACAGGGATGCAGGTGGCCGCGAGGGCACGAGGCCGCAGGGTGGCTCAGCTGGGACGGCTCGGAGGGCCGGCGGGAAGTGCGAGCCGTGGAGGATCGGAGGGCCATGGGCAGTGCAATCCGGGGAGGCTCAGAGGACCACAACGAGGGAGG
The DNA here is from genome assembly GCA_963277665.1 of Viscum album. Lineage (NCBI taxonomy): Eukaryota > Viridiplantae > Streptophyta > Magnoliopsida > Santalales > Viscaceae > Viscum > Viscum album. The sequence continues at coordinate 176,370,864 of OY728120.1, forward strand.
TTCGTCCGGTGTCTGGGGATGGTTTGGTTGGGAGTCCGGAGCACCGTGGGGGGTGCGGTGCCGGTTCGGCCGTGAGACCGAAGCGCTGCAGAGCGGCTCGGGGCGGGTTTGACCGAGAGGCTGAAGCGCCGCGGGGGGCGCAGGTCCAGCTCGGCCAAGAAGCCAGGGTGCCATGGGGAGGCAGTGCCGGTTTGGTTGGGAGGCCAGAGCACTGCGGGTGGCTCGGCCAGGAGAATGGAGCACTGCAGGGGCGGCGCGGGTCACGGAGGGCATGGGTGGCACTGCTGTTTCCTTCGTCACCTTCGTCGCCTTCATCGCCTTCCTCCATTTCGAAGAGTACACCAAATAATAACAGAGGAGGGGTTGGGCCATTTTTGTTTGGCTTGCACCCTATATGTTTAGAATGATAGCAAGCAGTTCACAATTCCTTCTTGAATTACAAATAATTAACATGAATGGTAGATAGAAGAAAATCAATCAACCACCCTATAACTTCCTGCTAATAATAAAACACAATTAAACCGCTACCTCGTTCTCTTGATGACGTTAGCGCAAGAAGGTAGTATGGTCATAGATTTTCCATAGATGAGTATTTCCCACATCGGGAGAAGTCCAAAGGAAGAATGTTAAAGGAGGTCGGCGTTCTTTGTTAGCAGAGCATTCTTCATTGGAGAGCTTTCTCCCAAGTTCTCCCAATCCTCCTTTTCCAATACTTTGCCAACAAATGAATAGAAAAAACAAATAAAATATGTTTATCTATTTAATTTGTTGGGAATCAGTTCGCTTAATTAATTGGCAACAATTAATGGGTTTTGTTGGCATAAAATTCCAAATGGAGGATTCTAAGGGTTGGAACAATTTATCAAGGAGGGTTGGAACAATTATGTGTAGGAGGATTTGAAGAGGCTCTCCCTCATTTATTGTGGTAGTTGAGAGGTTTAGGCCTCGGGTCATCCCCACCACCATAACCTCTTAGGGGTGGTTAGGTTCGGGTGGTCCCCACCACCATAACCTCTCATTGGAGGTTATGGTCTGGTGGTCTCCACACCTCAACTTCCACTTGGAGGTTTTAATAAATAAAATAAAATAAAACGTCGGTTTATTTTATTTTTTTATGTCCACGAAAAACCCAAAAAATTATATTTCACCCTCAACTAACTATCGTTGAGTTGAAAGTATCCTTAAGTGAATATCGACGCTACAAGTTCAACGATTCCCTCAAATTACAATTCCAAGCACTGGTTCAAAAGTTAGAAAAACCCGCTCGCATGTTCACTGAACATTCTTGAACAAAAGTTGAAAAATTCATTCTGGGCACTCCGGGCCTCAGAATCACATGCTGTCAATTTTTGTGGACTCCTAAAATTACCATTTAATTAAAAACAATTACATGGAAATTCTGGGTCTTTAAACTAGAGGCCTCACTATCACAGTCTGGCGTCTAAGGAATGGATAAAGGAAACCAAGTGAAGAGGCCCACTCCTCAACATTGCGTTTAGTTGGAGGAGCACTGTTCTAGTCTAACCCACGATATCTCAGTCAATCCAGTAAGAAGTGGCCCACACCTCAGTCCGTCGACAGAGCACTGACTTCTACCTTGGTATCGATTACATCAAGTGGAGGGGCCCACTCCCCATAACTTTTTCTTGCAGTCTAGGGAGTTCTTACTCCCATGAAGGACAGGCTTACCATCGCTACTTAGATACGGGGGAGTACTACTCCAGAAGTGAGGAATCACACCCTACACGATAGGGGAGTGCGCTCCGGTAGTTTTTTCACTATTAGGGGAGGTGGGACCCACACCCTTGTACATCAAGGGAGTATCGACACCAGGCTAGAGTACCCAAACCCTGGAATGGAAGGGGATTACTGAATCTGATAGGACAAGTTGTAAGGAGGACCCACACCCTAACTCTGGAGGGGAGTACATCTCGATGACCAGAGGACCCACACCCTGGTAAGTAGGGGAGTAACCAACTCTATAACAATAACTGCTTTGGGGGACCCACACCCTAGTACATCATTGGTGTACTGACTCTACCGTAGCACTGCATAAGGAGGACCTGCACCTTGGGTTGACAGGGGAGTACCTACTCCTAACATAGATGACCAACACCCTACCCGGTAAGAGAGTACCTGACACTATGTGAGTTAAGTATGGAGGAATCTCACCCTAGTCCAATAGTGGAGTAAATATTCCAATGATTGAAGAATCTTCTTAGAGTAAAACGAACCCACACCCATGATGTGGGGAGTCCCATCTTTACCAGAAAAGAGGAGTAAAGAATACATGCCCCCTGAGTCGTCAAGAGAGTAGTCATCCTAACTCTCACCACAAAACACCATCATTCTTCCCCCAATGATTTTGATCATACATTAAATTCCATGAAGCTCCACAAGTAATTGTCCCGAAGGACTGCCACATCATAAGGGTTCAAACACAACAGACAATGTGTCATTCGGACGCACGATCTGTAAGTTATATGAATTTTAGTACTGAGGGATCGATTGGATTCATGTTCAGTCCAACATAGACATACATCAAACTTCTCCAAAACTCAAGTGGATTATCTTAAAAATATTACCTCATCCCAAGGACACCAGAGTTGAAAAAATTACGTAAAACAGACGTCTAGTTTATGAGATAAAGACTAATATGCATAATTGGGTCGAAAAGGGTTCAGGGCCGGTCCGACATGAATCGATCTGGGTCAACCTGATCCGACCTGAGTTGACACGACTAAGGTCTGACCCAACCGGGGTTGACCCAAAACCTTGGTCCCATCCCGGCCCAGATGGGCTATGGGTCCGGCCTTCTGGGCCTATGGGCTTGACCACTGGGCCATCTTGATCGGTCCGGCCCACCTGGTGGCGCAGCCCGCCAGGCTCACCCCAGCACACCGTTGCAGGCCAGTCCCCTTCTCCTTCGATGTGGCATAGCCATGTCCAACACCTGCTCACATGGATGGGACCACTAGTCACATTTCCTACATCAACCTACATGGTGGGTTGCCTTCTCCACAAGGCGCCGCACTGGGTCCGTGGGACTCCAGCATCACGGCCCATCACGACCATAGATTCTTCAGCCCTGGTGTGCCACCAGGTCGTGCCTCATCCATCATCTTCTAGCCAGGCTAGAGACCCATCTCTTCTACTCCAATAACACAATCGGTGCCACTGTATGCCGCCAACGGCGCCGCCGCCATGCTGGTTGTAGACTCGATGTGCTGCCAGGCGCACTCTGGTGACCCATTTTTCACACCATTTGCACCTACGACCTCCAGGGGATGCCCTCTTTATTGCGATGGATCCGGATCTTCCTTTCTACAAATTTTATAGATCCGATCAAAAGGAATGAACATGCACAGGGGCTTGGGCCTTGTTCATGTCGGCACATGCCCTCCGCTTCAAAGGATAAAAACGGGGAGGTTTCAGGAGAATGTAGTTGTTTCTGACGCTTTCTCTAGGGTGCGTGAATCCATCTATGGAAGACGCATAGATGTTTCCCCGCATTCCCGCTTTCCAAAGTTGGGCAGATTCCTTTCCTTATTCAGGGACATTTTCTTCTTGATATAAATGGGATGATAGGATGTCGATTCTTCCTTACATGGATTCCTCAATGGAACTTGTCACCTAGTCCAGGTCTCTCTTATAGATTAAGTCGTGGTTCATGAATCTTGTTCCTAGTGCCATATCTTTGTGGATGCTGGTTAATTATACTACTTCCTTCATTACATTCCATGGGGTCTTGACATGGTAGCAACCTTTGATCGGAGTAGACAGCAACCTTAGGCATGTCAAGGCATATATGGATGTGTGGACATTGGGGAACCTGTATACTTCCTCATAAGAGGTCATATCATGGGAATAGAACCCAAGGCATCCCACGTCGAATGTGGGAATCATATGCCATAGTCATGTATCTAAGGTATTCCTCAGCTTCCCATTTTTAACATAGGGTATGCCGCATGTTTAACATCTAGAGGAGACAGTTATGCCAAAGAAGTGTCTTCTGAGGTTTTCCTCTGGCATATCATGTTTATAATGAGGTAGGCCGCGAGTTTAACATCTTTCATAGAATGAAATAGGGTGATCAGAATGTCCCATATAGATGGATTTGAGGTGTTGTGTCCCATATAGGGGAGATGTCACACCGTGAAAGCTGATCTGGACACCACTGAGGGTGGATCAGGGAGTGTGCTCCCCAGAATGGGGGAACACCAAGGTTTACCATTGGCAGGGATTAAACCTCAGGGAGGTTTCCTATGTTCCCTATGCAGACAACAGGGATCAAAACCCACGTAGTTCGAAGGGGTGATGAATCAGGGTGTACATAGAGGACAACAACCTGAATACATGCTGGGGCGTACGCGTGTATAGTGGAATAGGTAATACTAGGAGCAGTGAAGAAATTGATGACATGATCCCATCGGAATGTGGCATCCCCGGTAAGAATTAGGATGGATGATGGAGAGTTGAATGAAGTGGAGGAGGAATGAGATGGAACTGACGTGAGTAAGACGGTGATGTTGGTCTTGAGCCTTGAAGAGACATCCTACATATCCTCGTGGCAGGGAATCAAAGTCCACGTAGTTCGGTGGGACGATGGGACACTTAAGGAGGCGGCCTGTGAGAATGGACGCATGGATGGGACCCGAAGGATGTAGAACCTCTGGGTTGTGGCATGATCTTCCCAGAACGCATGGGATCGAGAGATAGATCAGGATGAGACATGTGTGTTGGGCTTGAACCTCATGGAGGATTCCTACGTATCCCTGTGGAAGGGAATAAAAGTTTATGTAGTTCATCTGACGACAGCTTACCTTTGATTGGGGACTTCAATGCCTTACCGCTGAATGAGGTTGACAACGGCTTACCGCTAAATGGGGGAACAACGGCTTACCACTGATTGAGGTCCACAGTTTAACGTCATGTAGGAGGAGGATGAACCGACGTGAAAGAGCACTTGGGGCCTAGATAGATGGTGGGCTTGAACCTCTTGTAGGCTTCCTACGTACCTCGCCTTGGCAAGGATAAAATACAACGTAGTTTAGAAGGGGGTGGGAACCTAAATGAAGGTGGTCGAAACCAATGGGGTGTTGGCCTTGAACCTCAGGTAGTCTTCCTATATACCTTACCTTGGCATGGATCAAAGTCCGCATAGTTCAAGTTGGGGTGTGGGGCTTACACTCTAGGATTCCCATGGTGTTGTTGAACATACATGAAGATGGTCGGGACCAATGGGTGTTGGGCTGGAACCTCAAGGAGGTTTCCCGCATACCCTACCTTGGTAGGGATCAAAGTCCATGTAGTTCAGGATGGGGAATGGAACCGAATGGTCAGAACCAATGGGTGTTGGGTGTGAACCTCGTGGAGGCTTCCTACATACCCTACCTTGGGAGGGATCAAAGTCCACATAGTTTAGGTTGATGTGTAGGGCTTACACTCTAGGATGCCCATGGTGTTGGTGAGCCGACGTGAAGATGGTCGGGACCAATGGGTGTTGGGCTTAAACCTCATGGAGGCTTCCTATGTACCGTGCATTAGCAAGGATCAAATACCTCTTAGTTCATGTATGTGGAATGGATATTACACTCTAGGCTACCCAGGGTGTTGGTGAACTGACGTGAAGATGGTTGGAGCGACCGGGTGTTGGGCTTGAACCTCAGCGAGGCTTCCTACTTACCTTGCCATAGCAAGGATCAAAGACCTCGTAGTTCATGTATGGGGCATGGAACCGAGTGGTCAGAACCAATGGGTGTTAGTCTTGAACCTCATGGAGGCTTCCTACGTACCTTTCCTTAACAAAGATCAAAGTCCATGTAGTTCAGGTATGGCATGGGTCTGACACTCTAGGCTGCCCAAGGTGTTGGTGAACCGACATGAAGATGGTCGGAATGACCGGGTGTTGGGCTTGAACCTCAGGAAGGATTCTTACGTACCCCACCTTAGCAAAGATCAAAGACCTTGCAGTTTATGTATGGAAACCGATGTGAAGGTGGACCTGGGGTCCCATGGGTGGTGGGATTGAACCTCATAGAGGCTTCCTACGTACCCTACCATTTCAGGGATCAAAGTCCACGTAGTTCATAATGGTTTGGGTGAACCGACGTGAAGGGGGTCGGAGCGGCCGGGTGTTGGGCTTGAACCTCTGAGATGCTTCCTACGTACCATGCCCTAGAAATGATCAATGTCCACATAGTTCGGGATGGTTTGAGAGAACGGACGTGAAGGGGGTCAGAGTGACCGGGTGTTGGGCATGAACCTGAGGGAGGATTCCTGTATACCCTACCTTAGAAAGGATCAAATTCCGTGTAGTTTAGGATGGTTTGGGAAAACCAACATGAAGGGGGTCGAAGCGACTAGGGGTTGGGATTGAACCTCATGGAGGCTTCCTACATACACTATCATGGAAAGGATCAAAGTCTGCGCAATTCAGGAAAATTAGGCTTGAACCTTGTGGAGGATTTCTTAGTACCCAACCTTGGCTGGGATAAAATTCCACGTAGTTCGGGATGGTGTGTGGGGCTTACACTCTAGGCTACCCAAGGTGTTGGTGAACTGGAGTGAAGATGGTCGGAATGACCGGGGTGGTGTGCTTGAACCTCATGGAGGCTTCCTACGTACCCTTCATTGGAAAGGATGAAAGACCACATAGTTCAGGATGGGGTGTCGGTGAATTGACGTGAAGGAGGACCTGGGGTCCCATGGGTGGTGGGCTTGAACCTCGGGGAGGCTTCCTACATACATTTCCTTAGCAAGTATCAAATATCATGTAGTTCTTGGAAAATTGGGCTTGAACCTCATGGAGGCCTCCTACATACACTACCTTGGTAGGGATCCCACGTAGTTTGAGATGGTTTGGGCGAACTAACGTGAAGTGGGTCGGAGCAACCGGGTGTTGGGCTTGAACCTTAGGGAGGCTTTATACTTACCTTGCCTTAGAAAAGATCAATGTCTGCGTCGTTTCCATATGTTTTTTTGGGGATTACACTCTAGGCTTCCCAGGGTGTTGGTGAATCAACGTGAAGACGCTCGGAATGACAGGGTGTTGGGCTTGAACCTCAGGGAGCCTTCCTACACACCTTGCCTTACCAAAGATCAAAGACCTCATAGTTCATGTATGGGAACCGACGTGAAGGTGGACCTGTGGTTTGATGGGTGGAGGGCATCGGTGAACCAATGTGAAAGAGGACCTAGTGTCCCATGAGTGGTGGGCTTGAACCTTAGGGAGGCTTCCTACATACCCTTCCTTAGAAAGGATAAAAGACCACGTAGTTTAGGTGGCAGTGTGGGGATTACACTCTAGGTTTCCCAGGGTGGATGTCATGGTCGACGCTTGATCTAAACCCATGTGAGTCATGCTCAGTGTGAGAAACAATAGACAGCAAAGACCTGACGATCACATCGCGAAAGCTGCATCCGTGGGAAGTGGAGTGGGGCTTACCCGTGATTTGCAGCCCAAAGAGGAAACAAGGGCTTACATGCAGTTCGAAGCCCGAAGAGATTGGGACATACTCTAGGATGGAGGCCTGGGTGCCACTATGGAACGACAATGGTGGATGGGGCTTACGCAACGATGTTTCTCGGGTTCCGATATGGAGTGGAAATGGTGGATGGGGCTTACACAAAGATGTTTCCCGGGTGCCACTTTAGAGCAGTAATGGTGGATGGGGATTATGCAAAGATGCTACCTGGGTGCCACTATGGAGCGGTAATGGTGGATGGGGCTTACGCAAGGAAGCTGTCGGGGTGCCCCTATAGAGAGGCACTGATGAATGTGGCATACGCAAAGAAGTTGACCGGGTGCCAGTATGGAGGGTAAATGGTGAATGGGGCTTACGCAAGGAAGCTTCCTGGGTGTCGCTATGTAGCGGCAATGGTGAATGGGGCTTATGCAAGGAAGTTGCCCGAGTGCCGCTATGGAGGGGCAATGGTGGATGGGGCTTACGCAAGAAAGATTCCCTGGTGCCACTATGGAGCGGCAATAGTTAATGGGTCTTATGCAAGGAAGCTGACCAGGTACCGCTATGGAGTGGCAATGGTGGATGAGGCATACACAAGGAAGATGCTAGTGTGCCGCTATGGAGCAGAAATGGTGGATAGGGGGCTTACACAAGAATTTCGTCTGGGTGCCACTACGGAGCGACAATAGTGAATGGCGATTACGCAAGGAAGCTTCCTGGGTGTCGCTACGGAGTGGCCATAGTTAATGGGGCTTACACAAGAATAGTGCACTGGTGCCACTTTGGAGCGGAAACAGTGAATGGGGATTACGCAAGGAAGCTGCCCAGGTGCCGCTATGTAGTGGCTATGGTGGATGGGGATTATGCAAGGAAGATGCTTGGGTGCCGCTACGGAGGGGAAATAGTTAATGGGGCTTACGCAGGGAAGCTGCCCGGGTGCCGCTTTGAAGCAGCAATAGTGAATGGGGCCAATGCACGGAAGTTGCCTAAGTGCCGCTATGGAGCAGAAATGGTGGATGGGGATTACGCAATTAAGCTGCCTCTGTACCGCTATGGAGAGTCAATGATGGATGGGGGGCTTACACAAGGAAGCTTCCAGGGTACAACTATGGAGTGGAAATTGTGGATGGGGCTTATGTAAGGAAGCTGCCTGGGTGCCTCTATAGAGCGGAAATAGTTAATAGGGCTAACGCAAGGTAGCTATCGGGGTGCCACTATAGAGAGGCAATGGTGGATTGGGCTTACGCAATGAAGCTGCCTGGGTACTGCTAGAGAGCAGAAATAGTGAATGACACTAATGCAAGGAAGCTTCCCGGGTGCCGCTACAGAGTGACAATAGTTAATGGGGCTTACGCAAGGAAGCTTCCTAGGTGATGCTTTGGAGCAGCAATAGAGAATGGGGCTTATGCATGGAGGCTTCTCAGGTGCCGTGATAGAGCGGCAATGGTGGATGGGTCTTACGCAAGGAAGCTACCTGTGTGCCGCTATGGAGTGGAAATGGTGGATGGGGCATACGCAAGGAAGCTTCCCGGGTGCTGCTATGGAGCAGAAATCGTGACTGGGACTTACGCAAGGAAGCTTCCCGGGTGTCGCTATGGTGCGGAAATGATGAATGGGGCTTATGCAAGGACACTACCTGGGTGCCACTATATAGTGACAATGGTGGTTGGGTCTTACGCAAAGAAACTGCCCTGGTGCCGCTATGGAGAGGCAATGGTGGTTCGGGCATATGCAAGGAAGCTACCCTGCTGCCTTCCACATGTCTGGCCATGAGGGAATCCCAACTCACTGGTGGGTTTAGGTATTCACCTATGTGCTAGCGCACAAGTGGGATAATGCCAAGGGCATTGGAATCAGTCTAAACAAAGGGAGATGAAAAGTGTGAATCACATGCCCGACATTCAGAACTCAATGAGAGTGGCATGGAAATAGAGGATAATTGTTTACTGTGTTCGAAACACAGCATCCATATCGCATTATCCTGAAATAGGGACAAACAAATGAGGGTCGACTGTTGACCGTGTTTGAAACACAGGACATAACTCGATGTGTTGTCCAGATTCTTACGGTGTGTTAGCCCAGGATGGTAGGTGAGCCGATGCGGCATGGGACCAGACCGTTAGGGGGTCCCTTCAGAAATAGAAGGGGATGAATATCCTAATGAAGTACATGGAAAGTGTGATGTGGAGTGATGGAATGTTTGAATAGATTCCAACTCTTTTGAAATTGTGCCACTGTAATCATGGAATTAGGCATCTTATGCTTGGAGCATAAGGCATATCTTGTTTGGATCAAGAGACATCCTATGTTTGGCACGTAGGGTGTACTACTGTTTATAGTCATGTATATAGGACTATTGGCATCTCATTCTTGGAGCATAAGGCAACTATTATTTGGATTAAAAGACAACATATTATTTTTCTGATAGGCAGTACTATAGTTTATAGTCGTATAGAGAGGAATGTTTTCATCTCATGCTTGGAGAATGAGGCATCTCTTATATTGAGTGAGAGACATCCTATGTTTGGAACATAGGGATTACAACAATTTATAGTCATGAAGAAAGGACTATTAGGCATAAGGAACCTAGAAACGGATGGTGTTGGGACTTACACAATGGAGGCCCTTTATAGTTTGACCTGGCATGTGAGCCAAGTTATAGGGTTTAGAGGAGTTTCCTAATGAATGGTTTGACTAAAGGTACTCTGGGGAATTAATGATGAGAATATCAACTCATGACGTGGGAAAAAAACCAAGAGGAATATGTCCACTGAAGGTGTTTTGAGGAGTATCTCGAATCATGGTATCTCATAGATGGAAGGGGGCTACGTATAAGTGCGCAATGGAAATTTTCGGCGTCCTGACCCAAAAAGATCACGGTGCGACTATGAATTTTTCATGGGGGTCAGTGACGGTGGCGAAGGGACTAGCCTGAAGGGCCGGGACTACAGTTCAACACTGACCCAATCGGTGGTGCGGGGGTACAGCCCCCACGGTATGGACCGATGGGAACAAAGGTAGGATCATTACAAAGGATAGGTCTTCATGAAGTAGCTTTATGGAGCATAGCCTCGCAAAGAATGCACTAGAGGAGGAAAGGGCTCTCATAGAGCAAGGGCGGCTCGTAGAGAAAAGGTCTCTCATGGAGCAAAGGACTCTCGCGGAGCAAAGGGTGCTCACGAAGCATAGACATGTGGAGCAGCGTCGCTAATGAAGCAACTCATGGAGCATGGACTCATGGAGCAGCATCACGAAGGAAGCTGCTCACGGAGCATGGGTTCGCGGAGCCTCTTTGCAAAGGAAATTGGAGCTCCACGAACTGGGAGATTGGCTGCCCAAGGGGCTGAGTGGCCGTTTTTCGAAGGGGGTCAGCTGGGTGTTTATAGGCAAGGGGTGCCGCGAAGCAGAGCTCACTCGGCACGAAACTGGAGCTTGCTATGCTACGGGTTCGTGAACATCAAAGCGGTTCGTGGAGCTATCCCTCCTCCTTGCTTCGGGGTGGGTCGCAAACTTCAAAGGTGTTCGCGGAGCCATCCCGCATCCTTGCTTCACGACGGGTCACGAATGTCAAAGGGATTTGCGGAGTCGTCCTGCCTCCTTGCTTCGTGGCAGGTCACAAACATCAAAGGGCTTTGTATAGAAATCCTACCTCCTTGATTTGTAGGGGATTCGCGAACGTCAAAGGGGTTCGCGGAGCATCCCGCCTCCCTGTTTCACAGCGGCACTCCGCGATCACGAAGGGGAATTCGTGAACGGGCTTCGCGAACCAGTTTTCTAGCCCAACTTCAAATGTCTATAACTCCTAATCTGTAACTCCGTTCGAACCCTACGACCTACCAAATCGAAGCTTGCGAAATGGGATACAATCTTGGATCATGTATGGAAGCATCTAGAAAATTTTGGTATGGGTTTTATGGTTTCAATATTAGTGAAAAACAAAATAAATCAATCCTGACATTGAACACCCAGAGATACCCACCTGCATAAACAAGTGGCTTGTGGATCAACTTGTTTGTGGGTTGATCTGCATCCGTCATTTTAAAACAAACAGATAATGAGTAAGGTATTTAAAAAACAAACCCCTACCTCGAATTTTTTGGAAGGCGCTGCAGATGAGGAAGTAGGGTCTCTGTCTGAAGGTGTTTGTCGATGATCTCTGTCTCTCATTGATTCCTCCAACGACCATTGGTCAATCACCATTATTTGTTAGAGCTAAAAGTTTCCTCCATTTTAGTGAAGCCTCCTCTCATAGATCTCTCAAATCCCATGCCCAATATTTGATTAAATCGGATAATAATCTCCCACATTGTGTTTAATATCATGGCTCATTAACTAGCCGTAGTTAATGAGTCAATTAATCAAACAAACATTGTCATTAAAAAACCGAATAAATGGGAAGTTTAAGACATTTAAAGTCTCTCAATTAATATCATAGGTTTCACTACAGTCCCACAATTGTTTCTAAACAGTTTCAAAAAGAAAAATAAAATAACCTTTAGTTATTTTTTTTGTAATGTGAAAAAAATTATCTTCTGTGTCCAACTTTTTCCGAAAAACGTTAACCATCCCATAAGCGAATCTTAGCATTGTGAATTCAATAGTTCCCTCATATATTTAATCTGAGCACTGATTCAAAATATTGAAATCATTGTTTTCAAGTTTAATGAACGTACCTTAAAAAACATCAAAATTTATTTCCGAGCTCTCTGGACCTCAGAATCACATGCTGTAAATTTTCACAGACTCCTAATAATCCCAAATAATTTTAAAAAAATTATATTGAAATTCCGGGTCTTTAAATCCTCACCACATTTAGAATTTTCATCCCCAAAACACAAAAACCCAAACTTATGGGAGAAAACTAGCTCAACAAAGGATTCTACACTACTTCTAATCACGCTGAATGAAGAAACACATAGATAAACCACTCTCATGTCCATATCTTACTAGGTTAACATCATGATGCAACAGGCACATGTTTCTTTAGCTGTGACAAGAGGGAAAACCAAAAAGTTATAAGATTTATCTGCAGTCATGGGGTTCAGTGGCTCACCTCCACACTAACCTAATGAAGATCACAGAAAGAACCCCAAAGTCCACATCCTCCCATGGATGCACTAATCTAAATCCCTTTTGGGTATTATGCATTCAAGGTTGATGCTAATGCGTGGGAGTATTTACGAATGATACAAGGCCACCCTAGAGCGAATGATGGGTCTTATTGGGCCCTCTACCTAGAATCACTAGTGGTCACACTAAAATCCGAAACAAGAACATGACCACACCCACTAGTGGCATCTCTACAGAGTATGGATGGTTAGGAACCATTCCTCACTGTGAAAACATATTATGGTCTAACTCTACCACCAGAGAACGAATCAAGTGGGACACTTTATGAGAGTCCAAATTGTGTTGCCTGGGCTGCCCATTTTCTTCAAAGAAAATCCCTTCTCTACCACATGAATATATCACATATCTTGCCTAATAATATCATTATGGGAATAAACAGTAGTATTCCATACCTAGGATGACGTCGTAAGCTCTCGACGCCATGACTAGGAGATCCCAACCACAACTCTCACCTCCAAGAGCCAGGTTACACTATCCATGCCTGTGTCGGATTAGCAGGTCTCCTCTATGAGGAGTCTCTAAGCGTGAGGGCCAAGTCCACTGTCTAACTAGAACCCCAATGTGTCAAATAGGACTCATGGAAAAAAGGAACATCCAGTAAATGTGTCTATTTAGAAAGGAATCAATATAAAATACACAGGTCATTCCTCGAACTTCTATTAGAGTTTCTTGTACATGAGCCATGACTGCATGCAGCTGTCGTCATCCATGTCCTCAAGGTCCCTGGGCAAGGCGGGGACCACCCTTACTACTAGTCAAAATCCTCTACCTCTCCTACCAACTTGGGTAACTCCATGCTCCAAGAATTGTCTCTACCAAGGAGATTCATCTGCCGGCTCCCTCTCACCAGTACGGCGGGTTGGACAATCCCTAGACAGATTCCCCCAGCCGTTTGAAGTGTAACCCACCTCTCCTGTAGCTAATCTATTCCTTGGCACTACTGTTGTGGCATAGACCCACATGACTATGTTCATGCATGAGTATGCCTCCTATGTCGTGATCCCATCACCACTCGTATTCTAGCTTTATTAGACACGTCGACTCTGTGACCTCTGTTGTTGGTCACATCCACCTGCCCCTCTGCATGGAAGCTATCAACCACTAGGGCTTGTTCCAGTACCCCATCATGTGTCATAATGCTGAGAGGTATCACAGATGCCTATATTTTCTGGCATAGTCCCTTCTCGAAGGTTCGGGCCCTGATGTAAGGGTCCCGCACCATATTCTCGGATTAGTGAGAAATATCTCTGAATCTCACTGAGTACTCTGCTACTTTAAAGATGACATGTCGTAGGTGCAGTAACTCTTGTATACATACATATCACAAAGTTATCGGAAATAACTCTTCAATGAAGAGGCACTCAAATTCTGTCTAGGTGAGGGTTGCCTTGTCATGATTCTGGATCTTCAGGCTCCATCGTCTTCCTGTTGAGCCCTAAATAAGGCTTGCAGCCAAGACCACCATCTCGTCGGGCGGTGTACTCACTAGGAAGAATATATTCCTAACTTCCTCAATCTAATCCTCATATACCTGAATATCTATCTCACCATTGAACCTAGGAGTTATCTACCTTTGAAACTCATGTAGAGCGCTCAGCCTGTGCCCATCCTCACCCAGAACTGCTGGTGGCAATTTCTACTCAACAGGTGGTGGAAACAGTGGTGCACCAACCGAAAGTAACGCCCCCATATAGGTGCCCTGCACCAAAGCCTCCACTCATGTAACATCACAGGTGAATAAAGAATAAAGAATTTTCATATTTATTAATATTTACGAATTAAATATTAATTTTATTTTAAATGGGTTGCTATGTTCGATAGCGTACCCGATACGCAACGATGAGTTTCTTTGAAACTTACGTAGCACACTAGTAATAAAATAATATTATTTTAAATGTTAGTTAACAAGTAGCCGCTATACTAGCGGGAATGGATAGAAATAACTAAAATATGATTGGATATGTTTTTATATGTTTTTACATTTACCCAATAAAAGATAAAGGCTTAAAATACTGAAAGAGTTCAATTTTAGGCTTTTATACTCTAATTTTCACTAAAGGTTCACTTATCACCTTTTAATGGTGAACCGTCATTAAATATAGTTTTGATCACTCTTATACATTCTTTTGGACCAAATAAAACTCTTATTAAGAATTGGGACATCAAATTTTACTTTGTGTAATTTTTGGTACCTTTCTGATAAAGTTCATTTTTTTTATGAATAGAGTAAAATGTTGTATTTTAATTCAAAACCTCTTTTTAATCTAAATTATTTATATGATTAGATTATTATTTTAATTGATTTTAAAGTGAAATTAGAAAATATTTTTACTAGTTAATCCAATGGTGGTCATTGGAATCAATTTCACTTTGAAATTAGACTTAAACTGGTGTCAATCTTTTGATACTTATTGTTTCGCAAAAACACGCTATTTGTCATGACAGCGGGAATTAATTATTAAATTAATTAATTTGACTTATATGTTTTGAATTTTTTAAAATAGACTTCATTTTTGAATTCGTAATATCAAATATAGCTTAGGGTGAATTTTTGGTAATTTTCTGAAAAACATCAATTTTTGATGAATAGTGAAACCACTAAGTGGTAATCAAGCAAACTGATTTTTCAGTTAAATGAAAGTTTACCACTAATGTGTATTGAATTTTGAAAATCCGACATACATGGCTGTCATTAAGAAGTAAAATGTGGTTCAATGAGATTATAATAATTTTTTGGTGAATAGTAACTTATTAAGTTCTTAATCGCGATTAGTGGTAATTAGTGTAGTTTAAGGTATAAATAATGCTTTAATAAAATGAAATGACCTAGACACATGTCCCAACTTCATTGTTTGTGTCATGGCCGACCATGACATGCCATGGGTCAACTTGGGGACCCCTTGGATCCACTTTTGTTGGGAAATGACATAAATTACTTTTTATTTAATGTTAAAGTGAAAATGACACAAACATAATATGTTTTACTAAAACAATTTTTAAGTAGGGTTATACAAGTCCACAATTTGATTATAAATAGTCATTGGAAATATATAAAGATTTCCGATATCATAGTATTTGTTTTATAATTTTTAGACATTAAATAAATTTAATTACTTATGACATAATAATGATGCAGCGATGACATCATTATTTGATGATTTAGATAAAATAGAAAGATAATGTAAAATCTATGAACTACACATGTCCAAAACCAATTGGATGAGTGGATTTCGAACCCTTATCACATCATCCACGAATGCTATCAATGTGGGACCTTTTAAAACCGAAACACATTTTCAAATAATGTAATATTTCTTTACTTTCCAAAAGTGCCCCTCCTCTCCTCTTATAAAAGGACCCCACCTCTACCTCATTTCACACACTCTTAAAGCCTTTGGCTCGGCCAACCCCTACCCATTTGCTCTCTCCACATCCCTCTCCTCATCCTAGAGGATTCCCCTTGGGCAGAATCCTTTCAAAGGAAGCCTTTAGGCTCAACTCAAAAGGAGTTACACTTTTTAAGGTAATTCATTCTCTCTTGTTCATTTGTTTTATTTTGCTTCTCCAACCCTCTAAAATCTTTTTATTTACTTATTTTGTAACAACACCAGTATCTTCAATATACTAGGATGTTGTTATAATATTTATTTGAGCTACACTCTCACACAACTACATCAAATGGTTAAAGAACATACGGTTTCCGTGGATGGCGAAATTCTGCCTCCCGAAACGATGATTGTTCAATACTCATTTAACACCTTCAAAGGTGGCCATTATGATGTCACTATTTTTATATATGATATATAATATGTTTATGTTTTCTTTAAGCTTCTGTATTTTTCATTTTTGGCATACCTTTATGGTTTCCATTATGGGTAAACACGATATCTTCATTTAAGGAAGTGCGGACTACCGCCCCCTAAAAGTGATGTGATTCGTTAATGCCATATGTGGGACGTGTAAAGGATGGATTTAAAGTTATTATATATGATGTTATACTGGAATTATAATATACCTCTATATCATTATTATTTCTTTCCATTAAAGTATGAGATAGAAATGAAAGTAGCGTTCATGCGTACGTACGGCTTACCGTCTCCATGAACGGTGCATTTCATTTCTTATCCCCAAATGTAATGTACTATTAAAAGTACATGTATATAATGGATATATATAATTAATGATATATATAAATGATGAATATAATTCTGGAATTAAAATATACATAAGTCTCATTTAGTTTTAATTCCATTAATATGACAAAGAAATGAAAGTAGCGTTCATGCGTACGTACGGCTTACCGTCTCCATGAACGGTGCATTTCATTTCTTACCTCTAAATGTGATGTAATATTATAAATGCATGTACGTACTGGATATATATGACATATATGATATCTAAATCATGAATACCATTCTGGATATAATGAACCTTTTACCAAATTAACAACATGTAAGTGTAAGAAGTCTATTTTTGACTTAAGAACCAAATACCGAAAAAATGAACATTATTAACTTAACTGATTACATGATGTTCATAACATGGTATAAAAGGAATAATGAACTTGAAAAAGATTCATAAGCAAGTAGAGATTAACTCAAGTTTATTATTCAGGATATTAAAGAACGGTCGGGTCAAGTCGGATATGAGGTATGGGACTTCGTCTCAATCTCCTTTCCTTGAGGCATATTTTATTTTATACACAACTTTCTTTTATACGGTGTATAAACCCCTTTGACTTTTACGTTTATTCAAAAGGAATATTTTTTTATACGAAGCGTTTACTAAATGACAAAAGGGAATGTTTTTTTCGTACATTTGCGGCGACAACGACTTCTCCGCCGTCGTAACCGTTATTTGAGTTTCGGCTTCCTCTACAAGCCATACCTTTTTTTTAAAAGAAAAATAAATACCATGTTTTACTTTGGTATTGAAAATGGTTTTCATAATGTTTTTATTATATCAATGTGTTGTATTGATATCTCGTGATTGAAATGTGGAAATTTTATGTTTCCTTTATGCATGTTTTATGTGATATGATTATGTTATGGTTCTTGGGCATTATTATGAAGACGGGTGGTTCCGTGATAAATTAAGGGCGGGTGAGCCCGTTATAGCTCTCCAATGCATTGGGTAACGCGAAGGAGTGAAACGTTAAGGTTTCTCCGAAGATATTTTAGGGAATATACTGTGATGGGTATTCCAAACGTAACCAAGAGGGTTACTCCCTACGTAAGAATGTTATGAATGCCTCAAGTTACCTTTATGTCTTATGATTTCTATGATTTATTCGTGATTTTATGAGGTATGTTAAAGTGCCAATGTTTTATGGGTAAAGTATGATTTCATTCTTATATATATATGAACTCATGTTTCCTTTCCATGTTTTTTTTATAACCCATACTGAGTTTTTATGCTCATCCCAAGTTTTTGAAATGTTTTTCACAGGTCAAGGGAAAGGTACATGATAAGATGATAGAGTCAAGGATGTGTCAAGAATTAATCCACGTTTTATTTTAAATGTGTTTCCATTGATGGGAATGAAGAATACTATCTTTATGTAACCACTTTGTTTATATGTGGAATGTAATGAAAGTTTTATGTTCTAATTCTCTAAAACTCTAAACCCGAAAAGATCCTCAATGTGTAATCTTGTAATAACTCAAGATTAAGTAAGGTTTAAGGCTGGGGCCTTATAGTTGGTATCAGAGGATGGTTTAGACAACTTTAAGAGTTAGAAAAGTATTAAATTAAAATATGATTGAAATGATATAGCATTTACGGATTACCATGTTGCTTCGCCTAAGATATTTCTGTGTTCAGAATGGTTTTCCGCAGAGGAAACAAAGCAGCTATGTTGGGACGACATCAGGAGGAAGATAACCTTCCAAATCAGCAACCTAAGATGGTCAGAATAGGAACTGAACAGTTTGTTGCAGTGATGGAACAGTTGACTCAGGCTATAAATGGTGGTGGTATCCATGCACGAGATCAGCCAGATCAACCGCAGAGGAACATGTCAGTGGTGGAACATTTCATGAGGCAACATCCCCCATCATTCAGAGGATCATCTGACCCTGTGCAAGCTGAAGGGTGGATTAAAGCACTGGAGAAGATTTTTGATGTCATGGGGTGTTCAGAACATCAAAAGGTTAGTCTTGCTGTTTACCGTTTTGAAGGTGAAGCTGATCAGTGGTGGTCGATGGTGAAAAATATAAGGGATAGTGATGAGATTGATGCTCTTGACTGGGATGAATTCAAAGGTATGTTTCTTGAGAAGTATTTTCCTAAGGCTGTTCGACTTAGGATGGAAAAGCAATTCTTGGAATTGAGGCAAGAGGAAGACTCAGTGGCTGCCTATGAAGAAAGGTTCACTCGATTGGCAAGGTATGCTCCAAATTTTATCCGGGACCTTGATAGTAAAATCAATCGTTTTTACTCAGGATTAAAGCCAAAATATCGAAGGGCATTAGCTTCTCATGAGTTTAAAAGTTATGAAAAGCTTGTTCGATGTGCTGAGAAGGTGGAAATGGAGTTTGCTGATGACCAAGTGTTCTATAACAACCAGCAGAAGAAGAGACCGAGGTGGCAGGAGAAAGGTAAGAATTCTTCAAAAAAGTCTGATGGTAAGAGAACTAAGTTTCCTGTTTGTGATAAATGTGGCAAAAGGCATGCTGGGGAATGTCTTCTGAATTCTGGGAAGTGCTACCGATGTGGTAATATGGGACATAAGGCTCGTGATTGCACTGAAAAGGATCAAGGTGAAGGTAAGAACAAATTTGTTTTACAGTTAGTGAAATGTTATAAGTGCAATGAGATGGGTCACTATGCAAACGAGTGTCCGACAAGGAGCCTGAGTGATGGGAAGCAGTTAGGCTATAAGCAGAAAGGGGTGGTGAAATCCTTTGCAACAACTTCAGCAGATGTTGGGCCATCAAATGAATTGGTATCAGCTCCAGGGAGCTCAATATTTTTCGAAGATTGACTTGAGGTCGGGGTACCATCAGTTGAAAGTAAAAGAATCAGACGTTCCGAAGACTACGTTCTGTACTATATATGGCCATTATGAATTTGTAGTTTTGACTTTTGGGTTAACCAATGCACCTGCTGTATTCATGGACCTTATGAATAAAATTTTCCAAGAGTTCTTGGATAAGTTTGTGTTTGTGTTTTGAGGTTATGTGTGCCTTGTGATTCACAGTGAAGAATGAGTTGTTATGTGAGGCTCATTGTTCCCCGTTTTCAGTTCATCCTGGAAGTACTAAGATGTATAGAGATCTGCGGGAGTATTACTGGTGGGATGGAATGAAAAGAGACACTGCTGATTTTACTATGAAGTGTTTGACATGTCAACAGGTTAAAGCAGAGCGACAGTTACCGAAAGGGATGCTTCAGCCTTTACCAGTGCCAGAGTGGAAATGGGAGAATATATCCATGGACTTTGTTGTTGGATTACCGAAGACTTCTCGAGGTAATAATGCAATCTGGGTTATTGTTGATCGCTTGACCAAATCTGCTCATTTCCTTGCTATATGAGATACTTTCTCTCTTGATCAACTTTCCCGTTTGTATCTTAAAGAGATAGTCAGGTTACATGGAGTTCCTCTCTCCATTGTATCGGATCGTGATCTCAGGTTTACTTCTAACTTTTGGAAAGGACTTTAGAAGTTGTTGGGTACTGAATTAAATTTTAGTACAGTTTTTCATCCTCAATCAAATGGGAAGTCAGAACGAACAATTCAGACATTGGAGGATATGCTACGAGCTTGTTCTATGGATTATCAGGGAAGTTGGGACCAACATCTTTCTTTGGTTGAGTTTTCATATAATAACAGTTTCCATTCTAGTATACAGATGGCACCATTTCAGGCATTATATGGGAAGCAGTGTCGAACTCCAGCTTTCTGGGATGAAGTGGGTGAATGGAAGTTGACGGGACCAAAATTGGTAGAAGAGATGGCATAAAAAGATCAGTTGATTTAGAAGCACATGAGAACAGCTCAGAGCAGACAGAAGAGTTATGTGAATAACCGGAGGAAGGATCTATCTTTCGAGGTAGGTGATCATGTTTTTCTCAAGATTTCTCATTGGAAAAGTGTGATGAGATATGGTAAGAAAGGAAAGCTGAGTCCAAGGTTTATTGGACCATATGAAATTATGGAGAGAGTTGGATCAGTTGCATACCGAGTGGCTTTACCTCCGAGTTTATCTCAGGTACACAATGTTTTTCACATTTCGATGTTGAGAAAGTATATGCCAGATCCATCTCATGTTTTGAGTCCAGAGGTAGTTCAGCTGGAAGAGAACCTATCTTATGAGGAACAACCGGTCCAGATTCTTGACCACAGGGAGAAAGTGTTACGGAATAAGGTGATTCATCAGGTAAAGGTTTTGTGGAAAAACCACATGATTGAAGAGGCAACATGGGAATCTGAAAATGCTATGAGCGATAAATACCCCCACTTATTTTGATAAGTGAATAAAATTGCGAGGACGCAATTCCCAAAAGGGGGGAAGGATGTAACATCCCAGGTGAATAAAGAATAAAGAATTTTCATATTTATTAATATTTACGAATTAAATATTAATTTTATTTTAAAGGGGTTGCTATGTTCGATAGCGTACCCGATACGTAACGATGCGTTTCTTTGAAACTTACGTAGCACACTAGTAATAAAATAATATTATTTTAAATGTTAGTTAACAAGTAGCCGCTATACTAGCGGGAATGGATAGAAATAACTAAAATATGATTGTATATTTTTTTAGATGCTTTTACATTTACCCAATAAAAGATAAAGGCTTAAAATACAGAAAGAGTTCAATTTTAGGCTTTTATACTCTAATTTTCACTAAAGGTTCACTTATCACCTTTTAATGGTGAACCGTCATTAAATATAGTTTTGATCACTCTTATACATTCTTTTGGACCAAATAAAACTCTTATTAAGAATCGGGACATCAATTTTTACTTTGTGTAATTTTTGGTACCTTTCTGATAAAGTTCATTTTTTTATGAATAGTGTAAAATGTTGTATTTTAATTCAAAACCTCTTTTTAATCTAAATTATTTATATGATTAGATTATTATTTTAATTGATTTTAATGTGAAATTAGAAAATATTTTTACCAGTTAATCCAATGGTGGTCATTGGAATCAATTTCACTTTGAAATTAGACTTAAACTGGTGTCAATCTTTTGATACTTATTGTTTCGCAAAAACACACTATTTGTCATGACAGCGGGAATTAATTATTAAATTAATTAATTTGACTTATATGTTTTGAATTTTGTAAAATAGAATTCATTTTTGAATTCGTAATATCAAATATAGCTTAGGGTGAATTTTTGGTAATTTTCTGAAAAACTTCAATTTTTGATGAATAGTGAAACCACTGAGTGGTAATCAAGCAAACTGATTTTTAAGTTAAATGAAAGTTTACCACTAATGTGTATTGAATTTTGAAAATCCTACATACATGGTTGTCATTAAGAAGTAAAATGTGGTTCAATGAGATTATAATAATTTTTTGGTGAATAGTAACTTATTAAGTTCTTAATCGCGATTAGTGGTAATTAGTGTAGTTTAAGGTATAAATAATGCTTTAATAAAATGAAATGACCTAGACACATGTCCCAACCTCATTGGTTGTGTCATGGCCGACCAGGACATGCCATGGGTCAACTTGGGGACCCCATGGATCCACTTTTGTTGGGAAATGACATAAATTACTTTTTATTTAATGTTAAAGTGAAAATGACACAAACATAATATGTTTTACTAAAACAATTTTTAAGTAGGGTTATACAAGTCCAAAATTTGATTATAAATAGTAATTGGAAAGATAAAAAGCTTTCCTATATCATAGTATTTTTTTTATAATTTTTAGACATTAAATAAATTTAATTACTTATGACATAATAATGATGCAGCGATGACATCATTATTTGATGATTTAAATAAAATAGAAAGATAATGTAAAATCTATGAACTACACATGTCCAAAACCAATTGTATGAGTGGATTTCGAACCCTTATCACCTCATCCACGAATTCAATCAATGTGGGACCTTTTAAAACCGAAACACATTTTCAAATAATGTAATATTTCTTTACTTTCCAAAAGTGCCCCTCCTCTCCTCTTATAAAAGGCCCCCACCTCTACCTCATTTCACACACTCTTCAAGCCTTTGGATCGGCCAAACCCTTCCCATTTGCTCTCTCCACATCCCTCTCCTCATCCTAGAGGCTTCCCCTTGGGCAGAATCCTTTCAAAGGAAGCATTAATCTCAACTCAAAAGGAGTTACACTTTTTAAGGTAATTCATTCTCTCTTGTTCATTTGTTTTATTTTGCTTCTCCAACCCTCTAAACTCTTTTTATTTACTTCTTTTGTAACAACAACAGTATATTCAATATACTAGGATGTTGTTATAATATTTATTTGAGCTACACTCTCACACAACTACATCAAATGGTTAAAGAACATACGGTTTCCGTGGATGGCGAAATTCTGCCTCCCGAAACGATGATTGTTCAATACTCATTTAACACCTTCAAAGGTGGACATTATGATGTCACTATTTTTATATATGATATATAATATGTTTATCTTTTCTTTAAGCTTCTGTATTTTTCATTTTTGGCATACCTTTATGGTTTCCATTATGGGTAAACACGATATCTTCATTTAAGGATGTGCGGACTACCGCCCCCTAAAAGTGATGTGATTCGTTAATACCATATGTGGGAAGTGTAAAGGATGGATTTAAAGTTATTATATATGATGTTATACTGGAATTATAATATACCTCTATATCATTATTATTTCTTTCCATTAAAGTATGAGATAGAAATGAAAGTAGCGTTCATGCGTACGTACGACTTACCGTCTCCATGAACGGTGCATTTCATTTCTTATCCCCAAATGTAATGTACTATTAAAAGTACATGTATATAATGGATATATATAATTAATGATATATCTAAATGATGAATATAATTCTGGAATTAAAATATACATAAGTCTCATTTAGTTTTAATTCCATTAATATGACAAAGAAATGAAAGTAGCGTTCATGCGTACGTACGGCTTAACGTCTCCATGAACGGTGCATTTCATTTCTTACCTCTAAATGTGATGTAATATTATAAATGCATGTACGTACTGGATATATATGACATATATGATATCTACATCATGAATACCATTTTGGATATAATGAACCATTGACCAAATTAACAACATGTAAGTGTAAGAAGTCTATTTTTGACTTAAGAACCAAATACCGACAAAATGAACATTATTAACTTAACTGATTACATGATGTTCATAACATGGTATAAAAGGAATAATGAACTTGAAAAAGATTCATAAGCAAGTAGAGATTAACTCAAGTTTATTATTCAGGATATTAAAGAACGGTCGGGTCAAGTCGGATACGAGGTATGGGACTTCGTCTCAATCTCCTTTCGTTGAGGCATATTTTATTTTATACACAACTTTCTTTTATACGGTGTTTAAACCCCTTTGACTTTTACGTTTATTCAAAAGGAATATTTTTTTATACGAAGCGTTTACTAAACGACAAAAGGGAATGTTTTTGTCGTACGTTTGCGGCGACAACGACTTCTCCGCCGTCGTAACCGTTATTTGAGTTTCGGCTTCCTCTACAAGCCAAACCTTTTTTTAAAAGAAAAATAAATACCATGTTTTACTTTGGTATTGAAAATGGTTTTCATAATGTTTTTATTATATCAATGTGTTTTATTGATATCTCGTGATTGAAATGTGGAAATTTTATGTTTCCTTTATGCATGTTTTATGTGATATGATTATGTTATGGTTCTTGGGCATTATTATGAAGACGGGTGGTTCCGTGATAATCTAAGGGCGGGTGAGCCCGTTATAGCTCTCCAATTCATTGGGTAACGCGAAGGAGTGAAACGTTAAGGTTTCTCCGAAGAGATTTTAGGGAATATACTGTGATGGGTATTCCAAACGTAACCAAGAGGGTTACTCCCTACGTAAGAATGTTATGAATGCCTCAAGTTACCATTATGTCTTATGATTTCTATGATTTATTCGTGATTTTATGAGGTATGTTAAAGTGCCAATGTTTTATGGGTAAAGTATGATTTCATTCTTATATATATATGAACTCATGTTTCCTTTCCATGTTTTTTTTATAACCCATACTGAGTTTTTATGCTCATCCCAAGTTTTTGAAATGTTTTTCACAGGTCAAGGGAAAGGTACATGATAAGATGATAGAGTCAAGGATGTGTCAAGAATTAATCCATGTTTTATTTTAAATGTGTTTCCATTGATGGGAATGAAGAATACTATCTTTATGTAACCACTTTGTTTATATGTGGAATGTAATGCAAGTTTTATGATCTAATTCTCTAAAACTCTAAACCCGAAAAGATCCTCAATGTGTAATCTTGTAATAACTCAAGATTAAGTAAGGTTTAAGGCTGGGGCCTTATAGTTGGTATTAGAGGATGGTTTAGACAACTTTAGGAGTTAGAAAAGTATTAAATTAAAATATGATTGAAATGATATATCATTTACGGATTACCATGTTGCTTCGCCTAAGATATTTCTGTGTTCAGAATGGTTTTCCGCAGAGGAAAGAAAGCAGCTATGTTGGGACGACATCAGGAGGAAGATAACCTTCCAAATCAGCAACCTAAGATGGTCGGAATCGGAACTGAACAGTTTTTTGCAGTGATGGCACAGTTGACTCAGGCTATAAATGGTGGTGGTATCCATGTACGAGATCAGCCAGATCAACCACAGAGGAACATGTCAGTGGTGGAACATTTCATGAGGCAACATCCCCCATCATTCAGAGGATCATCTGACCCTGTTCAAGCTGAAGGGTGGATTAAAGCACTGGAGAAGATTTTTGATGTCATGGGGTGTTCAGAACATCAAAAGGTTAGTCTTGTTGTTTACCGTTTTGAAGGTGAAGCTGATCAGTGGTGGTCGATGGTGAAAAATATAAGGGATAGTGATGAGATTGATGCTCTTGACTAGGATGAATTCAAAGGTATGTTTCTTGAGAAGTATTTTCCTAAGGCTGTTCGACTTAGGATGGAAAATCAATTCTTGGAATTGAGGCAAGAGGAAGACTCAGTGGCTGCCTATGAAGAAAGGTTCACTCGATTGGCAAGGTATGCTCCAAATTTTATCCGGGACCTTGATAGTAAAATCAATCGTTTTTACTCAGGATTAAAGCCAAAATATCGAAGGGCATTAGCTTCTCGTGAGTTTAAAAGTTATGAAAAGCTTGTTCGATGTGCTGAGAAGGTGGAAATGGAGTTTTCCGATGACCAAGTGTTCTATAACAACCAGCATAAGAAGAGACCGAGGTGGCAGGAGAAAGGTAAGAATTCTTCAAAAAAGTCTGATGGTAAGAGAACTAAGTTTCCTGTTTGTGATAAATGTGGCAAAAGGCATGCTGGGGAATGTCTTCTGAATTCTGGGATGTGCTACCGATGTGGTAATATGGGACATAAGGCTCGTGATTGCACTGAAAAGGATAAAGGTGAAGGTAAGAACAAATTTGTTTTACAGTTAGTGAAATGTTATAAGTGCAATGAGATGGGTCACTATTCAAACGAGTGTCCGACAAGGAGTTTGAGTGATGGGAAGCAGTTAGGCTACAAGCAGAAAGGGGTGGTGAAATCCTTTGCAACAACTTCAGCAGATGTTGGGCCATAAAATGAAGTGGTATCAGCTCCAGGGAGCTCAGTATTTTTCGAAGATTGACTTGAGGTCAGGGTACCATCAGTTGAAAGTAAAAGAAGCAGACGTTCCGAAGACTGCGTTCCGTACTATATATGGCCATTATGAATTTGTAGTTATTCCTTTTGGGTTAACCAATGCACCTTCTGTATTCATGGACCTTATGAATAAAATTTTCCATGAGTTCTTGGATAAGTTTGTGTTTGTGTTTTGAGGTTTTGTGTGCCTTGTGATTCACAGTGAAGAATGAGTTGTTATGTGAGGCTCATAGTTCCCCGTTTTCAGTTCATCCTGGCAGTACTAAGATGTATAGAGATCTGCGGGAGTATTACTGGTGGGATGGAATGAAAAGAGACATTGCTGATTTTACTGTGAAGTGTTTGACATGTCAACAGGTTAAAGTAGAGCGACAGTTACCGAAAGGGATGCTTCAGCCTTTACCAGTGCCAGAGTGGAAATGGGAGAATATATCCATGGACTTTGTTGTTGGATTACCGAAGACATCTCGAGGTAATAATGCAATCTGGGTTATTGTTGATCGCTTGACAAAATCTGCTCATTTCCTTGCTATACGAGATACTTTCTCTCTTGATCAACTTTCCCGTTTGTATCTTAAAGAGATAGTCAGGTTACATGGAGTTCCTCTCTCCATTGTATCGGATCGTGATCTCAGGTTTACTTCTAACTTTTGGAAAGGACTTCAGAAGTCGTTGGGTACTGAATTAAATTTTAGTACAGCTTTTCATCCTCAATCAAATGGGCAGTCAGAACGAACAATTCAGACATTGGAGGATATGCTACGAGCTTGTTCTATGGATTATCAGGGAAGTTGGGACCAACATCTTTCTTTGGTTGAGTTTTCATATAATAACAGTTTCCATTCTAGTATACAGATGGCACCATTTCAGGCATTATATGGGAAGCGGTGTCGAACTCCAGCTTTCTGGGATGAAGTGGGTGAATGGAAGTTGACGGGACCAAAATTGGTAGAAGAGATAGCATAAAAAGATCAGTTGATTTAGAATCACATGAGAACAGCTCAGAGCAGACAGAAGAGTTATGCGAATAACCGGAGGAAGGATCTATCTTTCGAGGTAGGTGATCATGTTTTTCTCAAGGTTTCTCATTGGAAAATTGTGATGAGATATGGTAAGAAAGGAAAGCTGAGTCCAAGGTTTATTGGACCATATGAAATTCTGGAGAGAGTTGGATCAGTTGCATACCGAGTGGCTTTACCTCTGAGTTTATCTCAGGTACACAATTTTTTCACGTTTCTATGTTGAGAAAGTATATGCCAGATCCATCTCATGTTTTGAGTCCAGAGGTAGTTCAGCTGGAAGAGAACCTATCTTATGAGGAACAACCGGTCCAGATTCTTGACCACAGGGAGCAAGTGTTACGGAATAAGGTGATTCATCAGGTAAAGGTTTTGTGGAAAAACCACATGATTGAAGAGGCAACATGGGAATCTGAAAATGCTATGAGGGATAAATACCCCCACTTATTTTGATAAGTGAATAAAATTGCGAGGACACAATTCCCAAAAGGGGGGAAGGATGTAACATCCCAGGTGAATAAAGAATAAGGAATTTTCATATTTATTAATATTTACGAATTAAATATTAATTTTATTTTAAAGGGGTTGCTATGTTCGATAGCGTACCCGATACGCAACGATGAGTTTCTTTGAAACTTACGTAGCACACTAGTAATAAAATAATATTATTTTAAATGTTAGTTAACAAGTAGCCGTTATACTAGCGAGAATGGATAGAAATAACTAAAATATGATTGGATATGTTTTTAGATGTTTTTACATTTACCCAATAAATGATAAAGGCTTAAAATACGGAAAGAGTTCAATTTTAGGCTTTTATACTCTAATTTTCACTAAAGGTTCACTTATCACCTTTTAATGGTGAACCGTCATTAAATATAGTTTTGATCACTCTTATACATTCTTTTGGACCAAATAAAACTCTTATTAAGAATCGGGACATCAAATTTTACTTTGTGTAATTTTTGGTACCTTTCTGATAAAGTTCATTTTTTTTATGAATAGTGTAAAATGTTGTATTTTAATTCAAAACCTCTTTTTAATCTAAATTATTTATATGATTATATTATTATTTTAATTGATTTTAAAGTGAAATTAGAAAATATTTTTACCAGTTAATCCAATGGTGGTCATTGGAATCAATTTCACTTTGAAATTAGACTTAAACTGGTGTCAATCTTTTGATACTTATTGTTTCGCAAAAACACGCTATTTGTCATGACAGCGGGAATTAATTATTAAATTAATTAATTTGACTTATATGTTTTGAATTTTGTAAAATAGACTTCATTTTTGAATTCGTAATATAAAATATAGCTTCGGGTGAATTTTTGGTAATTTTCTGAAAAACTTCAATTTTTGATGAATAGTGAAACCACTAAGTG
Source organism: Viscum album (assembly GCA_963277665.1). Classification (NCBI taxonomy): domain Eukaryota; kingdom Viridiplantae; phylum Streptophyta; class Magnoliopsida; order Santalales; family Viscaceae; genus Viscum; species Viscum album. Next base: position 176,399,659 of record OY728120.1, read on the forward strand.
GTAATCAATCAAACTGGTTTTTCAGTTAAATGAAAGTTTACCACTAATGTGTATTGAATTTTGAAAATCCGACATACATGGTTGTTATTAAGAAGTAAAATGTGGTTCAATGAGATTATAATAATTTTTTGGTGAATAGTAACTTATTAAGTTCTTAATCGCGATTAGTGTTAATTAGTGTAGTTTAAGGTATAAATAATGCTTTAATAAAATGAAATAACCTAGACACATGTCCCAACCTCATTGGTTGTGTCATGGCCGACCATGAAATTCCATGGGTCAACTTGGGGACCCCATGGATCCACTTTTGTTGGGAAATGACATAAATTACTTTTTATTTAATGTTAAAGTGAAAATGACACAAACATAATATGTTTTACTAAAACAATTTTTAAGTAGGGTTATACAAGTCCAAAATTTGATTATAAATAGTCATTGGAAAGCTAAAAATATTTCCTATATCATAGTAGTTTTTTATAATTTTTATACATTAAATAAATTTAATTACTTATGACATAATAATGATGCAGCGATGACATCATTATTTGATGATTTAAATAAAATAGAAAGATAATGTAAAATCTATGAACTACACATGTCCAAAACCAATTGGATGAGTGGATTTCGAACCCTTATCACCTCATCCACGAATTATATCAATGTGGGACCTTTTAAAACCGAAACACATTTTCAAATAATGTAATATTTCTTTACTTTCCAAAAGTGCCCCTCCTCTCCTCTTACAAAAGGCCCCCACCTATACTTCATTTCACACACTCTTCAAGCATTTTGCTCGGCCAACCACTGCCCATTTTCTCTCTCCACATCCCTCTCCTCATACTAGAGGATTCCCCTTGGGCAGAATCCTTTCAAAGTAATCCTTTAGGCTCAACTCAAAAGGAGTTACACTTTTTAAGGTAATTCATTCTCTCTTGTTCATTTGTTTTATTTTGCTTCTCCAACCCTCAAAACTCTTTTTATTTACTTCTTTTGTAACAACACCAGTATCTTAAATATACTAGGATGTTGTTATAATATTTATTTGAGCTACACTCTCACACAACTACATCAAATGTTTAAAGAACATACGGTTTCCGTGGATGGAGAAATTATGCCTCCCGAAACGATGATTGTTCAATACTCATTTAACACCTTCAAAGGTGGCCATTATGATGTCACTATTTTTATATATGATATATAATATGTTTATGTTTTCTTTAAGCTTCTGTATTTTTCGTTTTTGGCATACCTTTATGGTTTCCATTATGGGTAAACACGATATCTTCATTTAAGGAAGTGCGGACTACCACCCCCTAAAAGTGATGTGATTCGTTAATGCCATATGTGGGACGTGTAAAGGATGGATTTAAAGTTATTATATATGATTTTATACTGGAATTATAATATACCTCTATATCATTATTATTTCTTTCCATTAAAGCATGAGATAGAAATGAAATTAGCGTTCATGCGTACGTACGGCTTACCGTCTCCATGAACGGTGCATTTCATTTCTTATCCCCAAATGTAATGTACTACTAAAAGTACAAGTATATAATGGATATATATAATTAATGATATATCTAAATGATGAATATAATTCTGGAATTAAAATATACATAAGTCTCATTTAGTTTTAATTCCATTAATATGACAAAGAAATGAAAGTAGCGTTCATGCGTACGTACGGCTTACCGTCTCCATGAACGGTGCATTTCATTTCTTACCTCTAAATGTGATGTAATATTATAAATGCATGTACGTACTGGATATATATGACATATATGATATCTACATCATGAATACCATTCTGGATATAATGAACCTTTGACCAAATTAACAACATATAAGTGTAAGAAGTCTATTTTTGACTTAAGAACCAAATACCGACAAAATGAACATTATTAACTTAACTGATTACATGATGTTCATAACATGGTATAAAAGGAATAATGAACTTGAAAAAGATTCATAAGCAAGTAGATATTAACTCAAGTTTATTATTCAGGATATTAAAGAACGGTCGGGTCAAGTCGGATACGAGGTATGGGACTTCGTCTCAATCTCCTTTCGTTGAGGCATATTTTATTTTATACACAACTTTCTTTTATACGGTGTATAAACCCCTTTGACATTTACGTTTATTCAAAATGAATATTTTTTTATATGAAGCATTTACTAAACGACAAAAGGGAATGTTTTTGTCGTACGTTTGCTGCGACAACGACTTCTCCGCCATCGTAACCGTTATTTGAGTTTCGGCTTCCTCTACAAGCCATACCTTTTTTTTAAGGAAAAATAAATACCATGTTTTACTTTGGTATTGAAAATGGTTTTCATAATGTTTTTATTATATCAATGTGTTGTATTGATATCTCGTGATTGAAATGTGGAAATTTTATGTTTCCTTTATGCATGTTTTATGTGATATGATTATGTTATGGTTCTTGGGCATTATTATGAAGACGGGTGGTTCCGTGATAAACTAAGGGCGGGTGAGCCCGTTATAGCTCTCCAATGCATTGGGTAACGCGAAGGAGTGAAACGTTAAGGTTTCTCCGAAGAGATTTTAGGGAATATACTGTGATGGGTATTCCAAACGTAACCAAGAGGGTTACTCCCTACGTAAGAATGTTATGAATGCCTCAAGTTACCTTTATGTCTTATGATTTCTATGATTTATTCTTGATTTTATGAGGTATGTTAAAGTGCCAATGTTTTATGGGTAAAGTATGATTTCATTCTTATATATATATATGAACTCATGTTTCCTTTCCATGTTTTTTTTATAACCCATACTGAGTTTTTATGCTCATCCCAAGTTTTTGAAATGTTTTTCACAGGTCAAGGGAAAGGTACATGATAAGATGATAGAGTCAAGGATGTGTCAAGAATTAATCCATGTTTTATTTTAAATGTGTTTCCATTTATGGGAATGAAGAATACTATCTTTATGTAACCACTTTGTTTATATGTGGAATGTAATGCAAGTTTTATGATCTAATTCTCTAAAACTCTAAACCCGAAAAGATCCTCAATGTGTAATCCTGTAATAACTCAAGATTAAGTAAGGTTTAAGGCTGGGGCCTTATAACTCAGGTAAGATCATCATCATGATCTTACTATGGAATCCTAACTGGTTGTCATCGTGGAGACATCCCGATATGAATCAAGATGAACCACAGTTAAGAGTATACTAGGATAGGTGACTCAAAAAGGAAATCACAAGCATGCCAAAAATTTTCATAATCCATTCATTTCCCCATAGCCAATGATTCCATGTTATGAGTCGGGTAATAGGTGTCTAGAATCCTAGTGTATGGATATGTCGGTCGCCGCCCCAACACTAGAGTCTCTGGCCTAAAATCCGAACTCTAAAGACTTAACATTGTTTCTCACAAATAAAAACAATATTACCTTAGTCATTGAGGTAGAACCTACCACCTTTGATACCATTTTTCCGTGCCACATCCCCCGGGGCACGTGCCATGACATACACAAAGCCCGTCTTCTAAAGGCCTAGGGTTGGCGACTAGCGCCGAAGGCATCATCATGCAAGTGGAAATCATGTTCATGGATACCTGTACACGCATGCACTCAAAAACCAAATTGATAGAGAGGGAATATGAACACTATGTAATTGGAAACCAGAGTACAACAACACATAAAGCACTATGTGGTAAAACATAGCTAGTATACAAGCCCAACAATAGAACTGGAAATTGCAAGGTACAAAGGGAGCACTGATGGACATCAGTAGGAAAATCCCACCTGATTGCTAGAATATTGAAGATACTAGAAGACAAAGTAGTATGTCATATCCACCTGGTCCAATTGGGCGCTGCCTGGTCTTTGGCCACCAATTCCACCATCCTAATGTCCGTCAGTCCCATCTCTCTAAGCGCCTCTTTCAAAATGTCGAACGTGTACACCAGACACGACATGTGTAGGAGAATATCCTATAGGGGTGAGTAACTTGGTAATCAGTAGGGGACCTCGAGACCCTCGATGGTCTCTCATAAATCCACAAAGGAAAACACCACAAAAAAACACGAATTAAGTCACAAAACCACAACCAAAAAGTGAACCACAAATTCAAAACTAAAATGAAAACCACAAAGTCAAAACCACAAGGTAAACCACAATGATTATGCATAGTTATCTATACTCAGGTACATGTCCATATATATACATAGGTTATCTAGATATAATCTTCTTAACATAAAGAAACATAAGGATCCAACCTCAAAGACATTACTAGGATTTCCAAAGATGGATCAAAGAATTACTGAAGGATTAGGAGTACATGTTCCATGATCTATCCATCCATGATGGAAAATATCTGAGATATGTACTCCATCTAGTACAACTCAACCATTCCTAATGGTACTTCGGGAAGGACGTTCTCCATTAAGAAATTTCTACTAGAACTGCACCTAGTGCCCAGCACTAGAGGTCTCACAGTCATAGTCTTGATCCTGAGGAAAGACCAAGGGAAGCCAAGTGAAGAGGCCCACTCCTCAACACTGCGTTCAGTTGGGGGAGCACTACTCTAGTTTAACCCACGATATCTCAGTCCCTCCAATAAGAAGTGGCCCACACCTTAGTCTATCAAGGGAGCACAAACTTATACCATGGTATCAATTGCATCAATTGGAGGGGCCCACTCCTTATAACCGTGTCCTATATTCGAGAGAACTCCAAATCCCATGAAGGACCTTCTCCCTGTCATTACTAGGTTACGAGGGAGTACTACTCAATATGTGAGGACATGAACCCTACCCGGTAGAGGAGTACACTCTGGTGGTTTGTTCACTATGGGGGGGGACTCGTGCCCTAGTATGTTAGGGGGTATTGACCCCAGGCTAGAGGACTCACACCCTGACATGGCAGTAGAGTTATGACTCTATTGTAACCAATTGTAAGGAGAACCTGCACCCTAAATCAGTAGGGGAGTACAACTCAGTGACTAGAGGACGCACACCATGGTAAGTAGGGGAGTAATCGACTCTGTCACAATACCTGGTGCGGGGGACCTTCACCCTTGTACGTCAAGGGAGTACTGAATCTTCTGTAGCACTATGTAAGGAGGAACCACACCCTAGGTCAATAGGGGAGTGCTTACTCTTAACATAGAGGACCCGAACCCTACCTGGTAGGGGAGTACCTATATCAATGTTTGTTAAGTATGGAAGATATGTTCCCAAGTCCATTAGGGGAGTACCAAATCCAATGATAGAATAAACTAGTCAGAGTAAAATGAACCCGAACCCATGACATGGGGAGTATCGTCTTCACCGGAGAAGAGGAGTAAGGAATATCCGCGCCCAGAGCCATCAAGGGAGTAGTTGTCCTAACTCTCACCACATTAAACACAGAGGTTCTGAAACTCTAGCTATTGGTCACATATAAACTCCCACAAAGGTCCACAAGGAAGTGACTCGATGGACCTTCATATCATAAGGGTTCAAACATGACATAAAAAACGTCAATCAGATGCTCGGTCTGTATGTTAAAGGCATTTTAGTACCGAGGGCCCGATTGGATTCGTGTTCGATCCAACCCAGCTATACAACAAATTTATCCAAAAATCATTTGGAGTATCCTAAAATAACTGCCTCATCCCAAGGATTCCATAACAGTAGACTATTTTTCAAGTGGGCGTCTCTTTTAGGAGATAAGGCCCTTTAAGCATAACTGGGTTGAAAAATTTTTGAGGCCGGTTCGACCCGGTCAGACCGACCCGAACTGACCCGCGTTGACCCAACCCCACCTAGGTCGACCCAAACCACTAGGCCCGTCTTGGCCCTCCATTGTGGGCCGACCCCCATCTCCACGAACACTACATAGAAGCATCCAACAACTACTCATATGGTCTGTCCCACCGATCAGGTCTCCCCCCCCCCCCCCCGTCAACATGCTTTGCAGGTTGACTCCTCCACGCGGCGGTGCGCTGGCGCCGCTGGACTCCAGTGTCGTGGCCCATCACGGTTGTAGCTTCCGCTGCCCCGGCACACCATCAGGAGGATCCTTATCTTCTGGCTGGTGGCCGGGATGGTGGCCCTTCTCTTCTCCACTGGGAATGCGGTCGGCATCGTCGCGCACCAGCTGGAGCCTCCCCGGGCCACTGGACACACTTTGGTGGCCCGTCTTTCGCACTATTTTCACCTATGGCCTCCAACGGATTCCCTCTTCACATAGATAGATCCATATACCCCTTCCCAACAATTTTAATGATACAATAACATGGATTGAACATGTGGAGGCGCTCGGGCCTTCTTTATATCAGCTTGCGCCCTCTGCATCAGAGGATAAAAACTGGGGAGGTTTCAGGGGATGTAGTGAAATACAAAATAAATCAATACCAAAATTGAACCAGCGATGAAACCCTCTCGCATAAATAAGAAACTTTAAGATCATCATATTCGTGGGTTGAACCACATCCGTCATTTTAAAAATAACGGAGAATGGGGAAGATCTTTGACAAACAAACCCCTACCTTGAATTCATCGGAGGGCGCTGCAGATGAGGGAGAAGGGTCTGCGTCTAAAGGTGTTCATCTGCATTCATCATCACCCATTTATTCCTCCAATGACCATCGCTTGATCACCATTGTTGGTTGGAGCAGAAAGTCACCAGCATTTTTTCAAAGCCTCCTCTTGTAGCTCTCTCAAAACCCATTCCCAAGATTTTGATTAAATAGGTGAATAATCTCCCACGTTGTGTTTAATATTATGGCTCATCAATTAATTTCAACTAATGAGTCAATTAAAAACAAAAATTTTTCCATTAAAAAACCAAATAAATGAGAGGTTTAAGATATTTAGAAGTCTCTTAATTAATGTCAGACGTTGCACTGCGGTCCCACCACCGTTTCTCAATGGTTGAAAAAAGAAAAATAAAATAACCTTTAGTAATTTTTTTTATTTTTATTTTGTAATGTAAAAAGAAATTAACTTTTTTGTCTGACTTTATCCAAAAGAAAGTTAAGCATCCCTTTAGTGAATCCTGGCACTGTGAATTCAACGGTGCCCTCAGATTTTTAATCTGAGCACTTATTCACAAGATAGAAATCGCCACTCGCACGTTTACTGAACGTACCTTAAAAAAGTTCAAAATTCTGTTCTCGGTACTCCAGGCCTCAGAATTGCATGCCGTAAATTTTCACAGACTTGTAATAATCCCAAATAATTTTAAAAAAGCTTTATATGGAAATTACGGGTCATTAAAGGTAGAGCGGCAATAATGAGTTGGTTCCGCAAGAGCTTGAACTGTTCAAGTATGGAAGACTATGTTAGAGTTATATTTAAAATATTGGAAAGCCTTTTATTAGTGCTTTCAAAAAAGTGATGATAAAGAGTTGTTTAATGGGAGATAAAATATTAATCCCTCATAAAGATATATCTTTATCAGTACTAAAAAGGAACTCATAAAACGTCTCTTTATCATCGCCAAAATTATAGTGCAGATAATGTCCTAATTTTAATAATTTAATTAATGTAAATTAAAATATATAATTTATATAATTATAATTAAATTTCAAAGAACTAAAAATATGTATTTATAAATAAAATTATATAATTTTTTATTTATTATAATTATCTAATTATTTAAATTTATATATTTACTTATAATTATAATTAAATATAAATATAATTTAAATTACTTGTATATAATTATATGTATATTTATTTAATTATATATATAATTATACACATATATATATTATTTAATCTACAATTATATATAACTATAAATGAAATAAATATATTTATTATAATTTTATAATTTTTTAAATATATATACATTTATTTATATTTATATTTATAAATAAATATTTTCTAAATGTATTTATATATAATTATATATAAACACTGAAGATGGATTCTGATCCAATCCAGAGACTGAATTTCGATATCCATCTTGGAAATTCTAGATTTTCCCCACTCTAGAGGACTTCCCCGAATCATCATCGGTTGAAGAATATGAGGCACCGAAAAGGGCCAAAACATGGCCAAGAGGCCAACACATAAAGGGAAAAAGAAGATATCTATGGAATCTGGGATTCAAAGCAACTTTCAGGGATTGAATGACTATATTTGGCTTCTCTTTTTCTTTTGTGGGCATTTTAAGCCTTGTTGGACCCACTTCCATCCTTGTTTGGTTTCCTTTTATTAATAAAATTCTGGGTCATGAGTTTTGTTTCCAAATCCATGAATGAGCCATCTTGGTATATTTATTATTTGAATATATTTATTATAGTTGAATAGTTATTTCAATATATATTTATTTTTATATATTTATTTGTAATTATAATTATAATTAAATATATTTAAAAATATTTCATATAAATTAAATATATTTACTAATATATATACACATATATATATTTAATTATTAATATATAATTATGTAAAATTATAAATATAATAAAAATATATATTATTTAAAAATATTTATTAAAATTTTCTAATTATTTAAATATATATATAGTTAAATGTAATTATAATTATAAATAAATATATTTAAAATGTTTATATATATAAATAAAATTATATTTATAATAACATATATATGTATAATTGTATATATATACAATATATATATATATTAAATATATAAATATATATAACCCAAAATATAATAAATGTACTTATTATTTAAATACTTTTTTATAATTTAAAAATTATATATATATATATATAATTATAATTATAAATATACATATCTAAAAAGTATTTATATCTAACAATATATTTATATAATTACAATTATATATATTAATATATAAATATATAGAATTATAGATACAATAAATACATTTGTTATTTAAATATATTTATCAAAATTTTATAATTATATATATATATATATATAGAATTTTTTAGGTACCCTTTTCAAAAAATTATATATATTTATAATTTTATTTTTAACAATTTAAATAAAAAACTTGTTAAAAAATAATTTAAATATATTAATAATATAAATTTAGAACATATTTTAAATGATAAAATATAATAATAAAAATGAAGAAATATTATTCGTATAAATTACAAATATATTGAAAATATTACATGTATAGTAAATAAATATATGTATAAATAAATATTATAAAAATGATTAAATATATTTTCAATGGTATTAATGAATATATAATAATAAAAGAATAAATAACATAAGAAAATAAAAAAATATTAAATAGTGAATTAGTAAAATTTATATGTGAATTATAGACACATTAAAATGAAGAAAAGAGAATATATTGATGATATTATTTATATAAATAACAAAATTATTAAAAATGAATAATATTAACTATACAAGAAATTTTAATAGTTAAATTAAAACAAATTAAACTAAATCAAATTAAATTAAGCAAGAACACATATATTGATGATGAATAGATTAAAATAAATTTATTTTAAGAATGAATAAATATTAAAAATGAATAAATACGATAAATACTAAAATAGAGATATTTAAAAAAGAATAAATAATATTAAATCAATAATCTAATTTATGCACACACATATATGTACATATGGAAGACATACATATGTAAAAATACATATCTATAAACATATACATGCACACATATTAACACATACACATACATAGATATAGGTATACATGTATATAAAATTTCATGTATTTAATATCAATATAAATATATTCTTTTATATATTATGTAATTGTTTAAATAAAAGATTAATTTTTTTATTATATACACCTTTTTTAATTAATGTTTATAAATAAACTATTAATCATTGTTTCCAATATAAATTTGATAATTTTTTGTCCATAAAATTATGAAAATGGGAGTAACTTTTTATTGAATGTCGTATAAATCATATTTCTATAATAAAATTTTATATATATACTTATTGTAATATGCATCGTAATTAAAAATATAAAAACATTTATATATAAATTAAATTACTCACTATGACCTTTATCAGCATTAGGGAAAAAACACTAATAAAGGGCTCTATTTTATCAGCACTAAAAAAATAACTAGGAAATTGGGGATTTTTTCAGCTCTAGAAAAAAGAACTAATAAATTGTACCCTTTTATCTATGATTTTTAGTGCTAAAAATAGTAAATTTATTAAAACTTTTTGTGAGATCTAATAAAAATCCTACATTTATCAGCGCTTTTTGTCTATCACAGTTAAAGGTCATTTCTATATAATGCGCGATCAATGGTTGTATGGAGACAAAGATATGTCAAGATATACCACATGGATGTTATCTCATTAGAAGAGTTGTCAGGATCCACCCCTTAGATTCTTATAACAACTAGGATCAAACCCTTGGGATTCACGGGATAATGTTTAGTTCCAATGATATAAATATATTCGTGAGTAAGATAGTGAGTTGGGCTTCTCATGATAACTTTGAGGAATAGAACTTATTTTGAGGATGATGAGGAGTTGGGTCCTCCTTTGTTCACCCTATGGGGATTTGAACACCCCATGTGGTTAGAAATAAGCCATGTCCTCCCATGGTCACGCTTTAGGGATCAAAAGTCATATTGAGTATAATTTTTACCGGTTCTTCCAATGGTTCTCCCTTATATATGATAATACCTCTTGGATTTTATTTTATTATAACTGGTCTGACCTTACAACATTTATCAAAGAAGAGAGGGTTTAGAATCATGATATCCTGTTTATCACATGATGGATTGATTTGATTTTATTCATGTATAGTGTTATTTATATAGAAACTCATCAATATATTATAGAATATATTTGGTACCCATTGTCGATGTCTAATTATGTATTATTATTACACCTTACATACACACCTCAGTTGATCTATAGACCATATCTTTGAAATACATGTTATGTAATGAGTTTTTAATTACAAAATCCTTCCTTGTATACACGGAGTTCTCCACTTATATTCTTTAAAAAAACTTTATGCATGATTTATTTTTTTTACACATATTTTTCATATTTTTAGGAACATTCATTTGGTTTTATAGATTTTTTATGATTTATTCCAAATACTTCCATGTCATGATATGATATGAGATGCTACATGGGTAGTATTACTTAAATTCCATTGATCATGTTTTTCCTTCATCAATTCCTTTTTGTGAATAAGATGTGAACTTGTCATTAATGCATGAGTGGCTGAAATATATAGATTTAGGCACACTCCCTGATTCTATTACTATGTCATTAGAAGAGGGGAACATCCTTTAATCATCACCTAAATGAGTTATAAGTCAATGGTCTAAACATAATCATGGTTAAGAGTTTCATAGACATTTAGGTGACATATCTCCTAGATTTGGTGAAGGGAATAGCCCAGGACACACGCATATATATAAGAATTGGTTTATAAATATTTTCATATAAAACATAGTGATTTTAAACTATAATTAAATAAATATTTATATTAAAGTAATATGTATTGTACCAATTTACTGAAAAAATTTCAACAACTTTATTGGGATTACATAACCACTTATTACATTGGAAAACATGAACTACTGTCTATTATAAATAAATATATATATTAATTAGTAACTAAATGTAATTAATTTAAGTTAATAAAATTTCTGGGTATGTTTTTTACCTGATAAAAATTTATTTACATAATAAAAAAATTATGTGGAAAATTATGAGGTTTGAAACCAAATTTTAAAAATGTGATATCTCTTATAAATTTTCTAATTTATTATAAATGGATGTTAAATATTGAAATACTTTTTTGAAAGGAACATTATTTTTTAATTAATTGTTTACTCAACAATTATACCTTTTTAGACCTTCATTCATGATAATCTAAGTAGTAATGCTTTGTGATAAATGACTTAAATAATACCTTACTTAGTATACCGTATGTGCACATATATGACATCATTATTAAACATAGTGCCTCATTTATAAGGAATAAAAAAAGTCATAGTATATAAATCATGCCTTAGTTTATGTTCGATATTGGTACCTACTGTATTATTCAAAGATATTGTGAGATGTTGGACCTATAACTTGTATACATTTTTTTGAATTTACAATATAACACTCATGGAATCCAGATTTTTTACTCCACAATAATATGAAACTTGAAATATTACTTGATTGTTGAATAACTAATATATTATTGAAAATAAGGTTTATATATGTATTAATAATATTGATGTTTATTTATTTTTATGTAAACTAGTAGAATAATTATTACTTAAATTTTGTAAGAGTACCCTAGAATGGGATAAGTATATTATTTATCTTTCTTATAAATTTTTTATGAAAATACACTTCATGTGATGGGTTTTTTATCCTTGACCATGTATACTTCCACCCTTACACTATGGGATGGTATTTGGACATAAAATGTTATACACCTTCCCCTTTATATGGGATGACTATTTGGATTTGAATTGTCATAAATATATATTCCAAATTTCTTTTTATTTAAGATAAATTTAAGTAATCATCACATATTTCAGGTATTGACCCGAAGTAGGTGGTACAAGCATGGACCCTCCCAATATAGGAAGTAACATGATATATCTATTAACATGTATGTTTGATGTTTTCTTATTTTCATAGATAGTATATGTTTAATTTCTTATTATAAACTATTTCCCTATATAGGTATATAAATTAATGAACATGTTCATACATACTCCAATTTATTCACTATTATGTTGTAGAACGTTAGTGGTACACTACTAAGAATGTTTATACTCACACCCTATAGGGAAAAATCAGTGAACATGTGTCTTCTAAAGAATCATTTTATGCTTCTTTTTAGTAGTGGGATGTTCAAGGAAATACTTTACTAGTATGACAAAAGATCTACATCCTTAAGTGTTTAGTGAATGACAGTATATTTCTTTTATAGCCTTTGGTGAGATTTTATAGTATAGTGTATAAGGATATACATAGTTATTTTCATGTATATTCTTCATATTTAACCTCTTCTAATTGGTCATTAATACCATGTGTGGTTTGATTTATTTTACAATGGTGTATTTTTGTTTGTTTCACTAATAAAGTGGTTTTATATGAGTTTTGGACTAGATATGTATGTATATATGTCTCACATAACTACTATATCATGTATTTTTGTTGGTTTTACATACATATATGTCATTTTTAGGTTATGTCATTTTTAGTCATTATGTCCCCCAACACCCAAGGTCATACCAGTTTTTTAGTATGACTCGATTCTTGGTTCTTTTTGTTTTCTATCCTAGAAAATTACAGCCCATTTATGTTTTATTAAACCCTTGATTTCTATGCTAGCCTCAATAGACTAATAGGTAGGTTTAAGGTATTATGATAGACTAGTACAATTCCATTCATGTAATCAGTTTATGGTAATTACATAATGATATCTAAGTCATGTATTGAGGTTATCTAGGGGTTGATATTTCTAGGTTTAGACGTGAGATAACATAACAAGACTAGGGGTACATGGTGTGAAAATTTTGATAACACAACCATAGTTGAATCCTAATATACCAAGATGTTTAAGTGCCTATTTTGAAACTATAGGTTTGGTTGGGGAATTTATCAATGAATTTTAAAGGGTTGTTCAAGATAAGTTAGGATGGATATTTTAGGGATCAGTCAGGAGCCACTCCTTATATTGGTTCATGAATAATAGGGTATATTGATGATTTTTTACATGTTTATTGAATGCACATTATCAATATTATTACCACATGTGAACTAACTTAACTAATTAAATAATAGTTATATATTATATAGTTCAAATATATATATATTATTAGGTGTTAACTGATTAATTAATGTCATTCACTTACCTATCTCTATTAAGATTATTTATTTACCAACCTTATTTGTTGTGTAATAGATAATGTGAAAAATATTTAGTTTTTTAGTATGTTTAGTACTGTTCATTAAGTAATATACTATTTAACATGTTTTTTTACTAGTTTTCAATTTTCTTACAACCGCATTAGTTGACTTTTGATTATTGCTTATTTACGTGAAATACTAACTCTTTCTTTCTTAGGTTTTCCTCCAAGAATGCTTCATTTTTTATTTAGTTATATACTAATAATATTGTTTTATGATTATTAAATGAAGATGATAACCATTTTTTGACATGTATTTTGTTATTATTCATGATACTAGATTCATATTCTGAGAAATGTTTTATATATTATATAAGTTCTTCTACTTAGTATATTTATTAAATTAGTTTCCAACCATAGTAATTGAAATTTATGTATAAATAATATATAGAACCTATTTATGTTTTTAAATTGAGAAAAATAGTTTTAAGAATATAATATTAAAGATTAAGAGAGATTTTTTTAGATGTGATTAGTTTTATGGGATGTTTATCTTTTCATACATGACATGAGGTAATTTTTTTTAAACTGGTTCTTTAAACCAATTTATTTTTTTAAAAAAAAGTGTTTATAAATAGTTTTATTCAAATATTATTATTGGGTTTTTTTAATCTTTTTCTTATAAGTAAAGTGATTATTTTAAACCACATGTGTTTTGGGAAATGTGTTTGATGTTTGATTAAGAAAATGGGGGTTTTTTTTTTTGAAAATGAATATTTTTTATGGATTGAAAATATAAAGAAGGTTGGGATTTAGAAAAATACAGATATTCCCTATGGAGGGTACCATATTATAATGTATTTATTTTAGTTAGTGATGTTTGGGGGTTATAAAAAATTTAGTATGCCTTTTTTTTCTTTAGGTTTATAATTTTTATATTGGTGTACTTTTTCCTTGGTGGGTTTTTATATCATTTACATGATTTCATAGAGTTTAACCTAGTGGTTTGGGTTTTAATCCTATTTAGGGTGTTCGATATTTTATTAATTTAGAGACATGATTAGTATTTTTGATGTGTAATTAGGTTTTAGTCGTAAGTATACTTTGTGAACCTGGGAATAATGCTGCGATTTATGGTTTTTGGGATGGATTTCGGGTTATTAATTTGTAGCATGATAATTATTTCTTTTTTCAGAAATTTTTTAATATGGGATTATATATTTATAAACATAAGGAATTTTTTATGGATAATACAATTTTAAATCTTGGGCATTTAGGAAATTGGGATGAATGGTTAGTAATCCATTTGGGAAAAAAATTATGGTGGGGTGGGGGTGTTGTAACATCTATGTCTTCGGGGATCTGATTAAGGTGATATTTTGAAAATTGGTATATTGGAGTGTGATACCATTGGTTTTTCACAGATGAGGGTTCATTTTTCACATTGGTATTCAAATTATAATTTCGATGATTTATGGTATAAATATGGGTGTTTTTAGACATGGTTTGATGTTCAGTGGGAATGATGAGGGTTTAGAAAGGCATGATGAGGGTATCACCAACATTAATTAACATTATATGACATTGGGCACCCGGTGGTGGCTCACTGTGAATGTACTGAGTCTCTAGATAATACCATACTGAACCTTGGGTACTTAGTTCTCCACTAGTGGGTACTCGGTAGGCCGTGGGAAGTTATTTCATTGAAGGGGTGAATTTTCATTTTTTATTCCTAAATATTTATCCCCATTTTGGATTGACTCAATTTAATAATATTCTAACCAGTCAATATGCCCTCATAGGGATCCTCTCTTACTCCTTATTCTCTCCCTATTTACACTTCATACATACTTAATTAAAGGGGGATTCTTACACTGAATCCATGGTAATGCTCCCATTCTCATTCCATCTACAATGAACCAAAAATTTATAAATTATAACCATTTTTTAAATGAGTAAATTACTTTTTAAATAATTAAATTATATAAATAACATGAAGTAATTTCATTATTTTGGACCATTATATGATATATTGTTTTAGATAAAAAAATACAATTACACTTCATAATCATTGATAATATTGTTATTTCATAGTGATCATTGAGATTAATATATGTTAAGGGTTATGTTAAATCCAACTGACTTAGATGAAATGTGTGATGGCCTTTACTAGTAAGATCATACCTTTTGATTCCCATTTATCAGATCTTTTTAGGGTGATGGAATCACTGGTTTTTTCCCATGACCATGCCCAAGATGAGATTAAAAATCCAAAGCATGAGAAAACCCATTTATAGGATAAGTTCAAGCTTATTGAGATATTGACCCAAACCATGTTCACCGAACCACCATATACAGTGTCACAGTCACACAGTTTACCCTTAAATATTACGCTGGTAAAATAAGTTGTTATGAATCTAAACCATAATAGTATAAATTAATATTTTTTTATTTTATAAAAAAATATTATATTGATCCCATGTTATTCCGAAATTATAATTTATTAAATAATTATTTAGATAAAAATTTGATTTTAATGCAAAGAATCTCAAATTGTATTTTTCGGAAATATATAGTTTCAATCAATACACACTTTTTGACTAATTCAATAATTGTTTAAATAAATTACACCTTAACAAAATATTATTAATAAATAAAATTTAATTAAATATAAATAAAAATAAGAATTATATGAAGTGAAATGTAATATTATAAGAGTAAGAAAATTGTGATTATCAAAACTACAAATATTATTCAATTAATGGGAATTTTAATTTCAAAGCTTAAATTATTATATTTGGATAATTATTTTGATAAAATAAATATTAGTTTTTAAGTCATCAAGTAAAAAATTATAAAATGGATAATTGTTTATAATTTTTGGAGACAATCAAATTTTTGGGGGAAAATTAAATATGATATAAATATACAGTTTGTATTATAACATCATAAAATCCCAAAATTGATTTAATATATACTATAAATAATATATAACACCAAAATTATTTTCCCCATTTAAAATAATGTGTTTTTTAAGTGATTTTATTAATTATATGAACCATTAATAAATCCTCCAAGACCTATATTATATTTAAATGTTTTGAAATTAACTCTTAAGAAACATGACTCACTTCAACATAACCAAGGGAATTATTTTTATGAAATAGGCTCTTTGAATTTAAAATAATTAAAACCAACTATTTTTCATAAAAAATGGGAAAACCATTAGATTATTTGTGGTTTTGATTAATTTATCATGCTGTATCCAAAACCTATGTTTAGAAATTAATAAAAAATTCTCCTATCTTTTGTTATAAATACCCACACAATATCTCAATCCACTTCACTACAAATATTTATATAATGGTGTTACTTTTCAGTTTCCTCTCTATATCCCTCTTAATGTTTCCCTATTCTCTTATGAATATCCTACTAATATTTTAAAATCTCCCTCCCTATGTATGAGATCCTCTCCTTCTCCTCCTTATTGAAGTACCTTTTTTTGGTATGCATTTTTATCCCCAATTAATCATGTCGGGATATATTTTCACACATCCATATTACTATAAATATTATTTACATGTCTTTAGAGAACCATTTAACTCACATTAAAACCTTCAACAAATCTTTATATACACCCATTATGTTGTCGAAATTTTCCAATGATTTCTCAATACTAATCATTTGTCTAGTGAACACCCATCCCCATTTCCACTCAAGTATATTCACAGAGGTGTAAATATACTTAATTGGTTGTGGAATTATATATATGTAATACACACTACATAATTTTGGGGCTAAAATTTATTAAAGAGATTCTTATGTTGTATATTATGTGTGGCATACTTATGCATGTACATGATATGAATGTGATGAATGAGACCATAACCTTAAACCCTGTAATGCATTGGGTAATAATTTTATTTTATGATATTATTTATATAGTGAAATAGGTGTCATCCCATGTTCACTATGTTATTATTTCTTGATAGTTAACCTTAACTTATTCTTATGATGTTATTCTTTATGTTGTTCTGAAATTCCCATGTTTCCATTATGTTATTATTTGATATCATGATTTGCTGTTAAATCTTATGGTTCTCACCCCTTTTACATCACCTTGAAATGTATATTGAATAAAATTTATTACATAATTTAGGATATGATTTGATTACTCCATTACTAGTATTTATATCTCACCCATTTCTTATGTACATCATTACGTTATCCCATGTAGTTTTAGAAGATCCTGGAAATTTTTGCTCATGTTATGGAGTTTTAGGTTATGTTTTTGTATTTCTTTTTTTTAGTTTTTATATTATGTACTTAGTTACCCAAAGTCTCTTGGACTCATGATATTATAGGTTTCTATTAGGTGAATATTTATGAAATTAATCCTGAATTAATTTTTATGAATGGTATGGGTTATCGTAATTTGTATTTGAGTAAAGTCTCATTATTTTTGTGGGTTAGGATTATAAAACTATAATTAAAGAATTAAGTATAAGACTAAAAATCGGAAAAAATCCTTGAATTCTTGTAAAATATATAGTAAGTGGATTCCAAGAAAATACATTCCCCTCTTGATACTACTATTGGATGTTATTCTAAAACAATTTTTCCTGGGGGTAATAACCTCGGAAAGGGAACACTGAGACAAACTTGATAGTCACCTAGTTCATGAAAAATAGGATTTACTACACACATTGTTTGACACTCTCAGGGCATACGTGTTGGTAATTCATAAGATTATTACAAACCATTATTAAGGGTAAAAAATAACGATAATATTTTATGTTTAAAAATAGGCCATGGATAACTTCTATTAAAACCTATAAATTCATAAATTAATTATTATATTCCATTTATGTGTAATCCCATTGATGTTCATAGTTTCCCTATTATATGTTTTATAGTATTAACATTCTCAACCGTATGTCTATTTTGGATGATGTAATTGATTATAACTAGAATTGAATAGTGAATTGTGGGATTATTATCTATGGTTTTACGCATTCCTTTATATCATTAAATTTTAGTAGAACTATTCAAATACAACCTCAAAACATTGAAGTATAGTTATTAGTGAAGAAAAAAATGTGTCAATTATTGCATCCTAGGAATATAAATCACCACATGTAAAACTTCTAGGGCTGAATATATCATAAAACCTTGGGATACTCCCTTTAGTGTATTTCGATGCTACTGTATCCATGGATTAGATTTACCTAAATATAAAAAACCTAAAATGCGGAACACAAATGACACATAGATTGTATAAAAATAAAATTAGGATGATGAATCTACTTTTGTTTCTTCATATCACAATGGATATTATTTTCCTATGAGAAATCTTATCTCTCTCAAATGATTCATAATAAAGTGTAGGTCATCCTTAATGGCATACCCATTATAAGGGAATTCACTAATGTGTTTGTTGAAGAATTTTTTGGCCTTCCTCCTAGTCGAGAGGATGAGTTATCAATCAAACTTATACATGTAAATTTTCCAATATCCAAGAATATATATAGAATGGTATTTGTTGAACTTGAGGAGATGAAGAAATAATTAAAGGTTAATTTGGATTAGTTGTTTATATTCTGAAGAGCTCACCATGGGGTGCATCAATCCTCTTCATCAAGATGAATGAATGGTCAATTTTTCTCAACATTGATTATAATTAATTTACAAAAAACACAAAAATAATGATTATCCTCTCCTAGAGATTGATGAATTTTTGGATCAGCTACATGGAGCCCAATTCTTTTCAGAGGTGGATATTTTGTTTATATGTTGTCATGTAAAGGTAAATAAAGAGGATATCCGGAAGTCTAGTTTTCCTATAAGGTATAGGAAATATGATTTCATATTGATTCCATTTGGACACAGTAATGCTATAAAAATATTCAAGTACTTATGGAATAGTGTCTTTAGGGATTACCTCAACAAATTTTTGGTAGTATTTATAGAGGATATTATTATCTACACCAAAATCTAGGAGGAGGATGATGAGAATTTATATTTCACAGTAAAGACATTCCAAAAATAAAAGATTGATGTAAATTATTGTAAATGTTATTTTTGGATGGAACAAGTAACATATTTGGGGCATGTTATCACAAAAAAAGGAATGGCCTTGACAAACCTCTATGATAGAAATCAGCAGTTTCATGGGATTATTTTGGTACTAACCTCAATTTCTGAGAAGCTTCACCAAATTTTCAATCCCACTAACCATTATAACATGTAAGGGGGTGACGTTTTTCATGAATGGTTAATGTGATGATTTATCTAAAGAGACGAAGAAGAGGTTAATCATGAAGTATATGCTCAAATTACCCACTAATGGGGAAGGATTTACGGTCTATATTGATGCATCCTAAAAAGTCTTCGGTTTTGTACACAAGAAAGATGAAAAATTGATATTATATGCCACCTCCCATATAAAAATAAATGATAAAAACATCCTAAAAATGATATGTAATTATATCTAGTGATATTTATTATGAATATTTGTTAACATTATCTTTATGTGGAGAACATTGACATAAATATAGATTATAAAAGCCTCAAGTATATATTCTCACAAAAGGATCCCAATATTTAAAAATTAATGTGGTTATAGATTATCAATAATTGTTATTTTTCAATCCAATACCATCATGATAAGGAAAAAAAAATTCGAATATTCACTAATTAGAAATGATCTGATAACCATGTCCATGATGATAATTCTAAGGGATCCAATCTTAGTAGACATCAATAGGATAAACATGGTAATAATAAAATGATCATCATCCTACCTTGATCAAATTACTACCCAACCATCTATTATAGAGAGAATCATAAGGATAATCATGTTCTATAGAAAAAATAATGAATATTACCTAGTTCAACATTGATAAAAATGGAGTTATAATTTTTGAAACCAAGACATGTGTCCAATAAAACCTGAAACTAAAGAGAAGACATTCGGATGATATGTATAGATCATCATTCTTTATCCATCTAGGAAGAAACAAGATGTATTGATATTTGATGTAGAACTTCTTGTGAGATAACATGATGGGGGAGATTCTAGAATTTGTTTTGATATTTTTGGTATTGTATAAAGTAATTTTTGAATGATTAATTCTAAGGGCATGATGAAACTATTTCGCATACCATTGTGGAAATGGGAAAAAATAACCATGTATTTTATCATAAGATTTCCTAGTTACTCTAAAGGAAATATTTCCATTTGGGTGGTTTTCAATCACCTTATAAATTCACCACATTTCATTGCAATCAAGGAATATTTATATCGTGGAAAAATCACCAAGATATACATAATATAAGTGGTAATACTATATGGAGTTCCACTCTCCATTATATATGTCCGAGGTATGATGTTTACCTTGAGGTTTTGGAGAAGAATTTAGAAAGAGTTGGAAATAGAGCATAGATGTAGTATGAGTTATCAACCATATATGGATGTCTAGTATGAAATAACCATTCAAAATATTGAGGATTTGCTGAGATCATGCTAAATGGATTTACAAGGGTGTCGGGATCAACATCTTCCTTTAATGGAGTTATCACATATCAATATCTTCCATTATTACATTCTAATTAATCCTTATGATTCTATGTATGGGAATAGATTTCAAAATATGAAATTCTGGGATGATGTTAGAGGGTGGATGTTTGAGGGACCTAATGTTTTCTAATAAATTATTGAGAAGGATCAAACCATTTAGTGTCACATGAAATCCATATAAATATGATATAAAATCTATGAATACATCCATCAATGAGACCTATAGTTCGATGTCAGAGACAAAGTGTTCCTTCTTATATGACCATGGAAGAAATTCATGAGGCTTGGGAAAAAGGGAATGCATATTATAAGACACATAAACCCCTTAAATATCCTTGTTCACATTACATAAGTGTCATATCGGCTGACACTCCCACTAAACATCTCACAAGTACATGATGTGTTTCATGCATCCCTCTTGAGGAAGTACAAACCAAACCACTCATATATACTAAATCCATTGATAGTACCATTGGAGAATGATATTTTATAGTAGGAGAATTTGATGAAGATCTTAGATCATAGAAACATGGTTCTATGAAACAAGATAACTCACGTGGTCAAAGTGTTGTGGTGAAATCAAAAGTTTGAGGAAGCGACCTGGGAATGAGGGGAGGTGTTGATAGTGAATTACCCTTATTTATTTAGTGTATGAACGATATATTGAGGGAAATTTTTCTAAAGGTGGAAATAATTTAATGAAAATGACATTTATAAATGAAATTATATTTTTTAAATGATTAAATACCTTATTATATAGTCAAGTTATTGAAAAAATGAAAAAATTTGGATATTTTATCCAATTACAAGTTATATCCATTCAAATTTAAACGATTTTGATACATCATAACCATTGATAATATAGTCATTGTAAAATAATAATTATTATTTGTAAATATTAGTGGTTATGATAAATCCAATTGACATAGATAAAAGAAGAAATGACCTTAACCAATAGGATCATACTGTCACAACTCATCCCAATAGGGACCTGGCCATGACAACCCCAAGACTACCTCAAATATGATAGGGGTGGCATCTATAATGAGTAGGAATATATAAAAAATGGTAGATATTATCCTATGATACCTATACTCAAGAACCCATAAATATATCCATGAAATTATGTAGAGAAAATATAAACTGAAAAAGAAATGCATGAATACATATATCCAACAACCAGAGTACAAAATAAGTATTAAAAGAATAAAAGAGAAAACTAAAAGTCCAAAAAATATAAAATAATGAAAACAAATTAGAATTAGGGGATCACTATCAAAATAATGTACTAAAAAGCTCTTTGCCCAAGCCCTGCAAAATGCCTCGACTGATCTAGCTCACTAATCTCTTCCTGCTCTAATTCCTCCATAGATTCAATTAAAAGGCATTGTTTCTGAACAATATATAAAATTGATGGTAAATAATATGAATGGGTGAGTATAACAATACTCATAAGGTACCCCAAAACCCAAAATAAAAGAGAGAAACTAAAAGGAAACGGTTCACTCGATACAGCTAGAGGGAACGCAAAAGGAAGAGAAACTACATCCCCACCCATCATAGACTATACATGAATAGAAGACTTGATCCATAAGGTGTGTAAAACAAGATGTGAAATCACCAGAAGGACTTCTAGAGTCACCCATATACCCTCATCACTGACTCCAACTACCATGAGGTTCTAAACTCAGAGCCAGCCACATGATTCTACTCGAGGCACAACAGATAACTCATTCCAAAGAGAACACACTCCACGAGATCATCTATCCAAGAAATATCTTGTTTGAGTGATAATATACATCAACAAAAAATATACTATACCTAATGGTATTTCTATAATAACATGCTCCAATGATAACATCTAACTAGTTCAATCCCAAGTGCCTAACACCATAGGTCCAATGACCACTATCTTTCACCCTGCATAAGCTCATAAAATCCCATGTGGAAAATCACACACCTTTCCAATACACCCATTCAAGGGATCACTAATCTAGTCTAAACACCATGGGGCTCCTCTCTATGGTGAGAGAGTAAGGTGTCCCCACACCTCACTACAACCTCATAGATGTGAGATTACTAACTCCTTACTCGGTATCACATATAACATGTTATGGGGACCACTCCTTGTAACTACACTCCCCAATCAAGGGGGATCTAATTGTTTAGGAGGACCTGCTCCCCACCAAAACTCAATGATTGGGGTGTAACATTATGTAGATAGAGGACCCAGGTCCTATGTCTTAGATATTTTTGACTCTACCAATATGCTCACAATGGGGAACCCTCACCCTGATATGATAGGGCGGTACCAACCATTTTGAAGATCCAAACCCTTGTATGATTGGGGATTATTGACTCAACCTACTTGATCGTTATGGGGGACATGTGCCCTAACTCATTAGGGGATTACTAACCCAAGGCTTGAGTACTCGTACACTAGTACGACAGGAGAGTAATGACTCTGCATAAATAACATGTATGGAATACCACTACCTTATAATAATACGGGGGATATGAATCCAAGGATTAAAGACCATATTACCGATTTTAAAAAATAGTACTTACTCTATCTATCCAATTAGATTGGAGGTATTTCACCCTGATACGTCAGGGGAGGTCAGTCTCTAACTACATGAATGAAATGGGGGACCTACACCCTAGTCTAGTAGGGGAGTTCCAACCCTGGAAGAATAAATCTATGGGAAGAGGTCCTGCTTACTTTATAGGGGTGTTTGGTATCTATCGGTATGTGACGCATGACATCCCTACACCCTGATATAATAAGAATATATCGATCCCAACATCTCTCCGGTAATCCCAACAGATCTCCTACATTATTCGAGTGTTAGTGAATAGAGATCCACACTCATCATGCCTCATGTCTCAACAAAGAAATAGGTTGGCGAACCACACCTAGGTTCAATATTGGAGCACCTCAATACCGGCGTAAAGATTCTAGGGGTCCCACATAAAAAATATTATTGGGAAGGGTACCGACCCCAACATTACCACAGTGATCTTTCCTAATAACTACTGATGATCGAGCACATCTAATAAAACCCATGGCCAAGCCACATCACACCATATATCCCAAGACATCATGAGGCCTACCATAATTTTATACATAGAAAACTACTCTGTATAGGCTACTCACATGCCTGAATCCAATTCCTATAGGAGAGATCTAGGAGGAAATCGCTATGAGAAAGTACACAAAAAGTAATAGGGTCTACATAATGTGCATCCCCACCTAAAAAACTAGAAGTGTCTTCTACAAGATGGATAGGATGGCCATTTGAGGTTACACGACATGTATGAGTTGTACACGACATGTCTCGCATCACCCGAGCCTACAGCCGTGTTCTTACCCACACAACTCTACCAATTGTGTCTCCTACCTGGGGTGTACCCCCTAATACATAGTGTGTCCTATATGACCATCCTCTTTGGCCATGTTCTAATCCAATGCCCACATACTTCACAATGTGTTAGTGTTCCTTGCCATGTACTTTTAGATGGACAATTCCCTTATCCTAACTACCTCAACTATGTCCCTTATCCAGAAAACCTGGTCTCACTACACATCATGTAACCCTGACACATAGCATTTAGTCACCAAAATTCATATTCCCGAAATGGGATGAACACATTTCATGTGACCAACACTACACGCCAAGTGATTAGGAATTCCAAATGGGTATTCCCTATGAACCAACCGAAACACCCATGGTTTCCCCTAAATACACAAATTGACACACATGGGGTCCCTTGAAATTGTATAAGGGATATAAAACCTTAAAAATGCATAAAAAGTGAATAAGGAGATAAATATAAAATACTCCTATATAATAGAAGAAAAATGAAGCTCTGGGGTTAGATTGATGCTCTAAAATTACTGCACCATGATCCGTGAGAGATCGCCATCAAGATTAGATATCGACGATGCCTCTTCTCATTAGTTTCCCCTTGGTTCGTCTATCTCTTCCAAGGAGGGGATGGTTTTTCATATTATATTCCACTCTTACACAGAGGGAGTGTGTAAGGTATTATTAGGTTAATTTTTTTATTAAATCAATAACCCTCTATTTAACACCTCTCTAACACACTTCCCCTACCAAGCACCCTACACCGACAAATCTTATGTCCTGGCTAGGGAAAACATCATGTTACAAACATAATCACATATTCATATTTCCTATCTATGACTCTGCACATGAGTTATTTCATGTTTTTAGTTAAAATATTCCTATGTGATAAGATATATTAAATATTTTTAATACCACAACACATAGGCTCTTTAGGCCCCTAAATCATATACCAACGTCGTTTCTAGCTTCAAAAATATTTTTTGAAATATTACAAAATATTACCGAAAATAATCCAAGTCACTAAATCCTCTCCACCTTAATTATTTTCATCCTAAAAATTGGAATCCTATGAATTAGGAGAAAAATAGAGCTCTCTATTATGACTCCTACAAAAAAAGTGCTCTCCAAGGGGTTCCCACGCTACCTACATGAACACACTCAGGGGGAACCACAAAGTCAAAAACTCACTCAGAATCCATCTCAAACTAGATTATTATCGTGAAAACAAATGGGAAAAATTATCATATGGTATGATAGGTTTCCAAACACTAAGAATCACATCCCATTTTCAGTCATTGGGGATTACTGTACACCACCATTCTAACCTGATACATATACTAACAAAACCTTGCAGTTCTTATCCACCCCTAGATGAACTCAACAATGATCCTCCTCAAACTTATTACATAAAAAGATGACACCAAGCACATTGGGGTACTAATTAAAGACATATTAAATTCCATGTGATATTAATGGGTATTTTCAATCCCTCTGTTTGAAATCCCCTAACACAAAACCCCTCTTCAAACACACAAGTAAAAGAAAATTATATCCCACACCTAGACAGTATCTACTTTGGCCTACACTAGCTCACTTGAAGAGTTTTTTATCAACCCATAATGATGCATGTTTGTGTGAGAAGTGTCCCTCTTCCTCATGAGTATGAATGTACACCAAACAACACCATCATAGGGTTCTACCAATACCCCACATCACCCAGGGTATGCCTTAAGAATGTAGTGAAAAGAAAAGAGTATATCACAATAGTTTCTAAACATACCGATGAAAATATCCAAATAGACATAGATCAGATCTCTAATAATACCCATATCCTCTGGGTCATAGTCCTTTGTAGCGTGAAACTATCCTCACCCATGTCCTCATTCCCCCTGAGCCTGGAAAGGACCACCTGGGGGTTGTGGTGGAAATAGCTCGTAATGTCAACAACATTAAGCTGCTCTCCCTGATCCACCACCATATATTCCATCATGCAGAACTCCCTACTCTATATCCTGACTATTATAGGGTGTCCCATCAACTGTATCCCCATCAGAAACGTTGTAGGTCATGAAATCTTGAGAAATATTTCTTCATCCGATTCTAGCATAACACTTCCTCTCTTATGAAAAACTCGACCACCGGTGTTAGTACTACTTTGTAGAACCACATTTTTTATTCAGGTAATGGGCATGCCTCCTGAACCATAAACCCATCAACATCCATCTACGAGATGATGTAGATGACTCAGCCCCGTGATCAACTCTGCCAGCCACATCTGCCCAACCCTCCTCCAAGAATATCTCTTCTATAAGAGCTCACTCCATTACCCTTGTATAAGAGGGAAGGTGCAAGGTGACCACACCTGCTCAGATTTATTAGTGATGGTCCTACTCCAAGGTTTGTGATCTGAAAAATGGGTCTCCAACCATATACATTGAGTAAAAAAAATTTGTGAACCTCAGAGAGTACTCTACCACATACATGCCACCCATACTACTCTATAGAAGCTCCTAGATACTCAGTAATATCAATGTTGCTGGATGAAACTCTTCCCTAAATAGATGATCAAACTCCACCTAAGTGAGCATCACATCATCATGGGATTGCATCACCAGAATCAACCAACGCCTAGCTAGACCCTACAAAAGACTTCTATCGAGGACCATCATCTAGTTGGAAGGTTTCTGTAACACCCCAAGATTTTACGAAAACTATTCTTTTTAATTTCATTAATGTCTTGTGTTGTACGCTACACCAAAAGGAGCTTGCAAAACATGAATCCCTAACTTGGCTTGAATTACACGCAAGCGCGACCTTCCACGATACCGTGTGTTGTACGCAATACCGAGTTTCGGTAAACAATGATATGCTATTAAAATATTATTAAAACTAGCCGTTATGAATAGTAATACCCACTTTTTGAAATTTTATAAATTTTATTTTTGAAAATAGACTTCATTTTTGGAATCAGAATATCAAAATTAGCCTAGGGTGAAATTTTGATATTTTTCTGAAAACTGTCAATTTTTTATGAATAGTGAAAACACTGGGTTACTATTTAAAAACCGACTTTTTATTTAAATAATTATTTATTTTATTTAAATTAATTTTAGGTCAAAATTGATACATAATACCTATATAAGTTCAATGTATTTCATTGGAGTAATTTTATAATAATTTTAGATATAAAAAAATTTCATTGAACTTTTCACCGTCTTTTACCCACCTCATAGAAAAATTTTCAAATTTACATAAAAAATAATTTTACCACTTTTGTGAATGGAATTTCAAAAATCCGAGAGACACGGCTGATGTCAGTAAGTAAAATGTGGTTCAATGAGATGAAAATAATTTTTGGTGAATAGTAACTTTTTACTTTTTTTTACCACGGTTAAAAGTAAATAGGGTAATTAAGGGTAAAAATGATATTAATATTACCCTAACACATGTCCTAATTCTTTTTGATAAGTGTGATTCGACCAAAAACAACCTTAGGAATAAAATATGGCCATTTAGGCCCACTTGGATTAGATTAGGACATTTATTATTAATTTATTTAAAGAAGGGTTAAAATAGTTAAAATCAATGTTTAATAAGTAAATAATTTTTAATGTAGGGTTATACATAAGATAAATTCGACTATAAATATTCATTAGAAAGATAAAAATATTTCCTACATAATGGTATTTTATTTTTAATTTTTAGACAATTAAATATTTTAATTTATATATGACACAATGATGATGCAGTAATTATCTTATTAATGAAATATTAACATAATTGATTTTATAAATACCCAAATAAATGTAATTTGAGACTTTTTATGAATTAAAATAATTTTATAGGTTAATATGACATGTTAGTATTGATTTAATTAACTTTTTTGAACTAATCATTCTGTTATGATTTTCACAAAAATCATTTACTAAAGAGTGTCAAAATTGACATAAAATAGTTTTTTAAAAAAATATTATATTATTAATTGTTATTTTATTCCTAAAAATATATGGTTCGGAAAAATTAATTAGTTAAGGTTATATATATTAATAATAAACAACTTGGGGTTTTTTTGGCTTTTTATAGTAAGTTTATTAACCTTATAGTGTAAGAACACAAAAAGACACGGTAAAAGTAAAATTATCTAACTTAAAGTTAAATCTAAATGATAAGGTTAAAATAGTAAACTAAACTTGTCTAAATTCTATTGGATGAGAGTATTTCAACCCATCCCCAACTTAGCTTCGAAATAAATCAATTTGGAGCTATTTAAAACCGAATATGGCTTTATAATAAAATAATAGTTTTAGTTTTTCCAAAGGTGTCCCTCTCCTCCCTTATAAAAGGGAACCACCTCCCTCTCTTCCACACACCACTTTTAGCCTTCAAGATCGGCCAACCCCTGCCAATAGCTTCTCTCCACTTCCCTATAGACATCCTAGAGGTCCTGGTCTTCTTCAAAGACCAATTTTAGTGCCCTAAAAGGAGGTCTCAAAGAAGCACTTCAAAGAAGAGGTAATGTCCGTTACCGATTCTTTCAACTTTATTTGTTCTTCCACTTCTTATTCTTTAGTTGTTTCGTTATGAATTAATAAAATCAGTATCACTCATATACGGATATGTTTTTATATGTATGAAACAACCCTATTTTACCATCTATCCATCCTACAGAAAACGAAATCACCGTGCGTGCGTACGTACGGAATACCGTCTCCACGCCGTGGTGTAATCTATTTTCCACCACCACCTTACTTCGATGGGTATAATGGTGTAAAGAATGAATATCTATGATTATTGTAAAGTTATATTGATTCTGAAATAATATACATACACTCCAATACAATTCCACGATCATGGGAATGATATCATCACTCGTGCGTACGTAGGGAATATCGTCTCCACGATGTGATGCGACTCGTTCTACATGATTTTCATTACATAATTATTACATAAATTAATTGAGTGAATTAATATGATATATATTACACTAATACCATTCTAGAAAATGTGGTATCTATAACCTAAAATAATAATAAGAATTTATTCGACAAAACACGCATAAGAACAAAAAGCAATAAACAACCCAATAACAAGTAACAATGAAATATTACTAATAAGAAGCTAAGAATATGACCATATATGATATCATAACAATGAGTATGATTCTGGAATAAGTCAATGACATTATTTAAATCATTATACAGGAGGTTCAGACACTTACGAAGCAAATCAGACCTAAGGTAAGGGAAATATCACAATCTCATTTTTATCCGAGATTTTTTATACTTTGGAATTTACTGGGGTGTATTTTATCATCCACATCCATGTTTCCTCAATATGTAATATTATTTTCATCCACCAATAATTGTTTAAATCCAATTTTACCCTTCGGTGAGTTTTTAGTAAAAGATATGAAAGGAATCTTTTGTCGTTTTTCGTACGAGGTACTTTTTGACTTTTCCGACAAAAGTACGAGAAGAATGTTTTTTTAACTTATACGACATGAATGTATTTGTAAAACATTATTTCCAAGAAGATTCTTTTACATGTTTCAAGTCTATTTTTAATCAACTACTTTTTTTTAGAATTTTATGACAGGTTAAGAAAGGAAAAGTGTTTTTGAAGTAGAATGGATATTTTCCTCAAGAATGGAGTTCAAGTGTTTTATCAAAATTATTTTCCATATAAGGTAATAAAGGGTTCTTTTTATATCCCTATTATTA
Source organism: Viscum album (assembly GCA_963277665.1). Classification (NCBI taxonomy): domain Eukaryota; kingdom Viridiplantae; phylum Streptophyta; class Magnoliopsida; order Santalales; family Viscaceae; genus Viscum; species Viscum album. The sequence goes on from OY728120.1 coordinate 176,430,112, forward strand.
CATTGATTTTATTATGTTGTGATGAAATTATTTTTATGAATTCCTTTATCTTATATGAATTGTTTAATGATGTCACGATGTTTAAGAATCCCATTTTTATTACATGGGTCATGCTATGATGTATGGTTTATGATTTTGTGGCACACATAATAATGGTATCATTATGAGATGGGTGGGAACTATATCTCCCTACAATGAATTGTGTAATGATTTAATATCTCATGAGATAGACATGTATGTTATGGTAGGTTAAACCGGTTCAGTGAAAGAGGACTGAAACAAGGAGTGAACTCGGTTCAGAAATGAACTTTGTCCACTAAGATAGTCTTGGAAATGATTCTTGACTAATAAGAAATGATTCTCTATGATAATGTTTGTATAGAACAAAGCTTCATGTTTTATGTTATGATTATTGTGATTACATTTCACTATCATGATTTATCCCATGTTATAAAATTATGATCTCTTTTTCAGGGTAAGATTTCCAAATTGTTATGTTCTTATGAATATGTTGTGATTGATATTTCTTTTGATTACCCTTAATGAGCATTTGAGCTCACCCTTTTATGTTTTCTTTTCCCCAGGATATAAAGAAAGGTTTTAGGTAAGAAAAAAAAGGGAAGATCTTTATGGGAGATGTTGAAGATCTTTCACCACGATTAGAAGATATATTCCGAGTTTCCAAAGACAGTAATCTATTACGGTCCTTGTGTGTGTGTTTTTGTAATGTACTAAGTATTCCGCAAAAGTAATGTAATGTCCATGTACGTCATGCTTAGGGTCTCTATAGTTTGTATCAGAGGAAAGGTTTAGTCAACCTTTGGAAACTAGGATATGAGAACATTAGTGAGATCCCTAGAGATATTTCAAAGGTATGTCTAGGGATGTCCCTAAGGTTAAGTATATGTTATAGTCCTAGAATTGTACTAAACATCTTAGAATTAAACCTTAGATGTTATATATTGATGGTACTCCCCATTTATTATATTGTTTTCCCTAGCATGATTTTTTCCTCTCACATTATTCTTTTTGGGTTTTAGACGATGGATGGAACCTGAAGGAACCGTATTGATCAATGTAATGGACGATGCAATGATTGTCCTCCTGAACAAACCAACGTTATGGGAGATGGAGTGAAAAATATTATTTCTATACTTACACAAGCTATGAATCATTCTAGACTTCCAAATGAGCAGATAAGGGAACAATATTCTATTGAGTCCTTCATGAGGCAACGCCCACCTTCTTTCAGTGGGTCTCTGATCCACTTGTTGCTGAACAATGGATCAGTACCCCTGAATAGATATTTTCAGTTCTTCAATGTTCTGAACATGATAAAGTCATCTTAACAGTATATAATTTGGAAGGTGATGCTGATCAATGGTGGAATCTTATCAAGAATACGAGGCCATGAGATGAAATTGAGTCCATGGAATGGGATGAGTTCAAGAACTTATTTTTCAATAAGTACTTCCCTATTATTCTTCGAACAAATATGGAGAAGGAGTTTCTTGAACTAAAGCAAAAGGATGATGAATCTGTTGGTATATAAGAAGTGAATTTTACAAGGCTTACAAGGTATGCATCTGGATTTATCATCCAACCTGAAAGTAAATTTGATCGATTCTTTAGTGGCTTAAAACCAAATCTTCGAAGGGAATTAGCTATAAGAGACTTCAGTAGCTATGAAGAAATTGTGCATTGTGTTATTAAGGTAGAAATGGAAGTTGGTGTTATATATCCATCTCATGGTTTTGACAAGAAACGAAAGATGGAGTTCAAGGAGAAATCTCAGAATAATGGTGAAAAGAATATGAATGTTTCCTTATGCTCAAAGTGTGGAAAGAAGCATGGTGGCGATTGTCTTAAAGAGACTAGAAAATGTTTTAAGTGTGGAAAAGAAGGTTATCGAGCAGCTGAGTGTCGAAGTAATGGAAAAAGGGTTGCTAATAGTGTGAATAAAGAAAATACTGCAGAGAACGCACCAACAACACTTCAATTCTTCAAGTGCAATGAAATGGGGCATTATTCTAATCAATTCCCTAATCCAAGTATTAATGATGATCGACATGAGCAACCACTTAAGGCAAAGGACAAAGGGAAGTCACATGCGATCACTATTGGCGATGTTGAATATGACAATGATGTGTTGGAATGATTAAGTGTTTATGTAATGGGGTTCCAAAATAATGTTATATATAGTATTGTGGAATATTGGAATATTTATGTATTGGTCTATTGTGGTTTTCAATAATTTTATGGTACCGGTATCCATGGAAAGTGACTGAGATATTTTTAGTAAGCAGATGATATGCGCATAATGAAGGGATAAGAAGATAATGAGATGTTTGATTGTATTCATGAGCTCATGATTGATATAAGGACTAAGTGATATCATGGTTTGAGTATAAAGAATTTTGAGGATTTTGGTTTGTGGAAAGTGTTAACTTTTAACTGCATTCATGTTTTCACTAAGGTTCAATGGGTATTCATTCATCAAGAGAATACATGATTAAGGTATTCACATGTTTGTAATTTGACCAACAAGATATATCTTATGATATATGGGGGATAAATGATGGCATTCACGTGATTGTTATGTGACATTTAAAGTAATCATTTTCATTATACTATGAGCTTAGACCGAAGTATTTTAGATAAGCCTAAAGATTGGAATGGAATATGTTGGAAATAAGTTAGTATTATTTAAGGATAGAAATTTTTTCGATATTATTGATGGGATGTTATAGTAATATAGCTTTAGAAAAAGGACAGCCTGCAGGACGGGCGACAACCCATCGCGTCAGACAAGGTTGTGGGAATCGAACCCACAACCAAAGTGCGACTGGCCTTTATCGCCTACCACTGGCCTACAGGAAGTCCCTGGTTAGTAGAAACTAGTTTTATTTTATTACGCGGTATGATATATGAAGTATAAGTTCATTCTTGGAATCGTATACGATTAACCTCACCATAGATGGACTTATGTAATTTTGATAACTTTTTCTAACCTTTTATTGAAACAGATGGAATGAACCATCATTCTATCACATGATCTAACAAATTCAACTTCATTTCTTTAAGGGATAAAGTGGAAATTGTTCAAAGGAAGAACAATAGAGAGATTGTACCAAAATAATGTAAGTATTTATTCAAATTCAAATTCTTCAACTTTAGGGAAATGATCTTGAAAACCAAAAATGTTGTCCTAGTGCCCTTATATCTGATGAATCTGATGGTACCCTAGATCATCACAATTTTATGGATTTGTGATTGTTGGATTTTTCATATCCATGTTCTCTACCACTCTCCATCAGAACATGACGGTTAGATTTCCCTTCCATATCCATATTTTCACCTATGTTCTACTATGTGGAAACCCAGTGATTAGTTAATTTGGGTAACTTTTACGTTTCATACTTTAGTTTTTAAAGCCAAGTTTTGGTATTCCTTTTTATGATGTGGGTTTCTATTAAAGAAACTTTCAAGTAGTAAACCATTTATAACCCCGACGAATTTCGAGGGTGAAATTCATTTTAAGGGGGGTAGAATGTAACACCCCAAGATTTTACGAAAAATATTCTTTTTAATTTCATTAATGTCTTGTGTTGTACGCTACACCAAAAGGAGCTTGCACAACACGCATCCCTAACTTGGCTTCCATTACACGCAAGCGCGACCTTCCACGATAGCGTGTGTTGTACGCAATACCGAGTTTCGCTAAACAACGATATACTATTAAAATATTATTAAAACTAGTCGTTATGAATAGTAATACGCACTTTTTGAAATTTTATAAATTTTATTTTTGAAAATTGACTTCATTTTTGGATTTAGAATATCAAAATTAGCCTAGGGTGAAATTTTGATATTTTTCCGAAAACTTTCAATTTTTGATGAATAGTGAAAACACTGGGTTACTATTTAAAACCCGACTTTTTATTTAAATAATTATTTATTTTATTTAAATTTATTTTAGGTAATAATTGATACATAATACCTATATAAGTTCAATGTAATTCATTTGATAATTTTATAATAATTTTAGATATATATAAATTTTATTGAACTTTTCACCGTTTTTTACCCACCTCCTAGGAGAATTTTCAAATTTACATAAAACTTAATTTTAACACTTTTTTTAATGGAATTTCAAAAATCCGAGAGACACGGTTGATGTCAGTAAGTAAAATGTGGTTCAATGAGATGAAAATAATTTTTGGTGAATAGTAACTTTTTACTTTTTTTACCACAGTTAAAAGTAAATAGTGTAATTAAGGGTAAAAATGATATTATTATTACCCTAGAACATGTCCTAATTCTATTGGATAAGTTTGATTCGACCAAAAATAACCTTAGGAATAAAATATGACCATTTAGGTCCACATGGATTAGATTAGGACATTTATTATTAATTTATTTAAAGAAAGGTTAAAATAGTTAAAATCAAAGTTTAATAAGTAAATAGTTTTTAATACAGGGTTATACAAAAGATAAATTCGACTATAAATATTAATTAGAAAGATAAGAATATTTCATACTTAATTGTATTTTATTTGTAATTTTTAGACATTAAATAATTTAGGTTATATATGACACAAAGATGACGCAGTAATTATCTTATTAATAAAATATTGACATAATTGATGTTATAAATACCTAAATATATGTAATTTGAGACTTTTTATGAATTCCACTCATTTTCTAGGTTAATATTACATGTTAGTATTTATTTAATTAACCTTTTTCGAACTAATCATTCTGTTGTGATTTTCACAAAAATCATTTACTAAATAGTGTCAAAATTGACATAAAATAGTTTTTAAAACAAATATTATATTATTAATTGTTATTTTATTCCTAAAAATCTATGGTTTGGAAAAATGACTTATATAAGGTTATATATATTAATAATAAACAATGTGGGGTTCGTTTGGCTTTTTATAGTAAATTTATTAACCTTATAGTGTAAGAACACAAAAAGACACGGTAAAAGTAAAATTATCTAACTTAAAGTTAAATCTAAATGATAAAGTTAAAATAGTAACCTAAACTTGTCAAAATTCTATTGGATGAGATTATTTCGACCCATCTCCACCTTAGATTCTAAATAAATCAATTTGGAGCTATTTAAAACCGAATATAGATTTATAATAAAATAATATTTTTAGTTTTTTCAAAGGTGCCCCTCTCCTCCCTTATAAAAGGGAACCTCCTCCCTCTCTTCCTCACACCACTTTGAGCCTTCATGCTCGGCCAACCCCTGACAACTTCTTCTCTCAACTTTCCTAGAGACATCCTAGAGGTCCTGGTCTTCTTCAATGACCAATTTTAGTGCCCTAAAAGGAGGTCTCAAAGAAGCGCTTCAAAGAAGAGGTAATGTCCATTACCGATTCTTTCAACTTTATTTCTTCTTCCACTTCTTCTTATTTAGTTGTTTCATTATGAAGTAATAACATCAGTATCAATCATATACGGATATGTTATTATAAGTATGAAACAACCCTATTTCACTATCTATCCATCCTACGGAAAATGAAATCACCGCGCTTGCATACGTACGGAATACCATCTCCACGCCGTGGTGTAATCTATTTTCCACCACCACCTTACTTGGATGGGTATAATGGTGTAAATAATGAATATATAAGATTATTTTAAAGTGATATTGATTCTTAAATAGTATACATACACTCCAATACAATTCCACGATCATGGAAACGATATCATCGCTCGTGCGTACGTACGGAATACCGTCTCCACGATGTGATGCGACTCGTTCTACATTATTTTCATTACATAATTATCACATAAATGAATTGAGTGAATTAATATGATATATATTACACTAATACCATTATTGAAATGATATATCTATAACCTAAAAGAAGAATATGAATTTATTCGACAAAACACGCATAAGAACAATAAGCAATAAACACCCGAATAACAAGTAACAATGAAATATTAGTAATAAGAAGCTAAGAATATGACCATATATGATATCATAACAATGAGTATGATTCTGGAATAAGTCAATAACATTATTTAAATCATTATACAGGAGGTTTAGACACTTATGAAGCAAATCAGACTTAAGGTAAGGGAAATATCACAATCTCATTTTTATCCGAGATTGTTTATACTTTGGAATTTACTGGGGTGTATTTTATCATCCACATCCATGTTTCCTCAATATGTAATATTATTTACATCCACATACAATTGTTTAAATTCAATTTTACCCTTCAGTGAGTTTTTAGTAAAAGATATGAAAGTAATCTTTTGTCGTTTTTTGTACGAGGTACTTTTTGACTTTTCCGACAAAAGTACGAGAAGAATGTTTTTTTAACTTATACGGCATGAATGTATTTTTAAAACATTATTTCCAAGAATATTCCTTTACATGTTTTCAAGTTTATTTTTAATCATCTTCTTTTAGTTTAGAATTTTATGACATGTTAATAAAGGAAATGTGCTTTTGAAGTAGAATGGATATTTTCCTCAAGAATGGAGTTCAAGTATTTTATCAAAATTATTTTATATATAATATAATAAAGGGTTATACTTATATCCCTATTATTATATTGATTTGATTATATTGTGATGAAATTATTTTTATGAATTCCTTTATCTTATATGAATTGTTTTATGATGTCACGATGTTTAAGAATCCCATTTTTATTTCATGGGTTATGCTATGATGTATGGTTTATGATTTTGTGTCACACATAAGAATTGTATAATTATGAGATGGGTGGGAACTATATCTCCCTCCAATGAATTGGGTAAAGATTTTATATCTCTTGAGATAGACATGGATGGAATGGCAGGTTAAACCAGTTCAGTGAAACAGGACTGAAACGAGGAGTGAACTCGGTTCATAAATGGACTTTGTCCACTAAGATAGTCTTGGAAATGAGTCTTTACTAATAAGAAATGATTCTCTATGATTATGTGTGTATTCCAAAAAGATTCATTTTTTAAGTTATGATTATTTTGATTACATTTCACTACCATGATTTATCCCATGTTATGAAATTATGATCTCTTTTGCAGGGTTTGATTTCCAATTTGTTAAGTTCTTATGAATATGATGTGATTGATATTTCTTTTGTTTACCCTTACTGAGCATTTGAGCTCACCCTTTTATGTTTTCTTTTCCCCAGGATATAAAGAAAGGTTTTAGGTAATAAAAAAAGGAAGATCTTTATGGGAGATGTTGAAGATCTTTCACCATGATTAGATGATTATATTCCGAGTTTCCAAAGACACTAAAATATTATGGTCCTTGTGTGTTTGTTTTTGTAATGTACTAAGTATTCCGCAAAAGTAATGTAATGTCCCTGTACGTCAAGATTAGGGTCTCTACAGTTTCTTTACGAGGATTAAAACATACGCGACTAACTCAATCCAGTCATCAGCTACCTGGGGTTTGAATCTCTCTGATACCATAGAGTTCATTGCCACTAGAACACATAAAACACACTAAAACTACACACATCCTCATCCTGAACTGCTAGCACAACCTACTACTCAATGAGTTGTGGAGAAACAGGTCGTCCATAAATAGGTACTACCTCCAGACAAGTTCCCTACCCTGAAGCCTCATCACTAGGAGGATCATCATCACAATCCTGCCTTGGAACCATGTTTCATTATCATCATAGTGTAATCTTGAAATAGAATAACTATGTTCCATGTTGAAATTGTATATCTTAGTAGGTAACTCAAGAATAAAATAGAACCCAAAAACTAGTCATATATGATGCATGTATCAAAATTTCCCTACAACCAATGCCATTATGTACCGAGTCAACAAGCATGTTCGGAGAGCCCTAGTGAATAGATATGTTAGCCTCCACACCAATAATGGAGTCCCTAGTGTAAACGTTTAACTTGGAACACTATAACAATGTCCGTATACAACCCAAACAAACACCATTTATAAAAAAACTAATATAATGTCATCCCAAAGAGGAACCCAGTCTATTACCACTCTATGATGACCTATCCAAATGGGGCAGGTACATGAGTACGCAAATCACAACTCCAATATTACAGGGGTTAGTATCTTGAACCGAGCAAGAGTATCTCACAAATGGGAGATCATTGACTGTGGTAATTGTATTCATGAACCCATAAAAATATATATTAAACAGTGAGGAGATAATATAAACTATAAATGAAATTGATACATAAATATATCCCACATCCAGTGTACATTACAATTTTTGAATGCGTAAAATATAAAAATAAAATACCACAACGAACTATAATAACATCCAACCTGTACAGATAGAGGGGATCACTCTCGAAAGAAACATTCAAAAAGATCCTCATCCAAGCCTCTAAAATCACCTTAGTTGTTAAAGATCACTAATATCCTCCTATTACGGGTACTCTTGGGAATTTTTTTAAAGGCCTATTATATGCATAATACATGACGTGGGGGAAAATACTATGAAAGGGTGAGTATAACAATAAACAGTAGGAAAACAAAAACCCAAAATAAAAGGGATTAACTATAAGGAAATAGTTTGATCAGCCCAGGTATAGGGAACCCAAATGGGAGAGAAACTCCATTTGGACCCATCCTCGACAATACACGACTATCCACCTCGATCCTCTTTGTTTTTCAACCAAGATTTGAAAACAACACAATGACTCCCAGAATCACCTAGATATACTTATCACCCACTAAAAATCTCATGAGGTTTAAACTCATATCAATCCATATGATTCCAATTGATGCTCTACTAGTAACACATGCTTAGGAAATCACACTATAAGAGCTCATCCATCTCAGATGGTACACATCCGAGAGATATTATCTGTTCCTAAAAACAATACCATTTTTTATGGTGCGTACGAGATAATGTGATTCAATGAGGATGGATCACTAGGTGAAACACTAGTTCCCAATACCATATTTCTTATCATTTCTGTCTCTCACCTCGTGTATGCTCATATGAACCCACATAGAGAATCCCAAACCTCACCCCTACACCAATTAGAGGGTTCACATCTCCAGTATACACACTACATGGTTTCTCTATAAGGAGAGATAATAAGTAAGGACCTTCACCTCACTGCTACCCCACAACTGAGAGAGTAAAGAAACCTAACAAGGTGTCACATATAATAAGTGTTCCAGACCACTCTTTATAACTTCACTCAATGATAAATGGATCTCCAACTCCCATGGAGGACTTGATCCCCATCATAACTCAATTATGGGGGAGTACCACTCCATATATAGAGGACCCACACCCTATGTGTAGGAGAATTACAAATCTACCAATATACAGACAATGAGGGTCCCACCACTAGAATAGATTGGGGAGTACCAACCTTATAGAGTAAATGTTACCTATTATAATAGGGGAGTACCAAATTTTGATGGATGATCGCTATGGGTGACCTTCCCCCTGAATCAAAAGGGAAGGACTGACCCTGGGCTAGAGGGCCCACAACTTGGTATGACATGGGATTATCAACTCAGCTAGAAAAATGAAAATAGAGGACCCACACCCAGTAATTAAATTGGAGTTCTGGATCCAAGTATACAGGATCTACACCCTAGTAAGAGAGGGGAGAAACTACTCTATCTTTATAATGTGTATGGAGATCCCAAACCCTAACAGGTCTAGGGAGCTCTATCTCCAACTGTATGAGTGACACGAAAGACCCACACCATATTACTACAGGTGAATTCATACCAAGAAATAATAAATCCATGTGTAGAGGACCTGCTACCTATGTGGTGGAGTTCCATCTCTATTGATCTAAGAGGAAGGGAGACTCATGCCCTGATATGACATTGGAGTAACCATCATGTCATCTATTTGGTAAAACCAACTGATATACTATATCAGTTTAGAATTTATGAAAGGATCATCTCACTTGTTATGCCTCACGCCACAACATTTCCATGTGTAGGGGAACCACACCCTAATTCGATAGGCTTGAACCACACTACCGGCCTAAAGAGTCTATGAGACCCACAACCAAAGATGATTTGGTAGGGTATCGGGCCCCACATATCCCCAATGATCCACCCTGATCACTACCCAGGATCAATAACCATGAATGAAGTGTCATTATTAAATCACACTACACCATATCTCCCATGTCACCATGAGGGATACCATCATGTTCTATGTGAATAAAATACCCACTATATTCTACTCATTGGCCAGAACCTGAGTAATGAATAAGGGTATACACTAGGTGGAAGTCTCAAAGAAAAATTGCATGGTATGTAATAGGGTCCACATGGAATGTGACCCCACTATAACACCTACCCATTTCCTTGTATGCATGTCTTTGTTGGCTATGGAAGCTTACATAGCATGTATGGGTTGTACACGACATGTCTTGTCTCACCAGAGTCTCCAGCCATGTTCTTCTGCACACCACTTGACCAACCGCATATCCTAAAAAACATGTACCCCTAGTACACAACATTTTCCAACTAACATGCCTCTTTGGACATGTCCTTAGCTCGTACCCATGTACTTCACCCCGTTTCCATGACTCGAGATGTGTAATTTTGCAGATCTAGGTCCCTTGGCCTGAATACCTTATCCAAATACCTTGGCCGCTTGACATGGGATCACTACACGACATGTAACCCCAGTACATGACATATAGACACCAAATTTTATCTTCCCAGAATGGGAATAACACATGGTGTGTGACCCTACACTACAAACCATGTGATCATAAATTCTGAACAATATTTCCCAATGAGCTACCCAAAACACCCCTAATTTTTTAATACACACAGATCGACCCCCATGGGGTCCTTAGTAGATATATAGGGGATGTTAACCCTAAAAACACATCAAAAAAGGGTATCGTGACATAAAAATAAAATCCTTATACCATGTGTTGAAACACTGAAGCTTTAGGGTGAGAACCATGCTCCCTAATTCACTGCACCACGATCGGGGAATGATCACACGCAAGCTCAAAAATTGGCATCGCCTCTTCTCCTTAGTTTCTCACTAGTTCAACCATATATCAAAATGGTAGGGGGTTTCAGCTCTTCTCTATCATGAGCACAGAAAGGGGATATATTATTGGTTTAATTTTTTTATTAAATTAATAACCATCCATTTAACACCCCTCCAACACACATCCCCTACCAACCATCTGGTGCCAACCAATATTATGTCACACCTAGGGAAAATACCACATTATGAACTCAATTGATGCATTATATTTTTTATCCAAGGCTTTAAATAGGATTTATTAAATATTTACAAAGAAACTACGTGTTCATGATAAAACATATTTAATATTTTTAATATCACTGCGCTATGTCCCTCCCAACCCCGAAATCTTAATCCATCATAGATGATGGATTCAGAAATATTCATTAAAATATTCCATAATATTAAATAGAAAAATCAGAGTCATTGTAGTACCTTATGGATCCCATTTATCAGATATTTTGAGGGTGATGGAATCACTGGTATTTTCCCTTGACCATGATAAACTTGAGATTCAATAACTAAATAATAAGAGAAACTATTTATGGGAGAATTTCAAGCATACCAATATCACCACCAAAACCATGTTCTCTGAGCCACCCTATGAAATTGTCATAATCAAAAAATTTACCCATAGAGAATAAACTTGTGTAATAATGGGTTATATATCTAAACCCTAATGGTAAGATTTTTTAAATTTTTTAAATAATTATTATATTTATACCTTTTATTATTATGTTATTAATTGTTATGTGATGTTTTTGGTATAAATTAAATTTTAATATGACACAACTCAAATATTATTTTTAGGAAATATATAGTTTCAATCAAGAATCTTTTTGGTTGAATTCAAGAATTTTTGAAATAAATCATATTTTAATAAATTCTTATTATTAAATAATAGGTAGTTAATCAAAATTTATAACATTATTTTATGGATTCTAGTTTAATTTTATAGGGGTTATTATATTTCCACTATCGTAAAAATAAATATTCTTCAATAATAGGGGAATCTAATTTGAAAGTTTAATTTATAATATTTAGTTATTTATTTTGACAAAATAATTATTCTTTTGGAAATAAAAACATCATAATGATCCAATGGTTAAATTTTCATAATTATTAGAGAAAATTTATTTTTGGGGTAAAAATTAAATACGACATAAATATATAGTGTTTATTATGGAATCATAAAATCCAAAACGTGATCTAATAGATAATATAATGAGTATAAATGATCTAAATTATGTTACCCCTTTAATGTAAAGTGTTTCTAAATTTATTTGATTTACTTTATAAACCTTTAATGAATACTTCGAAACCTCTATTATATTTTATGGTTTTAAAATTAAAACTTTATGAAAATGACCCATTTCCCAATCACCAAGGGAATTATTTCAATAACTTCGGTTCTTGTCCTTATAAAATAATTAAAAGAAATCTTATTTGGATTAAACCATGTCTATAAAAAATGGTAAGGTTTGCATTTTTTATTACATTATCATATAGTGTCCAACACCTATAATTTGAAATTAATAAATAATTACCTACTCTTTCTATAAAAACACACCCAATATTTCATTCACATTTTACCAAAACCCTTGGTGTATGAATTTAATCTGAAAATACTTCTTTATATCCCTCCCAAGGAGTTCCCATGAAATTAATAATCTCTTCCAAAACATTTTCAAACTCCCTCCCAAGATAAGGTATCCTCTCCTTCATCTCTTTTTTTAAGAAACTTATTTATATAATGCCTTTTGATTCCCTATTTTTTCATGTTGGGATATATTTTTATACACCCATATTAATTTCTGTATGATTTCCAAGTGATGAGATAATCCTTTCACTCTAACTAATCCCTTCAATGAATCTTTAAATAAAACCTTTATGTCGTCGAAATTATCCTATGATTTTTCCATTAAAAACATGTGTATAGAGAATACCCATCCTAATTTCCAATTAATAGAATTCAAATATGTGTACCGATCCTTCATTTATTGGATAATTCTATATATTTAACCCTGTCTCTATAATCATGGGTGAAAAATTGTTTAAATTCATTCTTATGTTGTATAATCTTCATGTCACGGATTTATATTTATATGATATGAATGTGATGGGTGTGCCTAGAATTATACTACCCTAAAATACATTTTGTAATGTTTTTATCTCATGATATTACATTTATGGTGTATGGTAGGTTATCCTAATCTAATTATGTTATTATTTATAAATGTTTATCCTTGCCTTATTCTTATAATGGAATTATTTATGTTGTTTCCACATTCCCATTTTTACTTTATGTTATCATCTTATATCATGATTCAATGTTCATGTCTATAAATCTCACACCTCTTACATCACCATTAAATTCCTATTGAATAACATGTATTACTTTCCTCATGTTATTATTTTATTTTTCCCTAACTAGTATTTATAGCTCGGCCCTTTCTTATGTATGTCCCTAGGTTATCCCATGTAGGTTTATAAGTTCAAGGTGATTTTTGGGAATGTTATAGAGTTTTAGTTTGTGTAATTTTATTTTTATATCAATTTGTTATGATATGTACCTAAATAGACAAAATTAATTAGGCCTCATGATTTTCTGGGGTTGTATTAACTGTATCTTTATATATCAAATCGTGAAATAAAGTGTATGAAATATTTGGTTTGTCATTCCATCTCTCCCTATCCTACATTATCGTTTCTGTTATTCTTTTGTGGATAGATATATTGTTTGTGAGTTGACCATGACATAATGAAATCACCTCAAATCTTTTTTCTTCCTCTTTCCCCGTCTAATGGAAGCCCATGAGAATTATCTTCCTTTACTCTATAACTATTTTAGTGTGTAATTGATTTGGATTAATTTTTCATAGGGGTTTTATTATTTCAAGTAATAATTGAGTTATGTTTTGGTGACCATACATTTGGTTTTATTTTATAATATAATTTTATGGATTTTGAAAGTATTCAGTCTATGATTTTTATTGAGTTTTAGTGGTTTATTGATTATGGTGGATAATTATCCTATATTTATTATTTTTGGAATACCTCATAATAATTATTAGGGTTTGTTTTGGTGTCATTGGCGGTTTGGAAACTATTATAAAATGTTATATCTAATGAAAAATCCCAAATAACACTATCTTAAGGGTTTTTAATCATTTGTTGAATGTTGATGCTGAAATACCCATGTCATGGGAGTGTTGAAGGAAATAAAGGCATATTTAGAGAAAATTTGGTCCAAAACGGATAAAAAATCCTCTTAAGGGACTGGTTTCATGAAGTTCATGACCATCACGAATGGGTTGGTTCATGAAGGCCTCATCCACCAATAGGATTGACGATAACCTCTATGAAATGACAATTATATGGCGTGGAGCCCCTTTTCGTAGCCTCCCAAAGGGTTGATGGTAACCTCAAGACAACATCATTCGGGTTTGAAAAGCCCTTCCACTATTCATTCTAATAAAGAATCATGTAATACATTTTCCTTAACGAAAACCACTCCCACACATCTACTAGGACTATAAATTCCTTCTCAAATTTTATTTTATAGTGGCACAACCTTTCGATTTTTGATAGATGATTTGAGTTCATGATACTCCAAATCTCTGTGACTGAAAGTGATATAGAATCCCCCAAGGTATACATCCTTCATGAAAAAACCTTCCATGGGTTCTTGATAATCTCATTCCATAGTAGAGATTCCTTTCATTAATTCACATTCCCTTCATGGAAAATGAAACACCCCTGAGGATCATGGGGTTTTTGGGGGATCCTACCCTTTTTGAGGGTCACCCCATGGGAACTAAGACTTTTCCCCAAGGAAAGTTCACCTTGTTTAATGATTCTAACCACATCAAAAAACCCCTAAAAATCTTGAGAAACATGGTATTTATTAGAAAACCCTCCACAAGGCTCCAAGATTCATGAAGAACCTCTTATAGACCTCTCCATGTATCCTCCTTTCAGCTAACACCCATTCGGGAAAGTTGAGTGCCTAGGGACCCCATACCAAATCTGAGACTGGTTTAGCTAAATCGCATGTACTGATGTAAAAAAGTTCCACAAACTCCAATATACACCCACTTTACTCCAAGTTCATCCTGGGCCTTCATCCAACCCATTGCTTCTAGGCATAGGTACCCTAATTCCTTTCTCTTATAATAATAATCACTCTAATTTTGGGCCTCTAAATATCCACTCCTCCATAATAGTTATGATTCTATGTCCAACCTATAGGTTAATGAGTAGTGGTCACATAAGCCCTGGGGTGGTTTCTTCTAGTTAATATTTTCACCTCTATTGGTTGAGGGTCCTTATATTGGAACTCCCTCTCACCTTAACAAGGACCCCCGTAAGGATTGAGCCCACCAATATCCGATATGCATGGAATACAACTGGCTTGCTCCATGTCCAAGTGATACAATGTGAAACTACACAACAATGTTCTCAACACATGATGTAAATATATATACGTAAACCTATGTGATGAAAAAATTATGGCCTATGTATGACTCACATGTGATGACCACACACCTACTACATTTTGTGATTGAAATAGGATTTCCCAAGTACGATCCTCATGGGATTCCACATTCTTCATCACAATTGAATGATCCACCTCAAAAGGGAAGCTTCGATGTGTAATACCAACACCATTCCGTATTTACACCCCTTTTGTGAAAGGGGAATTCTTACTACATGATGTGAAATAACAAATATCATTCTTATCACCTGACTATACAATGTGTAATAGAACTCTGTGGGTTTTTAAACCTACCTCTTAAATAGGGTGCATATGATGCCTCCCTAATATTCAATCCTAACATCTATCAACCAAGTGTGATATATTACCTCCATGGGATACACCCCATAGATCCATATCAATAGGATGTTATGATCTGAAATCATGGTGTAAAATATTCCCTCATTGGTGTGAACTTTCTTCATCCTTCACAATAGGACGTTCTAATCCATCTCCAAAAGATGCTGAACTCATACCTCATCTATTCCAATAAGAAGTTTTGATCCATACTTGAAATATGTTAAACCTACAATAATTCCATCACTATAAGTCTTTAAACCTACACCTATGTCATCGAAATAATACTTTAAACCTACACCCATTCTTTCCATGAAATAAATTAAACCTACACCAATCCTATCCCCACCAGACTTTAAAATTTATCCCATTCTATCCCTACAATATGTTAAACCTGTACCCATACTATCCTTCAAATACATTAGACCAATGACCATTTTATCCCAAAAATACTTTATACATGTTCCCATTCTATCCCCACAAGACGTTAAACCTGCACCCGTTCCATCATCGCAAGACATTAAACCTATTCCCATATAATACATGCATGTCATTAAACCTTCACCCATTCCATCCATGAAATACATGAACCTTCACCAATTACATCCCTTAAATACATCAAATATGATCCCATTTTGTCCACTTAAGATGTTAAACCTACAGCCATTCCATCCCATAAATACGTTAAACCTTCTCACATTTCATCTAAGAAATACTTTAATCCTATGTGCATTCCATCTATGCAAGATGTTAAACCTACACCCAACTTGTATCCACAATAATTTGACCATGTTCCCATCTCCACAGAATTTTAAACGTAGGATCCACTCCATAATACCTAAAACAGGAAATAAACATGGGATGCTTAAGGTAAAAATACTTGGAGGACTTATTCCCATGGTGTTAATTACATTTTGTTAAACATGATATGTCTTGGATTTCATGACTAAGATGCCTCATATGATATTTCCTTAAAATATTAAAAACATATTGGTGTAAAATATTCCTAATGTATAGACATGACTGAATGTTCCCAACATGACTACTCACCCAACCTAAAAGTTTCTTCCCTATAGATAAATAAGTAGTGTAATTAACAATCGTCTGTATGAAGATGTTACTAAGAATTAGTTCCCTGAACATGACTTAATATATGAGGGGAACTCACAATATGAATCAAACTCCATTAAGGAATAAAATTAATGGTGAATCAACATCCCATCCTTCCATTTTGATCAAGGAGTTGACATCACCAATGAAAGTGATGGAAGCCACTATCCATTAGAAATTGGAAATGTGAGGCGACATAGAAGCTGCCCGTGTGATGTGCCGACACCCTGGTGAAAGCGTTACAAAAAAAATGGTGAACCCAATGTGAAACTCTTATCCTTAACCATAGGGACTAGTAATGTTCAGGCCTCTATTTCATGTCACCCAATCAAGATATACAACAGTGGTCCCACTATGAAAATGGTGGGCCTAGCCTGAAACTCACCTATGAAATGGGTAAGTAAGCATGGTAAATCCTTAGTATATGAAATTATCAACAAGTATCCCTCCTCCATTTTAGGAATATTGGAAGATGTTGGGGTATTGGGAATCAATTTCTAGGTACATGTACTAAAGGATTAATCCACATGACATAGAGGACTCATTATAAAGCTAGAATAAGATGATAACATGGTGCTTATAGAAGATAGGGATGGAGAACCCTGATGGAACAATAACAAAAAACTATAACACAGTAATATTGTCTACCAAATATTTAATTTATAGGTTCCAATTCCCCATATAACCCTCTAAGATCATCCATATGAGGTTGATTGACACCCTCATGCACCAATAAGAGGAGGAGGGGGTCATTCCAACCTAGGATATGGCTAGAAAATACCTTGAGGCTTTGGTGTCTCATCAACACCACTTCCAATAAGAGACTCACAAGGGGTAACCACACACCATTCCAATAGAATAAAACATAAAAATCATATATGCAATGATCTCAAATAGCTTGCTCCCCTACGGAGAAGATTTAGTGGATGTTTGAGTCACTATGACTGCCACTACTGCTTTGGAGCCACCCAAGGTGGATCACACCAGGCCATGTCATTGCCAACACTAACTAGTACCATTGGTCAAGGAGTGGGTAAACTCATTCTGTACTCCACTGTACCACATCTAAATAACACAACATAGATGTTGGGGGAATACCCAGTAAAATTATTAATGACGGTTTTAATCTATATCTCATGTGGTCTATTCCACCACTAGTTTATCCTACCAGATCCTGACAACTAGTGAACGCGGATCCATCTTTGTCTAATTGGGATTATGACCCCAACCACCACACATGATGTCCGAGTTAACTCTGTCCATCATTGTCACCACTGACATCCACAATAGGCCATCTCAGGATGAGGATAATTAGCTCTGAGATCATCCACTCACCATCGTTAACTAGATTGGATTTCATCACCGCAACTCCAATAACTAGTAAAAAGGTCCTCCCATAATACCAATAGTTAGCACTAAGGTCCTCCCCATACCATCAATAAATTTTTTGGTGGTACTATTCATACTCCTACCATTGGACATATATGTCCTCCTCATGCCACTAGTAATCTGAATGGGTGTCCTCCACACTCCAACAACAACCATCACAGACGTCCCCCCTACATAGCCATCAACCAGCACAAAGGTCCCCCATGAGCTCATGTCAACCCAAGAAGAGGTCCTCCCTACACTATTAATGGTTAAAGAAGAGATCATATCCACGCCGTCAATAATGAATGAAGTGTTCCTCCCTACTCCTTTAATAGCCAATATGGAGGTCCTCCCCGTACTCCTACCAGTGAACATGGAGGTACTCCTCGTGTCATTAATAACCCAATAGGAGTCCCTACCCATGTATCCACTAGCCATTGTGAATTTCATCCCCTTGATGAAAATGTACCATTCTTTAAAGATCTCTCTTGAGACTAGAGGCTAAATACCTATCATCAAAGGAGGAATCCTGGTAAGGGAAAAATCATTGTTGAGCTCTCATGTTTTGAGGTGACAAATGATTCAATGATGAAACCGTAACCCCAAATTTTAGATTCTGGGGAATATTCCTCATGATTAAGGATTACCATTCTTGAAGCAAAGGTCCAAAATTTCCCTAGATTGTTCTACAGATACTTGTGGGTGGATGATGTTTTATTCCCCTTCTAGTGGGACATAGTGAATCCATCCCTATCACTACCATTTTCCTTCCACTATAATTACACACAAGAATTTTAAGTTATGTAAGGGTCTTGAATGACACCGTCCAATGACGGTGAACACTCTACTGATCCACAAATAGATTTTTCTCCCTCACACTTGAGGATGTGTGGAATTCAACTTCCTATAATAATGTGATGATGAGGTAAGTTCAAACCTTGAGAGATGTTAAAACTTGTTGAAAAAAAAAATTAATCATGTAGTGACTCATCTCCTAATAATATAGAATTAGAAGCATTCTACATTTTTGTTTCCATCCAAATTTTAGCTAGCACTAATTGAGGTTTGGGCAGACCAAAGGAGGAACCTTTCTTTTAGAAAGATGGCCCAAGGGAGTTCCTAATAATTGACCATCTATTTGTGAGGTTTTGACCACCTACCAATTCATAATTTGAAATCCTATTTTCCCTCATGGAGGAATAGGATGTGTGTTTTTTTATTTTATCAGGGAGATGTTTCACCACCTTCACAATCAACAATTTTCCTACCCATGTAGTCGGAAGCACATCAATTAAATTAACCATAATTTCCAAAAGGTTTTTATCACAACAATTCTAGAAGCTCTATTCCCTATGTCATGCAGTTATTTCTAGACCCGTCAGAAACTCTACGTAAAGAGCCTCACTATTCTATCCATGGTTATGGAAGAAGTGTCTCTGAACGGACCAATTAGATGATGGGGAAACATGTTATTCTCTGTTTCAACCTTATAATGTGACATATTATCTTATCATCCAATGATGAAAGTTACGTCATGGCTAAAACCATGGTAAATATGGCCATCCCCATCCTTCTAGAGTATAAGATGAATAGGGATACCGAAAAAGGTTATGACATGGAATATTCACCTCAAGGGGTGATTTAGTAACAAGAAGACCATATTCTTGGTTTCCTCACTAATTTTACATGGTACACACTTGGTCTTAGAGATTCCCATAATGAGGCATTACCACTTACCCATTGGCATCTATAAAAATTAAAGTTACATATTGAGATCTTTGAATTATTAAATGTTACAATTAGATTAGATACTGAACCCATGGTAGGAACATTTCTCTATCATCTTGAGGAATACAAAATCTTCACCACCGATATCATTGTTCAATAACATCCAAATTATTGGAATTCAATGAGGGACCCCAAATATCCTTTATTGGGGAACCTAGTCCTCATTATCTAATTATCCCCATTCAATGTTGGCATCCTCACACATCATGTCAGTGAAGAATGAGGGGAATATGGAAAGGGAATTAGGTATGAGTTTCTGACCCCAACCAAGGAGAGTATCTATCATTCTCTATATCTAGGTTATTCTTCTCTTAGAATTGATTAGACTACTGCTCGATTCAATGAGCATGTTAATGCATTTGTAGATACTGACCCTCACTAAGATGACTTTATAGATCCTCTCAATTCTCACATTTAATCTCCTGAAACACTATATAGGGAAATACCACATAACAGAAATCCACACCGATCATGGCTAGACAATGTACAAGCACCATTAGAGTTTGGAAATCGTAGCTTCGCCCCTTTAAATGGGAAGGGTGAACCGTTGTATCACCAATCCCACATTACCTGAAGGTTTAGACCTATGTTGAGTACCTCAGAATAAAAGAGGCCTCCATGCTTTGATGCCTTTTCCAGACACTAGAAGGACTCACGTTCAACTGGTGAAGCTATATACCCACAACATCCATTTATAGTTTAGTGGACCATCATAGATAGATCACCCCAATCATTTTACTTCTTCAAAAATCTTGTTAAGTACTTAAAACCACTTTATGTTCAAGTAAAGGCCTGATGAGTGAGTCACTAATTTTTTCACCCTGTGGAAAGGCCACATGTATCCACTCAGCATGAAATTGTCCCTAAAATAGTTTCTTACATTGTGAGTGAGGAATATTAATAGTTATTTGGTCCCTATCCTCATAACCCAAAACTTCTCAGGTGGATTCCATGACTTCATCAAAAAGGATCAGTGCTTAGAGGATGCCTTGTAGATTAATACACAACAGTCGCACCCATTACCCTTCCATCACATGCAAGAAGACCACCCAATGAAGAGACTATTTCCATTATCAATGCATAGTCTTCTTGGATAGTTCAGCTTCTGGACACATTTTTTTATGATCCATGTTGAGTGTATCCCAACCAGGCTTAACATCACCATACACATCCTCCTTGGGCACCACCATTCTAGGTGTAGCTTTCCCAATGATTGAATGTGGATCCAGCCCCTGTTAAGGCCAGGCCCTTAGAGTGACCTTCCTAGATAGAAGTAATATGTCTTATTCCTTCAAGGATTTTTAGGTCCCAATATAATTTATCTATTCCCTGATAAGGTAATTTTCATATTTCTAGAGTATATAAGGACTGACTCACTCAATTCCCCGATCATTGCATGTACCACATAATCCCCAAACATAGTATCAAGGAATGCATCATGATTAAATATTGGTTCCAATTCCAAGTGGATAATATCCCAATTAAGTTGGTTGAAAATTTTAAACTAGTGACACATTTCTATACCTACCTCGATAGTGACAATGAAGGATATAGTGAATGATAGCTGACCCCCAACCATAGGACATAAAAATATAATATGTTGTTGGATCGAAAAGAAGACACACATGCTCATGGTGTTATAAAAGACTGTATAAGAAATATAGAACCTCCTATAGTTTCTTCTCTTATTTTAACTACCACATCCACATTTTCATTGCAACCTTCCATGAACCGAAAGAGATGGTGCTAGTAGCATAGGGGAAATCAATTCCCCCCCAGTTCGGGATCTATCCCTCACTCTTACTAAATTTTTTCCATTGAGTTAGGATATATTCTCAGTGTATTTTTAACTATGGAATATTATACTAATAATGAGAAGATTTATGCCTCCATGGATTTTGTCTTTCCTATATACTAATTCACGACACCTAATAGGGAGGAATTCCATGCAATCCCCTTCAGTTTCCTTTGGAAAATACCATCATAGAAAAGGATGAGGACTCATGAGAGATCATAATGCTCAGAAAAACCATGAAATTAAATCTAATTAGTCTAGGAGACAAGTTGGAATAGAGCTCAGTAAGAACTATCATCCTAGTCTGCACTGTCAGTTACATCCCTTTAGCAATCCTTGTTAGTTGACTGAGAATCTCAGCAGTAACTGCACCATTATTAGCTGAGTGTAGCCTGATCTAGACCTCATCCAATCAAAATTCATCCGGTAGTTTCATAGAGAATTATATATAGTCAAAGGTGGAATATTTCTACCACTAAAAAGAGACTAATGGTCCATCCAACGACATCCAATATTCCCCCTTCTAAGGAGTGATCCTCAGTAGACAAATTCATTCTGTTGACATGGAAATATGATGTGTTTATGTACCATGCCCACATACCCCTAAGGATTTTTATCTTCTAGGATCTCCTCTTTTCAATGGAGTTGCATGAGGATCCTGATGAATATTTTAAAAGACCCCTACAGTTCATGGTTGATGTATCTACTAATGAGGGAAATAATGCAGATGAGTATGAGAGAGTGGATCTTTGAGCCATTGTCCCATTTTCCAAGGAAGACGAGGGAGTCCATATGTTGGGGGAAATAATCCCTATATATATCACCTTATATTTTACTATAATGGAAATACACCACTATACAGTGGACACTTGTTCTTGAATCAACCTAATAATGACCCAAATACTCCATATGTTTGGAATGACATATGTAGTTCTAACTCCCTCCAAACATATAATTCAGTGTTTTGAAAATAGTGAGTTGAAACCATGAGAAATAATTTGGATAATGAAATAGTGTTGTGGCATGATACCAAGAACCAAATTTATGTTATTCCTGCAGGATACCACCTATAACGTGTTACTAGGTAGATGTGAACTTCATTTTCCTGAAGCATCCCATTCTTTATATCAACAGCACCTCAAATACCCCCTAAATGGATGAGTAGTTGTGCTTAAAGGCGATGCATCCACATTTGACTCTTTATAATCAAGTAACCTAGGTATTGGATACTAAAATCGAGATGTTAATCATATACATACCAATGGGGTTGAATTCATCAATGCTCATAATGATCTGGAAGCCACTGTAGTCAATCCATGGGCCGACATGAATGACAAATTCATTCTATTACTTCATCAGTTAGAGGGCACAACATCAGATCTGAGGGGATATTTTTTTATCCAGGGAAAAGGGTTCTATAATTCTTAATAAAAATTATCACCCATAGATTACTTTATACTATTATACCTAACAAGATTAGAAAATATAAGAAGCCCCTAATCTTGTGATATACTATGAAGTTCTCCCTATGTCTACCATTTCATGGATTTCCCAGCTACTTCACAGAGGAGGTATGAATTAGAAAATGTTGATGCATCAAAATATAATTGATATAAATCCTAGATCATATGGTTAGAGGAAAGAAAAAATTGGATTGAAAACTTATTTCATCACAATTTTAGTAGGGTGATTACCCCTTTTTAAGGATTCAATGTCCACCCAAGAAAGTACCAGTGATTCCCATGAGTCAACTATCCTGGAAGAACCACCTCCTACCACTAGTTCCCATATATCAAATGATGAATATGATTTTCATGATTCTAATACTACTTTTAAAGAGGTTGTATCCACCCCTTTTGATGAATTTCCGCTAGAAAAACTTGGTACTAAGGAATATCTGACATTGACACTGACTAGTGCATCTTTATATATTGAAGAGAATAAATAGTATATAGACTTCTAGAAATAGTATCAAGATATATTCAAATGGAATTATTATAAGATTCCATGTTTTGACACCTGGGACACCATTCATCATCTCAGCCTCCCAGTGGGTCATTTCAGGTTCATGAAGCATCCTAGAAAGATGCACCTTTATCACGGTTTTGTGTTCGAGGTTGAAGATGACTACTTATCAAATAAAACATTGTTAGGGAATTATAGTATCCTTGATTGGTGTCTAACATCATCATAGTCAGGAATAAAAATGGAAGAGAGGATTCTTTATATCCATTTGGTACATCAAATTCCATTATCCAAATGATGATTTTACCCTTAAAAGTGATAATGTTATTGATTGATTCTATTGTAGTGTTCCATTATCTCTCTTTTTTGGGATGATACTCTGAGTACAATCATTCTAGATAGCCCCTGAGGATGAGGAATTTTTTTCCTTTAGGGTTCTCTAGGGTATTGTCTACTATCTGGTGATTCCCTTCATCTTGATGAATGTAGGATCCACTTATTAGAGATCCATGCACCATAAATACAATCCAATTCTAGCGATGTTGGTGAAATTTTATGTTAATGACTTGTTGTTCAAATCACACCCATGTTAGGAACATCTCAATGATAATGTGAAAGTGTTTTACTTCCTCCTATCCTAGAAAATGAAGATAAACCCTTGACATGTGAATTAAGTATTACCTCTAGGAAATTTCTTGGATTTGTCATAAGCTACAGAGTCATTGAGATTTACCCAATGAAGATCAAGTACATAAAACAAATTCCTCCCCCAAGAAATATCCAGGAGTTGTGTGGACTCCAAGGATATGTATCGTATATATTCTGATTTATCACAAATCTAGATTTAACATGTAATCCCTTCTCAAGGATTATGAATAAAAGAACCATTTACAGATGGTATGTGGAAATCTAGACTGTGTTTGAGGATATAAAGATGTATCAATTAAATCCTATAGTTCTATGAAGGACCATATTACGAAATCCTTTGGTCCTATATGTGACCTCCCAAGAATGACCACTCAATTCCCTTCTATCCTAGAAAAATAATGAGGTAATTGATAATACTTTATACTATCTCACTCGAAGGATTTTTTTACATGGAGGCCAAATAAACACTTATCGAGAAGAGCTTCCTCACACTGGTTTTTACAGTGTAGAATTTGTGGAATTATCTATAGAATCATGACATATAGCTAGTGTCCTTTGTAGAGCCACTGAATAATATCTTTAATCACCCCATATTGACAAGACATTTGACATTCTTGGCCATGATTATATAGTAATTCAAAATTAGGTTTGTTCCACTGGTGGACACCAAATGAAAGGAATTGGAAGCAATCATAGCCACACACATGAACCCTAAAGAACTGACACTAGATGTTAATTTCATAGATGAGGAAATCCTATCAGCAAATAAATTTGTTCTGTTTTGGAAGATTTATTTCAATGGTTCTATATAGATCCCAACTAGTAGATGTATCAGAAATACCAAGCTCTATAGAGTGGGCTTGGGGATCATCTTTATCACTCCATTATAGGTCTTCCTACCACTCTTTTTTTAGAAGGATATACAAACAATGAGGTAGAGTATTAGTATCTCATAATTTTCCACATACTATCCCTTGAGATTTATGTTCCTTACTTTAATGAGATGGGAGATTACAAGTTAGTCATAAAATAGATCAATGGTGACTACATCATCAGAAAACAAGATATTTTCACTTACTGGAGAGTACATGTTAGCTGATTACCTAGTTACCTTTCCAGTGGGAGGTGACTCACAATCAGCAATCATATAATGGTTGATCTAACACCCTGAATAGTTTGGTCGAGTCTCTTGAAGATCCTAACAAAGATGATCGGGTTATTCATATGGAACACCAGAGGGTAATTTCCCCTACCACTTTAGACAATGGTAACTATAAGGTAAACCAACTGGCTACTAGTGTTTCTATACCCAAACCCTCAGGCCCAACTATAGTAGAGAAAATTCCCAATTGGATGACTCCATTTTTTTAGTATCTCTATTGTAGCATTATCCAACTAGACCAAGATGAGAATGAGAGGATTCACCGGCATGTTGGAAAATTTAGTGTTCAGAGTGGGCCTAAACTTGGGTTCACTCTCTATGGATGTGGGTTTGTGTAATTATCCTCTATATCATTTAGGCAGAAAAGATACTTCAGGTTATGAAATAGGTCCATGATAGATCCATTCACAACCATCATGAAGGTTTAAAGATATCTCACCATATTCTAAGGTTCGACTACTTTTGACCCACTATATTCCATGAGTAGATTATGCTTTTCAAGAGAATTCATGTGTGTTAGATTCATTCCAATTGTTTTCATTGACCACTAGAACCCTTCCACACCAATAAATATTATTATCCCTTTTCACTATGTGGAATCGACATTGTAGGGAGATACCCCCTAGTGAAAGATCACTAGTGCATGTTCCTTTTTACCATTGAAAAATTCATCTCTAAATGGATAAAATTGGTTCCCCTCAACAAAGTAAAATCACGTTCCAGGATTGAGTTCATGATCTCCCACATCTCACATCAATTTGAATTTCCTTATAAAATTATCACAGACAACAACCCCTTATTATGGGATACTGAGCTAATGAAATTTTACGCAATGTACAACATCTGGTTCAACAATTATTTATATACCATGCATAAGAAAATGAAAAAATTGAGGCATTAAATAAAAACCTCTCCAACATACAGTAGAAAATGGTTTGATAGAACATTAAAACTTGGTCAGAAAAGCTCCCCAATACCCTCTGGTCATATCTAATGATGTCTCGGAATTCCAAATAGGTGATTCTATACTCCCAAGTGTATAAAACCAAGAAACTAATTCACATTGAGGTTTAGTTTTAATCTACCGGAACAGTTGTATATGACCATAAGATGCTAGAAATAATGGAAGTAGTACATCTAGTAGTGTTGGAATCCCTCAGGGAAAATATACTACATCCCTTGAACAACCGAGTGATTCAGCAGAATATGATAGAATATTATTTAATAATAAGGTTATCCTCTATTCCATCCTCCATGGTGACATGGTAATGAATATGAGAATACTGGTGATACCTGGAAAGAATCCAACAATGTTACATCCAAAGTGGGAAGGACTTTACATCATTAATAATGTCTATTCCAAAAGTGCATACTATGTTATCACCATCTTGTAATGGTTGGTGTCCTCAGAACCAACTGTTTTGTACTTTGGTTACATAAATTTTCACTTATTATATATTGTTCATTGTTCTGCATGACTATAATATAATAATTTCCTGGAATATTTATTGCATTAATAAGGTCATAGCAGATCCCCGCTATGATGAGAACCTTGAAATGATATAAAAATATTCTTAAATAAAGTTCTATGGTTGGATGAAATAATATGATAGGGCACATAGTATACAGACCGTCATGTGCGAGTACTCGTAAGAAGAGGAGACTCTCTCTCATGGAGTTCGCACTTGGTAATCTCCAAGATGGGAGATTATGAGAATAGACCTGCTAGTAGTAATTCCGCATGTCTTGGTGTCATCGGATATTTCTATCTACGATCATGTGTAATGGTCCTTAGACTGGAAGATTATTATTAACTCAGGTCATGACTCGCGCACTTAGATTTACTGACGAAAACCATCACGCAGATAGTTGGCGGGAAGTAGGGTGCGTCATGAGTGACATGTTGTTAATGGATAAGTAGAGGAAGGATTTTTCACTTCCGTCTATGGAAGTTGATATCTCGGCCCTTTGATTGAAATAGAACTGTCACATTAAATTCCATGGCCATGGTGTAAACGATGAGTTTATTTTAGGTAGTCAAAGAACGACATATCAAGCATATAGGTTTATGACACTGCCATGAAACATGCTTGATGAGATATTAAGGCAAAGGGATTAAATTACACAGTAAGCGTTCGTATGAGGTGATACATCAATGCGTCGTCAAATTTTTTCTCTTGGGTGCCTTGACCCGTTGATGGACAGTAATCTTGGAATTTAGGCAAGACTGCCTAATGCCAATGAGAAAGAGGCCTAGAGGGTCACACACTATGTGTATCCAAGTATCTCAAGTTGAGTAAAGATTATTCCCATACGTGGTTTAATAATTATTCATGGAAGCCTAAGTTGTTTTTAATGATGGAGGAAAAATAAAATAAAACAAGTACACGCTGTGTATTATTATTACATGCCATGTAGTTTTATTTTGTAAAGGAAATGAATAAATGAAAACAAGATATACACGCCATGTAGTTTTCAATGAAAAACAAGTATACACCATGTATTAATTATTACATGCCGTGTAGTTTTTCAAGTCGGGATTTTGAGGATATAATATTGTTTTAAATGATATTTATTATAATCAGTGTGGGTGCATGTCAAGGAATTATTTATTCGACATGGGGGTTTTAAATAAAGAGTCAATGAAATAAATAAAATGCGTAACATGTTTATTTATTATCATAACTCTATAACCCCACACACCCAATTATAAATATCCTCACAACCCCAACTCTTTTCCGACACACAAGAGAATCGTTGTGCACAACATCTCTGGAGAATTCTTTCAAGGACGAAAGAACCTCTTCCTCCAAGAATGCTCTCAATATCGAGAGAGATCCTCTTCCATCGGATCAAGATAATCTAAGGCAGACAATGCAAGCAAAGTCTTCTCCACGCTAGCACCTGGAGAATCCTTTGGCGATGTCCAGAGATACAAGGTACACGTGTGGATAACTGCTAGAGGGAGTCTAAACATGGCTTCTGCGACGCAACGACAGATCACATCGACAACGTGATCGAGAACATCAACGAAGAAAGAACACCCAATATGTATTTCTTTATAATTAATTAAATTAATTATAATCAACCTGTAATGATCCTTGTTTGTGGTTCTGGGAAAAACCATCTTCTTTATCTTTTTTTCTGATTCGATCCATGGAGACTGGCGTTTATCGTCGTATTGATCCCGGATTGATCATTGATAATGACAAAAGGCCAAGTGGGCACATCCACCCACGCGCTTCCGCTGCGCCTAGAACCTTCAAATGGTATTAGAGCAAGGTTTCAACGTTGATTATAGTTATTTAATTTTCTTTGATAATTTACGCATTCATATTTGATTCAATTCGAAATAAATTGTTCTATAAATCTGAATTAATGAGATCTATTCTTCCTCCTTCATTTCTCGATTATTATCACAAAAACGACCTTTTAATTTTAATTTTGATTAAAATAAAAACGAGGAACTCATCCGGAGGAGCCGCTCTTTCTGTCTGTACAACACGGGATTACACATTATGTAATTAAAACTACATGCCGTGTACTTAGGTTCAACGAACCGACACTGGTCCGCCAAACCACATCGTGTGAATTGATTATGACTAAGTTTTAATCACGCTATTTTGAATAGAATTGAATGGCACGTGGAAACCAGAATACACAACGTGTATGTTGGAGCAACATGCCGTGTAGTCCGTTCTGACCCAGGTGAAACCCTGTACAATGATAAGCCGCGTACTTCGTACACGATATCCCCAGGCCGGTTACCGAATAACAAGGAAGTACACCCCGTGTATGATTCATCTACACGCCGTGTACTCTAAAATTTACAAAGTACAAAAAACACGCCAAAGCCGCAGCGTGTACTTTGGATAAAGGGTGAAAAGAAACATATACGTCGTGTAATTATAAACTCCACACCGTGTACCTTCCAGAAATGGAATTTCACCAGGTTTCCTCCAATGTACAAAGACCCGTACAAGGAATATGGATGAGAAAAATATCAAGGAAATTCAGAAAGGAATTTAAGATAAAGAATTGATTAATTATAAGATCATAATTAATTGAATTCGAGCTCGTCCTATCTTAAATAAAAGAACGATTAAAAGAATTTGAATTCTAAATATGCGTAAATGTCGTTGCATACTATGGATGATTATGAGCTATACCAAAGACCCGTGGTATGTGTATGGTTTCATTTAAATTTATTTAATTTAAATTTGTTGGCCTGCAAGCCTTCTTCCAATAAAATGTAGGGCCTATGTGCCCATGGTTTCTTTAATGTAAACCCATGTAATGGAGGATCTCCCAAGCCAGAGGAGATGGTTCAAATCCCGAATCTGAGGTGAAACCAATGAAAGATGATACAAAGGTGGACAGGTGGGAGCTGCAAAACATGAACCATCAGGTTCAAGGTGTTTTCCCTAGGTCAGGGTTAGCTTATCAAAACTGTTAGATAAGCTAACCAAATAGAAGATCATGATTGTGCCATCTTATTTTATTTCTGTCTAATTGCATGGTTTATTTATTATGTATGTGTTGTCATGATCACATAATTAATAAAATGAACAATCATGCAAAGATGGAATAAAATAAAAATCAGACTATGCGTAAACATTATCGGAACATGGTTAATCACTTAAGAAAGCATCACTTAATATTAACAAGAATGTGATAATTCAAAGATACGCATAAAGAATAAAATCCCTCAAATACCATATTAAGTCAGACCAAGACTTCCGTTACTTGATTAAGGGCAAGACTCAATAAAACTATGTGTTTGACCAACCCTTGTTGGGACCCTTACTTTTATAAAGGAAGTCCTTATGAAAGGTTTCAGGTTGACTTAACCGTATTACATCAAGGGAAGTAGCCCTTGATATACTTGATGTAATATTAGACGTAAGAGTTGAGGAAATCCAAGTTAGGATTTCAGGATTGGGGAGTCCACTCAACAGATCAAGGAACTGTAAGCTCACAGTTGACAAAGACTTGCCTACCTAAATACCTTCAAATAGCTTGACCAACCCTTGTTGGGGTTATGCGAAGGAAAATATGGATCCTTGCCACTAGAATGTCAAAGAAACTGGACATTCTGAGTTCAATGGTGAGGGCCATTGGGACTTGATAAAATAGTGGGAGACTTAATAAAATTTATTATTTCTCATTAAATGTAAATCAAGAAATTACTGATGAATCTGATCTTTTAAATTGTAGAATCAATATGACAAACACATCAACCACATTTTCTCTGCGATCAATTATGGATAAAGACAACATCCCCACCGGCAGTAACTTTCAGGAATGGTTTAGGTGCCTTCGGGTTATTCTACGCCATGAACGGAAGTTTTACGTGCTGGAGTCCTCACTTCCTGATTCTCCTACCCCAGGGGCAAGTGATAAAGATTTCCTAGTCTATGATCAACATTTTAATGATGCTCTCAACATTCAATGTTTGATGTTGTCATTCATGTCTAGTGAGCTCATGATGTCTCACGAAGACATGGATGCCTACAGCATACTCAAGCACCTCCATGGTTTATACTAGGAGAGAGCAAGACAGGAAAGGTTTGAGATCTCCAAGGCTCTGTTTCAGAGCAAGCTTAGAGAGGGTTCCCCAGCTGGGCCTCATGTAGTCAAGCTCACTGGCTACGTTGAGAACTTGGAGGTTCTAGGGTTTAAACTCCCTAAATAACTGGATACTGATCTCATTCTCGCATCACTCCCCCAGAGCTTCTCAAACATTGTTGTTAATTTCAACATGAACAATATTGAGAAGTCTCTATCTGATCTTCTTATCCTTATTCGCCAAGTGGACAATGACATGATGCATCAAAAGCCTTCTGTCCTTATGGTGAATAAAAGGAATGAGAAGGCGAGGAGATTTAATCCCAAAGCTTCTTCAAGGCCTTTCAAGAAAAGGAAGATCAAAGGGGAGGCAAAGGAACATGATGCTATTTGTTTTCCATGTGGAAAGAAGGGCCACTAGAAGAAAAACTACACCCAGCCAAGGAAGCAAGGGGAAGCCTCAGGTGAATTTGTTATCAAATGAAATATATCTATTTCTACTAATTGGGTATTAGATACTGCTTGTGGTTCTCACATCTGTATCCAAATACAGGAACCAAGTAGATTTAGGAAGATTGATCGAGGGGAGGTAGATCTACGAGCAGCCAACGGAGCCAGACTTGCTGTTGTTACTGTCGGGGACTACCACCTCACATTGCCAACTGGAATGATCTTGGTGTTAAAGGGTTGTTATTATGTGCCTTCTGTTACTAAAAACATTATTTCAGTATCTAGATTAGATACTGATGGATTCATATTCAAGTTTGTAAATGAATGTTTCTACTTTTATAAAGATACCATTTGTCTTGGTAGAGCACATTTATATAACGGCCTTTATGTGTTAGACTACACAAACCAAGTAATGGCAATCAATAACAAAGTTAATTCACATGACTCATACCACACCAAACTTTGGCATCACTAGCTAGGTCATCTCAATGAGAAATGTTTGACAAAATTATATCAAGATGGGTATTTAGATTCTTTCGAACTAAAACCGCTTGGGGTATGTCATGCGTGTCTACAAGGCAAAATGACCAAAGCCCCATTGCGGGGGAAAGGTGAAAGAGCTAAAGAGATTCTAGAATTAGTTCACACAGATGTGTGTGGACCATTTCCAGTTGAAGCAAGGGGTGGGTTCTCGTACTTCATAACTTTTACTGATGATTTTATTAGATACGGATATATCTATTTAATGAGGTATAAGTCAGATTCTTTTGATCGGTTCAAAGAATACAAGAATGAAGTTGAGAACCATCATGGTAAGAAGATTAAGAAACTCCGCTCAGACAGAGGAGGAGAATATCTTAATCAAGACTTCATTCATTTCTTACGGGAGTTTGGGATTCTATCTCAACTCACTCCTCCTTACACACCGCAGTGGAATGGTGTAAGTGAAAGGAGGAACCGCACCCTATTGGATATGGTGAGATCAATGAAGAGTCATGAGAGTCTTCCATTATCCTTTTGGGGATATGCATTACAAACAGCAGCACACATACTAAACCAAGTACCAACTAAATCTAGAAATGGTATTCCATACGAGTTATGGAGTGGACGCAAATCCATGTTATCAAATATACATGTGTGGGGTAGCGAAGAATTTGTTAAGGCCTCTTCAGGTAACAAACTTGCACCCCGAGGCACAAAGTGTATCTTTATAGGATATCCCAAGGAAACAAGGGGATATTACCTATAAAACCCCTCAAACAAAAAGGTTATAGTGTAAAGACACGCCATATTCCTTGCAAGGGATCACATCTCCAAAAGAGATAGTGGGAGCGAGATAGACTTCGATGATGTCGAGGCTCAAGATACACATGAGTTGGTACAAGAATAGATTCCACAAAGCCCCATGGAAGAACAATCTGTTCTAGAGACACAAGAACTGCGTAGGAGCACGAGAGAGGTGAGAGAACCAGAATGATATAGTTTTCTTGTCATCGAGGATGGTGACTCATTATTGGTTGACAATGATGATCCTCTTACCTACAAGGATGCAGTTGAAGGCACAGACGTTGCCAAGTGGAAAGAAGCCATGAATTCTGAAATGGATTCCATGTACCAAAACCAAGTTTGGATTTTAGTAGATCCTCCAGTTTATGTAAAGCCTATTGGTAATAAATGGGTATTCAAGAAGAAACTAGAAATGGAGGGGCAAGTCAGCACCTACAAGGAACGACTGGTTGCAAACGGTTTTAGACAGCGTCAACGAATTGACTATGATGAAACCTTTTCACAGGTTGCAATTCTGAAGTTCATCAGAATCCTATTGGCCATTGCTGCTTACCATGACTATGAAATTTGGTAAATGGATGTCAAAATAGCTTTCCTTAATGGGAACCACCAGGAAGATTTCTACATGACATAACCTGAAGGGTTTGTGACTCCAAAGGATGCCAACAAGGTATTCAAGTTGGAAAAATACATTTATGGATTAAATCAAGCATCAAGGTCATGGAACATTCGTTTTGATGAAGCTGTTATGGAATTTGGATTTGTTAAGAATGAATGTGGGCCTTGTTTCTACAAAAGGTTTAGTGGAAGTGCGGTCGTTTTCCTAATAGTATATGTTGATGACATATTGCTAATTGGAAACGATGTACCTGTCTTACAGTCAGTTAATTTATGGTTGCATAAATGATTCTCCATGAAATACTTGGGTGAGGCAGCATATATTCTTGGGATCAAGATCCATCATGATAGATCCAAGAGAATGCAGGGCCTAAGTCAAAGTACATACATTTACAAGATACTGAAGAGATTCAGTATGGAACAGTCCAAGAGGGGATTATCTCCAGTGTCACATGGCATTCATCTTTGCAAGAAAATGTGTCCTCAGACACATGAGGAAAGAAAGAGGATGGAAAGGATCCCATACACATCCTCGATTAGGACAGTCATGTATGATATGCTATGTACGAGGCTAGATGTTTCTTACGCATTAAGTGCAGTAGGCAGATATCAATCTGATCCAGGAGACCGCCATTGGATGGTAGTCAAGACTATCCTTAAGTATATGAGGCGTACTATGGATATGTTCCTGGTTTATGGAGGAGATGAGGAACTAGTCAATAGAGGACATGTAGAGGCTAGTTTCCAGACTGATCAAGATGACATGAAGTCATAGACTGGATACATCTTTAGTTTGAAGGGAGGTGCAGTGAGCTGGAAGAGCTCAAAACAAAGTGTGGTGGTAGATTCTACAGCAAAGTCCGAGTATATCGCAGCTTCTGAGGTAGCTAAAGAAGCAGTATGGATGCGAAGCTTCATCCAAGAGATAGATGTTGTACCGAGTAGTAAAGATCCTATCACACTCTATTGGGATAATACTGCAGTGGTGGCACTTGAAAAAGAGCCAAGGTCACATCATTGGACAAAGCACATACTTCGGAAGTATCATCTCTTGAGGGATTTTTCTCAGAGAGGTGCAGTTGTAGTGAGCAGTATTTCCACAGAAGACAACGTGGTGGAGCCATTGACTAAAGCCTTGAATCGCCAGAAACATGATCATCATGTGAGGTCTAGAGGACTAAAAGTCGTAGGCAGTTGGCTCTAGTACAAGTGGGAGTTTTTAAGGGTTGGTGTCCTCAGAACCAACTGTTTTGTACTTTGGTTACATAAATGTTCACTTATTATATATTGTTCATTGTTCTGCATGACTATAATATAATAATGTCCTGGAATATTTGTTGCATTAATAAGGTCATAGCAGATCCCTGCTATGATGAGAACCTTGAAATCCTATAACAATATTCTTAAATAAATTTCTGCGGTTGGATGACATACTATGATAGGACACATAGTATACATACTGTCATGTGAGAGTACTCGTAAGAAGATTAGACTATCTCTCATGGAGTTTTCACTTGGTAATCTCTAAGATGGGAAATTATGAGAACAAAACCGCCAGTAGTAATTCTGCATGTCTTGGTGTCATCGAATATTTCTATCTACGAGCGTGTGTAATGGTCCTTAGACTGTAAGATTATCATTAACTCATGTCATGACTCGCGCACATAGATTTACTGATGAAAACCATCACACAGACAGTTGGCGAGAAGTAGGGTACGTTGGGTGCGTCACGAGTGACATGTTGTTAATGGATAAGTCGAGGAAGGATTTTTCCTTTCCATCTATGGAAGTTGATATCTCGGCCCTTTTATTGAAATAGAACTGTCGCATTAAATTCCGTTTCCATGGTGTAAACGACGAGTTTATTTCAGGTAGTCAAAGAACGAAATATCAAGCATATAGGTTTATGACACTACCATGAAACCTTCTTGATGAGATATTGAGAAAAAGGGATTAAATTACATAGTAAGCGTTCATATGAGGTGATACATCATTGCGGCATCAACTTCTTTATCTTGGGTGCCTTGACCCGTTGCTAGACAGTAATCTTGGACTTTAGGCAAGACTGCCTAATGCCAACGAGAAAGAGGCCTAGAGGGTCATACACTAAGTGTATCCAATTATCTCAAGTTGAATAAAGATTATTCATGTACGTGGTTTAATAATTATTCAAGGAAGCCTAAGTTGTTTTTAATGATGGAGGAAAAATAAAATAAAACAAGTATACGCCGTGTATTATTATTACACGCCGTGTAGTTTTATTTTGGAAAGGAAATGAATAAATGAAAACAAGATATACACGCCGTGTACATTTAATGTACACACCGTGTAGTTTTCAATGAAAAACAGGTACACGCCGTGTATTTATTATTACACGTCGTGTAGTTTTTCCAGTCGGGATTTTGAGGATATAATATTGTTTTAAATGATATTTATTATAATCAGTGTGGGCGCATGTCAAGGAATTATGTATTCTACATGGGGGTTTTAAATAAAGAGTCAATGAAATAAATAAAACACGTAACGTGTTTTTTTATTGTCATAAATCTATAACCCCACACACCCGATTATAAATATCCTCACAACCCCAACTCTTTTCCGACACACAAGAGAATCATTGTGCACAACATCTCTAGAGAATTCTTTCAAGGCCGAAAGAACCTCTTCCACTAAGAACTCTCTCAAGACCGAGAGAGATCCTCTTCCATCGGATCAATACGATCTAAGGCGGACAACGCAAGCAAAGGCTTCTCCATGCTAGCACCCGGAGAATCCTTTGGCGACGTCCAGAGATACGAGGTACACGTGTGGATCACCGCTAGAGGGAGTCTACACTTGGCTTCTGCGACGCAATGATGGATCACATCGACAACGTGATAGAGAACATCAACGAAGAAAGAACACCCAAAAGGTATTTATTTATAGTTAATTAAATTAATTATAATCAACCTGTAACGATCCTTGTTTTAGGTTTCAGGACAAACCATCTTCTTTGTCTTTTTCTGTGATCCGTGGAGACTGGCGTTTATCATCGTATTGATCCCGGATTGATCATTGCTAATGACAAAAATCCAAGTGGGAACATCCACCCACGCGCTTCCACTGCGCCCGGAACCTTCACATGTATGGAGAGTGTATCACACTTCCCACCAATTCTATGATTATCAAGAAGTACATCATGTGTGGAGATAATATGGTCTAGGTAGTATGACCTTAAACTATTTTCCAAGGTTCCAGGAAGTATGATCTTAAACTATTTGTAATTGGTCCATGATCTAGGACCTTTTACTAATATCAACCCCATAGTCCCTGTAACATGGACTTAAACTACTTTCAAGGGTCTATGAAGTACAAACTTAAATAGTTTGAAGTTGGTCTATGTATTATGACCTTAAACTATGTTCAGGACCTACAGTCTGAGTTGTAAGAAATTAAATAGTCAATCCTGGCATCCTTAGTAGATGATGTTAAAATGTGATCTTACCCCATAAAAAACTGTGATTCCTGATATTATACATATAAGATAATACAAACTTCCTACCCCATATACAACTGGGATGCCTCATAATATAATTATGATATGGTTAAAGGCCTTACACCCCTTGAAATTGGGATTCCTCATATGGTATATGATGAAATAAAACAAATGACCTCAGCACATGACATTAAACTATAGCCTTACCCCATGTCATAAGAGAATGATACCACACAGTAATTATGGGATGAATCAATTACAGATTCATAGAGTATTTTCCCTATTTTTGTGATGGCCTTCTACAAATCCTCCTTCTAGAACAACAATTATCCTGATATCCATTCCCATAGTATTTGTAGCGATGCCTATAACTCTCATATTTGGACCCATCCACTACTTTGTCAACCTATTGGACTGTTTCCACCATTTATAGTTTAATGATTATGATGTTGAACTATGTCTAGTTCATCTTAATGTGTGCATGGGATATGTAGGACTCATTATTCCCTTCCATGTCAAGTTTCACATCTTTCATTCCACATAGATAAAATTGAGACTAACATCCACATCACAACTTAACCTTGGTTTTCTTTTATTTATGTTATTTTTATATACATATTTGTATTTGATAATTTGGTTGCGGTTCGGGTAGGGTTCCTGATGATAATTTTTATGTTTTTGAGGTTTCAATTTTTTTGTTCTATAAATGGTTAGTGTGAATGGTTTTTAGAGAAACCATTCATATGGTGGATATAAAGGATATTTCAAGTCCATTTTTTCATTCATATATTATCTTGTATGGCCTATGATTTGGTTGGCCCAAAATGTATATGGAAAAGTAGTGACCATGAAGCTTGTTTGTGATGTCTGTGACAAGGAATACAACATGCACATGGTAAGAGGGATCCATTAGGAAAGCATAAAAGGGATTTTACATTTTTTATAGAGCCAGTTTACATGGTTTTTTTATTGTTTCCCAAATAGGGAAACCATCCCATAATGGGGTCACTTCATTCAAGTAAGGTGTGCATGGTTGGAGCATGGTTTGAAAAATCATGCACCAAAACCATGTAACTTGCCCAAACTCTTAAAAACATCAATTACAAGTTTTACCCTCTTATTTTTAACCCCAATATGGGTTTCTCCTCCCCCACTAAACCTATTATCATGAAGGGGGATCCCAAACCCTCCCCCTAGATATCTTTTTCAAACATTATAGATCCATAAATGTTTATAGGTGAGTTCGTCTGGATTAATGGTCATATTCCACCACTCATTTTCCCCATATCTTTTTTTTCTTTATTGGCTTAGATCCTTCTTGTAATAACTCTAGGGGTTGAGGGAAATTTTTTCTTATGTACAATTTGATTTTAGGGTGCAGGGATTTCCACTTGGGTTTGGTTCTTCAATCTTGTGGAGTTTCATCTCATTCTCATGCCATTTCAGTATGTATCTTTGTCCATTTCCTTTATGAAACATTACATTTGATTATTAATCATTATTAAAAAAATTATAAGTTATATTTGTGTTTGTTATATAATTTTTTTATTTATTATGGTGTTTATATGTTATAAATTTTATTAAAACATGGTTTCAAAGGACTTTCTTTTTATTCCTATATGTATATAAACACAAGGTTTTTGATAAAATTCAAATTAACCTTTTCAAATGAAAAATAATATTTGGGATTGTGTTTGGACATGGTTTGGATTTGGTAATTTGTATTACTTTTAAATTAATCCTTTCATGTGGTTGTGATTCCTCTTTATGATTTAGTTCTCTTGTTTGGGTCATTGTGATTAGATGTAATGCTAATTGTGATTCTATAAATAGAACCCTGGGTGTTTTTATGTTTGTCCATATATATTTCATTTGATGTGGTCATATCCATATGTGAATGGGGTGATGATATCGGTAATAAAAAATACATATATATGCAATGCCATCAGATGTCCATTTCATAACCGGGTTTTCAAAACCCTCTATTTCCATTTCTTTTTATCCTCCACTATATCTCGTAAATGTTTTTTTGAAAATTTCCATTTTCATATAAATGGATTTTTGTTTTTAAATTAACTCAAATGTTTTTTTAAAATTATTTTTCTATAACTAAACCCATTTGGAATGTTCTAATAAAGAATTATGTTTTTTACTTTGATTTGGGTAAAGACATTGTGAAAATGGCATTTTCAATGGATATTGTTTGGATTCTTAAATGTTAAGTCTTGGTAAG
Organism: Viscum album; assembly: GCA_963277665.1. Lineage (NCBI taxonomy): Eukaryota > Viridiplantae > Streptophyta > Magnoliopsida > Santalales > Viscaceae > Viscum > Viscum album. The sequence goes on from OY728120.1 coordinate 176,469,416, forward strand.
TTATTTTTGATGTTATTTATTTTTTAAAAAATTAATATGATGTGTATAGTTGGTTTTCACTTTTGAAAGGTTCTATGTATGATGGAAACACCTGTGGTCATCCTTCTATTGATAGGGCCTTCACATATATAGTTTTGGGGATTGGGAAAGGTGTGAACAGTGGCATCTGTGAATTTTGTTTAATGTCTAGCGTGTGATGACCTTATAATTATATTTTATAAAATTATCATTAGATTCATGGAGGTAATATATAAATTTGGGTTATGATTAATTTCTAGTCTCCATTAAAAGGATTATAACCCCCATGAAGGAGGATAAACCAGGTGTGATTTTCAATTGGTGAGGCTAGTTTAGAGTAGCAAGGTTGGTTATTGACTATGGAGGTTCACTATATATCGGTTAGTGGGTCCATACTGAGCATGTCAATGGAATGATTCTAGGGATTTTTTGGAAACTCCCATGATTACATATATACAATTTTCTATTTTTTCATCAATCTAGTTAACGAATAATTTGACATTTTTATGCTTTCACTTTTTCTGGTTTCCATTCATTTATGAATTTATCTTCTTTATACCATTTTTTAGACATATTTTCCATTTTTTTCTCTTTTACATTCCTCCTATTATGTTTATAAATGAAGTTTTGGATTTAAAATTCAGTTTTAATAAAGAAATATTAGTTTGGACCATTAAATGTAAAAACCCTATTTTCCCCAAATGTATTTCAAACTTGAATATAAGGAATATTTTCTAGAAATGACATGCATGGATTCTATGGTGCTTTCCTACCGGGATATTTTATAATAACACCTTAACTATGACACTTGGTGTCGGTATAACCAAGATGTTTTATAGGTTTAGATTGAGTTTAGGTTTTCCAATTGAATGGGATGCTCTTATGGATGGTTGTGACTAAGAGGCCATAGGGTGGTCGTGCCTATTCTTGTTTGGTTTTAGCTTTTTTGGGTTTCTCAAGTTTTTTTCAGCTTTGTTTGTATAAGGATCCTTTTATGTATTTATTTTTATTCAGGAATTTCATATTCTCCTTTTTTTTCTATGTACTAAGTATCATTTATTTTTTATGCTATTTTGGGGTCCAAATAATTCCAAATTGTTTTATATTTCATGCTAAACACTATTTTCTAGGTTAGTAGGATCGGGAATACCACTCAGGCCTTGTCGTGGATCTAATTTTGTGAATGGTTTAGGGTTGACCCAGGTTGGTTCGTGAAAATTTGTATTAGATAATCCCTTTGTTGTTTCGGTGAATTAGGTAGTTTGGAGATAGGATTTTCCGGGCATAAGAGGTTAGTGCATGAAGATCCCTATGAACTCTCACTCATCATGTTCCTCATGTTACCTAGGGTAGTCTGAGACTTGATTCTTTTATTTTTAATTCTGGTTTTATGTCAATTTTTTTCTGATTTGTGACTAGGAAATGAAAATGAAAGAGATCCAATAGTGTACATTGGGATTATATAGTTTAGTGACCCTTGTAGAGACCAATTTCGTAATTCAGTGTAATTCAAGTTGTTAGTGCTTGGTTAGGGCACGGTCAGCTAAACCATATGGTTGGGTTATGCATGGACACTAGTTCCTCATTCCAAGAAATTCATTTTGAGTTATGATTTGGCTTGATTTTGTTCTATGTGAGTGGATTTTGAATGAATAATGTTTTTTGGAAAAGGGTTTTCAAAAGTAAATTGACTTGAGGACAATGTTTTATTCTAAAAGTGGGATTGGGTGTTTAAATATGATTGGGAGGTGGGATACGATATTTGAAAATTATCCTTAGAGAATGTAATTTCAAATTTATGATGGAAATGATGGCTTTTGAAAGTGTTTTTTTCTTTGTTTTGTGATTTTTGTTTTTTTGGTGTGGTGTTTTGGTTTGGAATGTCTTTATGTGGTTGATTTTTGGGTTTTTGTTGACTTGGTTTTGTGATTATTATGTTATTAGATTGTGCCATCCAGAAAGCTCCCAAAGGTTTCTATTGAGTCACTTACAGTCTTTGGTCTGGCCCAGACTACTAGTTGGGTGGTAGAGTCATGATCTTCTCATTTTTTCCCATTTTCCGTGCAAATCGAGGTTTGTTAGAGGCTTCAGAGAGGCTTGAGAAAGTAAAATTTCTTTTCAGGTCTTTAGGAACCCCTAAATTCATCAGAGTTTGAGCTATTCTAGGTTTCTATGCCGTTCTAGGATTGGATTAGTGGAAACTAACCTTTCCAAAATTGGTTAAACTTTGGTTGTATTGGTCATTCTTTAAAAAAATTATTTGATGGTTCATACTTTAAGATTTGAAGGTGGTTAATGTGGTAGATCTACTGGATGATCATCAAGACCAATAAATGATGAAGACCTATGTCACCCACTTTAAAAAGATTTTTTCTTTTTCTCTATATATAAATTCAATGGATCAAATAAAATATACTATAATTTTTGGGGTTTTCATCCAGAGACTAAGGTGATATTTATCTCATTAGAAGAAGTTCTAATCAGGAAGATATTAGATGAAGAAATTTTAGCTGAGCTACTTCATATAGAACAATATATTATAGTTGGAAATACAGTTTATTTCAGTTCTCCTAAAGGTTCACCATCTTGTGAGAAGTTTATTCTAGAGGAACTGATTCTTGAGGAGTCTCCCTAGTCAGTTTCTACTTTTTTTCTTGATAGATCACCATCTTACATACTTCTAGTGCAGTTTTATTGGGAACTTGATGTCACCTTACCGTAAACCTCCAATGTATTATTGATAGTGTGGCGATTTTTCACTTATAAAAGTTATGTCAGATGCTTCCCTTGAAAATTAAGAGTTAAATGGATATTTTTTACTTCTTAATATAGGGTAGTATATTCTTCTAGACACTGGGGTTCTAGCCATAATCCTCAGAGTTAATCTTTTTATAATGTTATTTATTGTTGGTTGTGGGGGTTTTGGACCATATTTTTCCGTCAATGTTATTGTGAGGACATTTTATATTTCCTTGTTCTAGTTTTATTTTATTTTGAAATTCCTTTTTATTTTGAAGGCATGGTGACCTTTTATTCTTATATTTCTATGGTTACACATTTGCGCTATGAAACTTTTGTGATCATCCACTTTTGGATTACTTTTGGTTTTTTATTGTGATAATTTTGTAGATATTAAAGCCTTATGGAAATGATGAATCATGTTTCAACACATTGTTTCATTTTAGATTGTTTGGTTGGGTTCCCCTTGTGTTTGGAGTTCTGATGTCAGAGATATTATGTTAATTGGTTTAAAAATGGTGGAGATTCAACTATTGATCATTTTTTGTCACATAGGGTTGGTCAATTAGGATTTGTGGAGTTGAATGGTCACACTATACTTTGTGGTTTCATTTTTCATATTTTATTTTTGAGATCTAGTTTTGTTGCTCATTTGGTTGGGTGACTTTATGGGGGAAGAAAGTATTCGTGGTTGGGATAATGACCACACCCTGAACATGGTATTCTTTTATTAATTTTATTTTTATTTAATTCATAGTATTTGATCTTTTAGTTGATGTTTGGGTTGGGTTCCCAATTATTATTATTTTTGATTTAGAGGTTTTGGGGTTTTATGGCTCTATTCATGGTTAGTATGCATGGTTTGGGGAGTAATCATTCAGCGGGTGGAGGCAGTGGCTATTTCTAGTTCATTTTATTCTTTAATGGATTGTCTTGCATGGAATTTACATGGTTTGGACCAAATTGTGCAAGAAAAAGGAGTAATTTTGTTGATTATTGGCAGTGTTTGGGACAAGGTGCACAACATGAACATGGATATATGGAATCTAACATAAAGAAAGTAAGGGAGTCAACATTTTTAACAGAGCTTATTTTCACTGTTGGTGGACGATTTCCCAAATTTTGTGGCCAACCCATGTGGCAGTCTCTTCCTTCTAGTAGGGTGAACATGGTCAGTGCACGGTCTGGAAAACCATGCAGCCAAATGGTGTGACTTACCCATATACTTAAAAATATGAAATTATAATTTTCCCCTATTATGTTTTACCCACAATTCAATTTTCTCCTCACCCACTTGACCTTGGATCAATAAGGTGGCTCCCAAACCCTCCTACCTTGGCTCTCCTTCAACCTTTTTTTTTCATACAATTTCTAGGTATGTTATTCTTCATTTTTGGTCATTTTCCTCCTATCCTCTTCTCTTTCTATTGGTTTACTGGTCCTTATTACTTATAACCCTATTTTCTGAACCATGGTTGTGGGGGATGGTGTTTTCTTGTATTTATTTTGATTTTAGATTGTGTACTTTTCCTCTTGGGCTTGTTTCTTCCCTCTCTTGGAGTTTCATCACATTTTCACATCATTGAGGTAGGAATATTCATCCATTTACATTATGAAACATTCCATCTGATGCTTGACCATTCTTATATAATTTTAAAAAGTTCTTTTTCATGGTTTTGATGTTTTATTCTGATTTATTATTGTGTTTATATGTTATAAAACAAAAGAAACACATTTCAAAGGACTTTATTAGTTATGACTCTTTTTTATGTACACAAGGTCTCTGATAAAATGATAATTATCTTTTTAAAATAAAATTTAGTTCTTTGGGATTATGTTTGGATATTTTTTGGGTTTTCATAAGTTGTTTTCCTTGTGAATTGAGCCTTGTTTGTGGTTGTGATTCCTCTTTATGGTTTAGTTCTGTTGTGTGGGTCATTGTGATTGGTTGTAATGCTAATTGTGATTATTAAATTAGAACCTTGGTTGTTTTTATGGTTTCCATGTATATTCCATTAGATGTGGGATTATCCATATTTTCAAATGGAGCACATATGGATAGGAACTCACACACACATACATAAATTTAATTCCATAAAAATTTCAATCCTGAACCCTAGTTTTAAAACACTATTCTTCCATTTCTTTATCTCCTCCACTCTATATCCCCAAAAAAATTATAAAAAATTTAAAACGTATATAAATATATTTTAGTTTTTAAATGAATTTGAATATGGTTTTCAAATTTTTTTTATAAATCTAGGACTATTTGGATCCTTCAAAGCACGAATTAGGTTTTTTCCTTGGTTTGGGTAATGAATTTGAGAAGAAAAGAATTTTACATGGAAATTGTTTGGTTTCATAAATTTTAAGGCATTTTGGTAAATTATGATTTTTTAGAAATTGGTTTTAAAATAATATGAGGTGTATTCCAGATTAGCTTTTTTTAAAAGGTTCTGTGTATTATTGGAGCCCCAATGGTCGTCCTTTATATGAGAGGGCCTTTATATAGATATTATCTGGATTGGGTACGGAAGGAATGGTGGAATTTGTAAAATATGATTAGTTCCAATTGTGAGATGACCTTATAATCCTACGTTATAATATTATCATGGGTTTATAGGACATAATATAGAGGGTTTAGTGATGATTTCTTTCTAGTACCAATTGGATGGATTTTAACTCAATGGAAATAGGATAGTCTATGTGGTATTTTCCATTGGTGAGTCTAGTTTAGAGCTTCCAAGTTGGTTATAAACTTTGGAGGTACACTATATGCCATCATTTTTCTCTGAACTGAGTATGTCTGGTGATATTTTTGTAATTCCAATGATTATATATGTGGTTGTTATTGTTTTAATTTTCAGAACTGTATTTACTTAATCATTTTTTCTTTTTCTACTTTCACATGAATGTTTTCCCTAAATTTATGGGTTTATTTTATTTATCATTCTAATTGTGTATTTTTGTTCATGTCTATTTACCTTCCTCAGGTTGTGTTTTGACTTTCATTTTTGCTTTCAAAATGGGTTTTAAAAAGTTGATTTTAGAAATTTGAATGTTAAAACCCAATTTTCCAAAAAAAAATATTTAAAACTTGCATATATGGGATATTTGGGAAATGGATAGGAATGGAATCTATGGTTCTTACTTACTAGGATGTTTTATGCTCACACCCTACTTATGGCACTCAACATATAAAGACCAAATATTTTTTACATGTTCACCTTGTGTTTAGGTTTTCTTATAAAGTGGTATGGTCTTCTTGATAGTGGTGACGAAGAGGTCACCAGTTGATCATATCAGTTCCAGTTTGGTTTCAGTTTTGTTTTTTTCCTATTTTGATCCATTGTAGTGGTATGTGGGTCTGTTTATGTATTTATTTTGATCAATGATTTGTGGATTCTAATTTTTATATTGTATACTCTATCTCGTTTATTTTTTATACTCTTTTAGGGGATAAATCATCCCTAATGGATTTATATTATATACATGGAACTAGTTTTCACCATGGGAGGATCAAGAAAGCCTCTTGAGCATTGACAACGATCTATTTGGGTGACAGGTTTGGGGGCAACCTGAGTAGGTTGGTTAAAATCCCCCTAGTACAAGAATTATGTCTTCAAATTGTTTTCCACCTTTACCCCATTCTAATCATTATGACCATAAATTATATGTCATTCATTTTAGATACTTGTGTGATATGCGGTCTTGTATACCCTCTTTCACATCAGGTTCTACCTCTTTTAGGGAACACAAAAACCATGAAAATGAACATTATCATAGTAAAATAATCATGAATTTAAACGATTTTACATGGTCTGCACCATATAAACTTAAACCATGTGAAACCAGATTCATTAGTGCTTTATGTGTTGAAGATCTTATTTAGGTCCTTTCATGTTATTTTTGTAAATTGTTTCACAGCATGAACATCCGTGAAGACCCCAACCCTACTCAAATAATTATGACCCTAAACTATGTCCCTTCACCCCTCATTAAAGTGGTTTTCTTTACCCCTAGTGTTTTAGAGAGCCTATGCCTCCACCCCTCTCTAGAACTCTTTGTGGCTTTTTTCCCATCCTAGAGGGACATGTTGTGACACCTAGAACTTATGTCGCTGATCCCAACTATGGATCCAACTTAAAACACCATGTTACATATGTTTAACTCACTCTAAATTGACCCATGGGCCTCCTCTTCAAGTAAAAGCCGCATTTATTTTTCACGACACACTTACGGGCCAATATTCCCCCATAAACTGATATGAGGAAGAAAAAAAACTGTATCAATGTGAAAGTCTCCCCAATTTCCTCAACACGTAATGTTAAATTGTATATTTACCCCATATAAATTTGTTATTCCTGTTAATGCGAGATAATCTACCTCATATGAAATTGGGATGCATTATAATGTGATATCATTTACCTCATATAAAATTGTGACGCCCCATAAGAAAAATATGGGATAAAAAATCATCAACATCCTCAACACATGAAATTAGACTATACCCTTACCCAAAATAAAATTGGAATGCCTCATATCCTAAAATGATAAAATTTAGTATCTTTATTCAAGAGGGCGTCCTATTCTAGTGTCGGTATCCTACCTAACTATTTCCAAAAACTATATGGGTCGTGATTCCTATTCTCGTAGGATATATAGTGAGGATCAGATATTTTATTTAGGTCCCAACACTCTCATAGATTTATTATATGGTCTTATATTCCATTGAAAATTTTGGGACAAAGCTATGTGATCTTAAACCAAACCACCAACTGCGCTTATAGTCTGAGCTCTATAACTTTAAACTTCTAGAATCCCTAGTCTGAGTTTTTTGACTTTAAACTTCCAAGCCCAACGTCCTCAGCACCAGAAATTGAATTGTATCATTTCCTGATGAAATTAATTTTTTATGCCTCAAAATAAATTTATGGGATGATGATTTAAAAATAACCACATGTGAAATCGGGATACCTCATATCCTAACATGGGATGATTCAGTGTCCTCACATGAGATTACAAGTCTCCATCGGGGTTTTTATCTTTCCACAATATGTCCTAGAACTATATGTGGCATAATTTCCATTCAAATGGGGTACATAGTGATGCCCAGATATTTCATCCTAGGCCCATCCATGTAGTCAAGTCACTTTAGGGTAATTTTCCTCTGGGATTGGCTTGGTTCTCTCTTACCCACATGTTCATCTGGTGAATTCGAGTGCATGGCAGAATAGATTATAGAGAACCTAATTTTCTACCTAAGACATTATCCACACCCACTTATGTTATTTTCTCTTTATATGATATGGATAATAATCATCCAATCAATCGAAACAAGATATCTAATATAATGGTATCATTAAATATTGGCTCACCTACTATATTAGGATCATTCCATGAAGGTTCTTTGACTTCAACTATTAGATTATACATTTCAAGAATGGTCAATGGTCGATCTATATTTTTGTTCATATATTTAACCAAGGTAAATATAAAATCTTCATTTTGATAATGGTCAAATGTCATTCCATATGCATCAGTTATGCCCCTTCACTATTCCAAATCCAAAAAATCACATTCTCCCTTCCAATGTTTTTCTGTCAATTCTTCCCCTCATTGTGTTCTCCCCTATGAACAATGATAACTCCATAACACTCATTGTTTTCTCACACCAATCATGGAAAACATAGTATTATGAGTTGGTAGGGAGTTTTGATTAAGAAATGTTGAGACAAAAGAGCACACCCCATGGTCCAATCATCATGACCTCAATCTATGTACAATTTGTCTCGAAGCTGTTTTGTGAAGAATTCGGTGGCCACATAGGCCCCTATATTAACATAAAGTAAACATTATTCAATAAAATATATATTACATTGAGTCACACAACCCCCTAGTCCAAGAATTATAAACTTAACCTATTTACAGACTGTATGATCATTATGACCATAAACTAAGAGCCCATTTTTTGAACTCCAAGAATTTAATCTAAGAGCTCGGGTCTAATCACCATAACCTTAAACTATGTAAAATTCATCTAAATGATGTTTTATACATATTTATATGTCCTCATAGACCCATCATTTCATGTTTGGTATCTATTTCAATTCCAATCACATTCTATTGAGATAGAAATCCCTATGGTCCAAGCATCATAACATTGAACTATTTTCCATTGGCCTAAACTCTATGAACATTAACTAAGATCCTAGGACTCAAAATCACAACCTTAAACTCTTTTTAGCCTCCCATTAATTTTTTAATGGCATAAATCCTTCCTTGGACCTCCTTTCACATCGGTTTACTACTCATTGATGGCATATGAAACTCTTTAGAGTGCCCATGGTCCAAAATCTATAACCCAACACTATGATCCCATAGTCTAAAATAAATGACCATAAACAAGGAGTCTATTTCAAAGAATCATAAATTTAAACTATATGTATCCCCCCCCCCATGAATATGTTGTAAAACAATAGGTATTATTTCCCTCCCATCACATTAGTTTGTCACTCCGCCACACTATAAATAACCTTTTTGAAGATAAACCCATGGTCCAAGCTCTATGGAATTAAGCTAATAGTTATAGTCTAAGATCTATTAACATAAAATAAGAGTGATAACACAAGATATATGACTATAAACTAAGATTCATGGTCCATTATATATTAACATAAACTAAAAGTAATCGTCCAAGTATTGGATCCTTAAATTATGTGCAAGATGTATCCAAAATATTTTTTTTGGTATGGGATCATAGGATCCTTATTTCATGGTGGGTTAACTCTCCCCTATGAAACACATATACCCTTTGAGACACACAATCCCATGGTTCAAACATCACAGCCTTAAAATGTTTATGACTCTGAACAGATTTATTTTCTTGGTGAAGGGTATTATAATCCCATTTTCTTCAGAGGTCCCTAATAAGGAAGTGTAATTGTTGCGATACCCTATTAGGGACTACTTTTTTTGTGCAACCATCCTATGTTCTCTTAAACTTTGGATAATCAGGTACCTTTCATGATTTTTCACACATCCCTATCACATGACATTTAACAATGTGATCATTTCTTGGTTAAAAGAAGTCGAACTATACTAATCAACATCTCAATCACGTGATATTAAACTGTGTGATACTTCATCCTCACCATATAAAGTTAAAATGTGTGTCCAAAATCATCACCATATTATTTTAACTACTTGTCTATCATTTTAATTTCATAATGTAAAATAACAAGGAATCAGAATAACTTTCCCAAAATAAACATTTCCTATTATTTTGGTCAACTACCACGTCATTCATATTCCTTGACAATATCTTGGAATATGAGATAAAAATCTCCCTAGATGATGATTATGTCCTTTATTTAGAATTATACTCTTAACCAATGTGCTAAAATTCATGGTGGAATAGTTCCAAGCGGTTTTCACCCCATTCAAACATTCCATCACATCATATCCACACTTAGTATGTCACTTTATTTGGATTATTATCCTCCTCCACATATGAAAAAAACCCATATGATAGAATATTCACATGCCCCACTGGGTCACCTACCATCCTAGGAAAACTCCCTAGATGTCTTTGGAAGTAATTTTGAGATTGGTATCATTTGTTGAGCATGGTAAGCAGTCGACCCTCATTTATTTGATGTGATACATGAAAAATTGTTAATGGATGACTTGTTTTGAACATGTTCAGTGGTTATATTTTAATTTTATGCCACTCCCCTAATATTCCAAATTAGGGGCATCCTGATTCACACACCCCATTTACATTTATTTGGGTAAAATTAAATTCCCATGGCATTAACTCATGAATGAACTAGCACATGTTAGAAAAGAAAATATGATATTTAGAGAGCCCCATTCCCCATTCATATCCCCTCTCGGCCCAAACAACTCCCTTTGGTCAGTCAAAAAAATACAAACCCAAAGTGTTCGATGAGTGTATAACACTCTCATATAAGTGATAAATCACATGGACATCTCTTTTTCTCACATTTATCATGAATCATGTAGGATTGGGGATTGGTTATTGATTATATCACGAGTATAGTTGCAGTGCAATAATAAAATGTCTTGAAAGAAACATGTTCGAACAAGCATAAATTTAAAAAATAATTCAACCAATGTTATATAGGGTCATCCACAAAATTATCCTCTCCTTTAAAATATTGTATAAGTATAGACCATATCAATCAAATGTTTGAGCCTGACCAATATCCAAAGTCTACTAACATTCCACTAGGTTAAATGTATATTCCTCAACTTTTGGATGGACTTCTTCATCCTTGATCTGAATTTGATCTTGTTCAGCTTAGCATTCATACACATGGGATTACTCTTCCACTACCCTAGCCATAGATACCACCAACTAGGCCCTTAAATGGCCAATGATATATGATTGAGTAGTAGGGATGGCTTCTTGCTCTAATTTCATACCTTCTATGTGGGTGATCTCCCCTTTAGCTAACTAAAGATCCATGGAGCACTCAACCTTGTGATTATTTTAGGCAATGTAGAAGACCTTCAATTAGTAATGATCCCACTTGATAATGAATTATTGAGCCAGTGTGTGAGTTCCATTATAGTCCACCCCAATGATACTTAGGATGACTAGCTAGTGGATGATATATTCCACCCAGTGTGGTAGGTCAGCCATCAGGGTTTGGGTAATGAAGTTCCACACGTACCTCCCTGCCTTGCGCTGAATGAAATGATTATACTTATTAGAATTTGATCCAAAATACGTAAATTCATGAGGATTTCTAGGCTCATATGGAGAATAGAACTCCAATACAACCATGGATAGGTCATCTAGGTGAAAGTCCATAGATGGGGTAAAAAATCCAATTCTAGAGGAAACTAATCCTCACCTCCCCATCATCTATAGAAGAATCATCTACTACCTCCTATGAAACATCCAAGGTAGATAAAACAATCCCACTCTCCTCAGTTTCCCCTGATGGAGGCACAATATTAGTCTCTGCTCCATAATCCACTATAAATGGTAATTCTAGGGAATTCTCATCCAATGTTGCGTCCCCAGTCACTTTATCCACTGGAACAATTTATACCTCCTCCATTGAGACCTCAACCCTGATATTCTCCTCTGGTGGAACCGCTATGACATGCTCCCCCACTGCATCCACCTCATCTAGACCCATCATTTGATATATCTTGACCCTCTCCATTGAGGTAATTGTCTCATTAATCCCCTCTGGTGTAACATCCATGGTTTTTACAACTATCCCTAGCCATTTCCATCAGGAGAGTAGCACCTGATATCACTACCACATCCTCTATCATAGAAAACTTAGAAATCAATGATGGAATATATTCATCGAATACAATTTGAAAATCCATTTAATAAGGAGTTAGAAAAAAATATAAAGGAATATAATATGAGGAAAATGTTAAAAATAGAGGAGTCTTACTTGTGTAGTATAGACCAATAAGGAGATCAGATTGATTGATGAGAAATCCCTTGGAAAAGGAATTCCCCTTAGGATCTTCGCCTCTACTGCATTCATCACTTTGACCAATCATAAGTCGTGAATGGAAAAATAATTTATAAGGGTCCCCATGATCACCCATTCAAGGTTTGAGACTCTCTCACCCTCGGAATAAGTTCCATTATGAACCTCTCTCCTTCCATGTTCTTCGATTCCTGCATAAGCACAGGAACAGTTAGACATCACTAATAGGGGTTTTTTGGTTTCCAACACAAATAAAATTAGGGTACTTACTGGGTCTATATTAGGTCCTCCATCCATGAGAGAGTCCCAATAGGATTTTCTCACCTAGGAGTCATCTGAATTTCTATGAATGGGTGTGCGGGTAGCTAACTCATGGCCCAATAGATTCGAAGAGGATGTCATACCTAGCAAGACATTAACTCAGTTGGTCAACAAAAATATAGTTCCCCAAGAGTGAGCCAAATATTCCAAATCACTTATGTATTGCATTGCATAATCACGGGGAATATGGAAGCTATAACTTGAATAACTCATCCTAGTGCAGAATATTCCATCTCGGTTGAGATACCTCCACATTACCTGATGGGTGTTTATTTTGATGAAGACCCATAGTTCTCCCAAGCATCTGAGAATACCATTTCACTGGGTATATCTGGACAACAAATATTCATCCCTATAACATGGAAAAATTTCCTTCAAACTAACCTAGAGGGTATTCATTATTCCTATGAATGCTTTACCAGGAATTTTGAAGCCTTATGAGGATTCTCTCCCAATGCCCCAGTACAGTTCAAAAACAGGGATTATTGGCCCAAATATTGCCTCAAATCTTCCCACTGGGTCAAACCTTCCTCCACCTCATGATCCAACCATTTGTCTCCCTACCCCATATTTTTGGGGCCTCTCATTGTTCAGCTATAGTGGTTCATTTCCTCAACATCTCCCAAAGATATTCTATCTACCAACTTAATGAAAAATCGTGGGTGATCCCGTTTGCAATAGTTTAATATCATTCATTCATTTTCGATATTTTCATCTGAACATGCGCCCAATTTTACATAGGAATAATGGTTGGATCTTGGGATGCACATTTTTGTACACCTATAAGGTCAAATATTGGAGGCACTAAAACACCCTTGTGAATCATCAATGTTTTTCAGCTCACAAATCAGATAGAAATCAACCCTCATATCCAATACCTCCCATAGGAAGGCTATGAGGTATGAACACTACTAGATTTTCCCCATGAAATCATCGGTCACCATCCCCATGGGAATAGGGAATGCATTAAATGTTAAATGATCCATTGAAACAGCCCTTTAAAACACGTATATAGTATAATATTTGAGTTTTGACTCCCATAGATGTTCATAATTTCTTGCTAGAAATTCATACTGAGTGGGGATATGGGGTTTGAGTATTCATATCCCCCCATATGCACGGTGAAACAACTATACAAAAAAGAGGAGGGTCTAACACACATGGATTGGAGTCTACTTGTGTATGATATGGTAGAGCACCTTTTATAGGTTTACCAATATAGGGAAAACTAGGATTGATGTGATACCTAATTGTGACGACCCAAACCTTGGTTAATGAAAATCCCTCTTGATATAATTAAATGCCTTAATATGTGAAATGGTCATAAAACATATGCACTTCATTTGTTTTATGTTTTTAGATTTTGAAATACCATTAATAATTGTGAAAATTGATAATATAGTCGTTGAACAGTGATCACATGATTAGTATAAATATGGGCTTTAATAATATAATTTACTCAGACAAAGGAAACGATGGCCTCATCCAGTACAATTTCTCCATACGAAACCTTTTTATCAGAGCTCGGAAAGGACGTGGCATCATTGGGCTTCGCCCTTGACCAAGCCCAAGCCGAGATTCAACAGGTTAAGCTCGAATAGAACCATCTATGGGAGAAGTGGATGTTTATAGAGATCACCACGCGTGCAATGTTATCTGAGCCACCCCAAGAGTCTATCACCATCGTGCACCCCACCCTTCGGTATTATGCGGGTGTTTTAAGGGGTTATTTAACAATACCCTATTTCTATGTTTATGTACATTATTTTTGTATATAATAATGAATATACTTTCATTTTATTATTGTTACCTTGTAAATAGTTTTTCAAGTACAAATAGTATTTTTAGTTAATGTTCAACTAAAAATCTATTTTGAAGAATTAATGAATTTTTGAATTAAATAATTTTTTAATAAAATATTATAATTATTAAATTAATTTTTATTAAATATAAATGATTTTGTAATTTTATGAATGCAATTTTATTTTTTATTAAGGTTTGAAAGCCATTTTTGTCAAAACCCAAGAATTTTCAGTAAATGTCGGTTTTTATTTTAAAATTAAAAATTAACATATTTAGAAAATTATTTAGATAAAATGATTATTATTTCGGGAATCAGGATGTCAAAATTATCCAATAGTGAATTTTTCAAAATTTTCTGGGACTCTCAATTTTTTGGTAAAAAATTAAATATCGTTTAAATATATAATATGTTTTATGACATCATAATGACCCAATAGTGATGTAATAAAATACTCTAAGCCTTATGTTCGGACAATATATGTTTTACCATTAAAATAATGTGATTTTGGGTTTGTTGGACTTATTTTACAAAGCATTAATGGACCCTTCAAGACTTATTAAAAATCTTGTCTTTTTAAATTGTTTTCCTTGGGAGTGTGACTCACCTACACATAACCAATCCCATTATTTTAAGAAGTTCGGACATTGTACTTATAAAATATTTTTTTCCACTTCCCTTTTCCAAAAAACATGGGAAAAAACCATGGGATGGTCTATGTTTTGGATTAGTTTAATGTGAGGGTCCCAAATAAAAATAATAAAGAATTCTCTCACCTTTCTTATATAAACCCACCCAAGCTCCCACTTCTTCCTCACTCAAAGCCTTCAGATTCCATCCAACCTCTTCCCTCCACTCTCTAGAATCCTCCCAAGGTGCCCCAAACTTCCAAGAAGCCTCTGTCAAGCCTCTCTCAAGCCTCACTCAAGCCTTTGGAAGCATAATTCCAAGTAAAGGTTTTTTCTTCCATTCTCATTTTTGTCTAATATTCTTTAAATTGTAATTCCCTTTTAATTTAGATTATAAATGTTGGGGTATGGTTTCTAACATCACCCATACTGACCTCTTTATTATTGAATGATGGGAGACCTCTTTATCTCTCATTAAATGCCTCCCATGTACACCCGTTACTATGCTGAAATTCCGAAAGAAATTTCTCTCTCCTCTTTTACATTCAAGAAATTATTTTGTATCATGACTATAAATTCCATTAAAATTGTTGGGACATGTATATATATTACCCCCTTACTGTAAATTTCATGTAAATATTATGAGACACCCATTTCTCTCTCATCAATCATTTTATGAGTTCTTATGTCACGCTGTTATGCTGCCGAAATTGCCATGGGTTTTTCCAAGCCAAAGTCATTGTGTAGTGAATACCATGTCCATTTCTCTATCAAGGGTATTCAAATTTATGCAAATTTACGTATTATTTAAATATTTTCAATTATGTATTTTGTATTTATTTATCTTGGAATAAATAATTATGTTGAGTGATTCAATGTTTTATGATCCATGTGGCACACTTATTCATGAAATGAAATGTTTAAGAAGGGCGCACCCTGATAGCGCTCCAATGCATTGGGTAAAGTATAGTATCACGATACGTTATGTTCAATGGGTGTTTACTCATGATAATAAAAGTGTAATAAGGGTTTACCCATGCTTGATGTGCGATGAGGTTTTACTCATGCTCTATGTGCAATTAGCCTTGGCTCATGCTAATTCCATGTTAAGTGTTGTTGACAAATTTCCATGTTATGATTATCATGCTTTATCATGCCTTTATGTTTATGCTTCCCTTGTTCTCTATTGAGATTCCTATTTTCTAAAATTTATTTTATTCCTCATGTTATTCCATGTTTATTCCCTTACTGGGCTTTATAGCTCACCCTTTGTTTATGCATGTCCTCAGGTTATCCCATGCAATACTAAGTACGACGGAATGTAGTGGTCCTGTAAAGGAAGTTTTTGATAAGGAAGTTTTATTTCATGTTTTAAGTTGTAATTTACGGATCTTAATCCACAAATAATCTAATCCTCTCGATCTTCTATGTTGTATCAAGTGAAGTTTATGTAATAAATTATGTTTAATTGTGTAATAAAATAGTAGGGTTGTTATAGTTGGTATCAGAGGATCGGTTTAGTTATTTTTGGGATTAGGATTAGAAAACCCTAGGGAATCCTTAGAGAAAATACTAATAAAAACAATCCTATGTTTGAGTGAGTATTGAGTAATTGGTTTATCTAGCAAATACATCCTTGTCTGGATACGAGCAGGTAGAGGCGACTCTGTCATAGATATGTCCTAGGGGTAAAACCTGAAAACGTCGCTTTGAGCTAGACTCGAACGGGAACTTGTGTACGAAAATGGGACTTGATGCACTCTTGGTTTTGACACTCTTGGGGGATATGTTTTGGTAGATTCACGAGCTTAGTACAAACTGTTATTGAGGGATAAAAAAATCACATAAGAATATAAGTTAAGAAATAGATTGGGGATAACATAGATCACAAGATAGGATATACTTATTTTTATAATTTTATACTTTTATGTTCAATGTTTCTTTTTTCTAAGAATTAAATACCTCTAATTATATGCCCTTTTTATTAGTTAATGGTAGTAAATAGAAGGACACGTTCCAACAACCAATGCGATAGGCAATGTGAAGATTGCCCTAATGATATGCCTGATATGACGGGAGTGGGTGCTCAAAACTTCATGATAGTACTTACTAAGATATCTCGAGTTATGAATAATAACTTGAATTAGATGGAAATACTTCCTCCTCCATGAAAAGAGCAAGTTGTCATAGAATCCTTCATGTGGAAAAGGCCTCCCATGTTTAGAGGATCTTCGGATCCCCTCCTTGCAGAACAATGGATTAACTCCATTGAGAGGATATTCTCCATCCTCTAGTGCTTTGAAGAGGAAAAAAGTTGTACTGACAGTCTATCATTTTGGTGGGGAAGCTGATGAGTGGTGGGAACTAATCAAGAATACAAAGTTCCTAGTGGAAATTTAATCCATGAATTGGGACAAATTCAAGAGGATTTTTTTCAAAAAATATTTTTCTCGAACCCTCCGTCTCAAGATAGAAAGAGAGTTCCTCGGTCTCAATTAAATGAAAGATGATTCCATCAGGGCGTATGAAGAAAACTTTACAAGGATTTCAAGGAACGCATATGGAATTGTCATTAACACTGAAATCAAGGTGGATCACTTCTTTAGTGGACTAAATCCAAGTCTACTAAAAGCATTGGAAATTCGAGACTTCGACGGTTAGGAGGATATTGTTCGTTGTGCCCTCAAAGATGAAATGGAGATTGGAGACTCTCAGGGGTATTATGGGCCTAGTGAAAAGAAGAGGAAAATAGTGAACAACATGGGTGGTCCATCAAACAAATCCCATGATGGAAAGAAGCCTAACTTTTTCCCTTGAAAAATTTGTGGGAAGAAATATCCTGGTAACTACCTCAAGGGAACCAGGAATTGATTCAAATATAGAATGTTTGGTCATCTGGCCAAGAACATCCGAAAGGATATGAAAAATCCCGATAATTTTGAAGAAGAAAGGAATGTTCAGATCAACACTCAGCTGACAGTGAAGTGTTACAACTGTAGGGAGCTTGGGAATTATACAAACAATTTCCCTAAGCCTACGGTTGTCGGAGGAAACCAACAACAACCTCCGAGTCAACAAGGAAGGGATTATGCTATCACTATCATTGAGGTGGGGCTGGAAAAAATGTGGTGATAGGTATGATAGTTATTCTTTCAATAATAGAGAACTCACGTTTGGATTTAGGTTCTACGAATTATTTTATATCTCGAATGTTTAGTAGAAAAAACCCAGTACCACCACAAATCATGGAAGTGAAGATGTCGGTGAGTATGGAAAATGGGGCAATCATTGCATCCCATGAATATAACTCCTCCCATGTCATAATATGTGGATTTAACTTCCTATAAAACCAAGTCATACTACCTCTGGTGGATTTTGATGCAATTCTTGGCATGGATTGGATTTCCTTATATAGATCCAACATAAATTTTCATGAGAGCGAAATCACTCTCCATGTGGAGAATCAACCCCTGATTTTTTACAAGAGAAAGGAGTAAGATGAATCTTCGTTAGCTCCATCATCTCAAGCATGGTTATTACTGCCCTATGAGCATGCGTATCTGGCTCAAATGATTGAGTCTAAGGAGGCAACCATCCTAGAGGAATTTCCTATTGTGAGGGAATTCGTTGAAGTGTTTCCCGAGGGATTGTCTGGTCTTCCTCCTAGAAGAGATGTTGAATTCTCAATTGAACTTATACCTGGGGATTGAAAATATCCAATAATCCATATAGAATGGTTTTTGTGGAGCGTGAGGAGCTGAAGAACCCACTACAGGGGAATCTGGATAAAGGGTTTATACGCCCAAGTGCTTCACCATGGGGTGAACCAGTCCTGTTTGTCAAGAAGAAGGACGGGTCAATGTGACTTTGCGTTGATTATCGTGAGCTAAACAAATTCACGATAAAGAAAAATTATCCTCTCCCATTAATTGATGACTTGTTCGATCAGCTGCGTGGAGAATAATACTTCTCCAATGTGGATTTGCGATCGGGATATTATCTAGTAAGGGTGAAGAAGGATGATATCCCCAAGACTTCTTTTTGTATAAGATATGGGAACTATGAAATTATAGTAATTCCTTCTGGACACACTAATGCTCCAGAAATCTTCATGGACTTGATGAATAGAGTTTTTAGAGAAAACCTCGACAAATTTTTGGTAGTCTTTATTGATGATATTCATAATTACTCCAAAACCAAGGAGGATCATGATGAACATCTAAGAACTATACTAGAGACCTTGCGGATGTAGAATCTCTATCCAAAGTAAGGCAAGTGTGAGTTTTGGTTGAAGGAGGTGTCATTCTTGGGCCATATCATCACAAGCAATGGGTTATCTATGGATCCATCAAAGACAGCTGCAATAGAGTTATGGTCGAGGCCAAAATCAGTAACAGATATCCGTAGTTTCTTGGGGTTAGCTGGATATTATCAACAATTTGTGAGACAATTCTCACAATTGTCCAACCCTCTTACCAAGATAACTAGGAATGGAGTATAGTTTTCATGGAGTGATTAATGAAAATAAAGATTCAACGAGTTAAAAAGGAGGCTTATCAATGCACCTATGCTCACTTTACCCACAAGTGGGGAACGTTTTGTTGTATTTAGTGATGCTTTGAAGAAGGGAATGTGATTTGTGTTGATTCAAAATGACAAATTCATTCCCTATGCTTCAAGGCAATTAAAATTTCATCAACAGAACTACCCAATACATGACCATGAGCTATCTGCAGTGATCTTCGCTTTGAAATTTTGGTGGCATTATATCATTGGGGAGTAGTTTGAAATATATAAGTACCACAAAATCCCCAAGTATATATTCACATAGAAATAGTTGAACATGTTCCAACAAAGATGGTTAATTCTGATCCAATACTATGACTGCTCAATCCACTACCATCCCAGAAAGGCAAACAAGGTGGTGGATTCTCTAAGTAGAAAAGATCTTGTATGTTTTTCAATGATGACAATTTAAAAGGATCTAATCTTCTCATATTTTCCAAGGATGTACATGGGAATCATTAAAGGAGGAAAATCATAAATCCATTATAAAATGATTGGTCAACTCTCCCTCTTGGAGAGAATAAAGGATGCTCAAAGAAAAGATGTGGAAATTCAGAAAAGGGTGGGAGCTGTTAGAAATGGGAAATCCTTTGATTTCAATTTTGATGAGGAAGGAGTTGTAATATTTGGGATATGATTATGTGTACCATTCTATACAGGTATAAAGAAGGAGAAATTTAATGATGCACAGAGCTTGACCTTCTCTATCCGCCTAGGGAGCACAAAGATGTACTGAGATCTCCGAGAAAACTTTTGGTGGGACAATATGAAAAGAGAGATTTCCAAATATACATCAAAGTGTCTAGTATGTCAGCAAGTGAAGGAAAATAGGTATAAGTCTAAGGGGATGATGCAACCATTTCCCATACCAGAATGTAAATGGGAGAACATCCCCGTGGAATTTGTCACTGGACTTCTGAAGACATCCAAGGGAAACAATTCAATATGGGTTTTTGTGGATCGTCTTACAAAATCTGCACACTTCATTGATAATCAGGAGGATTTCTCTTTGGATCAACTTGAAAGGATATATATCAGGGGTGTGGAAAAGATGTCTGGAGTACCACTATCTATTATGTCTTATCGAGATCCAAGATTCACCTCTATGTTTTGGAAGAGTCATCAACATGCTCTAAGTACTGAACTGAGCTTCAGTATGGCCCATCATCCTCAACCTGATGGCTAATCCGAGTGGACTATCCAAACACTTGAGGAACTGTTGAGAGCATCCTCAATGGGCATCAAAGGAGGATGGGATCAAAATCTTCCTCTCGTTGAGTTCTCATATAACAACAGTTTCCATTAGAGCATCCAAATGGCACCATATGAAGCCCTTTATGGGAAAATGTGTAGAACACCGGTGTGTTGGGATGAGGAGGTGAGTGTAGACTTCTTGGACCATAAATGGTCAAAGAAATGGTGGATAAGGTAAAACCCATTCAGCAGAATATCAAGGAAGCACAGAGTCGACAAAAGAGTTATGCAGATAATTGTCGACGAGACCTTGAGTTTAAAGTTAGAGACATGGTATTTCTACACATATCTCCATGGAAGAAGGTCATGATTTTTGGAAAGAAAGGGATGTTAAGTCCAAGGTACATCGGCCCCTTCGAGATTCTTGATCTTGTTGGGGTTGTGGCCTATCGACTACCACTTTCACCTACCATGGAAAAAAGTACATGATGTCTTTCATGTATCCCTCTTAAGGAAGTATATACCGGACCCTTCACATGTAATCTCTTCTGAGATGGTATATTTGGAGGATGATATTTCCTATGAGGAGCATCCAATAATGATCTTGGATCATGGAAACAAAGTTCTACGTAACAAGACTACTCATCTGGTCCAGGTACTTTGGCGAAACCGTAAGTACGAAGAAGCGACATGGGAACTAGAGGAATTAATGAAGGAAAATTACCCGTGTCTATTTTTTCCCTAGAATGTATAATGAAATTTCGAGGGAGAAATTTCTTAAGGGGGGAAGATTGTAACGACTCAAACTTTGGTTATTGAAAATCCCTCTTGATATAATTAAATGCCTTGATATGTGAAATGGTCATACAACATATGCACTTCTTTTTTTTTATGTTTTGGATTTCAAAATACCATTAAAAATTGTGACCATTGATAATATAGACATTGAATAGTGATCACATGATTAGTATAAATATGGGATTTAATAATCTAATTTACTCATACAAAGGAAGTGATGACCTCATCTAGTAGAATTTCTCCATACGAAGCCCATTTGTCAGAGCTCGGAAACGAGGTGGTGTCATTGGGCATCGCTCTTAACCAAGACCAAGCCGAGCTTCAATAGGTTAAGCTTAAATAGAACCATATATGGGAGAAGTGGAAGTTGATAGAGATCACCATGCGTGAAATGTAATCTGATCCACCCCAAGAGTCTTTCACTATCGCACACCTCACCCTTCGGTCTTATGTGGGTGTTTTAAGGGTCTATTTAACAAGACCCTAGTACTATGTTTATGTACATTATTTTTTAATATAATAATGAATATAATTTCATTTTATTATTTTTACCTTGTAAATAGTTTTTAAAGCACAAATAGTATTTTTAGTTAATGTTCAACTAAGAAATCTATTTTGATGAATTAATTCATTTTTGAATTAAATAATTTTTCAATAAAATATTATTATTATTATTAAATTAATTTTTATTAAATATAAATGATCATGTAATTTTATGAATGCAATTGTGATTTTTATTAAGGTTTGAAATCCATTTTTGTCAAAACCCATGAATTTTCGATAAATGTCAGTTTTTATTTTAAAAGTGAAGATTAAAATATTTAGAAAATTATTGAGATAGAATTAATATTATTTCAGGAATTTGGACATCAAAATTATCCAATGGTGAATTTTTGATAATGTTCTGGGACAGCCCAATTTTTTGTTAAAAATTAAATACCGTTTAAATATAGAATATGTTTTATGACATCATAATGACCCATTAGGGATGTAATAAAATACTATAAGCCTTATTTTTGGCTAATATATGTTTTACCATTAAAATAATGTGATTTTGGGTTTGTTTGACTTATTTTACAAATCATTAATAGACCCTTCAAGACTTATTAAACATCTTTTCTTTTTAAATTGTTTTCCTTAGGAGTGTAACTCACATCTACATAAGCAACCCCATTATTTTAAGAAGTTCAGACTTTGGCTTTATAAAATATTTTTTTCCACTTCCTTTTTTCAAAACCCATGGGAAAAAACCATGATATGGTTTGTGGTTTGGATTATTTTAATGTGAGGGTCCCAAACCTAAATAATAAAGAATTCCCTCACCTTTCCTACATAAACAAACCCAAGCTCCCACTTCCTCCTCACTCAAAGCCTTTTGAGTTCATCCAACCTCTGCCCTCCTCTCTATAGAATCCTCCCAAGGTTCCCAAATCTTCCACGAAGCCTCTCTAAAGCCTCTCTCAAGGCTCTCTCAAGCCTTTGGAAGCATACTTCCAAGTAAGGGTTTTTTCATCATTTCTCATTTCTTTCCAATATTCTTTAAATTGTTATTCCCTTTTAATTTCGATTATAAATGTTGGGGTATGGTTTCACACCTCACTCATACTGACCTATTTATGTTTTAATGATGGGATACCTCTTTCTCTTTCATTAAATGCCTCCCATGTACACCTGTTAATATGCCGAAATTCCGAAAGGAATTTCTCTCTTATCTTTTACATTCAAGCAATTCTTTTGTATCATGACTCTAAATTCCATTACAATTTTTGGAAAATGTATATATATGACCCCCTTAATTTCCATTTCATTTTCATATGATGATACACCCCTTTCTCTCTCATCAACCATTTTTATGAGTTCTTATGTCACGTCGTTAGGCTACGAAAATTGCACTGCGTTTTTCCAAGCCAAAGTCATTATGTAGTGAATACCATGTCTATTTATCTATCAACGGTATTCACCTTTATACACATTTATGTACTTTTTAATGAGTTCTAATTATTTATTCAACATTATTTTATCATGGAATAAATAATTATGTTGAATGATTCAATGTTTTATGATCCATGTGGCACACTTATGCATGAAATGAAATGTTTAAGAAGGGTGCGCCCTGATAGCGCACCAATGCATTGGGTAAAGTCTATTATCATGATAAGTTATGTGAAATGGGTGTTTACTCATTATAATACAAGTTCAATGAGGGTTTACTCGTGCTTCATGTGCAATGATGGTTTACTCTTTCTCTATGTGCAATGAGCCTTCGCTCATGCTAATTCCATGTTAAGTGTTGTTGCCACATTTCCATGTTATGATTATCATGCTTTATCATGCCTTTAAGTTTATGCTTCCATTTTACTCTATTGAGATGCATGTTTTCTAACATGTATTGTATTCCTCATGTTATTCCATGTTTATTCCCATATTGGATTTATAGCTCCACTTTTTCATGCATGTCCTTAGGTTATCCCATGAAATTCTAAGTACGAGGGAATGTAGTGTTCATGTAAAGCAAGTTTTCAATAAGGATGTTGTATTTCATGTTTTAAGTTTTTATGTAATGATCCTAATCCCCAAAGACATTCAACCTCTTGATCTTATATGTTGTCTCAAGTAAATTTTATGTAATAAATTATGTTTAATTGTGTAATAAAAGAGAAGGGTTGTTATACTAATCCACAAAATTACTTCCATGATGAAGGTGCTCCACCACACCCCCATGTGTGCATACCTAACTAGGATCATCTAACTATAGATCATCATGATGATAAACCCCACCAACCTAACTACACCTTCCATTGGCATTCCTCCGTGTTCCTCTAGTAAGAGGGTTCCATGCTTCTCTGAAATTACCTTGGTCATGTATGTGACCTCCCCAGTAGACTTTCCCTAGGCTCATTTAAGAAATGTCAAACCAACTACAATAAATTTAGGTATTTCACCCCCATAATTTTCTCATCCACCCCTTTCTCTATGTTTAAAAACTCCCTCAAAAGAGAGATAATTTTCTCATGGTTCTCCCACACATTCTCTATGGGGAGGAATTCATCACACATCGCTCCTTGTATTGGGATCCTATAAATCATGAAAACATCCAACAAGTTGATTGCTCCATCAACCATGTTGCGGATAAAATGTGTTGGTCTATGGAGAGCACCTGCTCAGTAGCTCTGGTGTAATGTCCAGGTGGTGGTAAACATTAAGCATTGAGTCCCATGCTACCTTATAAATCCCTAAATGATTCATGTCAGCCTCAAACTCATGACAATATTCAAATTACCAAATAATACTATGACCATTAATATGTAAAATATCCTCCTTAGAATAGGTTACAGTTGTTTCTTAATCCCTACAATGGATCCCCCAAACTCACCTTGAGTATCACCTCATATTTCAAGGGGATTTCTCTCCCTACAACTTCATCCTATAAATTTTTTTGACATGGATATAGAGATTTTTCATTGTGAGATTTGAAATATGCTTCATGATATACCATCTAATGACCATGTACTACTTTTATATTCAGGTTAGCTCTTGAACTAGTTGGAGGTCTCATCATTATTTACATCAGGGATGAATAGACCATCCCTCATACAAAATATATAAAGTGTATGACTCTTGTAGTGTGGGTATTCTTGTTAATACTCTATCAGTAGCATAGTGAGTGATTGAGGGTCTGAAGCACTCTTAATTCTCCCCCTAATCATTATGATCACATCCATCCCTTCCTGGAGAGTGGAAACAACATCAGAACAGTAAAAATCCATTTTATCCAATAATTTGACATTTTATGAGTCTGTTTTAGGAATATATGGTCCTAAAATATTATTTTTCAAAGTAATACTCATGAAAGTTAAGTTCAGGGAGGTCATCTCAAGATTATAGGGTTCCTAAATAATTTCTCATAGAAGAAGGTTTGTGGTGGGTGTGAGGTTCATGAGCAGTGAGGATTGAAATCAAAAAGCAGTCATGAAGGGATTGAGTTCTGTGAAAAGAGAGAGATAGATATCTTTTTATTAAACAATAATTTTACTCTAAGGGACCCATGCACAATTTATAGTAATACATCCACCTAGGGTTTATGGCCAGGCTTTGTGAGCGGGCTGAGAAAACATGCTTTTTGAATGTAGTTAATAGACAATTTCATTAATTTTACCTCAGAATCTACCCCTAATTTCCCATTTTTAATCCTATAATGATGGGGGGTTCTAAAATGCCAATTTCAAAAGATTGGTTGAGGAAGGAACATATGCTTCAGAGTGAATTTGGGCCAAAATGAACCAAAAATCCATTTAGGTGTCTACTTTCAGGAATCTCACCACCATCATCTATAGGTTGGTTCGTGAAGGTCTTGAAAAAATAAAGGATCAATAGTAAAATATTTTCATCATAAATACTAAGTTATGGATCCCCTTTTCACATTCACACGGAGGGTTGGAGGTAACCACCGCTCAATGACATTTAGGTTCATGGATCCCTTCCATTCATGAATATCCTACAACTTTGTGTTAGTATTCATCATTCTAGAAACCCAAAACCCCACTTCCAAATGGACTAGAAATACTCCCTCAAATAGGAATTTAAATGAACTCAACATTTTGAATTCTGAGAGATTCTATGAGTTCATGATACTCCTATGTTCCAAGACGGAAAGAGAATATAGACCCCAAGGTATCCCGAATTCATGAAACCACCTCCCATAGTTTCTTAAGAACCTAAAAACATAGTGGAAATTCATTTAGTGAAGTCACACTCCCTTTTAATATGGATAAATATATCCTGATACACCATTCTTAGTCAAGCCCTTCATCAGTGCTAGTAAGCATGATATGTCCTTTATAAAATTCTTGTAATAACCAGATAGCCCCATGAAACATTGTACCTCAAAAACATTCGTGGGCTTCTCCTAGGTAACTACTACTATCACCATCTCTAGGTCCATTGATACTCTAGTCTTTGAGATGTCATGACCTAGGAAGTGAATTTGATCCTTCCTGAAGTGTCATTTTTTTATCTTAGCATATAACTAATGCTCTCTTGGTGTATTCAAAACAATCTCATGGTGTTTGGAATGGTCGTGTGGATTGAGAGAATATACCAAGATATCATCCATGAAAACCACCACAAAAGAAGATAGGTAAGGATGGAACACTTGGTTCATCAGCGCCATAAAAACTACTACCACATTCATGAGACCAAACAACATAACCTAGTACTTATATAGACCATACGTGCTATGAAACATAGTATGAGGTATTTCTTCCAGTTGAACACATACCTGGTGATATCCCGACCTTAATTCAATATTCAAGAACACTTGAGCTCCTCAATGCTGATCAAACAGGTCATCTATCCATGGTAAGGGATATCTGTTTTTAACTATCAACTTGTTCAGTGTTTGGTAGTCCATGAAAAGTTTGAGGGTACCCTACACCTTCTTCAATAAAAGGGCAGGAGAACTCCATGGAGAAGTATTGGGTTAGATGAAACCTTTTGCTTTTATGTCTTCCAAAAGCCTCTTGAGCTCCTGATGCTCCATCATAGCCATCTTGTAAGGAGGAATGGATACTGGTGCATCTCAGGGCACTAGTTCAATAGTGAAATCCACCTCTCTAATAAGTGTTAAACTAGAGAATTAGTCTAGGAAAAAATACCTAAAACAATCATCCATTGATGGTAAACCTTCCATACATGTTCCCTAGTAATCTAGATATAAAATATCAATCTAGGATTTCATCCCGCCCAACCCAAAATGCTCGGGTCTAGCCCTATTCACCTAGACATCCCATTCACCCTTATGTAGAAACAATCCTCCCTTTGGTGACATGAATCTCACCCTATGATGATAGAAATTGACAATGGCCTGAAAAGGAACCAACCATTCCATTTTGAAAATAAAATCGAAGCCTGTCATTTCTAAGACATAGTGGTTCCCAAGAAAGTGTCACCCACCTATTTCAAGGGGGAACTCATTACATTGATGTACACCTACCGTTATAATCCCTAATGGAGTTTCTAATGTCATAAAGTTAGAAGAAGTATAAACACATATTCCAAGGATTTACACAACAACCACATATATAAAACTATGTGTAGCACCAGTATCAAAAATTGAAGAAGATATAATAGAGGTGACTAGAATGGTACCAATGACAGTAGAAGTTCTGAGATCCTGCTCCTACGGGGTATGTTGCACTGCATAATTCTGTCGAACACCATGGACCTGAGACACTTCTTTCCTACCCTTAGCTGACCTACCCTTCTGTCGTTGAGATCCTGGAGTCTGGCTACCATAGCCATGACCACCCCCTCGGCCTGAATGACCAAAAGTATTCTAGTTCCCTAACTGGTGAGATGTTGCTGAACCCACTACTGAATGTGGAGTTGGTGAAAAACCTCTCCCAATAAATGCTAGTGGAAACTTACTACAGAACCGTTGTAAATGGTCCATCTTGCCACTAGATCAACACTCGGCAGGGTTCATCAGGAACTGAAGTTTAGTATGCCCAGTCCTTATGCATTGTTATCACATCACCTGGATACTGAAAGATATATTTTGTTGACTACTATCATCATGGAAAAACTCTAGACGATGCTTATTATTTCCAAAAGTAAAAGTACTATATCTCATTGTCGAAATTCCCTGGCTCGCACCCCCAGATTCTCATAGACGGTGCTCGGTGATCAGCACCTGATTTAAAATATCATAGATAGATGGAAACCAACAGAAATTTATTTATGATCAGATATCATACCTGAGACCATCCTCAAATTTTCTAGCTTTTGATATGTCATTACCGATCAGAATATGATTGAATCACTGAAGCTCAATAAACCAGGTATTATAGTCGATAACTGGCAGTGTGCCCTGCCCCAGGTGTATAAACTCCCAGGCCTGGTTCGCCCTCAATATCTCCAGAAAATAGTAATTGTAGATGGCCGCATGAAATTATTCCCATGTCATATACCTATGATGCTCTTCTAGAGTGATAAAATTCCAACATCTCTTGGAAGAATTACACAACATATATTTCATGATCTTGAACCTCCTCTCAAGAGGCTTCTCCAAATTCTCGAAGATAGTCATCAATAATTCAAGTTATGATTCCACAGCCTGTGGTCTGCCATACCTTGAAAATGTAAGTGGTTGTTGGTGCTAGACGATACATGTCAACTCTTCTACAGATGTGGCAGCCTACAGTGCTCCCTGAAAGGTATGCATGAACATCACAAATCCCTCTCAGAACTATGCATCATCACCTCCATCCATTATAACAACTGGTTCCACATATGGCATAACTGGAGGATCCATTGGTATCCCATGGCCTAACATTTCCAGAGTATGATCATCACCTCTCTATTAGTGGAAAGAACATGGTCATCATGGTGGAATGACTCTAAAAGGTCAATAACATGCCTCAGTTCAAGATCATCTTCAAAGTTTTTAATTTAGGAGTTCCAAGAAAAGGAAAAGACACTAAAAGTTTGGAAAAAAGGGGCTACATGGTGTGTATAAAGAACACAGAACATCTACCCTTAAATTGTCACATGGTCATGTTCTACTGCCATCCCGGGCATGTATCAACCCCAGGTACTCAGCGTGTTCCACATGCACACAGAGTGTACACAGGTCTGTCCACATGTCCATGAACTCCCACGTGGTCGGATCCACATGAGTTTTTCCAAGGTAGGCTACACGGTGTGTACTGGAAGTACATGGTGTGTTCTGGTCAAAAATCAATAGCTAGTGTTTCCTCTCACACATTCAATTACACATTCAGAAAATACATGGTGTGTACACAAAGTACATAGTGTGTTCACCTTAAAAATTGGAACATAATTTTCCCCAAATAGGAAGAACAAATTGCGGGTTAGGATATACTACACGTCATGTATACTGGTTTTTTCAGGACAAAAACTCTTGATTTCCTAGAAAACCCCTATTTTTCAAACAAACCAACCAGTGGTATGAAAAATTCGGACATGTGATGTCCCATACTCCCCACGAATCATTTGTTTGGAACCCAAGAAGAAAATAACATTAAACAATTCTATAACAAGTTCATCCAATTCGAACCATATCTGTAACAAGTTCATTTAACATCTACATTCCATCAGTGTGTCATTTCCCAATTCACAAGCGACCATATTTCTTATGGATTGAAAGACGATGTCACACCATTATTTACTATATCCAACTAACACAACAACAGGAACAACTATAACATCAATAATCATAATAGAATTAAATAGATAATTCATCCTAGATAGCATGGTATAATGCATGGCATATGATTCTAACAAGTTTCTATATGATTCATGAGATTGAATACCCTCATCTAATTAGGTTTCAACAAAATAGAACCACAATAATTTCAATAATAATATCACAAAATAAGTGCATCACCCAATGGTGAAATAGAATCAACTGTAATAGCTAAAAATCCAAATACACAATTTAATTAGAGGAAATTTGGATTTTCCTTGTACACGGGGTATATACTCTTGCACACAACTAATTACCAAACTCCATATACTTTATATCATCGTGAAATTGTAATAATAACTATAAATTAAACCCTCTGATACAACTTTGTAATATCCCGGGTCTGGAAGCCACTCAACTGGTGCCCTGTTCCCATTTGGTGACATGGCCTCAAGCACATTTCCCCAAATGCCAGAGGCTGCTAACTATGAGGGAGGGATTAGGGTGTGATAGTGGGTAAAATATTCCCTCATTAGAAGAGTTTAACACAATGGAATAAATAATTACAATAGCAGAAGATGTAAACAACATTCACCTGAAGTAAACAATAGAAGACTAAAAGATAAAGATAACTATAAGGCATTTAATATCAAAATGATGCATCATGTCACATGTTCTAAGACAACAACACAAAAACGATACCCTAAAATCAAGAAAATTACAATACCAATGTTTTGTAATAAAAAATAAAACTCAACAATATCACAATCTTTATTTTGGTCCCATGCTCTACTACTCAGAGCAGCAATCAAGTACCTGAAGAAGGGGCCTTACCCCTCTCGAAACCTGTAGCAGTATAGTACTTTTGGGCCCAAAACATGACCCAAATAGGATGTGAGAAATAAATCTTACTTTGCAATAACCAATGTTTGGTACTAATCTGTTAGTGAATATATGCAGCAGTAGCGTACAATAGTGAATTTTAGTAAACTAGAATATTCTCAAAAGTAATCAATCCTACAAGTGTTGGAATTAATTTATATTAGTTTCATGTTATTTTAAAAATTAAAATACATTGAATTATATAATTCTTGGGGTCTGGAATAATCTCATAAATAGCCTATATATGGTAAACACAACAGATACCTCAGCAGGCTATCTAAACAAAATAAGTGAAGACCAAAAACAATCTTGTTCTTTGGCTCATAAGACGTTTCATAAGTCATTCAATTTCAATATTTCTAAAGGCCAAGCCTGATGTATAATCATTTTAGCACATTCATGTCAAGGACAAGACCAGTGTATCAATATTTCATCATATTAAAATTAGGGGAAAACCTAGTGTATTAGCACTTCATCATGTTTCATGTTCAAGCTTGGTGTATCCGCATTTGAGAATGTTTCAGGGATAAGCCCATTGTATTATCATTTCAACATGTTTCCGGGTGAGGCCCGATGTATCATCATTTTAGCATGGTAAACAAAAAATTAAAATTTTACTCATACATGGTTAACAAAATAACATCTTAGATGAGAAAATTTTTATAGAAAGGATAACATGTGAATTAAACTATCACAAGGATTTAAAAAAATATTCACATGGTGAGCATTTAATTAACAAATTTAAATTTAAACAACCCTTTAAAGGGGAAACCAAGTCAAAACCATCGGAATCCTAGGAAAAATGGATAAAAAATGGTTATATTAGAAAAAATGCACCCACATGGTGGCCCTTAATCAAACCAAATAATCTCAAACCTGATTCAATTAATTTACTCAATCAACTAAATATCATTAGGTATTAACATAGTTCAAATTCTAAATATGTCGACACCCAAAACAAGGTCGCGCAACACTATGGTGTACAAAAAATCTAAACATTTAACAAAAGGCCCAATACAACCCACCTAGTCTTATTGTGACTCTCCTCAGCCTTTGTAAGATTCCAGTATAAGCTGGAATAAAGAAGATCTACAAAACAAGGATAAACTATCAACCTTAAATAACTCATTATTGAGATGGAATTTGAAGGAATGAATAAAGATTAATCTAGAGATTTTTTATTGGGTTCCAATTCCTCTGACAGTGATTGAATCGGAGTTCAGATGATGATTTGGGAGGAGATTGAAGGTACAACGCTGCTGTTTGCAAAACCCAGTGAGCCCCTCCTGTCCAGAATGTTATAGGAGCTATACTGCCCATTTTTAAGAAGAACCACCAAATACATGGCATGTAAGTACATATAAATGGCATGTACACCATTTATCTATTTATTTGGTGGTTTTTTTCGCATACTTACTTTCTAGGACCTGCCGACATGACTAGACGACGTGTATTGATAATTACACAGAAAGTAGTTGGTTTTTCCTCTTACTTGACAACATTCCCACACACTATGTATTACCATCATACACAGACAAACTACATGACTTGTACTTAGTATTATATGCTCCATAATCTTGAATCATCCCATATGAAAATATAATTCCATTACATTTCTTTTTTTCCCTTGTTTTCTAAAAAACCACTCAAAGGAAAAAGAGTAAAAGAAAACCATACCACAATGTATGAAATGGATTCTTATAATCCATCATCTAGAGGACCAAGTGAATGAGCATGACACCTTTCTCAATTCTCAATCAGATGTTATCATCCAACTAAGGGCTCAGCTGGAGGAGGCCAAGAAGCAGATGTGTTAAGAAATATCTCACATAGATTGTCTTCCGGATGAGGGTGACTAACCATAAATTAGGGATAATGAGCTTAATACTGTAGAAAATGGGGATTAAGCAGAGCATGAGAGATGAAAACCAACCTGTGATTTCCCATGATAGATACTAGCATAGTTGCAACACTCAATTGTGGAATAAGAGACATAAGAGAATTTTTTAGGACTTAAGAGAGTCTCCAACATGTGGATGTCCCTCTCAAATTCCAAATTTTTCTTATTTAATTTTTTATTCATTCATTGATATATTTACATTATCTTATCTTAATTAATGAAAATAAATTTTTTTTGTAAAACAACTAAATAATAATCCTTAACTCCTTACTACTACAAATTGATCCTTTTATTGCACTAGAAAAATGGGTTTATCAGTGCTTCAAAAGCACTGATATTGAGAGTGATGTTAAAATAAGACCTTTAACAGCACTAAAAAGTGATGTTAAATTCACCATTTATTATGTATTTTTAGGGATGTTAAAGGGTTTCGATAATATGCTGTTTTTAGAACTATTAAAGGTCGGATTTTAACGATGTTAAAAAAGTGTTGTTAAAATATTTGAATTTTTTTTTCACACTCACTCAACAACCTCTTTCTCAATGATTATAGACCACTCTCTCATCACATTCCACTACCCATACTCCATCACCCAATCCACCCCCTTTCGCATTGTTATAAGGCTACCCCCAATATTTGTGTGTTCCTGGATTTGATCCCAAGACCTCCCTTATGCGACTGGATTTTCTTAACCACAATGTCATGTGTTTTCTGGGGTATATTTAATGATTTTTATATTTATTTGTATATATTTTGAAATGTTTGATATATTTATATAAAATTATTTTTATTTAAATATATTATATATTAATATTCACTTATATATATTGGAATACATTTATATATATGTGTTTATTAATACAAAAACATATGTATATATAAAAATTATATTTTCATATTATTGTTATATGGTATATAAAATGGATAATAAATAAAATAAATAATAAATATTTATTTCATATATTTAAAAGTACATTTTTACATAAATATGTTTATATGTGTATTTATACATGTGATTTATTATAATTAAATATAAGAAAATCTGTATATATTTAATTATAAATAAAACTATATTTTAAAAAATGATAAAATTTTAAAACCATAATATCAATATGAATCTAATCCACAGGAATATGTTTAGTCACCACTGAAAATGGTCAAAAATACCCCCTTAAATGAGGCATAAATTATATTGAATGTAAAACAAATTGTGGTACCCCGATTAAAAACTCAGTTTTGATGCCTATGGACCTTTTTGGCCTTGAAAACTGTGACTAGGGTCTTGCCCCCATAACCAATGCATATATATCATAATTTTCATATATAGTAGATCTCAAATGGACACTCAGATAAAAAGTTATTTCCGTTTTAAGTTCAATTTATGTTTTCATCTTATTTCATATATTTTATTAATTTTTTGATTTTCTTATCTTCATATTTTTATTGAATGACTATTCCTCAATAATAAATAGAATATTATTAATTTTTAAATTATTTAATAGGCCATTTTGACTAATTATCTTATATAATACGTGTAAACTCATATTAATCCATATCTAAAACATATTTCAAAAATATTATATATATATATTTGTTAATATATTATTTTTAATGAAATATAATTTATTTTTTAAATATCCCCTTAATCATTGCTAGTAAAAAGGCACTAATAGGGGTTCTTTATCAACGCTCCTAAAAAATTGATAATAATTACCCTCTCCCATTATCAATTTTTTAACAGGCTCTAATAAAGGTCCCCTTTATCAGCACTATTTTACAAGAATTGATAAATGGCCCCCATCTATCTGTTGTTTTTTAGTAGCACTAACAAGGTGGGACTTTAATAGTGCTTTTTTATAAGCACTAATAAATGAACCCTTTAACAATTATTTCTTAGCACTTCTAAGGGCCACATTACTTGTTCTTTTTCATTCACTAATAAAGGTGGTCTATAATAGTTCTTTTTAAAAGCACTGTTAAAGCCTAGTGTTGTATAAACCCAGTTTTGTAGTTGTTCACATGAGTAATTATAGGTGTGAGAAACAAGAGATGACCATATGATTTCTCATTTTTATGTGAATTTAATATAACCATCGAATACTCAGGGTATAATATTATTGATCAACTAGCGATAGTGTTTAAGCTGAATGGGGTACTACTAGAAAAACAGGCCCTCAGAATAGCCGACTTTCTTTTCCAATGCACACTAAAGCACAAATGGTGTAATTCCAGGTATATTGAATTCTACCCAAATAAAGGGGATTGGAAATTTTGAACCAAAATTCCCAAAATATAGAACACAGTGATAGTGTCATCATGATATAGGATAACTATTGACCATGTTCAAAACACAACATCAATATTTCTAAGCCGATGAATGGGAGAAAAATTGATGGTTGATCAATGACCATATTTTAAATGTGTGTCATGTCTCAAAATTTCATCAAATGTATTCTAGGTTGTTAACCTAGGATGGTAAGTGATCATTTTCCAGACACCATGTCATTAGTGGGCCCCCTTAGACGTGGAGGAGGATGCTGATCCAAATAAGTGGCATGTGAAGTGTGGAAACGAATTGATGAAATGTTAAAATGGATAGAAAAACTCTTGTAATTAAACCACTTTGGCTTAGAGAAAACTATTGTGGGAATATCAGTGTTCAAAAAAATCCGAAATCATCTTATAGGGGAGTGTCATCTCAGATTATGAGTGATGGATAAAATGTGAATGACATGGTAGATGAACGGTGCTGAAGGAAAGGGCCTCTCAGGAGAGGACCTAAGATGAATTGTATTTGTTCATCATGTAGTGAAGATTATATAAATACAGTTTAATGTCATATGGTAAGTTAATTGGGAACACAGTTTAATATCACATGGTGAGGATGGTGTATTTCACAATTTAATGTCATGTGATATGGAAACATCTTATAGTTTTAATGTCTTGTGATCAGGATGTTGCATATAGTTTATGGATTGGACCCTGAAAACGGTTTTAAGGTCATGTTACCTGAACTGGGGCTCTATAATGAGTTTTGAGTACCAAAATTCAGACCAGGGGGTTCCTTAAAAAGTTTTATTTAGAAAGAAATATTTTTAACCCAACATGAATGAGATTTGGGAAGGACTTTGTGCCATTAAAAACGAAATGGGTGAGTTGAAAATTGTTTAAGTATGTACTTCTTAGACCATGTGGAGAACATGTGTGTTTGGAAAGATATAGGTATGGATCAAAGAGTAATAACATGAAATGAATGGAGGGTTTAAGGGACCCGATAGCACACAAATCCTAATAAACAAAACCCTTGTTCAATATAATGATACCAGGGATGGAAGGGCCCCATAATGGATCAATGAATGGGTTGGACCAAAGAGAAAATATATGGCCATCACTACGTGTCCTGTGAGGATGGAAATCAAGACACACATAGTTTAGGGAATGAATACAAATAGTTTAAGGTCATATAGTTTAGACCATAGGAAGAGGAGAATTCAAGGATTTTCATATACTGTAAGAGCTAAAACCTATTGTGAATGAACCAAGGAATATTCTCACCACATGATGCAATCCTAAAGATAACCACATTATATTTATGGCCATATGATCTCAAATGTGAAAAAAAAAGTTTAGATTCATGTAGTTTTCACTAAAGGAAATAAGTATAATGTCGTGATATATGGACTATAAAGTTTGTTTTATATAAGAATTCTTATGTGGAATGAAAGAGTTATAAATTGATGTGAATAGACCATGGAGGTCATGTACCAAAAAAGTGACAGGAGTAAAATGACAGATGGTTAAGGTTCATAATGCTTCAACTATGGAAAGAGGGTTGAATGTTGGATGATTACATGGATGGTCTCAGATATGAGAAGTCTGGGCCTCTCTATGTATCTTGTAAATATAGAAATCAATCCACATGTAGTTATGGAAACATATCATGGTAGAATAACAACATCAGTAGGGGTTATCCTCTTTAGATAAGAAATTCTAGGCATCCCAAGGTTATCATAGGGAATCCCATGTAGGGGACGTGGGATATGGTTTTCCAACCATCTCATACTTATTATATGAGGAATCCCAAGTTGAGATGATTTAGAGGTCATATTTTATTAAGAGGTGTCCTAATTTTTTGGTGTAGAATCACAGTCTAACATCATGCGTTGAGGACACCAATAATCACAATTTAATGTCATACAACTCAGACTATAAGATCTAAAATAGTTTAAGGTCATAAAAGTTGGACCTATTGTTAACAGTTTAAGGTCATGTCGCATGGACTAAATGATGGATAATTTTTTAAGGTCATAACACTCGGACCAATGAGTCTCTTAGTTTAATGTCATAGTGTTTGGGACATAGGGATAATCTTTTCAAGATGATATGTGTTGTGCAGTTTCATGAAATACATGATGTGGATGAGGGATAAGAAGTCTTAGAACCACAAAAACATTCATGAGAAGGACTCACATACTATTTAGATTCATAATTCATGGACTTGGGTCTCTTAGTACAAACTAATAGAGTTTATACCTTGTGGATGGGTCTCTAAAACGGATATGTGTAGTGTGATGAAGTGAAAAACCATATGTGAATGAGGGCCTAGAAGTCCTAGTGCCACAAAACATATTTTGAAGATGACCTATATATAGTTTAGATTTATAACTATTGGAATTAGATGCTTATATATCAGCCCACGTAGTTTGTATCAGGTGAATAGTACAATGTCTTGTGCTTGAGATGTGGGATTCTTGTTTAATGTCACAGAGTTTGTAAAATTGAGAGGAGCATCTCAACCAAAAGAGATGTCTATGGAAATGAAATAATAACTAGATGTGACTGAGGACCAAGGGGTACAACATCTCATGACACATTCCAAAGTAGACTCACACAATGTTAAAATTCATGATGTTTGGATTTCGACTCTCTGTTTAAGGTCCTGAAGTTTGGACATACTACTCCCCTTTATGTAATGTAATTGTTGAGAAACGTTTTTTGGTGGGAGGAGTTATGTGCTCTACAAACATGGTTATTTAAGAGGATGATCCATTGGAATGGACCTTAGGAATGATATAATATCCATACCACTTGGGATGCAACTTCGGTGGCTTCTTACTGGGTATCATCAGTGTTTTGGGAGATAGTACCATATCACACTAGTGGATGGAGTGAAGGAGAACATTCTTGTTGAACAATATTGATATATTGATATGATTTCTCTCTAGGTTTTGTTATTCCTAGAACTGATTCTCTTTGATGGATTCCAAATCATCTAGACAGACTTATTCCATTATTTCTAGCTTCTCGTGGTCATAGATGATTGTTTACAGTGATGGTAGATAAACCTAAATGGGAGGGAACGCCTCTTTTCCATATAATAAAGAATATGGATTCACCATGTTATAATTCAGAGTCATTTTATGATGGGCCCAAATGGTATTGGGGAGCTTGTACAACAAACTATTCTTTTTATGGACCACCATATTCTATAGAATATTAGATATAATCCTATTGAATTATTCAATCTGGCCACTTTACTATGCATGATAGAGGGATGTATGGTTTGACTAGATATTTTATTTGGTGTAAAATCCATTCATCTCAGTAGCATGAATGCTAATATCACTTTTGGTGAGAATGTTTTGAGGGACTCCAAACTAATGGATGATGTTGGAGCTCGTGAATTCTTCAACATATCAGGAGTTGACTTCCTTGAGAGGAAATTTATCTACCCACATGGAAAAGAAATCCATCATGTTCAAAAGAAACCTTCAATGGTGGGTTGTGGTTGGTGGATACAAACCCACAACCTTGAGTCCCCGTACTAGAAATGGATAATAATAAGTGGTTGTGTGGAGGGGCTTTGATGAACAATGTAAAAAGTTGGCATAGTCCATGCACACAAGTTGCCTCTTGTAAAAATTTATGTATTCTTGGATATTCATAGTTCAGAAATAGCCTAGCCTCCGAATTTGGTAGGATAACTTCAATCCATCCTGATGAGAACAACAGGAACCGACATGAACTTCCTACATAACCTGGGGAATCTCACCTCCTTATAAGAAATGGAGGATAAATCCATCAAGCCCATGTCTACAGAGAGCTGATTCAAGGTTAGGTTTTCTTTAGAGGGAAAACTTCAATACATGCTAACAGAGTCACTCATGTTTAGCTTCGACCAATGGGAAAGTTTTACACTAGAGGCACATGATGAAAAGATTTTTCCAATATATGGTTTCCAATACTATGGGGGAATCAAGGCTCCAGATATAGTAGCACTGATTGTTAGTTGGTTTACCTTTTTCCTATCAACATCATCTAGAATGATGAGAGTGATGACTCTTTGATGTGCGACATGAGTGAACAAGTCTCCCTCATAAGTCTCTGTATGATATGTGGAATGACATACCAAGGGGATAGCATGTACATTCTACAACTGAGGGATATGAGTCACATATAGATGAAAAGGGAACAGGTACATCAACTGTTGAGTGTACTATAGTTGGGGAATGAGTTATAGATTCCTAAAGATGTAATCACCATTAATCAATTTGATGAATACTTTAGAGTCTCCCATCACATGAAAGTGGGGGACATAAATATCAAGGGAAACCTTGAGACTACTAATTAGATATGTATACTATGCCTTGTTTTTGGTGTATCATTTTGATGATAGGAATGAATACATAAGGACAACTTGTTCAAGGGTGATGAATATGATCCCCATGAATATTATATTGGGCTTAGGATCGTTAAGAATTCAACTAGTTGGGTTTTGATAGGCACAATATAAATGAATCTTCATGCATAGAATAACCTAATCTACTGTGAGGATGGATACAACTTGTCGATAGAATTGTAGATGTAATTATTCTAGAGCTGGATAGGTGGTTAGAAAGTCATCAAACTCATAACCTTTGACTGATTTATGCGGAATAAACCTGATTTCTAACTTCTATTAAATCACTTCACACCATTCTAATCATCCCATTAGGATGATATGATTTCATATATAAATTATTGGATCATCATGGGACTCCATTTTTATCACATTATTCTACAGATAATGCCACAACATTTGTACTATGAAGACAATCACGAGGAGTATCTTCTCGATAAGGGAGTATATAGCCCCCATTTCAAGGAGCATATGACCGATATTGTATAGAAATTTGTATCTTTCTTATTATTTTTCTAGGACTGAAGGGAACTGAGGGACCATTCCATGATGATCACATAGAAGACCATAGACATTCTGGGGACAAGTGACATCAGAATCATAGGTTTCACCTAATAATGTTTGATCTCGTCAAAGGCATTCTGGCACTCCTCATCCCACTAGTATATGATTCTTTCTTTATGATCCTAGAAAATGGATTACACATCCCAAAAATATTTATGATGAATTGGAATATGTAAGATAATTGTCCATGAAGGCCTCGAAGCACCTATAGGTTTCTTGGTGGAGGAATCTAGCTGATGGACTTGATCTTATCTAGGTCAATCATGATGCCTCTATATCTAAAAATGAATCCCAGAAACTACTTGAAGGTAACATCGAATGCACACATCAATGGGTTTATCTTCAAATACCAAGATTCAATGAATCTGAAAATTTTATCAAGGTCTTTGAGAGAATCCTAATAATGGTGGTATTTGACCACCAAGTCCTCCACACAACATTTCAAAAGCGTTTTGAGAATCAATTTAATGATGTGGTACATGGATCACTGATAAGAGGATACTACATTATTCAAGATGAAGGTTATTAATTGATTAAAATGTTCCCTTGTTGTACCATGAAGGAGGTACAATCCTCATGAATGGGGTCCATACATATCTGGTTGTACCCAGAGTACCCATCAAGGATGGAGTGATCCTGGAACTTGGTTGTAGTATCGATTAGCAGCCCTATTACCAGAAGGGGAAATTCATCCACTGGGAAATGGATGTTGTGGTCTTGGATGTTGATAGAAACTCTGATCTTATCATTATTTTTTTTCTTGGCTGGGTCGATGTTGGATATCCATCTAGGGTACTAGAATTTCTTGAAAAATATGGATTTGATAATCTTATCAACCTCACCCTGGACCATAACACCATGATACGGGTGCATTGTTTTCTAGGAGGATACTGGAACCAATAAAGACTAACTAGGAGACCAATAAAATGGATAGTGACCAGAGGTTCTAGTTCTATAATCTCATCATAGCTCTAGGAAAATACATCATGATTCTTCTTCAGGAAATCTATAAAATATTGATGTTCCTCTCGAAGAATGGCTACACTGATCAAAATCATCCTTGGGTCTACCTTGATACCAAGGTTCGACTAATCCAACACATCGATGGTGGTGGAGAATCCCTCTTCAAATGTGGGAGGAGTGTCTTCCAAATCCACTTCATCTTCTAATGCTGGAGGATTGTAGGAGGAGTTTTCACTAGTCTTGCTAATCCTGGGGTAATAGTGATTCCTACATGGTTGGATACAAAATATCCACTAAGGGGTTTCCTACCCTGTTGAAACTATATCGATGGGGGATATTGTGTAGATTCCATCAGGCATTCGATGATATATTTTATCATTCATATCAAAGAAATGGTGGTGGTTCCACTTCTAGAGATTCAACCCAGCCCCGCCAAACAGAAGGGAGTGCTGTGGAATTATGGCCATAAGGGAAAAACCTCAAAACATCACAGAGTTATGGGATTATAGTATCACACAATCCTATCCTCTATTGGTGTACAAGTTAATCTTTGGATGTTTCTTATTTTTAGGGTTGTCATGACTGGTATTCAATACAATGCTAAAGAAACATCCCATATCTGTGATCGTGGCCTCAAACTAATGAATCATGAGAATGAAAGAATCATATAGGTCTGTCCAGGGACTGGATATGGTGGCTACATGATCAACCTAATTGTTATAAACTTTAATTAATTATATATTGTAATATATGACATTCATATATCCGGCTTTACATGAGTTTAAAGAGGATTCCTCACCTTGGAGTACACATACTAGACTATAGAGGGAGAATTTGAGGCACTGGTGATATTAGGAGGTGACTTCCGCATGCAGATGAAGTTGGATCCTACCCAAAATCACATTGTAGTGATTATTTTTCATAAACAACATGAATTATATACCTTATATCAATTCTTTGAACTTGGTCTTCAACCAAATCCTTCAAAACATTTTTTTCTTGATCTGATCATAACCCTCAATCAGAAGGTCATAGGGACTAAAATCTAGTTCAGGCAATCCCTACTTGAAGAGAATCCAAGTTGGGATGAGGTTAATTTTGAAACCTACTTCCACTAGGAAATGGTTAATCTCCCAACCATTTAATTGGACTGTGATGTACAACAAAAGAATGCTACATTACATGAGGGTACCTTTCTCTCTAGATAATGAGATGATGTCTTGGAATGTATCTAGATCATCCTCCTTAGAATAGTAGGTCTCTACATGCAAGGAATCTACTTGAATCTTTATGGGGATACTCAAGGATTCATCAAAGTACTCACACATTTCCTTTAACATGTGGAGGGCCCTGAGGAACATCAGCCTTGAAGGTATGCTGGCTAGGTGCTTCACCACATCATATTTATACACCAGAGGCATTATCTGATACATAGATGGTTTCTCCATTATTGGAGTTATAATATTTATTTCCAAATATACTAATTGGTTCAAGATGGTGCTGGAAATATCCTGATTCTCATCAGCTAACTTTCATAAAACAAATATCGTTTGATTGTCGGCTTGGTGAGACATGGATTTAGTTGAATGTGACTAATCATGGTGTGGTTACAGCTAATCTTAACTATCAGTTAACATGGTCAACTATGGAGGCATATCCTACATCGCAGGATGGGGGTACTATGTCTACTAATCTTTGTATTGTACTAATTGTGTAGTCTCTATATCATCCACATACCAATTATAGAAATTATCCTGAGAATTTATGTGGATGACACTTATTCAACCATTCCATTGATGGTGTGATCCAGAGGAATCATGAATATTTTTAAGGAATCCTCTATCATCATGGATTTTAAGTGGTCTACCAACTTGATGACATTCACAGTGGCATAATCTTTCTCATCATCAAATGGATCTTAAAATGCTGGGATGACCCTGGGGGTGATCACAAACTCTGGAGGCATGAAATGGTTGAGGGTGTGAGATGGATTTGGAAAAGGATTGGGACTTGGGATCCCCTTTCACAATAGGCACCTACACTTTTGAGATTTGGAAGACTATGATGTAGATACCGAAGAGGTATCCAGTTGGATGATAGAGGATCCAATTTATGAGTTACCTATTTGCTGCATGTTGGGTCATCTCTTGAGGGTGGTACAAACTGCATCATTAAGTCCTTATAAGAATGGGTGGTTTCCAATGATTCATGTGCAAGGGAAATGACGCTCATCTGTGGGTCAATAAAATACTCATCCTCTTGAGGATTCAGACCAGACTAGAAAAAATATCCAATATCATGAATAGTGGAAGAGAGGGAGACTGTTGATGATGAAGATAGCTATGCTGTATGCTCTTAAAAGGGAGTCATAACATCCTCCACCAGCATGTGCCTCTAAAGGGATCTTGGGATTCCAAAAATCTCATATTATGAGATTGAAAATTTCACCACCCAGGCTCCTACCCTATACTCTAATAGTCAGGGTGGAGATTCAATTGTCGAGTTTTCTATGTCCTCAGAATCTAACAGATCTCCATGGTCGATGATGAAATTGAAATTCCATGTTTTTAACCAATGATGGAAAGTGTTAACCCTTCTACCTTGGGATGGTTCTTCAGGGAAGGGAAGCTCTTTCTAATGAGGAGGGCCTCCATGTTGGTGGGTGGTAATGCAAGGAGGAACATCATATCATCTATTTTCAGAGCTGGGAATACCTCCATTTTGATTTGTGGGAACATGGGTAGGAACCCCGTGATTATTGTTAAAGGAGTGGGTATGACCTCCACTCTAATGAGTTACAACATTGTGAGGACCTCCATGTTAGAAAGAGTGATTATAGTGATTAACTCCATCATAATTGTTGATAAAGTAGGGAGGACCTCCAATGTTGTTGGGAATAGCATGAGGAGGACCTCCATGCTGGTCATAATGGAAACTAGGAGGACCTCTGTGTTGAGGTGTGACAATATGGAGAATACTTGTGTACTGGATATTGATAGTGTAGGGAGGACCTTCTATTTGGTCGATGGGCACACATGGAGGACCTCAATGTTGATTGTTGAAGGAGAAGGTATGACCTCCACTATGATTAGCTACAACACATTGATGATCTCTGTGTCGTCTAGTAGTGATAGAATAGGTAGGGAATCTGAGAAAGTAGTTGATGAACCAGGGAGGACTTCAACTTTGGTCAGTGATAAATTAGAGAGGACCCCTCTTGATATAGGAAATGACACTATGAGGACCATCACAATGATTAGTAGAGTAGGGAGGACCTTTTATTTGTTTGGTTATGGTACATGAAGGACAACATCACTAAAACACATCATAATTGGTTGGCGGGTAATGACTGTTGGGGAATCTGTGATAGATATAATAAACCCAAACTACTTGCATTTTGGTTGATGTCTCAATCCCAACCAGGAGAAGATGGATCCCAACTCGTCTATCATAAGGATATACAAAAATCTTCCAGTGATGGTAGGGGCCATTGGATTCATTGAAGACAATTCCTCTTGTCATACATTCTCATGGGTATTCCCCTGACATTGGCATCAGGTGGTATGGATTGGGGCCAATGGAGAAGGGATATATTACACCTATTCTTCAGCCTAAAGGATTGGTTGTTGATTGAATT
The DNA here is from genome assembly GCA_963277665.1 of Viscum album. Classification (NCBI taxonomy): domain Eukaryota; kingdom Viridiplantae; phylum Streptophyta; class Magnoliopsida; order Santalales; family Viscaceae; genus Viscum; species Viscum album. The sequence continues at coordinate 176,513,802 of OY728120.1, forward strand.
GATTGTGCCTTGTGGGAGTCCTCATTGGTGTCTCCTTGGTGGTAGTCCTAGTCGGGGTGACTTGAGTATCCCTCACATCCTCAATATAGGGGAATGAGTCATTGTATTTCTCTAGAGAGAGGTTCCTGAAACAATTTATTATTGTAGTGGGGGTGATATCCCAGGGATAATCCCTTCGGTGTGGCAGTTTCAGCGATGCAATGATGCCGCTTTGTCATGGCGGTCCATTTCCATCCTGGGAATGACCTGCTTCTGCTTGTAAAAACTTGTGGGGGTTTCCATCACCCTCCTCAAGATAACATCTAAGGGTGATATGTGGTGTGGGAAGATGATAGCTGAGGTCATAGATAATTTCTTTGAGAATGTGGCGTGATGTGAAATTACTCTATTAAAATTTATCCTACCCCAATACGTGTGGGATTTGGGCAGTTGGGTTCCTATAGCTAGGGTCCAACAAGGTAGTTGGATTTAGAAATCAGTATGGATACAAAGAAAGAAATATTTAATTCCCCATACTATCAAATATTCTAAAGGAGAGAAACATCCACACTGGAGATGTCATAGACTTTGAATTTATATTGTTTACTACCCCAATTTCTAGTAGGTTCCATCACTACGAAAATAATGATTTTATCCAGTGTTAGGTCTTTAACAGTTCTAGCTAATAGCATTATTGTAGACCCCCTTTGTCAGTGCTAGAAAAATCTTTATTAAAGGGTATCTCAAATAGTTTTTTATTGTTGTTAAAGGGGGGGGGGGTCTTTAACAGACCTACAAAAATCACTATTAAAGGGTTCCTTTTATCAGTTCTTGTAAAAAACACTAATAACCGCCACCCCACCTTTATCAGTGCTCAAAAAAGTACTGATAAAGATAACCCTTATCAACACTTTTTTCTCACACTGATAAATGGTATATTTCATAAAAAATATTTCATTAAAAATAATATATTAATATATAAAAAATATTTATTTTGATATAAATATAATATATATATATATTAAATATTCTTTGGATAAGGATAAATAGATATTTACGTTTAATATATGAAATATTTAGTAAAATTAGCTTATAAAATAATATAAAAAATATATTATTACTTAATAATTTTCTAATTATTATCTAGTAATAGTCATTTAATAATAATTTTATGATAAAAAAGTCACAAAAATTAATATGTGATCTAAAATAAGTTCAAAATAGAACTCAAACATCAAACGACCATAAAATTTTATTTGGGTGACTATTTATGCTCTACCACATATCTAATCCAAGCTTGTGATGAGATCTAATCTATAGTGGCTAAGAGGAAGCTATGGTCACATTTTTTAAGTCCAAAAATTCCAAAATTATCTCTAAAACTGAGTTTTTAGTCTGAGTACCCTAATTTTTCAACATTTGATATAATTTTATCCTTGTTTAAGAGGGTATTTTTTCCTTTTTTTATTGGGGAATTAATTTATTTTCAAGTATTATATTCATATTGATATTATGGTTCTGAAATTTGATCATTTTTGACAATGTAGTTTTATTTATAATTAAATATATGCATATTTTACTAATATTTAAATATAATAAATCACTTGTATAAATACATATGTAAACATTTTTACATAATGATTCATTTCTAAATATATAAAATAAATATTTATTATTCATTTTAAAATTTAAAAAAATTTATATTTTATTTACCATATAAAAATACGATAATATGTATTTGTACATTTTATATATACATATGTGTGTGTATCAATAAACATATATGAATATATATATTCAAATATTTATAAATTAATATTAATATATAATATATTTAAATAAAAAAATTATATATATATCACACATTTCAAAGTATATATAAATAAAAAGAAAACTCAATAATTATACAACAAATCATGCAAGACATAGTGGTCATGAGAATCCATTCACATAATGGATGTCTTGGGATCAAAACCAAGTGTGCACAGTTATTTGGGGTAGCCTTCTAGAACCAAGGAAGGGGGAGGGTTGTGTGATGGATGATGCATAGTGGAAAGAACTAATAAAGGAGTGTGTTGGGAGTGTGTGAATCATTATTTTTTTTAATACTTTTAGTAGCATGATTAAAAGATGAAATTTAATAGCGTTAAGAAAAAACTATTAATGGAACCCTTTAACAACGATAAGACAATCGATGATAAATATTTTCTTCACCAACACTTTTTTTAGTTATATTAAAGGTTTATTTTAACAACACTTTGTTTTAGCACTGTTAGAGGTCGACTTTTAACATCAATCACAATATTAGTGCTTTTGAAGCACTGATAAAACCTTATAAATAGATCTTTTAAAGGAACATTTTGTAGTAGTTTGGTAGTTTCTACGAACCTATTGGGGGTTTATATTTTCATGATATTCCTTTGGGGGTAAGGACACTGCAAGACTCAATGTCTAATCACTCAAGGAATCCAATTTCGAATGGGAGGTTATTCCCCTTTTTAGTAGCAATAACAGTTTCATCTGAGTCAATTTCTGCAGAAGGGAATGGAATATATTGTTCCAAAGCTAATGGAAGGTGGTGATGGAATGGGAAAGATCGTGATGGTCCCCATATATAGAGACCTATGAGAGGGTGTGGTCATGGAGACTTATAGTAGATAGGTAGATAACCTAGGATCGAGCTGGATCATTATATCATGATATTTATCTTGGTTTCCTCATATTCCTTGAGTAAATATTCTCCCCTTAGTTAATTCATAAATCTTATATTTAGACAATCCACTTTGTTCATAAAATTTATTTTTCTTTGTCAGATTATAGGATAAACCAGAAAGGGATGAGATGGAACATGTCCCATAACAAACCCTTTCTATGTAACTTTCACCTTATTATCCACTCTAAATGAACTTAAACTTCTTGGAATAGATCATGGATAAATCAATTTAAAAGAAAACATTATAGTCCTTGTTATATAACCATAATAGATGAAACATGACCAATTAATTTGTTCTAAACTATGTGGGTTATAATTCCCCATATAGGTATATCATGTAAGGACTTCCGATATTCATGATCCTAGATCCGCATGACCTTGTGACTTTTCTATAAGAACCCAATATCTTTCAAGATGGTTATAAAATTTAGACTTACAACCATTATGGATCCTAAATATACAATAATGGAAAACATGGATCAAGTGATAGAAAATATAATCACCACATGATAAATCCTCACAAATTCATGTTGTTTTCTCAATCAAGTTTACTTTAGGGAAACTAATATCGTTATTAAGAAGGATTTTATGAATAATAATTGAATATATAAGAGATTATAAGGCTTGAAAATAAGTACACTTAAGGGAGGTTCCTACATCCCATCCTCTAATCCATTTTTTCCATTATCATTTCCCAAGGTGATGCTAAGGATAACTCTCAACAAATCAGAAACTTGTTCCTTGCTGGGGTCTCAGAGCTGATACATGTGATATGGTATAACAGAAACTCGATCCTTCACAATAATTGCTCACACAACATTAATGCAGGTAAAACGCGTATTCTTATTGCTATTCGGGAAGCTGCGCTGATTCAGAATGGTTCCTGCAACAATTCGGTGGATGATTTTATGATCCTTAGACGTCTTCGAGTTGAGGCCATTTTCTCGAAACCGTTCCGCACTCTTGAGGTTTTTTGGAGACCTCCCTTTCCAGGTTGGATTAAAATTAATGTGGATGGAGCCTCTAAAGGAAATCCAGGTCCTGCGGGTTGTGGAGCTGTCTTCAGAAATCATCATGGTAATGTTATGGGATGCATTTTTGGAGGCTGCGGTACTGCAACCTCTCTGGAAGCGGAGATGCTAAGTGTTATTCATGCCACTGCTTTTGCTCTTCAACGTGGGTGGAACAACTTATGGATTGAAAGTGATTCTACTACTGTTGTTCAAGCCATTTGGAAGGGAGATATTCATCTTGCTTGGCCGATTACTACGCGCTGGATGAATTGTCTTCAATCTCTCCATGACGTCAGTTTCATTGCAACTCATACTTACCGTGAAGCTAACATGGTTGCGGATTCACTCGCTAATAAAGGCATTGATCAGAATCTAACTTGGCTGGAGGATCTCCCAGATAACCTGATGCCTTTTCAACTTAAAGATTGTAATTTGATCCCGTCTTTTAGACTCTTGTAATCCTTGTTTTCTTTTTGCTAATAAATTTGCTTTGGTCCTTTGACCAAAAAAATTTTACCTATTTCCCAAGGTGATGGAGATGCTTTTGACCATTCAAAAGAAGGAGAGTCATATGAAACATAGAACAACTTACAAAGGAACATGAGTGATTAAAATCATTTGAAGTAGTTTGTTATTAAAAAATATATGTTATATATATTTTTATCAAACACATTATACAATATATAAAATATAATAAATATTATGTTCGTACATATATATATATATATATATATATGTATGTATTATAAATAACTATATATATATATGTGTATATAAAATTATAATTTATATTATATATACAATATGTACTTAGAATAGAGAGGTAAACCATGTGTTTTAATAGCACTTGACCATCTTTATTTGGTTGGTACTCTACATGAAAACCCTAAAATGAAGGAAATTTTTTTCTCACCCAACTAGGGATATTTTAACCCATGAAAGTGTTAATCATTTATATACACACCAATATAGTTCCTCATTTAATCTTTCCAAACATTCATATGTCTAAACACTACCTTACAAATAATGTCTCTTTGTGAAATTTAGGGACAATTTTACCCCATGTCATTGACCTCTTCACTACCCAATGTATCTATAACCTAATAATCAATGATACCCTCTTGAAACATCATGTCATATCACAAATTGAATCCCTTATATATTTGGTTGTAAACCCACTTGAGGAAAATATTATATTTAATGTCAATACTTCTTTAAATGTGATGTTTTATGTATTTTTATTCAATGTGATAACACGTGGTGATGATGATGATGATGAGAGTGATTTCTAGAACATTCTATATATGTCGGAAGTTTCTACATAGCTGGAGATTTGTCTTTGGACTCCATTCTTAATAAGGTAGCTATAAAATAAATTAGAATACCATCAAAGCGATGAGTACATTTAAATGATGATTTAAAAGTGATGTATTATTATTTGTGTTAATTTTAAAAGGATGATAAGATCAAAAAAATGACTTGAAGTGGTTAGGTCTTAATTAAAGGGAATCTGGAATTATATTTTTTATTTTTTCATTGAATGGAATGTGCATATGAGTTATTCTATCATTTTTAATAATATGAATTTTCAAAAGTACCAAATTTGAAAATGAGTATTTTGAGCTATGTATGAGTCAAATATGTTGTCTATAAGGGAATTTAAAACCAATGTGTTAGTGAAGTCCAACTTCACTAGTGTCACCATAAATATGTATGAATCAATGAAAACATATGTGTGGTTCATTTCTATAAGTTATTCTGTCAATTTTAAAACTAATAATTTTAAAAGGAAACACATTCACAAATGATTATTTTGAGATATGTATGAGTAATCTATGTTGTTTTTAAGGGTTTTAAAAATAATGTGTAAGTGAAGTCCAACTTATCTAGTGTCACTGTAAATACGTATGAATCAATGAAAACATGCGTATAGTTCATTTCTATGATTAAATATGAATGATTTACCTATGGGAAATTATTTTAATGGTGACTACATATGATAACTATCCATCACACATAAAATCTAGAATTTATTCAGATATGAATATCTCATAAGATAGGTTAGAATGTATTATTTATTTTTTATAATAAAGAATATATGAATAATATACGTATGTAATGTAAAAAGGATTTCCCATGTAGGAAATTTCTAGATCATAATAAATTTTCCACATGAAATATTGATGTCATAAGATATATTATTTCCAAAGATATCAGTTGCTTCATATAATAATAATTTTCCATAAGATAACTTTCTATTAATAAAATTTAATGATGAAAATGACTTCTTATTCACTTAATAATATAACAATGAAGTATTTTGATTCATGCTAACATAATATATCAATTAAAAAGGCAATCCTGAGAATATTTTTCACACTTTAGAAGGATTTTTCATGTCATAATGTATTATGTGATGGTAACATGGATATATATATTTTTAATGAATTGAATACGACAGAACAAGTGGAATTATTTTGTTCACGATATTTGAATATCACATGGGAATTTAAAAAACAAGTCATAAATAGATTCCAAATGGATACTCAGAATCAATTATTTAGTGATATTTAAAAATATATGAGCCTATAAAAAATCACACATTTTATCTATAATTCATGATGTTGAAAATTTTACACCTTGATATTTTGTGAAATATTTTTTTAAATAGATTTTATACTTTTAATATTTTTGGTTACAAAAAACACTAATTTTATCTTATGTTATATGAAAAATTTAAATTATTAGGAAACACTGAGTGTAGTTGGTATTACATGCAACTCAATATTTAGAATAAATGTGACATACTATTTAAATATTATTTTTTAATAGTTATAACCTATCTATTCCAATGGATATTATGAATATGATTAACTAAATTATGAAAATATATGGTTTAGAAAAGTATATACAATGAATTTTTGTTGAAAATTTAGTTAAAAATAATAATATAAACCATTTAAAAATGAAATAGATATTTTTTTTGAGAAAATATATTTTCTGTGCATAAATGTGTCTTACCTGAATAAATTAAATAATTCTCTTGGGAGAATTATGTTTTTGAAATTATTCTTAATATATATTCATTCAAATATATATCATACATATTTTGTGATTTTTATTAATGAGATAATAATAAATCTACTTTTACACATAAAACTATATTTCTCTAACCAATAATTTTATTGAATTTTCACCACGCATTATCAACATTATTTTTTCACACTTTTAAAAAAATTATTATAGAAAATAAATCAATTTTTTAAATTAATATGTAAAAATTGTCATAAGGTGAATTTTCTAAGAAGATAATTTTTTGATGAATACTAAAAAATACTGGTTTCAATTAAGAATTTTCATTTCATTAATTGATTTTGGAATATTAATTTTTTTATAATATTTTTAAAATTAAAATTAGTTAAATTATAAATCGTTCAATAAAATTTAGTTCATTTTTATCAATTTCATATTTAATTTTTTAATAATAACTTTTTATACTTTAATATTATCTTTTAGGAAAATCACTTTATCATCGCATATGTTGGTTTAATTTTAAATTAATTTTTTCCCTCATATAAATGGAATTTTGAAAAATGGATTAAATATTTGGAATCATCATAATTTAAATTTTTCAATAAATTTAACTTAATTTTCTAACACTACTAATTTTAAATTCAATTAAAATTAATTATCATGGTAAAGCTGAAAGTGGGTTTACTGGGGGTTACAGTAAACATATATGGGGTAAAATTACCAAGAAACATGTCAAGAACCCATTATATGGACATATATCAATATTATCACCTATTAGGTTTAGTAATGGACAATATTTGAGCCTTGTGGCATGATAAAAACATGGGTACACCATTTTCTTTCCAAAAACTGCAAGTATCCCAATCACATCACTTATAAAAGGACACAATGCATCCTCTTCTATTCAAACATAAACAATCATTTGTATCTACCAATAAATGATAAAATATTTTACCTAAATAACTACTAAAATACTACATGATTTATAGTGAACCTAAATAAAATATTATAATTTTTAGGTTAGAACAAATGAGGTTGTCCGAGGAAGAGGTAATGACTTTAATTGTGCATTTTTATTTTTATTTATTCTTATAAATCCTTAAAATATTAATCAGTTTCACTAATATAATTACAAAAATATATCCAATATACTTATATTTTATTATGTTAAAATAAAAACCTATTATATCTATCACCTTCATCAAATGAGATACTAAATCATCATCTATGTATACGGTGGACTACCGCCTCACAAACCGATGTTATTCATTTTCTATCACCACATCTCGTGGATTGATATAATGATGGAATAAATGTTTATATATATGATATATGAGATATTATTAGACTTTTTTTATTATTATATCACATATACCTTCTTTCTTTTCTTTATATGTGGGATACGATAATGTCATTCGTGTAAACGGAAAACTACCACCTTACGAATTGATGTGATTCATTTTTCATTAACACTTTTCATGGAAGGTATTTATGGTAAATTTAATGAATTTATGTGATGTGTATGAAATAAAAATTATTCATTAAAAATAATTTATTATTGAAATTCCTTTTATTTATTCCATTAAGAAAATGGAAACTGTGTTCATATGTTTGTACGACCTTCCATCTACATGAATGGTGCATTTCATTTTCTATCTCTAAATTTTATTGATTATGATAAATAAATATATACTTACTATATATGATATTTATATAATGGATAAAATTATTTATATTATTGATCCATTATAAGTGTTATTATACTAAAAATAATAAATCAAAACAAACACGGAAAACAATGCGGTTATTACCTAAAAAGTCATTTTAAGAAGGAATTATTGATAAAAGGTTAATAAAACATCATAAGTAAGTAGTATATTGTATGATATATATAATTAAAGTTATTTATTATATTTAAAACAAAATTATATTTTTTATACATGATGTTTTATTGTGTAAAAATAAATTTGAGTCATAAGGTAATGGATTTCTATTCTCTCTTTTATTTGTGGATGAAAAATGTTAATTCACCACTCATTTATTTTGTGTGGTGTATATACTACCACTTTTTTTTGTTTTAATATGAATATAATTATTTTTATGATATTTAATGTTTCCTTTGATTGTATTATTTATTTGGTTTTACGATTCAAAAGTACACTAAAGCAGTTAGGGATTTTTTTATTCAAATTGACTTCTTTGTGAGATATGTCTTATTATCCACCAATATTATTATATGAGGTGTGTATATTAACCCTTTCAAATTTAATATCATGAATTTGTTTTTTCTCAGGATATTTTACATTTCATTTAATTTTATCCAATCATGGGGATTTTTATTCAATGTTACCAAAGTTGTAATGGTTTTACGGTGCATTATCATCAATTATCAGGAATATATATGTTTATGCTTTCGATGAAGATATATTATGATCCTTATTTGAAGATAACAATGAATTTTATTCACATTTGGTAATTTAATTATAATACATTTTTTACCATCATTTCCCTCTATTTATGTACTCAATAGTTCAAAATAATTTATTATGAAAAATGAATGTTATTTTTCTCTTTAGTAAAAAACATGTTTTTCATCTAAAACCTTGTTTTTTTAAATAAAAAAAGGTTTTAACATTATAAAAATGATTTATTAAATAAATTTTTACCCATATTTTTTTTTTTACAATTTTTAATGGTAACTACATGTCTATTTCAAAACATGGTCTATTTTTATTTTACATAAAATGTAAAAGGAACCTTTATTTTAATGTGTACAACATGTATGAAATTTACTTCACCATGATAAAATCATTATTTTAAGTATTTTTATTAGTTTTAAAATTTATTTTCAAATGAATGATACTATTTTAATTATAAATTCTTTGTTTTAAAAATTGATTATATAAATGGAAATAATATTTTCCTCCTAAAATGATTCATAGAAATTTTAGATATTCCTTTATAAGTACGCATGGATACTTTTAATGAAAATGTTTTTGAATTTTTTTTATTTTTTGAAAAGTTTTTTCAAAGTTAAAAGGATTTTTTTCATTATAAAATGTTATAATTGATCTTTCCAAATCATTTTCCATCTTATATTACATCCTTTAATGTTATTTATTCATTACTGGGGATAAGATCCAATGATATTATTCATATTATTTCCCTATATGGTATGTTTATATGATAAACTGATGTTTTTGAAACCAATTACTCTTATATGGGTTATACCATGATTAAATTCTTATAAAAATTTCTTATTCTTCAATGGGTTATGATTTTACAAAACAATGAAAGGATTATGATACCAATCATTTCCAAAGGTTATGTTGTAATTAAATTTTTATGAAACCCATTTCATATCATGGGTTTTGATATGATAAATTTTTTATGAACTTTCTGTACACATATATTTTATTTTCATTATGTGATGGGTGGGACCTATGTCTACCTCAAATGAAGTTGGTGATGATTGTTATATCTTGAGATAAATGGGACTGAATGAGGGGTGGATATAGTTCAGTATGGTACTATGTCAACTATGATATTTGTGGGAGTGAACTTTGAATAATATAATGGTTTAAGGAGTGAACTCATTCCACTATGATAGTCTTGGAAATGAGTCTTGAACTAGTAAGGGAATGATTTTATAGGATTATGTGTATTCTAAAATTGTATTCCTTATTTTCATGTTATGATCTCATTCATGTTATTTGATACAATTATGATTCATTTCTTATAAACTTATATCATTTAGGCCATAAATCATGTTTATGATATATGATAAGAAAGGTATGGTTTTAAAATGTTATACTCATATTATCATAACCTTATGCTCAGAATATATTATTATCTCTCCTGTTTAACCTTATTGAGGGTTTGAGATCAACTTTTATTATGTTTCCATTCCCTGGGTTATCATGAAAGATATTATGTATAATATGTTTAATAAGGGTTATAGTTATGAATAACATAGTTTCAGATGACATGGATCACTTATGTACTAGTTTATTAGGTGTCCATGTTTCCAAATGAACTAGGCTTAAAACATTCTACCATGAATTGTTATGCTATTTATTTAATATTAATTTATTAAGATGAAATATTTAGGTATGAGAACTCTGGGTCATTAAAAAATATTAAGGAAAATATCATGTAAAAATAACATAAGAAAATAAAAAAGAGAAATTTGATGGGTAACTATTTCATCTGTGTTATTGATTTTTTTCTAATTATTGGGAACAACCATAGAAGATGGATGTGAATGGAAGAGAAATAATTCCATCATCTATGGATATATTTTAGAGTATTTAATATTTATTAGTGATAATTATTAGAGGAGAATAAATTAGTTCAATTTAAGCGAGGTTGTAACTAGATGAGTATAGATATTATAGTCAGTATAAGGTCAAACCCTTTGTCATTTGGATAAAAATAATTGAGTAATGTGTTTGGTATAATAACAAAGACACAACATGGACATATTAAACCACAAAAGTGGTGAAGGTTTTTAAAAAATATGTTCTATAAATTTATTTTCTGAATCATTTAATATCATTAGATAAAGGTTTTAAAAAAGAAAGATAGTTCAAATGGTTTTGAAAATCTATACACAATCATATCCTCCTTCATTGTGTATCAACTATAACTACCCTACTTTTATTTCACACTTAAACATAATTTATTACATAAAATATTCACTTGATACAAGATAGAAGATTAAGAGTTCTAGTGTCCTTTGGGATTAGTAACTTTACAAAACAACTTAGAACATAAAACACACCATATTTATTGAAAACTTATTTTACATGACCACAACATTCCTTCGTACTTAACATTGCATGGGATAACCTAAGGATATGCATAATAAAAGGGTGAGCTATAAAGCCCAATAAGGGAGTAAAAAATGAATACAATAAATAATATAGTACATGTTATTGAATAGTAATATCAATGGAGAATAAGAGAAACATGAACATAAAGGCATGATATAGCATGATTATTATAACATGGAAATGTGGTAAAAACATTTGACATGATATTAGCGTGAGCCAAGGTTCATTGAATGTGGAGCACGACTAAACCCTCATTGCACTTGAATTAGAATAAGTAAACCCTCAATGAACATGAATTATCATGAGTAAACCCTCATTTCACTTGATAGATCATGATATTATTCTTTACCCAATGCAATGGATCGCTATCAAGGCGCACCCTTGTTAATCATTTCTTTTCATTCATAAGTGTGCCACATGGATCATATAACATAGATTCATTAAAAGTCATTATTTATTACATTATAAAGGAATGTGTAATTCATAAATTAAACTATATAATCAATAATTAAATGCTCATGAAGGTGAATGCCCTTGATAGATAAATAGTCATGGTATTCACTACATAATGACTTTGGCTTGGAAAATCATGGTGGAATTTCGGAAGCATAACAACCTGACATAAGAATTCATAAAAACGGTTTTTTAAAGATAAAGGGGTATATAATCATATTTATATGAAATTTACAGTAAGTGGGTCATATAGATTCATGTTGCAACATATTTAATGAAATTAAGAATCATAAAATAAAATATTTTCTTGGATGTAATTGAGGAGAGAGAAATCCCTTACAGAATTTCGACATGGTAATATGTGTACATGGGAGGCATTAAATTCATATAAATGGGTCTCTAATAATTCTAAATTAAGGAGATAAATATAATGGTGGTGATAAATCATACCCCAACATTTTTAATTGAAAACAAAAAGGTTATAAGAATATAAAGAAATATTGACAACAATGTGGAAGGAAGAAATCTCAAACTTGGAAGTGTGATCTCAAAGGCTTGAGAGAGTCTTCAGAGAGGGTTAATGGGATCTTAGGGCACCTAGGGAGGGTTTTAGAGAGAGTAGGTTAGGGGTAGGTCGAGTTCCAAATGCTTTTAGTGAAGATGAAGTGAGAGCTTGGGTGGGTTTATATATGAAATGAGAGGGAATTCATTATTATATAGGTTTTGGACACCACACATTAAACTAATCAAAACCACAGACAAACCCATGGTTCTTACCCATTTTTTTCCAAAAAAGAGTGTAAAACATTATTTTATAAGTCCAATGGCCTAAATTATTAAATTATTAGGCTTTCTTATGAGGAGTTGAGTCAAACTCTCAAGGAAATCAGTTGAAAAAGTTAAAATATTTTATTAGTATTGGAGGGTCCTCTAAGGAACCATAAAATTAATCAAACAAATCTAAAATCCCTTTATTTTAAATATAAAACATATATTTTCCGAAAATATCATTTATAGTATTTTATTACATAATTATTGGGTCATTATGATGTCATAAAACATATTATATATTTAAACTGTATTTAATCTGTACCCAAAAATTAAATTGTCTCCAAAAATTATAAAAAATTAACCATTGAATAATTTTGACATACTCATTACAAAAAGAATATTCATTTTATCTAACTAATTTTCTAAATATTGGAATTTTAACTTTTAAATTTAAAGACTAACATTTATTGAAAATTCATGGGTTTCGAAAAAAAGGACTTTCAAACATTAATAAAAATTACAATTTTATTCATAAAAATTATATGATAATTTATATTTAATAAAACGTAATTTAGTAATAATATTTTATTAAAATATTATTTAATTAATAATTCCATTAATTCATCAAAATATATTTCATAAGTTAATATTATCGAAAAATATTATTTGTTCTTTAAAAACTATTTACAATGAAACAATAATGAAATGATTGTATACTATTTATTCTATAAAAAAATAATGCACATAATCATAGTGATATGGTCTTATTACATAACCATTTAGAACACCTCTATAAGACCTAAGGTCAAGGTTTGTGATGGTGATAGACTCTTGCGGTGGCCTAGATAACATCACTCAGGTTGTAATCTCTATCAACTTCCACTTCTCTTGTAGGCGGTTCCATTCAAGCTTAATGTGTTGAATCTCAGCTTGGTCTTGGTCAAGAGAGAATCCTAGTAACCCCACCTCCTTTACTACCACCAAAAAATGGCCTTCTTGTGGAGAAATTCTACTAAATTAGGCCATCACATCCTTTTTCTAAGAAAATTGGATTTTTTAAAGCCCTATATTTATATTAATCATGTGATCACTATTCAACAGCTATATTAGCAATGATAACAATTATTTATGTTATTTTAAAATCCAAAAACATAAAACCAAGGAAGGTTGTATGTCTTATATAACCATTTTTCATAATAATACATTTAATTATATCAAGAGGAATTTTCATTAATAAAAGTATCGGTCATTACAATATTCCCCCTATAAGAAATTTCTCCTTATAAATTTAATTTTCCCACACTAAAAAAGATGAGGGTATCTCTTTTTCATCACTTACTTCGATTTCAAAGTTTCTCCTTCAAACTTGTGTTTTCACCAAAACACTTTTATGGGGGGAATTTTGTTATTTCATAGAACATTTTCCCTAGGATTTAATATCTTCATCAGATTCTCATCATAGTATATGTCATTATCCAATGTTACCACTAGTGGATTGAGTGCATGTGATGGGCCAGGTGTGTACTTTCTCAACAGTGATACATGGAATACATCATGTACTTGAGATAAGTTCAGTGCGAGTTCTAGTCTATAGGCCACTGCTCCAATGCGATCAAGGATCTCAAAAGGGTTTATATACCTTGGACTACTCTTTCCCTTCTTCCAAAATCTCATAACCATCATCCATAGTGATATGTAGAGGAAGACCATGTCTATGACATCAAACTCTAGGTCTAATCGATGATTATCAGCATAGCTATTTTGTTGACTCTGAGAAGCTTTAATGTGTTATTGGATGGTCTTAACTATCTCCACCATTTTTTTGACCATTTATGGACATAGGAGTTGTGGCTCCTAAACTTCATCCCAACATGCCAGTGTTCTGCACCTCTTACGATAAAGGGCTTCAAAATAATCTACTTGGATGTTTGAGTGGAAACTATTATTGTATGAGAACTCAACTAAGGGAAGATGTTGATCCCAGCCTCCTTTGAAGTCTATTGAGCATGCTATCAAAATTTACTTGTGAGTTTGGATAGTCTGCTCATATTGGCCATCAGTTTGGGGATGATAATCCACACTGACATTTAGCTCAGTATTCTGAGCATGTTAAAGACTCTTTCAGAACATAGAGGTGAATCTTGGATCATTATTAGATATAATAGATAGTAAAACTCCATGCAGCCTTACTACTTCTCCAATGTATATAAATACAAGTTTATCCAATGAAAAATCCTCATGAATTTCAATAAAGTGTGAAGTATTTTGAATATAATCCACAATAAACCAGATAGAATTGTTTCCTTTGGATTTCTTTGGAAGTCTAGTGACAATGTCCATGGTGATTTTCTCCCATTGCCATGCTGGTATGGGTAATGGTTGCATCATCCCATTAGACTTCTTCCTTTTAGCCTTCACTTTCTGACATACTAAGAACCTTGATGTATAATCAATGGTCTTTTTCTTCATGTTATCCCACCAATAAATCTCTCGGAGATGTCGATACATCTTTGTGTTTCCTGGGTGAAGGAAGAAATTTGAACTATGTGAATCATCCAAAAGATCTTTCTTTATCTCTGGATTTGATGGAACACATAGTCTTGACCCAAATCTCACAATTCCTTCATTATTAACATTGAACTCCGAGGATTTCATTTTTTTGAGAGTTTCCACTTTCTTTTAAATCCTCACACCATCCTTATGATCATCCTTTATCCTTTCCAAAATATATTATTGAGCAATCATTTGTGAAATTATTGATTATGTTCCCTTATTTATGATTCCTATGTCCATATTCATCAAATCTAAAAATATTGGATCCTTTTCAATTCTCATCAATTATAGAATCGTGGGGTATTTTCTTCTTAGATCATCCACCACCATGTTCGCTTTCCCAATGTGGTAATGGATTGAGCAGTCATAGACTTTGATCAGATCTAATCATCTTCGTTGGTTCATATTCAACTCTTTCTGTGTGAAAATATAATTGAGGCTTTTCCGGTCGGTATATATTTCACAGTTCTCCCCAAAGAGGCAATGTGACAAAATTTCTTAAGTATAAATCACTACACCCAAATCTAGATCATGTGTTGGATATTTTTTCTCATGAACATTCAATTTCCTTGAATCATAGGCAATGACATTGTCATTTTTCATCAACACACAGCCCATACCCTTGTTCTAAGTATCACTGAATTCCACAAAAAGTTCTCCACTTGTGGGTAGTGTGAGAATGGGTGAAGTGATAAGACTCCTTTTCAAATCCTTGATGCTCTCTTCCCATTCATATCTCAAAAAAAACTTGTCTCCCTTTTGAGTTACCTAGGTAATACGGTTTGATAATCATGAGAAATTTGTCAAAAATCAGAAATATTATCCAGCTATCCCTAGGAAGCTACAGATATCCATTACCAATGTTTTCCTCGACCATCCCTCAATTTCATCTCTCTTAGAGGGATCCATTGATATCCCATTTCTTGTGATGATACAACCCAAGAATGAGACCTTCTTCAACAAAAACTCACACTTTCTGTACTTTTCATAGAGATTATCCTTTCACAAGGTCTCTAGTATAGTGCTTAGATGTTCCTTGTAACACCCGAGACTTTTATAAGAAATATTTTGTTTTTATTTTCTATAAATCATCAAATAAATATTTCACTACACACAACACAATCTTGGCTTTCTTTACACGCAATCACGACCTTCCTTGATAGCTTGCGTTGTACGCAATACTGAGTTTCACTAAACAACGATATGCTATTAAAATATTATTAAAACTAGCCGTTATGAATAGTAATAACCACTTTTTTAAATTTTTTAAATTTTATTTTTCAAAATGGACTTTGTTTTTGGATTCGGAATATCGAAATTTGCCTGGGGTGAAATTTTGGTATTTTTCTGGAAACTTTCAATTTTTGATAAATAGTGAAAACACTGGGTTACTATTTAAAAATCGAATTTTTATTTAAATAGATATTTATTTTATTTAAATTTATTTTAGGTAAAAATTGATACATTATACTTATATAAGTTCAATGTAATTCATTTGATTAATTTTATAATAATTTTAGATATATAAAAATTTTATTGAACTTCTCACCGTCTTTTACCCACCTCCAAGAGAATTTGCAAATTTAAATAAAACTTAATTTTACCACTTATGTGAGTGGAATTTCAAAAATCCGAGTGACACGGTTGATGTGAGTAAGCAAAATGTGGTTTAATGAGATGAAAATAATTTTTGGTGAATAGTAACTTTTTACTTTTATTTACCACGGTTAAAAGTAAATAGGGTAATTAATGGTAAAAATGATATTATTATTACCCTAACACATGTCCTAATTCTATTGGATAAGTGTAATTCGACCAAAAACAATATTGTGAATAAAATATGACCATTTATGCCCACTTGGATTAGAATAGGACATTTATTATTAATTTATTTAAAGAAGGGTTAAAATAGTTAAAATCAATGTTTAATAAGTAAATAATATTTAATATAGGGTAATACATAAGATAAATTCGACTATAAATATTCATTAGAAAGATAAAATTATTTCCTACATAATGGTTGTTTATTTTTTATTTTTAGACATTAAATAATTTAATTTATATATGACACAAAGATGATGCAGTAATTATCATATTAATGAAATATTGACATAATTGATGTTATAAATACCCAGATAAATGTAATTTAAGACTTTTTATGAATTCCAATAATTTTATAGGTTAATATGAAATGTTAGTATTTATGTAATTAATGTTTTTAGAACTAATCAATCTGTTATGATTTTCAAAAAAATCAATTACTAAATAGTGTCAAAATTGACATGAAATAGTTTTTAAAACAAATATTATATTATTAATTGTTATTTTAATCCTAAAAATTTATGGTTCTTACAAATGACTTAGATAAGGTTATATATATTAATAATAAACAACCTGGGGTTCTTTTGGCTTGTTATAGTAAGTTTATCAACATTATAGTGTAAGAACAAAAAAAGACATGATAAAAGTAAAATTATCTAACTTAAAGTTAAATATAAATGATAAGGTTAAAATAGTAAACTAAACTTGTCCAAATTCTATTGGATGAGATTATTTAGACCCATCCCAACATTATCTTCTAAATAAATCAATTTATATCTATTTAAAACTGAATATGGCTTTATAATAAAATAATATTTTTAGTTTTTCCAAAGGTGCCCCTCTCCTCCCTTATAAAAGGGAACCTCCTCCCTCTCTTCCTCACCCCACATTGAGCCTTAATGCTCGGCAAAACCCTACCAATTTCTACTATACACTTCCCTAGAAACATCCTAGAGGTCCTGGTCTTCTTCAAAGACCAATTTTAGTGCCCTAAAAGGAGGTCTCAAAGAAGCGCTTCAAAGAAGAGGTAATGTCTGTTACCGATTCTTTCAACTTTATTTCTTCTTCCACTTCTTATTCTTTAGTTGTTTAATTATTAATTAATAACATCAGTATCACTAATATACTGATATGTTATTATAAGTATGAAACAACCTTATTTCACCATCTATCCATCCTATGGAAAATGAAATCACCACGCGTGCGTACGTACGGAATACCGTCTCCACGCCGTGGTGTAATCTATTTTCCACCACCACCTTACCTGGATGGGTATAATGGTGTAAAGAATGAATATATATGATTATTGTAAAGTGATATTGATTCTTAAATAGTATACATACACTCCAATACAATTCCACGATCATGGGAATGATATCATTGCTCGTGCGTACGTACGGAATACCGTCTCCACGATGTGACGCGACTCGTTCTACATGATTTTCATTGCATAATGATTACATAAATGAATTGAGTTAATAAATATGATATATATTACACAAATACCATTATTTAAATGAGGTATATATAACCTAAAAATATGAATAATAATTTATTCGACAAAACACGCATAAGAACAAAACGTAATAAACGCCCGAATAACAAGTAGCAATGAAATATTACTAATAATAAGCTAAGAATATGACCATATATGATATCATAACAATGAGTATGATTCTTTAATAAGTCAATGACATTATTTAAATCATTATACAGGAGGTTCAGAAACTTACGAAGCAAATCGGACCTAAGGTAAGGGAAATATCACAATCTCATTTTTATCCGAGATTGTTTATACTTTGGAATTTACTGGGGTGTATTTTATCATCCACATCCATGTTTCCTTAATATGTAATATTATTTCCATCCACATAAAATTTTTTAAATACAATTTTACCCTTCGGTGAGTTTTTAGTAAAAGATATGAAAAGAATATTTTGTCGTTTTTCGTGCGAGGTACTTTTTGACTTTTCCGACAAAAGTACGAGAAGAATGTTTTTTTAACTTATACGACATTAATGGATTTTTAAAACATTATTTCCAAGAATGTTCCTTTAAACGTTTTCAATTTTATTTTTAATCAACTTCTTTTAGTTTAGAATTGTATGACATGTTAAGAAAGGAAAAGTGTTTTGAAGTAGAAAGGATATTTTCCTCAAGAATAGAGTTCAAGTGTTTTATCAAAATTATTTTCCATCTAAGATAATAAAGGGTTATGTTTCTATCCCTATTATTACATTGATTTAATTATGTTGTGATGGAATTATTTTTAGGAATTCTTTTATCTTATATGAATTGTTTTATGATGTCACGATGTTTAAGAGTCTCATTTTTATTACATGGGTTATGCTATGATGTATGGTTTATGATTTTGTGGCATACATAAGAATGGTATAATTATGACATGGGTGGGACCTATATCTACCTCTAATGAATTGGGTAAAGATTTTATATCTAATGAGATAGACATGGCTGGAACGGCAGGTTAAACTGGTTCATTGAAACAAGACTGAAACGAGGAATGAACTCGGTTCAGAAATGGACTTTGTCCACTAAGATAGTCTTGGAAATGAGTCTTGACTAATAAGAAATGATTCTATATGATTATGTGTGTATGCCACAAAGATTCATGAATTATGTTATGATTATTGTGATTACATTTCACTACCATGATTTATCCCATGTTATGAAATTATGATCTCTTTTGCAGGGTAAGATTTCCAAAATGTTATGTTCTTATAAATATGATGTGATTGATATTTCTTTTGTTTACCCTTACTGAGAATTTGAGCTCACCCTTTTGTATGTTTTCTTTCCCCAGGTTAGGAATAAGTTTATTAAGTAAGATATGCCAAAAGGGACTATAGATATGATGAAATAAATGGGAGACAGTGTAGACGCTTTATGAACCAGTTGTTTATGTTTCCCAGTTTCTAAAGACACTATACCTATACTGTCCTTTCATGGTTTTGTTATATGTTGTAATAAGTGTACTTGAATTTTGATGTACTAACAATATATGTAAAGTATGGGTCGTTATAGTTGGTATCAGAGGAAAGGTATAGTCAACCTTTGGAAACTAGGATGTGAAAGCCTTAATAAGAATCCTATGGATAAGTCTAAGCATAGAACACAATCTTAGTGTTTTAAAAATGGCCATGAATAACCTAGGATAAGACCTTAAGTGTGAAATTTTATTCTTGATTATGTGGTTTTCCTATTATAATTAGTGTTTATCACACTATTCTTCATGGTTTTAGTCAATGGCTGAAACCCGAAGGAACCGTGTTAATGAGGAATGCGACGGGCAATGCAATGATTGTCCCCCTGAGTAACCACACGTTATGGTAGCTGGAATGAAAAATATTGTAGCCATGCTCACAAAACTTTCTCAAGATATGAATCATGCAGGAATTACAAATGAGCAAAGGAAGGAGCAACATTCTGTTGAATCCTTCATGAGACAGTGTCCACCTTCATTCAACGGGTCTACTAATCCATTAGTTGCTGAACAATGGATCAGTACTACTGAAAAGATATTTTCATTTCTTCAATGTTCTGAACATGATAAAGTCATCTTAGCAGTGTATCGTTTGGAAGGTGATACTGATCAATGGTGGAATCTTATCAAGAATACGAGTCCAAGAGATGAAATTGAGTCCATGGAATGGGATGAGTTCAAGAACTTATTTTTCAATAATTACTTCCCTCGTATTCTCTGAACAAAGATAGAGAAGGAGTTTCTTGAACTAAAGAAAAAGGATGATGAATCTATTGGTACCTATGAAGAAAATTTTACAAGACATGAAAGGTACGCTTCTGGTATTATTATCCAACCTGAGAGTAAGATCGATCGATTCTTTAGTGTCATAAAACCAAGTCTTTGAATTGAGTTAGCCATAAGGGACTTCAATAGCTACGAAGAAATCGTTCGATGTGCTCTCAAAGTTGAGATGGAGATTGGAGTAACCCATCAGTCATATGGGTTTGATAAGAAGAGGAAAATGGAATTCAAAGGAAAATCTAAAGAGCACACTCAAGAGAATATGAGTTTTCCCTTATGCTCAAAGTGTGGAAAGAAACATGGAGGGAGTTTTCTTAAAGGGACTAGTAAATGTTTAAAATGTGGAAAGGAAGGTCATCGGGCATTTGAATGCCGTAGTGATGGGAAGAAGATGTCTAGTGATGCGAACAATGAAAATGATACATAGAGAGTACCTCCTACACTTCAATGTTACAAGTGCAAGGAAATGGGGAATTATGTCAATCAATGCCCTAATCCAAGTGTTGTTGATGATGATCGACGTCAACAAACTCTTAAGGCTAAAGAAAAAGGAAAGTCACATGCAATTTCTATCAGCAATGTGGAGTACGATAATAAAGTGGTGAAAGGTACACTTACCATCCACTCTAAAGTTGCAAATGTTTTATTTGATTCTGGATCCACCCACTCCTTTATTTCGAAGAATTTTCTAAGGGTATCATCGTATTACCTCAACAATTAGATGTTGAGTTAGCTGTGACAAACCCTAATGGCACAACAGTCGCATCAAAATTTTATAATTATTCTTCGATTGAAGTTTATCGAAAGATGGTCGAGACCAAAAATAGTAACTGAGATCCGAAGTTTTCTTGGTTTGGATGGATATTATCGACGTTTTGTGAAATATTTTTCACAATTATCTAATGCACTCACCAGGTTGACTTGGAAAGGAGTTAAGTTTTTTTGGACGGAGGAATGTGAAGTGAATTTCAAGGAGTTGAAAAGAAGGTTATCCAGTGCACCTGTGCTCACACTGCCTTGTAGTGGAGAAAGGTTTGTGATCTACAGTGTTGCATCCAGGAAGGGATTGGGGTGTGTTATTATGAAAAATGATATGGTGATAGCTTATGCCTCACAAAAGTTGAAAATCCATGAGCAAAATTACCCAACTCATGATTTGGAGTTAGCTGCGGTAATCTTTGCATTAAAGTTTTGGAGGCATTATCTTTATGGAGAAAGGTGTGACATTTATACTGATCATAAAAGTTTAAAGTATATTTTCACACAAAAGGAGCTGAATATGCGCCAAAGAAGATGGTTGGAGCTGATTACGGATTACAACTGCTCAATGCATTACCACCCTGGGAAAGCAAACAAGGTGGCAGATGCATTAAGTCGATAAGACCATGCCAGTTGATCCATGATGAGGATCACAAAAGATCTAATATTTATAGATTTACAAAGGATGGAACATGGAATTATAATGAAAGGAGAAAAATCATATCTTTATCAAATGAATGTTCAACCATCTATACATGTTAAGATTAAAGAGGCACAGAAAGAAGATGTAGAGTTACAAAAGAAGGTGAGAAATGTTCCTGAATTCAACCTTGATTGTGATGGGATAATAAAGTTCAGGATTCGGGATTGTGTTCCTTCCATCCCCGAATTAAAGAAGAAGCTACTGGATGAGGCTCATAGTTCTTCTTTCTCTATTCATCCTGGAAGCATGAATATGTATAGGGACCTGAAAGAGTACTTCTGGTGGGATGGCATGAAAAGAGATGTTGCTGAATATGTCTCTCAATGCTTGGTTTGTCAGCAAGTTAAGGCTGAGAGACAGAAGTCTAAGGGGATGTCACAACCATTACCCATACCCGAATGGAAATGGGAAAACATCACTATGGACTTTGTCACAGGACTTCCTAAAAAATCCCAAGGCAATAACTCTATCTGGGTCATAGTTGATCATCTTACAAAGTCTGCACACATCATTGCTATTAGAGAGGATATCTCTCTGGATCGGCTTGCCAGGATATATGTAAAGGAAGTGGTAAGATTGCATGGAGTACCACTTTCTATTATATCTGATCGGGATCTGATGTTTACCTCAAAGTTTTAGCAAAGTCTTCAATATACTCTGGATACAGAGTTGAGTTTCATCACTGCTTATCATCCTCAGACAGACGGGCAGTCTGAGAGGACAATTCAAAATCTATAAGATATATTGAGATCTTGCTCTATAGATTTCAAATGGGGTTGGGATCAACACCTACCTTTGGTGTAATTTTCTTATAATAATAGCTTTCACTCCAGTATTCAGATGGCTCCTTATGATGATCTCTATGGAAAGAAATGCAGGACTCCAACTTGCTGGGATGAATTTGGGGAAAGAAACCTATTAGGACCTGATCTTGTTGTTGAGATGGCAGAAAAGGTCCGATCTATTCAACAACACATAAGAGTAGCTCAGAGTCGACAAAAAAGTTATGCTGACAACCGAAGAAAAGACTTAGAGTTTGAAGTGGGTGATAAAGTGTTCTTACGAATATCTCCTTGG
This sequence comes from Viscum album, assembly GCA_963277665.1. NCBI lineage: Eukaryota > Viridiplantae > Streptophyta > Magnoliopsida > Santalales > Viscaceae > Viscum > Viscum album. The sequence goes on from OY728120.1 coordinate 176,537,296, forward strand.
AAGAGAGTAATGAGATTTGGAAAGAAGGGAAAGCTTAGCCCTAGGTATATCGGTCCTTTCGAAATACTAGATCGTGTTGGGAAGGTAGCTTACCGATTGGCGCTTCCATCGAATCTCAAGTTCACGATGTGTTCCATGTATCTCTCCTGATAAAGTACATACCTGATCCTTCAAATGTACTCAGCTCAGAAGTTGTACCGCTGGAAGAAGATCTTTCTTATAAAGAACAGCCGATAGAGATTCTCGACCGTAGTGAAAAAGTCCTACGGAACAAGACCACTCGCTTGGTGAAAGTTTTCTTTAGGAACCACCAATTAGAAGAAGCTACATGGGAGCTTGAGGATATGATGAGGGAGAGGTATCCTCATCTATTTGTTACAAGTGACGAATTTCGAGGGAGAAAATCATTTTAAGGGGGGTAGAATGTAACACCCGAGACTTTTATAAGAAATATTTTGTTTTTATTTTATATAAATCATCAAAGGAATCTTTCACTACACACAACACTCTCTTGACTTTCTTTACACGCAATCGCGACTTTCCTTGATAGTTTGTGTCGTACGCAATACTGAGTTTCACTAAACAACGATATGCTATTAAAATATTATTAAAACTAGCCATTATGAATAGTAATAACCACTTTTTGAAATTTTGTACATCTTATTTTTCAAAATGGACTTCATTTTTGGATTCGGAATATCGAAATTAGCCTAGGGTGAAATTTTGGTATTTTTATGGAAACTTTCAATTTTTGATAAATAGTGAAAACACTGGGTTACTATTTAAAAACCGACTTTTTATTTAAATAATTATTTATTTTATTTAAATTTATTTTAGTTCAAAATTGATAAATAATACTTATATAAGTTCAATGTAATTCATTGGAGTAATTTTATAATAATTTTAAATATATAAAAATTTTATTGAACTTTTCACCGTCTTTTACCCACCTCCTAGGAGAATTTGGAAATTTACAAAAAACTTAATTTTACCGCTTCTGTGAGTGGAATTTCAAAAATCCGAGAGACACGGTTGATGTCAGTAAGTGAAATGTGGTTCAATGAGATGAAAATAATTTTTGGTGAATAGTAACTTCTTACTTTTATTTACCACGGTTAAAAGTAAATAAGGTAATTAAGGGTAAAAATGATATTATTATTAACCAAAAACATGTCCTAATACTATTGGATAAGTTTATTTCGACCAAAAACAACATTAGGAATAAAATATGACCATTTCTGCCCACTTGGATTAGATTAGGATATTTATTATTAATTTATTTAAAGAAGGGTTAAAATAGTTAAAATCAAAGTTTAATAAGTAAATAATTTTTAATATAGGGATATAAATTGGATAAATTCGACTATAAATATTCATTAGAAAGATAAAAAGATTACCTACATAATGGTATTTTATTTTTAATTTTTAGACATTAAATAATATAAGTTATTTATGACACAAAGATGATGCAGTAATTATCTTATTAATGAAATATTGACATAATTGATGTTATAAATACCAAAATAAATGTAATTTGAGACTTTTTATGAATTCAAATAATTTTATAGGTTAATATGACATGTTAGTATTGATTTAATTAACTTTTTATGAACTAATCATTCTGTTATGAGTTTCAAAAAAATCAATTACTAAATAGTGTCAAAATTGACATAAAATAGTTTTTAAAACAAATATTATATTATTAATTGTTATTTTATTCCTAAAAATCTAAGGTTCAGGAAAATGACATAGATAAGGTTATATATATTAATAATAAACAACTTGGGGTTCGTTTGACTTGTTATAGTAAGTTTATTAACCTTATAGTGTAAGAACACAAAAAGACACGATAAAAGTAAAATTATCTAACTTAAAGTTAAATCTAAATGATAACGTTAAAATAGTAAACTAAACTTGTCCAAATTCAATTGGATGAGAGTATTGAGACCCATCCCCACCTTAGATTCGAAATAAATCAATTTGAAGCTATTTAAAACCGAATATGGCTTTATAATAAAATAATATTTTTAGTTTTTCCAAAGGTGCCCCTCTCCTCCATTATAAAAGGGCACCTCCTCCCTCTCTTCCTCAGACCACTTTGAGCCTTCAAGATCGGCCAAACCCTTCCAATTTCTCCTCTCCACTTCCCTAGAAACTTCCTAGAGGTCTTGGTCTTCTTCAAAGACCAATTTTTGTATACATACACTCCAATACAATTCCACGATCATGGGAACGATATCATCACTCGTGCTTACGTACGGAATACCGTCTCCACGATGTGATGCGACTCGTTCTACATGATTTTCATTGCATAATGATTACATAAATGAATTGAGTGAATAAATATGATATATATTACCCTAATGCCATTCTGTAAATGAGGTATCTATAACTTAAAAATATGAATAAGAATTCATTCGACAAAACACGCATAAGAACAAAAAGTAATAAACACTCGAATAACAAGTAGCAATGAAGTATTACTAATAATAAGCTAAGAATATGAACATATATGACATCATAACAATTAGTATGATTCTGGAATAATTCAATGACATTATTTAAATAATTATACAGGAGGTTCAGACACATATGAAGCAAATCGGACCTAAGGTAAGGGAAATATCACAATCTCATTTTTATCCGAGATTGTTTATACTTTGGAATTTACTGGGGTGTATATTATCATCGACATCCATGTTTCCTCAATATGTAATATTATTTCCATCCACCTACAATTGTTTAAATCCAATTTTACCCTTCGGTGAGTTTTTAGTATAAGATATGAAAGGAATCTTTTGTCGTTTTTCGTACGAGGTACTTTTTGACTTTTCCGACAAAAGTACGAGAGGAATGTTTTTTTAACTTATACGGCATGAATGGATTTTTAAAACATTATTTCCCAGAATCTTCCTTTAAAAGTTTTCAAGTTTATTTTTAATCAACTTATTTTAGTTTAGAATTGTATGACATGTTAAGAAAGGAAAAGTGTTTTTGAGGTAGAAAGGATATTTTCCTCAAGAATGGAGTTCAAGTGTTTTATCAAAATTATTTTCCATAAAAGATAATAAAGAGTTCTATTTCTATCCCTATTATTACAATGATTTGATTATGTTGTGATTGAATTATTTTTATGAATTCCTTTATCTTATATGAATTTTTTTATGATGTCACGATGTTTAAGAATCTCAATTTTATTAAATGGGTTATGCTATGATGTATGGTTTATGATTTTGTGGAACACATAAGAATGGTATAATTACGAGATGGGTGGTACCTATATCTCCCACCAATGCATTGGGTAAAGATTTTATATCTCATGAGATATACAAGGCTGGAACGGCAGGTTAAACCGATTCAGTGAAACAGGACTGAAACGAGGAATGAACTCGGTGCAGAAATGGAATTTGTCCACTAAGATAGTCGTGGTAATGAGTCTTGACTAATAATAAATGATTCTATATGATTATGTGTGTATGCCAAAAAGCTTCATGTTTTAAGTTATGATAATTGTGATTACATTTCACTACCATTATTTATCCCATGTTATGAAATTATGATCTCTTTTGTAGGGTAATATTTCTCAAATGTTGTGTTCTTATGAATATGATGTGATTGATATTTCTTTTGTTTACCCTTACTGAGCATTTCAGCTCACCCTTTTGTATGTTTTCTTTCCCCAGATCAGGAAGAAGGTTATTAAGTAAGATATGCCAAAAGGGACTATAGATATGATGAAATAAATGGGAGACAGTGTAGACGCTTTATGAACCAGTTGTTTATGTTTCCTAGTTTCTAAAGACACTATACCTATATGGTCCGTTCATGGTTTTATTATATGTTGTAATAATTGTACTTCAATTTTGAAGTACTAAAATTGTACGTAAATTATGGGTCGTTATACTCCTCTTTCTCCTCCTTGGTTTTGGAGTATTCTAGAATATCATCTATAAAGGTTACAAAAAAATCAAGGTAATCTCTAAATACTTTATTCACAAATTCCATGAATATTGTGGGAGAATTAGTGAGTATGAAATGAATTACTATGAATGTATAATGCTTGTATCTTATACAAAAACTAGTCTTGGGGATATCCTCTTTCTTCACCCTTACTTGGTAATATCCCGACCAATAATCCACCTTCGATAAGTTTTGTTATCCATGTAGCTGATCGAGAAAGTCATTAATTCAGGGTAGAGGATAATTTTTCTTTATCATAATTTTGTTGAGGTCATGATAATCATTGCAAAGGCGCATTGACCCATCCTTATTCTTGATCAAGAGGACTGGTGCAACCCTTGGTGAAGTACTTGGGAGTATAAAACCTTTATCCAGATTCTCATGTAGTTGTTTATTCAGCTCCTCAATCTCCACAACAACCATTCTATATAGATACTTGGATATTAGAAATTTCCCAAGTATAGGATCAATCGAGAATTCAACATCTCTTCTAGGAGGAAGATCAGAAAATTCCTTGGGAAACACTTCAGAAAATTCCCTCACAATAGGCATGTCTTCAAGGATTCTTGCTTCCATAGACTCAAACATCTGAGCAAGATATTCGTTCTCATAGGGAAGTAATATCTATGCTTGAGATGATGGTGCTAAAGAAGATTCATCCTCCTCCATGCACTTGTACAAAATCGGGGGTCGCTCCTCCATATAGAGATTGATTTCTCTCTCACAATAATTTATACTGGCTCTATATAAGGAAATCCAATCCATACCAACTATTTCATCAAATTCCACAAAAGGGAGTCTGAAATTGTTCGCTGGTAAGTTCAATCCACAAATTAAGATAGGGGATGAGTTATATTTATGGGATGCAATGATTTCCCCATTTTTTGTTCTCACCAATATATTTACTTTCATGAATTATGGTGGTGTTGGGATTGTTCTAATAAACTTTCAGGATGTAAAATAATTCATAGAACCAGAATAAAAAATTATGTTTTCTATTATTGAATGAATAACTAGCGCAAGTTTCACCACTTTATTTTTGGGGTTCACATCAGCGGTAGTGATGGAAAAACCTTTCCCTTTTTTCCTTGGAGTTTGTTGGTTGCCTCTGAAAACCCTTGGATTAGGGAACTGGTTTTCAAAGTGACCTAGATCATTATATTTGAATAAATGAACAATGTGTTTAGGGTTGGACCGAGCATTTCTCTCCTCTATCACTGCCAAAGGTTTTTGTTGTCCGTAATTAATGGCCAAGTTTCCTTCTCTCACACACCTAAATCATTTCCTCATCCCCATCAAGAAATTTCCGGGGTTCTTCTTTCCACACCTTTGGAAAGTGGGGTGCAGGATTTTCCTAGCACTGTTAGATTTACCCGTTTGAAATCCAGATTTGAAGTCCACCTTGTGATTATTATTCCCATTATACACTTGAGATTCGCTGATCTCCATTTCTACTTTTAGGGAACATCAAACAATTTCCACATAGCTGTCGAAGTCACGGATCGCTATGTCTTTCCATAGGCTCGGTTTTAGCCCACCAAAGAAGCGATCTACCTTGAATTAAGAGGTAACAAGAATGATGGTGGCATATCATGATAGACTTTTGATGTTTGACTCGTATGCTCTAATGGATCAGTCACCTTTTCTCTTGAGGGAAAGGAAGTCCCTTTCCATATTAAGATGGAGGGTGTGAGGAAAATATTTGACAAAAAGCATTTTGTAGAAATCCTTCCATTCTAACGTCTCGATCTCCTCTTCAGGATTCAAATTTTTTATCAATGTTCACCATTGATCATCTTCGTCCTCCATAAGATAAGCATCCAGAAGTACCTTCTCTTGTTCAAATCATTGAATGATGGGGAATATTTCTCATTTTAGTTGATCCATTGTTTGAAGATTGAGGGATCAGATGATCCCTTAAAAGTAGAAGGCCTTTCTCTCATGAATTTCTCGATTGTGACTTGTTCTTTCTTGGGGGCGGGGGGTTGAATTTTCCTCTTGTCCCATGTTTCTATTCAAAAAATGAGTTAACTGAGAGATTATCATGCCAAAGTACGTGATTCCTACTCTCATTGGATTAGGAATCTCATTAGAACAGTCATTACAATGATCTTTGCATCGGTTGTTATCCTGAGTCCTCCTATTACCGGCCATTGGCTGGAATAAAAGGAAAGTTAGCGGAAACACATAAAGGGTAATCCAAATAAAAAATTTATAACTTATAAATTACTTTTATTTCCTTAACATATAAATTTATAGGTTTTAATCTATGTTATCCATGATCTACATCCCAACATATATTCTTAGGGGTATTTTTTATTCCCTTAATAATGGTTTGTACTAAGCTTATGAATTTACTAAATCATATACCTAGGGATTTTCGTAACCTAGAGTGAAACTAGGCATGTTTTCATACACCAGTTCCCATTCGAGTCTTGCTCAAAGTTCTGTTTTCAGGTTTACACATAGAGACATATCTTCCAGAGCCGCCTCTACCTACTCGTATCCAGAAAGGGATATATTTTCTTGGTAAACCACTTACTAAATAATCAAAAAAAATTAGGGATGTTTTTATTATACATAGTCTTATCCCAAAGGGTTTCACTTGGGTTTTCTAATCCTAATCCCAAAAATAACTAAACATATCCTCTGATACCAACTATAACAACCCTACTCTTTATTTAAAACATAATCATATTTTATTACAAAAAATATTCACTTGATGCAAGATAGAAGATCTAGAGGTATATATTCTTTGGGTATTATAACATTACGTAACAACATAGAACATAAAACACAATAACTTTTTTGAAAACTTATTTTACATGACCACAACATTCCTTTGTACTTATAATTGCATGGGATAATCTGAAGAGATTCATAAGAAAAGGGTGATCTATAAAGTCTAGTAAGGGATTAAAAAAGGAATAACATGAAGAATATAGTAAAATATTGGAAGCAGGCATATCAATGGATCAAAAGAGAAACATGAACATACTGGCATGATATATAATTATTATCATAACATGGAAATGTTGCAATAACATTTAACATGGTAATAGCATGAGAAAAGGTTCATTTCACATAGAGCATGAGTTAAACCTCATTGAACTTGAATTATAATGATTAAAACCTCATTTAACTTAAATTATCATGATTAAGATTTCATTTCACTTGACATATCCTGATATTAGTCTTTACGCAATTCATTGGTGCGCTATCAGGCCACACCATTCTTAATAATTTCATTTCATGCATTAGTGTGCCACATGGATCATATAACATGCATTCATTAAACATCATAATTTATTCCATGAAAAAGGAATGTGGAATTAATATTTGAAACTATATAATAAATAAGTAATTTTTCATAAATTTGAATACCCTTGATAGAGAAACAATCATGGTATTCACTACACAATGACTTTGGCTTTTAAAATCGCAGTGCAATTTTGGCAACAAAACGGTGTGGCATAAGAATTCATAAAAAATGGTTGATGAGATAGAAAGGGGTATATAATAATATGTACATGAAATGGATAGTAAGGGTTCATATATATACATGTACAAACATATTTAATGGAATTTAGACGTATAATATAAAAAAATTTCTTGAATGTAAATGAGGAGGGGGAAATCCCTAAATGAATTTGGGCATGGTAAGAGATGAACATTGGAGGAATTAATGAGAGGAAAATGGGTCTATAATCATTCCAGAATAATGAGGGAAGTATGAGTGTGGTGAGTAATCATATCACAACATTTTTAATTAAAATTAAAATGGTATAACAATATAAATAAATTTGGACAAATATGATAAAGGAAGAAATCCCTTACTTGGAAGTGTGATCGCAGTGGATTGGGAGAGGCTTGAGAGAGGCTTCTTGGGAGATTGGGGATCCATGTGAGGATTTTAGAGAGACAAGTAAAGGTTTTTAATGATCTCCAATGGATTTTAGTGAAGATAAAGTGGGATCTTGGGTGGGATTATATATGGAAAGAGAGAGAATTCTTAATTATTTAGGTATGGACACCACACATTAAACTAATCAAAACCACAAACCAAACCATAGTTTTTTCCAATGTTTCTAGCAAAGGATATGGAAAAAATTATTTTATAAGTCCAATGTCCTAACTTATTAAAATATTTTGCTTGATTATGTGGAGGTGAGTCACACTCTCAAGGAAATCAATTTTAAAAGTTAAAATGTTTAAAAAGTTTTGGAGAGTCCACTAAGGCACCATAAAATTAATCAAAAAAATCTAAAATCACATTATTTTGAGTATAAAGAATATATTTTCTGAAAATATCATTTATATTATTTTATTAAATCACTATTGGGTCATTATTATGACATAAAACACATTATATATTTTAACGGTATTTAATTTGTACTAAAATATTTGATTGTCTCAGAAAATTATAAAAAATTAACCATTGTATAATTTCGACATCTAGATTCAAAAAATAATATTCATTTTATCTAAATAATTTTCTATATATGTGAATTTTTTCTTTTAAAATTAAAATCTGACATTTATCGAAAATTCAAGGGTTTTGACAAAAATGGCTTTCAATCCTTAATAAAAATTACAATTGTGTTCATAAAAATTATAAAATCATTTAGATTTAATAAAAAGTAATTTAGTAAAATTATTTTATTAAAATATTATTTAATTAAAAAACCATTAATTAATCAAAATTGATTTCATAACTAAATATTAACTAAAAATACTATTTGTGATTTAAAAAATATTTACAAAGTAACAATAATAAAATGAATAGTTATTCTTTATTCTATGAAAAACTAATGCACATAATCATAGTACTAAGGTCTTGTTACATAACCCATTATAACACCCGAAAAATACCTAAAGGTATGGTGTGCGATGGTGACAAACTCTTGGGGTGGCTCAGATAACATCACTCGGGTTGTAAACTATATCTACTTCCAATTATCCTATAGGCAGTTCCTTTCAAACTTAGTGTGTTTAATCTCATCTTGGGATTGGTCAAGAGAGAAGCCTAATGATTCCACCTCCTTTTCAAGCTCTGACAAATGAGCTTTGTATAGAGTAATTCTATTGGATGAGGTCATCCTTTCCTTTTTGTTAGTAAGTTGGATTTGTTAAATCCCTATATTTATACTAATCATGTGATCAGTGTTAAATAACTATATTAGAAATGGTGACAATTATTAAAATTATTTCAAAATCAAAACACATAAAACCAAGGAAGTGAATATCTCTTATATAACCATTTTACATAATAATACAATTAATTAGATCAAGAAGAATTTCCATTAGTAAAGGTTTGGGTCGTTACATCAACAATTCATGTGATCCAAAAATTGGTATCATATTATGGTCTACTCTTCAATGTTTCTCCCAAGCATCTCATATATATTAACATAAATCTATTCATTTCAAATTCATTACCATTTTTGATGATAAATGATTCTATAGTTGGAAAGAGATAATATTTCCCTTATTTCAATCTCATGGTATTTATGTGGTCAAATCTATCTAATATGGTCCCACTGTGCCAAAAAATACCACACCATATTCTTTATTAAATAAGAGAAATATTTAAAATTATGTAAAATAAAAATACTATTATTATCCTCTCATCCAAATAAAGAGTTTAAACAATTTTTTTAATATAAAACATTAAATTCTATTTGTAAAAATATTAATCATATATATTAAGTAAATAAAAGATATAAGTATCTGAACTACTAATAAGTAGATAATAGTTTTAATATTTCATGATTTAAGATGAATAAAATTTTTATGAATTTTTTACAATGGTTAATTTTATTTTCAATTGAATTAGTGGGTTAGGAGAAAATCTTGAATATTCCTTTTTGGTGAAGAAACTTATAATAATTTCACCAAAAATATTTTATGTGTATATATTTTCATATAAATATTGGTGACTGTAACACCCGAGAATTTTATGAGAAATATTTTTTTTATGTTATATAAATCATCAAAGGAATCTTTCGCTGCACGCAATCGCGACCTTCCTCGATAGCGTGTGTAGTACGCAATACCGAGTTCCAATAAACAACGATATATTATTATAATATTATAAACTAGTCGTTATGAATAGTATTAACTGAATTTTAAATTTTACAACATTATTATTCATCTTACACATTTTCTAGAACATGGTAAGAGAACAACATAATGTTGTTTGGGTAAAATAAGTATTTATAAAAAAATGAAGTTTTGTCGCCTTTTGATGGCGCACCCACATTAAATCTAGTTTTTCACACATTTATAAGTTCAATTTGACAAAATAAAATTCTTCTTTTGAATTAGGATATAAAAATTTACTTTGGATACATTTTTGATATTTTTCTGATAACTTTCATATTTTGATGAATATTAAAAATACTCTAATTTTTAGTTAAAAACAACTTTTTTCATTGAGATAATTTATATGGTTAAATTATAATATTGAATGGTTTTAAATTATTTATAGAATATATTTTTTCCATTTAATATAATGTATGTCATTATCATTAATTTCACATTGAATTCATAGGTAAAAACATTTCAATCTTTGGCAATGTTTTAACTTCTAAAAACCGTTTTCTTAACAACGAGATTTATTTTAAATTAATTACTGCAACTTATATATTTTGAATTTTGAAAACTGGATTCCATATTCATAATCAGTGTGTCCAAATTATGTTAATAGGATACTTTTTATTTTTGGGCATTATGAATTGTAACTACAGTAAATTTTATTTACCATAGTTAAAGGTAAATCTGGTAATTAAGGGTAAATATAAGATTATAAAATTACCCTAACACCTTCAAAAATCCTATTGGATGACTAAGAGTCGACCCATATCACCTAAGGGTCGGATTAGATTCATTTAATAGACTTTTTCCATGAAAATAATTTAATTATTATTAAAACCAAAGAATGTGACAACAAGTCACTTTCTTAAATCTTATAAGTATAATAATTTTAATTTGGTGATAAACTTAATGAAACTTAGAAAATTAATAGTCTCCAGAAATATAATAAAATTATATATATCATAGGAATTTATTTATAATTTTTAGGGATTAAATAATTATCATTAATTATGACACAATAGTGATGTTGAAATTATTTTATTAATTAAAATATCAAATAAATGGTTTTAAAATATTAAAATAATTATTATATGCACTATTTAATGTGCTACACTAATTTTATAGATACATATGACATTTTAATAATCAAGTAAAGCTTTTATTTCTAACATATACTATGTATATAGTTTATTTAAATTTAAATAAATGAATAGTGGCAAAATTGACACTAGTGTTATTTTATAAAAATAACATATTAAAAAATTGTTTAAAATCACAAAAATATTTAAAAATTGTAAATTAAAATTTATATGGTCTAAAATGTCATAAAGTGTCAAATTATGGAAAATTAACAACGAATATGTAATTATTAATAATAATTTGAAATTTAGAATATTATTACCATAAATAAAATTAAATTGATAAATAAGGATAAATCAAGTTGGTAATGTTTAAAATAAATTCCTAACATGTCTAAATTTTATTGGTTGATGATATTACAACCCTATATCATCTAATCTTCTGATATGAGTCATTTTGGAAGTTTTTAAGTGGGGTTGGGGTTTCATGTAAACTAATATTTCTTATATTTCCAAAGGTGCCCCTCTCCTCCCTTATAAAAGGGCACCTCCTCCCTCTCATCCTCACACCAATTTGAGCGTTCAAGCTTGGAAAAACCCTTACCATTTCACTTCCCCACTTCCCTAGAATCATCCTAGAGGTTCTGGTCTTCTTCAAAGACCAACCCTAGTGCCCTAAGAGGAGGTTAAGAAGAGGCGCGCCAAAAAGAGGTAATATCCATTACCGATCCTTTCCAAATTCTTTCTTCTTCAACATCTTCTTATTTAGTTGTTTCATTATGAAGTTATAACATCAGTATCACTCATATACTAATATGTTATTATAATTATGAAACAACCCTATTTCAACATCTATCCATCCTATGGAAAATGAAATCACCGCGTGTGCATACGTATGGAATACCGTCTCCACGCCGTGGTGTAATCTATTTTCCCCCACCACGTTACTTGGATGGGTATAATCGTGTAAATAATTACTATATATGATTATTGTAAATTGATATTGATTCTGAAATAGTATACATACACTCCAATACAATTCCACGATCATAGGAACGATATCATCGCTCGTGCGTACGTACGGAATATCGTCTCCACGATGTGATGTGATTCGTTCTACATGATATTAATTTCATAATGATTATATAAATGAGTTAAATGAATAAATATGATATATAGTACATTAATACCATTCTTTAAATGATGTATCTATAAACTAAAGAGAAGAATAAGAATTTATTCGACAAAACACGCATAAGAACAAAAATTTATAAACACCTGAATAACAAGTAACAATGAAATATTACTACTAAGAAGCTAATAATATGACCATATATGATATCATAACAATAAATATGATTCTGGAATAAGTCAATAACATTATTTAAATCATTATACAGGAGGTTCGGACACTTACGAGGAAAATCGGACCAAAGGTACGGGAAATATCACAATATCATTTTTATCTGAGATTGTTTAGAATTTGAAATTTACTTGGGTGTATTTTATCATCCACATCCATGTTTCCTAAATATGTAATATTATTTCCATCCACCTAAAATTGTTTAAATCCAATTTTTTCTTTCGGTGAGTTTTTAGTAAAATATGTGAAAGGAATCATATGTCGTTTTTCGTACGAGGAACTTTTTGACTTTTCTAACAAAAGTACAAAGAATGTTTTTTTTAACTTATCCGGCATGAAGGGATTTTTAAAACATTATTTCCAAGAAGCTTCCTTTACATGTTTTAAAGTTTATTTTTAATCAACTTCTTTTAGTTTATAATTGTATGACATGTTAAGAAAGGAAAAGTGTTTTTGAAGTAGAAAGGATATTTTCCTCAAGAATGGAGTTCAAATGTTTTATCAAAATTATTTTCCATATAAGATAATATAGGGTTCTATTTCTATCCCTATTTTTACATTTATTTGACTATGTTGTGATGGAATTTTTTTTATGAATTCCTTTATCTTATATGAATTGTTTTATGATGTCATGTTGTTTAAGAATCCCATTTTTACTACATGGGTTATGAAATAATGTATTATTTATGATTTTGAGGAACACATAATAATGGTATCGTTATGAGATGGGTGGGACCAATATCTCCCTCCAATGAATTGGGTAAAGATTTTATATCTCATGAGATAGACATGGCTGGAACGGTAGGTCAAACCGGTTCAGTGAAACAGGACTGAAACGAGGAGTGAACTCGATTCAGAAATGGACTTTGTCCACTAATATAGTCTTGGAAATGAGTCTTTACTAACAAAAAATGATTCTCTATGATTATGTGTGTATGCCACAAAGTTTCATGTTTTAAGTTATGATTATTGGGATTACATTTCACTACTATGATTTATCCCATGTTATGAAATTATGATCTCTTTTGCAGGTTAAGATTTCCAAAAGTTATGTTCTTATGTATATGATGTGATTGATATTTATTTTGTTTACCCTTACTGAGCATTTGAGCTCACCCTTTTGTATGTTTTATTTCCCCAGGTCATGAAGAAGGTTATTAAGTAGGATATGCCAAAAAGAGACTCTAGATGTGATGAAATGAATGGGAGGCAAAGTAGATGCTTTATGAACTAGTTGTTTATGTTTCCCAATTTCTAAATACTCTATACCTATACGGTCCTTTCATGGTTTTGTTATATGTTGTAATAAGTGTGCTTCAACTTTGAATTATTAACAATGTATGTAATGTATGGGTCGTTATAGTTGGTATCAAAGGGAGGTTATAGTCAGTATTTGGAAACTAGGATGTGAAAGCCTTAATAAGAATCCTAAGGATAAGTCTAAGCATAGAACACAATCTTAGAGTTTTAAAAATGGCCATGAAAAACCTATGATAAGACCTTAAGTGCGAAATTTTATTCTTGATTATGTGGTTTTCCTATTATAATTAGTGTTGCTCACACTATTCTTCTTGGTTTTAGTCAATGGCTGGAACCCGAAGGAACCACATTAATGCGGAATGCGACAGGCAATGCAATGATTGTCCCCCTGAGCAAATAAACGTTATGGGAGCTAGAATGAAAAATCTTTTAGCCATGGTCACACAACTTTTTCAAGCTATGAATCATGCAGGACTTCCAAACGAGCAAAGGAAGGGGCAACATTCTGTTGAATCCTTCATGAGGCAGCGTCCACCTTCCTTCAGCGGGTCTACTGATCCATTAGTTATTGAACAATGGATTAGTACTACTGAAAAGATATTTTCAACTCTTCGATGTTCTGAACATGATAAAGTCATCCTAGCAGTGTATCGTTTGGAAGGAGATGCTGATCAATGGTGGAATCTTATTAAGAATACGAGGCAAAGGGATGAAATTGAGTCCATGGAATGGGACAAGTTCAAGAACTTATTTTTCAATAAGTACTTACCTCGTATTCTCCGAACAAAGTTGGAGAAAGAGTTTCTTGAACTGAAGCAAAAGGATGCTGAATCTGTTGGTACTTATGAAGAAAATTTTACAAGAGTTACAAGGTATGCTTCTGGTATTATTATCCAACCCGAGAGTAAGATAGATCGATTCTTTAGTGGCTTAAAACCAAGTCTTTGAAGGGAGTTATCCATAAGGGACTTCAATAGCTACGAGGAAATCGTTCTATGTGCTCTCAAAGTCGAGATGGAGATTCGAGTAACCCATCATTCATATGGGTTTGATAAGAAGAGGAAAATAGAATTCAAAGGAAAATCTAAAGAGCACACTGAAAATCAGATGAGATTTTCCTTATGCTCAAAGTGTGGAAATAAACGTGGAGGGATTTGTCTTAAAGGGACAAGTAAATGTTTCAAATGTGGAAAGGAAGGTCATCGGGCATTTGAATGCCGCAATGATGGGAAGAAGATGTCTAATGATGTAAACAAAGGAAGGGACACACAGAATGAACCTACTACACTTCAATGTTTCAAGTGCTAGGAGATGGGGCATTATGCCAATCAATGCCCAAATCCAAGGGTTGATGATGATGGTCGACGTCAACAAAATCTTAAGGCTAAAGACAAAGGAAAGTCACATGCAATGTCTGTCAATGATGTTGAGTATGATAACGATGTGGTGAAAGGTACACTTACCATCCACTCTAATGTAGAAAATGTTTTATTTGATTCTGGATCCACCCACTCCTTTATTTCTGAAGAATTTTCTAAGGATATCACCGTATTACCTCAACAGTTAGATGTTGAGTTAGCTGTGACAACCCCTAATGGCACAACAGTCGCATCAAAATTTTATAATTCTTCTCCGATTGAAGTTTGTGGGAAAGTGCTTCCTGAAAATCTTTTGATCCTTCCTATAGTGGAATTTGATGTGATTCTTGGCATGGATTGTATTTCTCTACATGGAGCTCATATCAATTTCCAAAGAAGGGAAGTCACATTTCATATTCCAGATCAATCTATGATCGTCTATCAATGCAAGGATGAACATAACCTTCCAGTGGAAATTTATTCCATTTTATGGGTATTGATTCCACTAGATGAAGGTTATTTTTCTCAAATGGTTGGTGAGAAACTCATGATTAAGAATATTCCCATTGTACGGGAGTTTGATGATGTCCTTTCGGAGGAATTACTGGGTCTTCCACCAAATCGTGAAGTTGAGTTTTCAATATAACTCGTACCAGGTGCTTTTCCTATTTCAAAGACACCTTATAGAATGGCCCCAATTGAGTTGCAGGAATTAAAGAAGTAACTCCAAGAGAATCTTGATAAGGGGTTCATACGCCCTAGTGCGTCACCTTGGGGAGCACCTGTTCTGTTTGTTAAGAAGAAAGATGGATCAATGAGACTCTGCATTGATTATCGAGAACTTAACAAGATCACTATCAAGAACAAATATCCTCTCCCACGCATTGATGACTTATTTGACCAACTACGAGGAGCTCAATACTTTTCCAAGATTGATCTTCGTTCAGGGTATCACCAATTAAGGTTCAAAAGGGAGGATATACCAAATATTTCATTCCGTACAAGGTATGGACACTATGAATTTATAGTGATGTCATTTGGTCTTACTAATGCCCCTGCTATCTTCATGGATCTGATGAATAGAGTCTTTAGAGACTATCTTGATCAGTTTGTGGTAGTCTTTATAGACGATATTCTAGTATATTCAAAGAGCAAGGAAGAACATGAAGATCACTTGGGAATTATATTGAAGACCCTGAGAAAGGAGAAGCTTTTTTCTAAATTTACAAAGTGTGAATTTTGGCTTCAAAGAGTTTCATTTTTGGGTCACATAATCTCAAAAGAGGGGATATCTGTGGATCCAGCAAAAACAGAGGTTATCGAAAGATGGTCGAGACCAACAACAGTAACTGAGATCCGATGTTTTCTTGGTTTGGCTGGATATTATCGACGTTTTGTGAAATATTTTTCACGATTATCTAATCCCCTCACCATGTTGACTCGGAAAGGAGTAAAGTTTGTTTGGACGGAGGAATGTGAAGAGAATTTCAAGGAGTTGAAAAGAAGGTTATCCAGTGCACCTGTGATCACACTGCCTTGTAGTGGAGAAAGGTTTGTGATCTATAGTGATGCATCCAAGAAGGGTTTTGGGTGTGTTCTTATGCAAAATGATATGGTGATAGCTTATGTCTCACGACAGTTGAAAATACATGAGCAAAATTACCCAACTCATGATTTGGAGTTAGCTGCGGTAATCTTTTCATTAAAGATTTGAAGGCATTTCCTTTATGGTGAAAGTGTGATATTTATACTGATCATAAAAGTTTAAAGTATATTTTCACACAAAAGGAGTTGAATATGCGCCAAAGAAGATGGTTGGAGCTGATTAAGGATTACGACTGCTCAATTCATTACCACTCTGGGAAAGCAAAAAAGGTGGCAGATGCATTAAGTCGACAAGACCATGCCAGTTTATCCATGATGAGGATCACAAAACATCCAATATTTATGGATTTACAAAGGATGGATCTTGGAATTATAATGAAAGGGTAAAAATCGTATCTTTCTCAAATGAATGTTCAACCATCTATACATGTGAAGATTAAAGAGGCACAGAAAGAAGATGTCGAGTTACAAAAGAAGGTGAGAAATGTTCCTTAATTCAACCTTGATTGTGATGCGATAATAAAGTTCAGGAATCCGGTTTGTGTTCCTCCCATCCCCGAATTAAAGAAGGAGTTGCTGGATGAGGCTCATAGTTCTTCATTCACTATTCATCTTGGAAGCACGAAGATGTATAGGGACCTGAAAGAGTACTTCTGGTGGGATGGCATGAAAAGAGATGTTGTTGAATATGTCTCTCGATGCTTGGTTTGTCAGCAAGTTAAAGATGAGAGACAAGAGTCTAATGGGATATTACAACCATTACCCATACCCGAATGGAAATGGGAAAACATCACTATGGAATTTGTCACAAAACTTCCTAAAACATCCAAAGGCAATAATGCTATCTGGGTCATAGTTGATCGTCTTACAAAGTCTGCACGCTTCACCTCTATTAGAGAGGATTTCTCTCTAGATCAGCTTTCCAGGATATATGTGAAGGTAGTGGTAAGATTTCATGGAGTACCACTTTCTATTATATCTGATCGGGATCCGAGGTTTACCTCAAATTTTTGGCGAAGTCTTCAGCATACTCTGGATACAGAATTGAGTTTCAGAACTGCTTATCATCCTCAGACAGACGGTTAGTCTGAGAGAACAATTCAAACTCTAGAAGATATGTTGAGAGCTTGCTCTATGGATTTCAAAGGTGGTTGGGATCAACACCTACCTTTGGTGGAATTTTCTTGTAATAATAGATTTCACTCCAGTATTCAGATGGCTCCTTATGAAGCTCTCTATGGAATGAAATGCAGGACTCCAACTTGCTAGGATGAAGTTGGGGAAAGAAAGCTATTAGGACCTGATATTGTTGATGATATGGTAGAAAAGGTCTGATCTATTCAACAAAACATAAGAGCAGCTCAGAGTCGACAGAAAAGTTATGCCGACAATTGAAGAAAAGACCTAGAGTTTGAAGTGGGTGATAAAGTGTTCTTACGAATATCTCCCTAGAAGAGGGTCATGAGATTTGGAAAGTAGGGGAAGTTTAGCCCTAGATATATTGGTCCTTTTGAAATATTGGATCGTGTTGGGAAGGTAGCTTACCGATTGGCGCTTCCACCGAATCCCTCTCAAGTTCACGATGTGTTCCATGTATCACTCCTGAGAAAGTACATACCTGATCCTTCACATGTACTCATCTCAGAAGTTATACCACTGGAGAAAGATCTTTCCTATGAAGAAAAACCGATAGAGATTCTGGATCGTAGTGAAAAAGTCCTACGAAATAAGACCACTCGCTTGGTAAAAGTTTTATGGAGTAACCACCAATTAGAAGAAGCTACATGGGAGCTTGAGGATATGATGAGGGAGAGGTATCCTCATCTGTTTGTTACAGAGTGACGAATTTCGAGGGAGAAATTCATTTTAAGGGGGGTATAATGTAACACTCGAGACTTTTATGAGAAATATTTTGTTTTTATGTTATATAAATCATCAACGGAATCTTTCGTTGCACGCAATCGTGACCTTCCTCGATAGCGTGTGTAGTACGCAATACCGAGTTCCACTAAACAACGATATATTATTATAATATTATAAACTAGCCATTATGAATAGTATTATCTGAATTTTCAATTTTACAACGTTATTATTCATCTTACACATTTTCTATAACATGCTAAGAGAACAAAATAATTTATTTTGGGTAAAATAAGTATTTATAAAAAAATGCAGTTTCACCACCTTTTGATTGTGCACCCACATTAAATATAGTTTTTGACACATTTATAATTTCAATTTGACAAAATAAAATTCTTCTTTTTAATAAGGATATAAAAATTTACTTTGGATAAATTTTTGATATTTTTCTGATAACTTTCATATTTTGATGAATAGTAAAAATATGCAAATTTTTAATTAAAAACAACTTTTTTCATTGAGATAATTTATATGGTTAAATTATAATATTGAATGGTTTTAAATTATATATAGAATATATTTTTACCATTTAATATAATGTATGTCATTAGAATTAATTTCACATTGAATTCATAGGTAAAAACATTTCAATCTTTGGCAGTGTTTTAACTTCTAAAACCCGTTTTCTTAACAACGGGATTTAATTTAAATTAATTACTGCAACTTATATATTTTTAATTTTGAAAAATGGATTCCATATTCAGAATCAGTGGTTCCAAATTATGTTAATAGGCTACTTTTTATTTTTGGGCATTATGAATAGTAACTACGGTAAATTTTATTTGCCATAGTTAAAGGTAAATCAGGTAATTAAGGGTAAATATAAGATTATAAAATTACCATAACACCTGTCAAAATCCTATTGGATGACTAAAAGTAGACCCATATCACCTAAGGGTCGGATTATATTCATTTAATAGACTTTTTTCCATGAAAATAATTTAATTATTATTAAAACAAAAGAATGTGACAACATGTCACTTTCTTAAATCTTATAAGTATAATAATTTTAATTTGGTGATAAACTTAATTAAACTTCAAACATGAATAGTCTCTATAAACCTAATACAATTACCTACATCATAGGAATTTATTTATAATTTTTAGGGATTAAATAATTATCATTAATTATGACACAATAGTGATGTTGAAATTATTTTATTAATTGAAATATCAAATAAATGGTTTTAAAATATTTAAATAATTATTATATGAACTATTTAATGTGCTCAACTAATTTTCTAGATACATATGACATTTTATTAATCTATTAAATCTTTTATTTCGAACATATCCTCTGTATATATTTTATTTAAATTCCAATAGATGAATAGTGTCAAAATTGACACTATTGTTATTTTATAAAAATAACATATTATAAAATTTTTTAAAATCACAAAAATATTTAACAATTATAAATTAAAATATATATGGTCTAAAATTTCATAAAGTGTAAAATTATGGAAAATTCACAACACATATGTAATTATTAATAATAATTTAAAATTTAGAATATTATTACCACAAATAAAATTAAATTGATAAATAAGGATAAATCAAGTTGGTAATGTTTAAAATAAATTCCTAACATGTATAAATTTTATTGGTTGATGATATTACAACCCTATCTCATCTAATCTTTGGATATGAGTCATTTTGGAAGTTTTTAAGTGGGGTTGGTATTTAATATAAACTAATATTTCTTATATTTCCAAAGGTGTCCCTCTCCTCCCTTATAAAAGGTCACCTCCTCCTTCTCCTCCTCACTCCAATTTGAACCTTCACGCTCGGCCAAACCCTGCCCATTTCACTTCCTCGCTTCCCTAGAATCATCATAGAGGTTCTGGTCTTCTTCAAAGACCAACCCTAGTGCCATAAGAGGAGGTTAAGAAGAGGTGCGTCAAAAAGAGGTAATATCCATTACCGATCCTTTCCAAATTCTTTCTTCTTCAACATCTTCTTATTTAGTTGTTTCATTATGAATTAATAACATCAGTATCACTAATATACTGATATTTTATTATAAATATGAAACAACCCTATTTCAACATCTATCCATCCTATGGAAAACGAAATCACCGCGTGTGCGTACGTACGGAATACCGTCTCCACGCCGTGGTGTAATATATTTTCCCCCACCACCTTACATGGATGGGTATAATCATTTAAATAAGTATTATATATGATTATTGTAAAGTTATATTGATTCTGAAATAGTATACGTACACTCCAATACAATTCCACGATCATGGGAACGATATCATCGCTCGTGCGTACGTACGGAATACCGTCTCCACGATGTGATGCGATTTGTTCTACATGATATTCATTGCATAATGATTATATAAATGAGTTGAATGAATAAATATGATATATAGTACATTAATACCATTCTGTAAATGATGTATCTATAACCTAAAGAGAAGAATAAGAATTTATTCGACAAAACACGCATAAGAACAAAAAGTTATAAACACCCGAATTACAAGTAGCAATGAAATATTACTACTAAGAAGCTAATAATATGACCATATATGATATCATAACAATAATTATGATTCTGGAATAAGTCAATAACATTATTTAAATCATTATACAGGAGTTTCGGACACTTACGAGGAAAATCGAACCTAAGGTAAGGGAAATATCACAATCTCATTTTTATCTGAGATTGTTTATACTTTGAAATTTAACGGGGTGTATTTTATCATCCACATCCATGTTTCCTAAATATGTAATATTAGTTCCATCCACCTAAAATTTTTTAAATCAAATTTTACCCTTCAGTGAGTTTTTAGTAAAATATGTGAAATGAATCTTTTGTCATTTTTCGTACGAGGTACTTTTTGACTTTTCCGAAAAAAGTACGAAGAATGTTTTTTTAACATATACGGCATGAATGGATTTTTTAAAAATTATTTCCAATAATCTTCCTTTACAAGATTTAAAGTTTATTTTTAATCAACTTCTTTTATTTTATAATTGTATAACATGTTAAGAAAGGAAAAGTGTTTTTGAACTAGAAAGGATATTTTCCTCAAGAATGGAGTTCAAGTGTTTTATCAAAATTATTTTCCATCTAAGATAATATAGGGATCTGTTTATATCCCTATTTTTACATTAATTTTACTGTGATGTGATGGAATTATTTTTATGAATTCCTTTATCTTATATGAATTGTTTTATGATGTCATGTTTTTTAAGAATCCTATTTTTACTACATGGGTTATGCAATGATGTATGATTTATGATTTTGTGGCACACATAAGAATGGTACCATTATGAGATGGGTTGGACCTATATATCCCTCCAATTCATTGGGTAAATATTTTATATCTCATGAGATAGACATGGCTGGAATGGCAGGTCAAACCGGTTCAGTGAAACAGGACTGAAATGAGGAGTGAACTCGGTTCAGAAATGGACTTTGTCCACTAAGATAGTATTGGAAATGAGTCTTGACTAACAAGAAATGATTCTCTATGATTATGTGTGTATGCCAAAAAGTTTCATGTTTTAAGTTATGATTATTGGGATTACATTTCACTACTATGATTTATCCCATGTTATGAAATTATGATCTCTTTTTCAGGTTAAGATTTCAAAAAGTTATGTTATTATGTATATGATGGGATTGATATTTCTTTTGTTTACCCTTACTGAGAATTTGAGCTCACCGTTTTGTATGTTTTATTTCCCCAGGTCAGGAAGAAGGTTATTAAGTAGGATATGCCAAAAATGGACTCTAGATATGATGAAATGAATGGGAGGCAAAGTAGATGCTTTATGAACTAGTTGTTTATGTTTCCCAGTTTCTAAAGACTCTATACTTATACGGTCCTTTCATGGTTTTGTTATATGTTGTAATAAGTGTGATTCAACTTTGAAGTATTAAAAATGTATGTAAAGTATGGGTCGTTATAGTGACATAAATGAAAACCCTTTTTATGAAGTTTGCAACACTCTTTTGTATTATAAGAATATAAGGGGGAACTTAAAAAATATAGTGAAAATGAATAATACATTATACTTCAATTCCTTAAAAAAGCTAAAAATTGAGAATGGGTAGGATAGCTCAGTTTAAGATGATTGTGTGGAAAAATCTTCAAAAACACTCAATTTTATGTCTAAAAATCACATGAGGGAGAGGAAATTATATAGGTAAAATTTATTTTAAATGTTTCAATTATGTGATGATTTGGAGTTTCCCTTCCAATTATCCCACAGAAATTAGAGGATAAAATGAGAATGGTGAAAATACTATTTAGAAAACCAATATGATTACTCTTTAAAAAATTAGTTAATTGTAAAGAATAATATTTATCTGAGATCTTTTATATAGAACTATTTGTTATGTGAAAATGTTGTGTCTAATACTTATTAATGTTTTGATAATGGAGAATCCTTAAGAGACATCACCAATAGGGTGCTTATGGAACAATAATTGGATGAAGTGGAATCATATGTGGATGAGTGAAATTTTAATGGTGATTCTATTTCATAGTAAAGTGAGAAAACTAGATAACATACCTATAAATTGGAAATAAAACATTACTTGAAAGAAATTATATGTCTTAGATAATATAACACTTTGATAAAAAAAATAGAAAAAAACTATGGTTTTAAAAATAAAGTATTTTAAATGAAGTTGAAGAAATGAATATAGTTATTAATAAAAATAGATAGAAAGTTAATGACCAAACATTAACCATTATCCATTGGTACAAGGAATTTGATATACTATGAGAGATGATAACTGAAATTGAAAAAAAATAAAAATAAATAATTGACTAGAACAAAGTCGGTAAAGAAAAAGGTGACTATTCTAATAAACCTAAATAATTTAGCTATTTTATACAAGTTCTATGGTATGGAAATTTAAATTACCTTAATGTTTTATCTCAATAAAATAATTTTCCATAGTATAAAAAATGTCAAAATACAATATATTTTACGTGAAAATTATGAGTAAAATAGAAAATACGCTCAAATATGGAAAAATAAAATTCAATAAATGGGTCTTTACCAATACCTAATGATCATTAAATAATTCGATGGAAGGTATTCATAGGGAATAATTATTTTAGAGACTTAAATTGATTAAGGATATAACCCATTCAACTATAAAATCTGTATCATAATATAATAATTTTGTGGTATTTCTTGTGTAGTGGTGTGTTTGGTTATAAAAAATGACAGTATTTGTGAAATAATCATCCACCTAGACTAGAAAGAGATCCTGAATAAATATGGAGATCATACCCATGGACGAGAGCTTAATAGATATATTAAATGATTAATAGGAAATTGAAGTGGGAAATGGATTTTGAATCCTATAGGAGTTATGTTGAAGGTCTTATAAATAAGGGCACACCTTATATGTATAGAATTTATTCCATCTCAGTTTAATATATGTAAAAGGTCTGGATACATTAAAAATCATAATTATATTAAAAAACCATAAAATATAGTTCAATAATCCTTTAATGTATAAAATTATGAAAATATTGAATCAAGTAAAATGGTAGTTCATTTCACATGATAAGTGATTTTAACATCCTGTAAAATGTTTTAAAGTATGAAGGAGGAGTCTTTACATTTGAAAATTATATAACATAAATAATCAAAAAGTTTGGAACAATAAATATTAGAATGAATCAAATTACCCGAGATAGTGTAGTATTTATTGATGGGCTAACACATAATTTATTGATTGTATCACAATAGTGTGACACTAGACAAGATGTCATATTCCATAAAAATGAATTCATTTTCCAGGAATTGAATAATGAAGTTGTTTTAAAAAAAATTGATAGGCCCATGGTGTTTGATTACTGTTGCGGAAGCTGATACATAATTTTATTGGATTTTGAAAGTTAATAATAAATTATTACATCAATGACTTCGAAAACATGGCCAAAAGATCCTAAATAATCATACCAAATAAGAGGATATAAGGAATATTAATATTTTTTCAGAACATACTATCATTATTTTTAAAACTACTAAAAATGGAAAATGGATAGTAAAACAAAAATGGGGGAAGACTCAAACTACAAAACCTATTTTGTTGATCCACTCTAATGTGTCCAGACCTATCAAGAATAATTATACAAGTATATATGGATAATTTATAACTTTACATTATTAATTCACAATAATTTCATTCATTATGATCAAAACACATAAATCAAAAGATTTTGAAATATTTAAAATCTTTAGAAGACTTAAAAAATCTAAACTATTTTTCAAGATATTGATAACAAATAATGGGAGTCAGTATACTAACAAATATTTCATCTAATATCTTGATAAAAATTTTATGAAGAATGATTTATGTTCTATATATACTCCACAACATAATTTAGTTTCTAAAAGGAATAATAGAAGCATTTTATATATATATAAGACTATTATATCAAAAAAAAAGTCAAGGTTTTACTGGTTAGAAGCTATCACAACTATAGGAATAATTAAAAAAATGTGTCTCTTAAGACAAAATTAATACATTCCTTTCTATGAGATGTTATTAAAAAGATACCTAATTGTTAAACACTCTAGGATATTTGGGATAAAGTATTTTATTAAGAGAAAAGATAAAAGTGGAGGAAATTTTGAAAAAAAAGTTGAAGGTGGAATATTACATCATTTTTAAAATATAAATCCTCTTATAGATGTTATAAATATAATTCTGAAATAATTATTCTAATTTATTAATTTATATCTATTGGAAATGATGTTGAAATGAAAATAACCATCGGGTAAAATGATGAGGATGAAATTATCATTTCTAAGCCTGCTGAAAACACGTATATTTAGATCAATGATATCAATTCTATAGTTTATAGTGATTATGATGAGGATAAAAAGTTGAAAAGAGAATATACCATGTTGAGGAAAAATATAGATGTTGAAAATATCATTGAAAACTCTAATCAAGGAGTTCAAAAAAGATGTATGATTTTGTTATCCATCCATATCAATTTTCAATAACAAATTAAACAACACACCATTGATAAAGTGATTTAATATATGGAATTGGGGTTGAAAATGAATGAATATCTTGACAATATTAAGAAAAATGAGATATGGGAACTTATTCTAAAAACCATATAGAAAATATTATTTTGGAAAAAATTGGTTTTTATGAATAATATTGATGAAAATTTAAAGTGGTTTGAAAAAATTCCATGATTGATTGTAAAGGGTATTCATAAATTAATGTCGTTGACTTTGATGAATCTGTTTCCCCAATTTACAAACATGAATCCACTGGGATCATTCTATATACTACATTATATATATTCTACAATGTGTTTGATGTATATGTTAAATAATAAATTTTTAATGGAGATCATAATAAGGAAATTTATAAGTAATAGCCCAAGGGATTCATATTAGTCTCAGATAGTAAAAAGTGTTAACAGTATAAGAAGGACCATTATTGTTTGAAGTAAGTTCCATGATATATATATTTCCAAAATTATGATTTTATAATATTAATTCAATTAAATAATTTTCTAGTGGGAAATTTTTTTTATTTAATGAAAACTAAAACCAAGTAAATTTTTGTTATTATGTACGTTCATGACTCAATTTCTTCAAGAAAAAAGGATTGATTATGGGAGGAGATCTCATAGAACATTAATGAGAGATTTTAAATTTCATTGCAGACTAAAATGATATTTTTCATTGGACCACACATCATCGATGATGAATATTAAATTTTTGTCTTGCAATAAAAATATTTAAAGGATATTTTGATATAGTTTGACATGAAAGAAGCTAGATGAGACTCTAACCTATTTTAATAGGAACAAAAATGAGTAATAATGTCAAAGAAAAAATAGATAATGTGAATAAGTCAAAAAAAATTTCATGATTCTCATGTATTTGAATGTATCTGGGCCTAAAATGTTATTTTTCACTCATTATGCTTCATATAAATAAAATACTAAAGAGATGCATATTTTGGAATTAATGTTTATTTTTAGATAATTCTCAAAAAATATCAATTATTGGATAGTGTACGAGCATAATGGTGAGTTAAATATAAGATTATTTGTTAATGATGACTAGGTAGGACCTATAGATTTTAGGATTTCCACATCTGGTAGATTATTTTTCATTAGAGGAGGTTGCGCTTCATTACATTTAATGAAATAAACATTAGTTACATTAATATAACAAAGGATGAGTTTTTTTTCATAATAGGTATTTTCACATATGATTTTCATGGAAACAAAAATATATGACTTGAGTTTTTTAGTTTATTATCTTTTATTTTTATATTGGGATAATCAATGTTCCATTAATCAGTCCAATTTTTTTTAGTATTTCATGTCAAAATATGTTGATTTAAAGTAACATTTAATGGAAGTTAATGTGGAATAAGTAAACCTAAAACTATAATTTTTTCCTTAAAAAATATTATTTAAATTTTTAAAATACCACTTTGAACTATGTAATTTTAGAATTTGAGGCTATAAAGAGGAATATATCCCAATATCAAACACTGAGGTAAGAGAATTTGTTAGATTCCTCCTTCATTTGTCATTTTTAAATTTTACTCGATATGTTTTATATATTTTTTGAAAATAATTCTTCTTTTTTGTGAATTGTTTTAATTTTTTTGATGAGTTTTATAAGTACGAGCCTAAAAAATTGACAATTTTGAGAAAACTTGTTTTCAAGAAGAAAAGTTTCTCTCATCAGATCACTCTTTTTTCTATATCAAGATGGTTCATATATAAACAGATATTATTATTTCTTAAATCATTTATTTATGAAATATTAATAGTTCCATATAATGTGTTCACATTAATTTTATTATCAATAAATGATATAATTTATTGGTTGTATTAAAAATAGATATATAGAGGGAATTATTGGTCCCAAATTAGGAAATTCTTGTATTGATTTTCAATACATGTTTAAATTTTTTGGTTTATATTATTTTCTTAGTGTTAATTAAAATATTTTCGAGGAGAGTTTTGTATATAAAAAATTTATGGAATTTTTACCTTTCCACCTAGTAGGGGAGAGGGAATTATATTTAATTTTTGATAAGGTAGCTATTAAAAGAAGTTGAAAGACTATATAAGTGAAAAAACATCTAGATGATTATTTTTAAGTACTGGTTGAATATTTGAGCTTATTTTGAATCATTGAGACGATCATACAATGATATAAAGTGGTTCTATTTTAATTTAAGTATGGTTATAATTAAGGATCTCTTTTTTCAAAGAAAAGGAATATTTTTATGAGTCATTCCAACACTTAGGATACTAAGAATATTCTAACCAATCAAATATATGTAAGATTATTTTGATTTGTGTATAAGTGATTTTTACATCTACATAGAAGTCATATATAACATATAAGTGGTTTTCATTCCAATTTATGGGTGAATTCCCCATTTCTAAGAGTTATTATGACTCCATATGAA
Organism: Viscum album; assembly: GCA_963277665.1. Lineage (NCBI taxonomy): Eukaryota > Viridiplantae > Streptophyta > Magnoliopsida > Santalales > Viscaceae > Viscum > Viscum album. The sequence goes on from OY728120.1 coordinate 176,565,385, forward strand.
TCATTGAAAACTTTTATATGATTTATTCCAACAGCCTACTCTAAATTATCCAACCCATGGAATCTCATAAGAGTAGGTAATTTTTATGATAATTATAATCTACATGTAAGATATTTAATTTTTTATGATAAAAAATCATGTAATATTCTTCATTGAATAATATAGGTTATTATTATGTTACATTATATGTATAAGTTATATCTATGAAATAATAAAATGGATCACATAAGGAATTACTAAATCATAAGAAATGGTATGTGTAACACATAAATATACTATGATACCTGACTTTATAATATATTTTCTACTTTATACAACAGAAACTTTCGATATGAATTCTTATGTGAATGAAATATAATGATCAAAAGAATATTTTATTCATTTAAACAATTATTAGAATGAATTATTATGATACACAATGAGATAATGGATGAATCTAAAAACAATTCCTAAAGATATTTCACAAAAATGGATAGATTTTTCATATCAATTTGCAAGTGTTCATGAACACATAAAGGAATATTTTTATGGAATAAAGTGTTATGATATTTTTGGAGACTTTATGGTTGGGATATCTCAAAATCACATGGTAATTTAAAAAAAAAATTCTTAATGAAATTCCAAATTCATATTTTTTCTTGAATATTGAATGCAATTAAAAATTACATGAACCTTAAAAAAACCAAGGAATTTTTCCTTAACTCATGATGGAAAGAAAATAAAATTTAATATCTCGTGAATATAAAAAGAAAAATGATAAAAGAGAAATGTTATTTAGAATTTGTTCAACTGTGTTGTTACACATGATTCTATGTATTGAGAATAGCCGTAGAATAATCTTATAAATATAAGAGGAAGTATATCATCAACTGTGTAGTTCATGTGTGGTATTTAATATTTTATTCAAAACCATTATTCAAGTATAATCAATCAATTATGTTGTTGTGATATTACAATTGGTTGAATCCATCCATTATAATGAGTATGAGCTCATATTATTTCTCAGGTTCCTTTTGATAATAATAATCTAGTTTTTTATAGGGGTTAATCACATTGTCACACATGGGAAATAGTCATCATCAAATGTTGTGAACCTCCTTATAAAATTTTAGGTGACTATTTCATTTCATAATCTGTAGGTATAGTAAGAGAAAGGTTTTAAACAAGCATGATCATTCAATGTGGTTGAAAACCAACACATTCTAATCAACCCACATGTATTTATACCTATATGTGGTCCAATATGGTTATCCTTATACAATGATCATTTTACGCTAATGTTATCCCCTATATTTTTACAAACCCTCACCTATTCATTTTTCTTTTGACCCAACTATATCTAAAAACTCCCCCTCTATTACAAAATATTGGGAGGAACATAGTATCCATACTATAATCAAATTATGTTTTTAATTGATACTCCCAATATTAATATTTTTAAAGGTAAATATCTATGGAATTGATTCTATGTTGTGTGGGAAGAATATTTGTCACTACCCATTCCCATGTGGTCATCTGTAGCCTTAGAAGGAATGAGTTACACTCGTATTCATAAGGGTAAGCCTATATCCAACCATAAGTTATGTGGTAATCATCAATGATTGAATATGTGATTTATATAATTATGAATTATTAGTGTTCTAGATTTACAATAATAATAAAATAACTAAAACATCACAAAGTTGATTTATTGAAATTTTACTAGAGGCTTCATTCCTAATATCACGGGGGAGGAGGTTACTAAATGGTTCATGGGTAGAATAAAATGATTGTTAATACAATGATAAACATGAATATCAAGGTTCAATAAAATTATTTATCTATTTAATGATAAAATAATTCTATAGTTATTTCTTGAATCTGAATATAAATTTATAATGATATTAAATGAAACACCACATTATATAAATCATTATGATGAAAAATGTTAAACATGAGATACACATTGAATCATATTATCATTTTTATCATAAAAACAGATCACATGATAAAAAATTAAATAAATATATCATTGGGTTGATAGAAAAAATAAACCAATTTACACCACACCAGTAAACAAAGGTAGACTAAACATTATGAACACCGTGGGACCAATCATATACAACTCTAGGGTTGTTTACTATTTCAAATTACCAATTTCCTCTTGGGTAAAAAATTACCAAAATACCATTGGAATTACAAAATTGGTAAATGATAAAATATCATACATTGATATTTGATACACCTTAAAAACATTTCATCCGTAGAAAAGAAAACTCACCCTTATAGTAACATAAAATAAAATTACATTCATAATCCATAATACATACTTCTATAAAATATAAATCACCAAAAATACTTTAAAGGCTTTTTAATTAAGTTATAGACCAACACAGTTGTCAAGAAATAAACTATGTTCCAATTAATTATCTTTACAGATAAACTTATATATAAAATACACCATGTTGAGAAGGAACATAACATAAATTAATAAGGTTATTATACCCCCTCTTCATGGAACCTTCATTCCCATATTTTTCCCTCACAACTCCATGATTCCATTATAATTGAATTAAATAAATCACTTACCCTCACAACACCTATGAATTTTGGGACATACACTCTTTATAAAAAATATACTTCTGATGATTAATAATTTTTGTAGTTTAATATATGTACCAACCTTCCACTAAAAATATAAATTTATTTAATATAACTCATGAAATAGTCAATCATATACCATCATAGATTACATATATAATACATCAGGTGCTAATCTTATGAAATATATAAGTATCAGGTGATAAACCGCCACCCAAATTTTCTCAGGATCTCTATGTATCCAAAAAAAATCAAATGATAAATTATTTTCCTCACCAAAACAAAATACTAAAACATGAATAAAACTAGAACCATTATTTGACACAATTATTAAAAAAATTCTACAGAGCCTCGTATCATTAAACCAATAACTCCTATCAAAATAAGAATCAAAACTCAGTACAAAATAATATCTCATCCTTCCATTTGTGTAAGAATATCACTAATTTAAAATATATAAATTACAATAATAGTTTTATATTATATATATTTATTTATTGATTTTCAAATAATGTCATGGAACTCTCATCGTATCATAAGGAAATCGATGGATAACCTTGTAAAAAATGAATAGTTCTTGATAGGAACATAGTTGAGAAATTTGACATTGCGACACTGATATAATGTAATGTTGTAAAATTACATAGATTTATATAAATATTATTAATAACATAATAAAAAGTAGTTATTTTAACTCTTTCATCACTATACCTCATCATTTTTGAAAAGAACTACTTATATCATGACATGTCACCCTATCCAATACTAGTCATAATTTTAACATTTTCATAATTTGAATTATCATCACCAAGTCTTGTGGTATGGCCTCATAACACCTATGTGTGCTAACAAGTTTCATCATCAATAGTTAATTTCATATACTCTGGAGATACCATTGTTAAATATTTTATCCACGAAGTATGCTATTTTTTTAATATTTAAGTGTCTATAAAATATTATTCTAACTAAAATATTATTATAATCTGCCATTTAGTTTTGACACCAGTCATTATTATATATCAAATACACCAAGAATTCCTAGTCTATATCTCACCACCACACAGTCACATAATATCTCATTAATGTATTACATCATCTCTTTATATATTATCAATATTTAATGAATCACTTCCCAATTAGTGTTGCTTCTATTATAAAATTGGCTTGAGATAATACTTACATAATGATAAGGTGTGTCCTTTACCATTCCTCCACACATAGGTTTATAATATCTTAAATCATTAACTATGATAAGTAAACACACATCTATAATGAAAAGTAATCAAAACTATTTTCTCTGTAAAACCCTAAACTATCTTCCTCAGGCACTTGAAATCAATTGACTAAGAAATAAAATCTAAAAATGGCTAAAAGATATCACCTCCAATGTTAAATCATCAAAATAGAAACATCTGGATAAAATTAATTAGGATAAACATATATATTATAGTATTCTAAGTTCATTATGAGTAAAAAAGTCTCTATGTGGAACATTGGATCTATTTTGGTATCATTCAATTTATATTGACACATGTTCACTAAATAAGGATGTTGAGTTGTTTCACTGATTAGCATAACATGTTTTTAAGGAAACAATTGGTTTCGAAATAAAAGCAATAAAATTGGAATTTACTCCTCTGTTGAGATATATATTAAGAAAAGAACATCATCATTGATTATAGAGATAGAAATTTTATTTGTTGTGAAAATTTCTATTTTTATTTCATTGAAATATTTCTCAAATGTCGAAAGTGATTTTACAAATAAATAATATATTTATTCAAAATTTTATTTTGATAATGTCATTGAGCTATAAAATTATTTTGTTATAAACCTTCTAGAAAATTTATTTTGATAGAGTGTTTTCAAAACCATGAGAAAGAGTTTGAATGTATAGAGGTGTTTTATTTTACTAAACTACATAAAAGGTGTATCTAAATATATCGGTGTACAAGAAAAGAATGTATACAAAATTTTATTACAATAAATGGGTGTGTGTAGTGCTAGTTGAGTAAAACACTATAGTCATTGGTAGGAGATATAAAAAATTGATATTTATAGGGAATTTTATTGAATTATTGAGTGAATAAAAGAAGTTCTATAGATTTCATTCCCCTTGTTTTGTTACTACAAAGTTATTCATGGAATTAATTTTCATTAATATATGAATTTATATTCAATCATCCACATTTCTCAACCTGATGATTTGTTTTACTATGAAAAAAAGGTTTAAAATAGTCTTTATACTGATTAAAAGAACATTTAAAGGGATAAATCAAGATCATGAATTAAAAATAATGAACAAAATCAATTCCCATAAAGGACTCAAATTATATTATATGTCTGAAATGAAAAAAGTATAATAGGAGATACTAAAAATAAAAATATATTAGGTACCAAATGGGGAAGGGATGGTATCTTATTTATCAAAATGTGATCTCCACTCTCAATTTGTATCCAAAATTAATTATTATTCAAGCCCATATTATGTCTCCTAACGTGTATCTTCCACATTCCTCTCAATCTATCACTCCTAAAAATCAATCAGTTCGAGTCCCCTATCATGATTTTTTTTATTTTGTTCCATAATTATATACATTAATTAATTCTATAGTTTCCCTTTTAAATTAATCACCCCACAGACTTAACTCCACCACCTCAATTAATGTAAACTCTAGAAATTCCACTACATATATTTTTCATAGTACATATTAATCTATTTCAGAAAGAAATTATCTTTATTAACAAATATGAGCACCAGAATATTCTCCCAAGATAAAATTTGAGTTTAATATTGAATCTCAATTTCATCAACCTAAATTCATGTAGAATAATGTGGTGTATAACCCAAATCAATGGAAATTATTATTTAATAGAAATTCAATGAGATGAAATGGAGAGAACTTTTTGTGAATTCCATGCCATTCTTACATCCAATGAATTTGAGAGCTTTGATGTCCCTCTATTGTCTTCATTAATTTAGGAACTATAATAAAATCATTCAAAAAATGAAATGAATTAAACATAGATAAATTCTAACCTAGATATATTAGTGGCCTCTTTCATTCTTTAATCGATATATCTTCCTCAGTTTTCAAGCCTTTGTCTTATTCAATATATCTCATAGCCATGTAATAGTGATGGTTCAACTACCTTCTTTGAGGAATGTCATTGAAATTATAGAATAATTTATAATTCATATTTAAAATTGAAACATTGGAGAACATGAAATCCATATTTTCATCTAAAATTATAACCAATAAACATGCCATCAATAATTAAACATCATCATTTGATCACTCATAACCTTGAGTGATTCTTAGTTATTAGCGAAAAAATCCCCCACAAAATACTACAATGGAATTGATTAGATTCCATCAGGTTCATAATTTACCAATTTATTTTCTTCAATATCACACCACAGTTATTCTTTGTCGATCTTGATACGTCTTGTTTTCATTTAGATCCATCAATGTCTTCATCATCTTCTGTATCAATAGTCATGGACCTGATCCGGTCGTCTAATCTATAACTTTTGTTGTTTTTAACAAATGGGTTCATCATAGATTTACCTTCTTTATGTTTAATATTGTTAAAAATAATCCACATTTTATCCTTCAGTCATTTTTTTCATCTTCAACATAAAACTAAATCCATACTTCCTCTTTATCTATTTTTACCATTGATTATTTATAAATAATATTCTATATTGTATATAAATACCAATTCACTATTTAAGTTATGCTTATACTCAAGGTATGTATTCCTTCATAAAATAGTTATCAAAAACCAATATTATTTTAATCATTATTTAGGAATTTTTATTTGACATCAATTATATTAGGATTCAACCTAAATTTGTAATGGCTTCTTTTCATGGTGGTCTGATAAACTCGAGTTGAAGTCACTGAACCCAAATTTTTAAATAGAGTGTATCATTCGTAGATAGGTTCAGAACCCAGTGAATATTTCTCATTAACCCTATTTGGGAACCTAATTTTAATGAATAGAACATTAATAAAACCTTCTAAAACATATTCTCAAATTACTATAATAACTTATCAAACATAAAAATTTAGAATTAAACATTATAAAATTGTGTATTCAGCCTCAAGAATGTTCTATTATGAATCATAAAAAAATATTGGGATTTCCAAAAATTGAATAGATGTCAGGAAAAACATTATAAAATATTAAATATACCTTACACAATTTTATTTCTAACCATTCATACCTTAGAAAAACCAAAATGAACTGAACCATCAAAAATAGAAACAAACACAAAAAAATTTCAATTCAAAATTGAAAATTGATCTTTAAAAAAAATTCCAAAATTAAAAAAATAAAATAAATTCCAATAAATAATATGTTCATAAAAACATGTGTTTTTAGAAATATTAAATCCAAAATCAAAACCCCACCCAAAAACACAAAAAAAAATCAATTACTCTTTATTAAAATCAACTAAAATATTTTATCTTAGAAGATATGGAAAAATTAAAATAAAAAATTTATGAATAAATTATTAAAAATTTTTATTTTCATTAAAATATTCAAATAATATCATTTTTAATTCAAATAATATTAAAAAATAAAAATTTTATAGTTAAATAAAAAATTTAATTTTTTTTTGTAATTTTCCAAAAATTAATGTGAAAAAATGTATTAAATTAAATTTACATCAAACAAACAAACACTAAATATGTTAGTTTTTATGAGGAACTAAATTCACCTACTTATGTTTATGATAATTCATCTAAAAATGAATGTTTTTTAATAAAATCTATGTGATGATTTAAAAAATCATGTTCAAACTCTATAAAATAAGAATGAATAATTTTTCACTCAAAAAATGTGTTTGGAAAAAATATATTTTCCAATTTTATAAATATTATTGAATTTAAATGTATATATTATTAGTTTAATATTAAACAAGAATTTAATTTTTAATGAAATAAATTTGAAAATTCATTCCATAGTTTCAGTAAAAGAATGAATTTTCATCGGGTAAATGAAATGATATTACTTTATTTAATACATGGTTTAATGTAATTTATTAACCAATTGTATTACCAAAATAGTCTCCAATTTTTGGAAAAATTTACAACCAATAAAGATTAAAATTGTCCCTTAAACAATCTATTTTTAAAATATTAATGGGTATTTTGACATGGACTTCCTGAAATTTAGTTTATAATAAAAAGAGACCCCTCACCCACAATAGAAACTCAACATACTCCCCAATATTGATCATTAAGATAAGAGAAACACTTATGAAAAATTAAATTCAAAAAAATATTTATAATTTAAATTGTTAAAATAATGTTTATGGGTATTAATTAAGATCAAAATTGTAAACTTTCATATTTTCATAACATTTTTTCAAATAATAGTGTAGAATGTAGATGAATTTTGACTTTTTTAAAAACAAATAAATTTTTGAAACATTATATACTTGTATGATGTTTATGAAATGTCTATATAAGGTAATAACACTTAAAAATGGGTTCCAATTTTATAAATATAATCCAATAAAATTAAGGATTATAAGATAAGGTATCAATTTTGATTCAAATCGATTATCAATAATAGAGACTTAAAAATAAGAGAACCCATTTGTTTTAAATTTAAATTCAACTTTTATTCAAAAACTAATTTTTATTTATTTGCAACCATGACTTAATTTTCAGTAGGGAGTATGATTACCACTTTTTTTAAAATGAAATTGCCTTTTAGAGTGAATAAATTTATTTTTATGTAAAATAGAAAAACACAAGAACATATGTTAATATTTTAGAACATCATAAATAAATCCTATCAGATTAAAAATAATGATAACAATATTATCCGTTAATAATAAAGACATTTTACAGTGACTGTTATGATTTGTATATATTGACAATTATGATAACATCCAATTGGAACATACGTAAGAATCCATGTCTTGAACGAGTTGAATCATACCCTATAAAGCACATATAGAATATATTTCAAGGTATATGGAATCACTGGGATTTTCCATTGACCAATACCAAGACTATATAAAAAAACTAATGTTCATGTCAAACCATTTATAGGATAAGTTCAATCGTATCAACATGATGTCCAAAACCATGTTCACCGAACCACCCCCAGAATGACCCAACATTGTACACTATTCCTTTAGAGAATACACTAGTGTAATAACAAGATATGAATCTAAAACCTTGTAATATAATTTTATAAAAGTTAATTTTAATAAAATAATGATTATATTTACCCATTATTATTATTACTTTATAGAAGATTAAATAATGAGTTTTAAAATTAATAGATTTTGATATGATGAAACTAATATTCCTTTTTGGAAAATATGTAGTCTCAATAAAGAAAATCTTTTGAAACATTCAATAATTTTTTCAATAAATTTTATTTTAATAAAATAATCATATAAAATAATATTTATTTAAATATAAATTGTAATATAATTTTATGGAGTAAAATGTAATTTTTATAAGGGTAAGAAAACTTTTATCATCGTAAAAACTCATATTTTTCAAAAAATGTGGTTTTTGGATTTAAAATTATAAATTTTAATATTTAGAGAATTATTTTAGTTAAAATAAATAATATTATTATAATAAGAGCATCAAAATTTATCCAATGGTGAATTTTTCTTAATTTATCTAGATAATTGAATTTGTTGTAAAAAAATAATATGTTATAAATATATGTTATGTATTATGAAATCAAAATAACTGAAAAGGTAGTAAAAATACAAAAAATGTCCTACATGAACAAATATATAATTCCCCTATAAAATAATGTGTTTTTGAAGTTATTTTAATATATTTATATACCATTAATGATTCCTTCCAAACCTATATTATTTTTATGGTTATAAAATCTATTCTATAATAGAATGACTCACTACCACATCAATAAGGGATTTATTTTAATCAGTTTGGTTCATGGACTTATAAATTATTTAATACCACTTATATTTGGTAGAAACCATTGGAAAATCTATGTTATGGTTTAAGGTTTTAATTATTTTATCATATAGAGTATAAAATAGACATTTAGAAATTAATAAATAATTATATTTATTTTTATATAAATACCCTCCCATCTTCACACTCTTATATACTCAAAAACTATTGAGAATGATGTTATCCTCTCCCCTTATCTAAATACATACCATGGTGTTTCAATGCTCTTGAGAATATCATCCTAATCTTTTAGAAGCGCCACCAAGTTATGGAATCCACTCCTTCTCTACATTATGCCATTTGAATTACAATTTCCCATTGGGGAGTATATTTTACATATTTCTCTTAATATAATTATTTTTTATAGGTGATTATATACCCCATTATATCTCATTAAACCTTTCTATATTTATGTACCATATTTATGCTGCACAAATTATCTTATGATTTTTCTGTGCCCAACATTTGAGTAGTGAATACCCATATCCATTTCCACGCATGGGTGTTCACATTGATGTACCCATGATTCATTATTTGGGGACTTACATATATATATTCCATAATCCTTAATTTTGGATTTTAAAATTACGATATACATCCTTTTGTTGTGTGATCTATGGGTTAAAGTTATGTATGTACCTAATAAGAATATGGCTGGTGGGACCAAAATCATATAGCACTAAAATGAATTTTTTAATGTTTTTATCTTGAGAGATACGATGTATTGTTAATGGGAGGATATCCATAGAACACTATGTTAGGATTTATTATATTTTAACCTTAAATTATTTTTACAATTTCATATTTTATGTTGTTTCCACGTTCCTTTGATGTCTTTATATTATCATCTTATACCAGGCTTTGATGGTCATGTTTCTAATCCTTGCCAATTTTATGTCACCATGTTATGACTTTGAAATACATGTGTAACATTAATCCTATTATAAATTTATTATTCACATATTGTGCTTTATAACATGTCCAATTTATATAAACTCATTATCACATGCAGTGTTATAATATAAATGGAATATAAGAGAATGTATGATGTTTTAAAATAATTTTGTTTTACTCCTGTTTGAAGTGATTATTATATGTACTGAACTTCCCAATGTAATTATCCCTCATGGTCTTATAATGTAATATTCTGCTTATAATTGTGTAATAAATTATGAAATAAAGTGTATTAGATAAATGGTGTGTCATAGGGACTAAATTATAAACCAGATACACATAAATAATTTCATTTATTTAAACAAAAAATCATGAAAACATACATCACTTAAAAATAGATTTAGTTTGAGGTAGAATATAAAACATTAAATGTAATCTCCCATAAACTTTCACACATATTTTCTTTATCAAACATTCTAAATACTTCCCTCCTTTAAGTCATTTCAATATCATATTGGTCTCTCCATAAATAAATCTTCCTGAGTTATATAGAATAGTAAATATATTTTACCACTCAAAATTAGTAAAATAAAACCAAGTAAATGTGAGAGAATGTATAAATGAGGATCCTAGCCATTGATAAAAAACTTTTATGCCATAGTAGAGCATTTTAAATTCTAGATCATTGAATTAATGAGTATTAGTTAATTTGAGGATGTACAAAACAAAAAATTATATATTTTTTAATTTGAAAAAAAAATAAAAGTAGACATGAAATGGTTTATAAAAAATTGATTTTCTACCCATATAGTTCCATCATTAGTTTTTTTATATAGCCTCTCCTAAAAATCTATATAATCAATCGAAAGGTATCTTTACCTATAAAAAAATAAAAACATGTTTTAATTCCAATCTTTTTAGTGAAACCTTAGTTTTGTGGTATTCTAAGCCTCTAAAAAATAATTCAATCAATTTTCGTATGGAAAATACCCTGAAAAATACCCATTAATATTTTTGGATAAGTTTCTATCCTCTTTTGGAATTGGTTTAGAATTAAAAAAATTAACACTTTATTGAAGGGACATCTAAACATTGGGTGCTTCTAGGGGCGTGGAATGATTCTCCAACCTCTCTTCCATTAAAAAACAAAAAAAAATTACCATTTTTTGGGTTATCAAATTATTTATTTATAAATAAACCAAAACTTGTATAGTCATAGAGAATGGTAGAATCCAATGCGAGAAGGTGAATGTTCAAAGGATATTTATTTTTCTAAGTTATTTAAAATAAGGATTATATATGTTGGTGAAGTAGAAGAGTGTTTGTATGGAATTATTGGACCAGAATAGTTATTTTTTAGATTTAGTTGTGTAAAATAAATAAACTATGGAAAATATATATAAAAAATAATGATTATGGGAAGAATAAATAATGTGGTATATAAATAAAAGTTCTACATAATGGGTTTAATACGTTCTATTATTGGGTTGTCATTCACATAATTAATTATTATTAAACTCAGAATTTCCATTCAATGTCTCTGATTACTAATCCTTTTTTATTGTAATGGGTAAAGTAGGTTCATAAAGTCTTGATATTGATTAGAAAAACCTTAATTGAATGAATCAAGAACATGAAATTGGAAAAAAAAACAATCAATTCCCATAAATGATTCCAGTTATAATGTATATAAATAATAGAAATATATAATATGAGAAAACAAAAATTAAAATATGGAAGAAATAGAATAGGGAATGGAAAGATTCTTCTCTGTTGAGATGGGATATCCCCTCCCCATATATATTTAAATTTATATCTTCTTTAACCCTATACCATGCCTCTCAATGTTCTCCTGCACTACTTCTCATGATCAGTTACTCTCAAAAAGACGTTAGTTGAGGTCCTCATTCTCGGAATTTTTTGAGTTCATATTGGAACTAGCATCCCGATTGAGTTTTCTTGATCCCCTTTTAATGTCCTAATCCAACAAAATTAAATCCACTACAACAATTTAATATAATTATGAAAAATATACTATATATTCCTTTCGTTCTTCGATAGTAATCTATTTTAGCATGACATCATATTCTTTGAATCAGATTTGGACCAACATCTTCTCCCAAGTTAAAATTAGACTCTAATATTTGGCATCTATTTTATCAACCATGAATAATTTGGATTCATGTAATGGAAAATTAATTTCACTTTGTGTTTAATATAACTAGATATTCACATAGATAATATGATTAACATTTGGTGTTAATTTCACACCATTCATTCTACCATGAAATTTCCAGGGTATTGAGGTCCCTCCATAGTCTTCCCCAATTTTTATCTACAATAAAATAATCTATTGAACAACATGTCTTCAAATCAGATTGAATTAATAGAAATACAAATATTAATTCTAGATACATCGAAACCCATTTTCATGGTTCACCTAAAACTTATTCCTTGGATTTTAAGCCTTGGTCTTGGTTGGCCATAATAAAATCCTTACAATGGAACCAGGTCGACTATCTGCATTGTGTAATTTCAATTAACATATGTTCTCATAGTAATTTATCATGTCATATACAACATAAAAAAACTCTAAATCCCCATTTTCTTCTTAAATTAAATCCTACAAACATTAAGAGCAAGTAGTCAAAGGCCTTTGTTAGTGGTTCACTCTCAAGCATGGATTATTCTTCTCCCTTGATGACCAAAACTACTATGATAATCTAAAACAATGTTTCAAATATTATATTGTCCTTATATGTATAATATTATGTTTTATTCAATATCACACTTCAGTTAATCATACTCAATATTGGAAAATCTTTGTTTCAAAAGGAGTTATTGAGAAGTTCATTAGATTTAGTATCAACTAGAATGGACCTAAATCAGTCATTTATCATTAAATGGTTTTGATTTCATTTTTGGGTATATTATAGATTCATCTTCCTGATGTGAAATAGTATTTTAAATTATCCATAATTGGACCTTTAACGACACTTAAGAGCCTTCAATGAAAAGGCACCTAATCCAATCATCATCTTCATTAGATTTAATCACTAGTTCATCACAAAGTACATTTTTTTGTAGCTCAATATCGATTCCCATATTTGGTAAGGATTTTCAAGAGGGAACATATTCCTTCTTTAAATGGTGATCAAACCCTAAATTTGATCAAATTAAGCTCTTTTAATTTCATTACAATTTCATTTCATTAGGATTCAACCATCTTTGGTTTCCATTGTATTTTATTATGATCGAATGAACTTGGGTCAAAACCGCTAAACCCAAATTTTTCAAGGGAGTGTAGCATATGTTTTTTGGGAACATTAGAATTATTAATATAGAACACTATATTAAGAATACTATGGTGTTTGGTAAAAACATAAAAAAATTTAAATCATATTTCAAAATTTAATTGAATGTTTAATAAACTCTAGGAAGTTTGAATTGAATATTAAAAAATCTCATTATCAACCATAAAAAAATACCCTCAGCTATATTAATTTTTTTGGACATAGAAAAAAATTATTTTCTCAAAAAATTAACATTATAAAATATTCAATCACATGAATTCAGTTTTCCAAAAATAAAAAAACTATAAATAATTATATGAATTTAAAAATCTAAAATAGAAATAAAGACTAAAATTTATCAATTCAAAATACAAAGTTAAACTTTAATAAATTAAAAACCTGAAAGAATAAATGTAAATTACTAAAAATAATACTAATATTAGAAACATGTAGTTGTACAGGTATTAACTCCAAACACAAAAACTACATTCAATATAATGTATTTTTCCTAAATTTAAAATTTTAAATCATTACATGATATTAATGTGTGAAAAATATTAAACTGTGTTAAATTTAACAAAAGTTAGAATGATATCAATCTGAGATACTGGTTGAGGTTAATCTTTTAGGGATATAGGATAATCCCAAAATTTTCTATAATATTTAAATTACCAAAAATTTAATTCATTGTAAAAGGATTATATATCTTAATTAATATTTTTAAATTTATTCTAATGACATAGAGATTATGAATATTTCAATTATAGTTCTATTGATATTTTAAAGATAATTTAAAATCATTTTTGGTAAAAGTGAGAATAACATAAAACAATTAAGAATTATATTCAAAATGATATATAATTTTTTTATATTAGTATAAAATTAATTCAACGAGACTAGGAAAATGATGATATAATGTATGGATTTAAATACATTATAGTGATATTTTTCCATGATTTCCACCATTTTATGACCTTTTGATAGCCCTATAATTTGATTTGAAACATGACACATGAATTTATATGATCCCCATAATCAAGGTGACCTATGGTGAAATTATAAATAATTATAGTTACTATGTCCCTCCCTCTTTTAGTTTCTTCCATGGGAAACAATGGATGCTTTTGGGAAATTGTGGCTTAATGGTTCAGAAGTGGGGCTTTACAGATGACTTTTTTCATCTAATCCTTAATTAAATAGTGATACACTATCCATCTAGCCCCACAGAGGCACCAAGAAGCATTATTATGAAGAATAACATAGAGTATGCATAACCATCCATTGGATTAAATCGAATATCCCTCATAGGTGTAAAAATTATACACATGGATCAATGATCTAAATCATATAGTATATTGATCAAATTAATGCATGAGCATATGTAATGGTGTATTTTGATCTTCTTTCTAGGTATGTGGGTGTTCCCTGTGGCACCCCCCCCCTCATAGACTAGGTTTATATTGACATGTATAGTATATTTCCTTCCAAAATTGTACCTAACGTTTTTTCCATTTTATTGACCTTTCAGACCTAATGAAACACTATTTTCTTCATTTAATGAAGTTTGGTTGTATAATTTAACTATATTTATTTAAATAGAACACATGATCTCATATTGAATTTTTTTAATAATGTAAATATTGTTTGTAATATATCCATTGTTGAATTTAAATTGTTATTATATTGTTTTTAAGTCCTCTCAATGATGAATAATTATATTTATTGTGGTGTGACTTATTTTTTATGAGAAAGATGGGAATTATTCATTAATATATTAATGAATAAATTTTTGAATAACAAGATTAAATTACTAACCTAAAAATGTAATGACTGATTTTTAATGGAATAAGATTCCTACGATTATATGGACTACTTTTAGAGGACATTTTATAATTGAAATTATGATAATAATTGTTATCGATAAAATAATGATTTAAAATATATGATTAAATATAAAACTAACATAGTTTATATAGATTCATTTGAATGTCAGGATTATTTGACCAACCAATTTGATTTGAGAGGATATAAATACAATATGATAAGATAATTATGATTTGTACTATAGGGAGATACTATATGCTTTTAAAAGAAAATGTAAACTACAAGAATTATAGATATAAAAATTGGAATAATATATGATGGAATAATATAGTGAGCCTACTTATATATTATGTATACATATTATGAAAATTATTTTAAATTATAATATAAATATTAATTTATGTTTGAGATAGTTTATTTGGGATTTTTAAATACTCATTAGTATAACTAGTATTACTTTTAATATGTTTGAATAACTAATTTATGACATGTATTTATTATGAATAAATCATGGAGTGATGATATAAACAACCTCAATTACTGTTTCGAATTTATCATAATTATAATTTTGAAAAATATGAAATCAATTTGGTTACTTAATGAGGAAAAATATTTTTTTTGGAAGACACTAAGTTAACATTATATTTTCTTATACTAAATTATATAAGAATTTGGAAATATTATATGAAATCATATAGTAATTGTTTAGCTATATTCATGAAAAATATAGATTGTCAATCGATTGAAAAATATTACTATTCTTATTATTTACAATAATTATAATTATTGATATGATTTATTGAATTTTCATATATTGATATCTATTTTATATTAGAGTGTTATACTATAAAACCTACCCATTGATGATAGGTATATTCAGAAGATGATATATAAAAATGTACTCTAATATCACAAAATATTATGGATAGGGGTAAATGGTGATTCACCCATAGTCTTTACTCACTATCCACTATATTTAGGAGATTTTGGTGGATAATGAGGCAATGAGTACTTATTCATTTCACACCCATAGCTCATGGATTGAGGTAGACTATCCAGTTATGTACTACTTAATCATGAGACAACATTGCATCATAAGTGATTCATTGAATGGGGAATTCATTATATGATATATGATATGATATGTTTTTATTTAATTTGGAAATCAGTTGTTGTGTCACTTGTATTCCAATGGGTTTTATTAAATAATTCTAGTACAAACAAATTATGATATGTGATAAAAATCTATATATGTGATAGATGAGATCTAAAATCTATCAAGGAAGGTTAATAATGAATCTTTGAATATAAATAGCAGGATAACCAATAAAATTATCTTTGTAACTAATGTGAATATGTTTTTATACAAGTTTTCAGAGTCCAATTTTTTAAATTATTGTAAATTTTATAATAAAATGAACTTATAATGGCGAATAATTTGTCCATGAACATTTTTAGAGAAAAATATTATTCTTTCATTTTTTTATTAAAATTTGTGGGTTTTTATGTAAAATTGAATCAATGGTCCCTGTATTAATTTCCATAAATATTTTATAAATTTTTTTTAATTTTTTTTCACTTTAATGGAATTAAAATTTTTGAAGTGTTCATATAATTTTTAGTTTCAATTTTTTTTTATTTTCATTGAGGAATTACAATTTTCTATGTTTTAAATATTTTAGTTATTCTTTTGAATTTCTAAATTAAATTTTTTAATTATTTTATAATTTAATGGTTTATACTAGATTGATATTTTAAAATATTATTCCATCTATATTATATGTGTGAAAACATAAAAAAATCACTTTAAGAATATTAGACTAACTTTGGATCCATTTCATCTAGTCTGAGCCACTTATAAAAGTGAATTTGAATGATTAAAGTGGAAAAATAGTAGACAAAAGTTTCAACATATCTATTTTTTTATAGTTTACAAAGGATGGAACTAATTTCAGATAAGATTAATCTCTTATGAAGTGTATGAGTCATTTCTCATGTTGATATAAGTGTGTTTGAGTGAAATATTAGAGTGCATGCATCACTCTCTCCAATGTTTGAGAGAAAAACTCTTACATATCAGTAATACTTTAACCCTTTGAATAATTTTGAAAATGAATCATCATAGAGTGTATGATCCTTGTCTATGAAAAGTGATTTTTACGACTGATGAAGGGGCTTGACCCGAGGTTGGATAAGAAAACAAAAATTCCAAACTCATTTTATATTTTCAATTTCAATATAAGAAAACCTTGGGGGTTTGATTTATCAGTAAAATAATAACGAACTCGAGGATTACTTGACGGAATCAGGAAGAAAGACTTAAGTTCTCTCATCCCCAACTGAACTGATTGAGAGAAGCCTGATTCAAGGATATTTATTGAGAATGGAACAAGATGAAGATTGATCTAGTCTCATAATCATTGGAGACTATAAAATATAAACATAACTACTAACCAAGATTTAACTGAATAAAGTTAAATAAACATATCATTATCAAATCCTAATCACTTATTTTGATATCATTATGTTATATGAAAGAAGAAATATCAAGATCTTATGAAGGATACAAACTAATTATCTTATGTACTAAAAAACCAAAGCTTTCTGAATTGAATTAACCTAAATAGAGTTACCAATATTGACCTAGGATGTAGATGAGTGCCAATTCTCATTGATTTGAATTCTTGTTTGTGATTATTATGAAACAAAAGATTCAAAGTGTAAATATATAAGACCATAAGATTTTGGAATATATTTTTTCCTATAATTAATGTTAAATTATATATCTTGTTTCACATGTAACACTGAACTAGAAAATCTATGACATATTATATTAATATTATTAAGAAAATTAAATAATAAAAAAACATAAAAATATGAAAAAAAACAACCAATTAGATATTCATAATAAATGAGAATATGAACAAGTAATGTTTTAAAAGTGACTTTTCAATAAAATACTTTTTCTTTATATATTGTATCGATATTTAAATTAAATTTATAAGTTTTATAATTTAAATTTTAGAAAATATACTTCATTTTCTATTCATCATTTCATTATTAACTTACGATTAATTTGTATGATTTTTCTAAAATAATTCATGTTTACATGAATATTAAAAATTATTAATTTTTCTAATACCATCCCTATTAAGAAATTATCATAACAAAAGAATTATATAAAAGTTATAAAACCTTTTTTCAGTAAAATTATTTATATTTATAAACAAAATTAAACAAATTAGAAATACTATGTTTGAACCCATGTTAATTTTATTAAAACATAATAATATTTTACTATTTTTTATTTTTATATATTAAAATATTAACTTTCCTCACATGTAGAGGTTAAATCTTAAAAATTGGTTTTCATATTTTATATAACCATGTTCATAATATTTAATAAGGTTTATTTTAATTTTTAGAGTAAATTTATTATTAATATGATTAAATCCAATGACCCTGATAATGGTCAAAGGATTAATTACAAAGAATTATATTTTTAATGTTGTGTGTTTTTTAAATTATAAATTCAATTTATATATTTAATAAAATTGCATATTTATGATTTTTACACATGTATTAAAATAGATTTTCACTCTTCTATTTGGTAATTAATTTCATATAATATTAAGAAATATTAACGTTGAAAACACAATTTCTTTCTACAAAACATCATTTTTATATATTAAATTTTCTAATTTAAAAGTTAATTTTTTATTATTAGTAAATTGAATTATATTATATGAATCATAAATTTATGTTCATAAAATCAAAAATTTTAGAAAGGGTTACATTATATTTTTAATAAATCGTATATTACTTGGTTAAAAACTAATTACCAAGTTAAAGAATTGGTAAAATGTAAAAAACATATGGTAAATGAATTGATAATTGTTTAGAAAAAGATTAAAAATGAATATTGTGTACTTTCATGTCCTTATATCACTAAAAATTCATTATTTCACAATTTTTAACCATTTACCATTGAATAGTTTTAGTCCAATATTAAATAAGTAATGGGTATTTTGAAAGGTGATATCTTTCTTTACATATTATTGGATATCAATTCTACTGCATTTTCCCACTATTTATAATTATTTATCTCAAAAAAATATAAACTTATCACTCATAATAATTATAAACATGTAATATAAGTCTTGGTCTTTCTAAAATACCAATATAAGGAGGATTATGGTGTTTCCCATGGGAGATCATCCAAAGGAAGAGGTAATCTTCTCAATTGGGATGACTTAATTCCTTTCTTCTTTTACACAATAAAATATATTATATCCATTAAAGGGTGACAAAATATATATTATTAATATAATAAATATTTTTATGTTAATGAAATATAACTATTCTACCTCACTATAAAACCATTAAAAAAATTAGAACTTCATTATGTTTATATGCAGTTTACGGCCTCCATAAATTATGTGTTCTATTTTCCCACTACTACCTAAGATGGATGACATTAAAAATTTATTTCAAGTATAAATAATATATTTATAAAAATCATAACATTCGTAAAAGATAATATTTTACAATATATAAGTGATTAAAATACTAAATGGTTCTAGTAAATATAACCACACAAATTAAACATATTAACACACTCGTATTAATTTGAGTCCATTTTGGAAAAAAATATGTAAATATATAAAACAAATAAATGAGGCTTCGGTCCTAACCTTTTAATATATATATATATAGATAATTTAATAATATAAAAAATACACCTACATAATTATAGATATTATGAATTTATTCTTAAAAACTTTTTACCGTGTTCATTATACCATGGATGTTTAATTGAAAGCGACCAAACCACCTCATGTAAATGCAATTTGAAAAAACTATTTAATAAATAAATAATATAAGAAAATAAATATCACATATAAAATTAAATATTGTGGAAATATTTTCATAGAAAAGTTTTTTATAACCAAAATTTGATTATCCAGGATGTTAGGCACACGTAAATAATAAATTAATAACTGAGGTAACATATATTTGTCGTTATTTTCAATTCCATAAGACAAGTTTGATATTATGTACCATAATTTATTTAATGTGGTGTATTAAATACATTATTGAATTTAATGAATTTTAATATATTTCATTTCATGATATTTCAATGTCCATTTCATGTTAAATCTCTTAATTTATTTTTTATTTATATGTTGAGATTTCTGTAAGAGATCTTGAAACTTAATTTTGTTTCATTAAGATATGATCTTTATTCACGGATTTTTTACTTTTTTGTAGTGTATATATTATCTATTGATCATTTAAAATTAATTTTATGAAATATAAGGGATTTAAAAATCCATTTCACGTTCCACCATTTTTAGCTTTTAAATTCAAAAAATAAGGATTTTTTATCCCAATTGTCATTCATTTAGTTATAATTTTTCTTTTTAAGGTTATTCCAAATAAGTTTGGTAAATTATTCTCTTTTATTTTATTATGTGGTATTTTTCTCTTTATTTTCAACCCCTTTCTATATTTCTCTTGATTCATGATGTATTATTTCTATAAATGATTTGGTTAACATAAATTTCATTTCTTTGTATTAAAATATTATACAATGAGAATCAAGATTATATGTTCGATAAATTCTTATATTTCCAATTTCATATGATATTTACTCTTTTATCATTAGGTAAAATGATGTTCTTAACTAAAAGATTTTTTTCGATGAATTTATTTTCATAAAAATGAATATTTTTAGTAAATATATTGAATCTCCTTTATAAAGATAGTTTTTCCTCCAATTTAATGTTCAATATTCGAAAATAAAATTAAAAATTTCATTCAAAAATCCAAAATACGTGATTACTCATGAGACCTTACTATTTTCCATTACCACTTTTCAAAGGGAAATTTTATATATTTTTTAGATGTGCGATTTCAAGAAATGTATTTTAAAATATTTAAAAGGTTTTCCATTCATGATACCATGTTTTAACATCTATGTCAAATTTCCTATAAAAAAATTATACCCTTTTCAAGGATTCATTATATAAGATAATTTTTTATAAGTATGATCTTTCAAATATTCTAATTTCACATTATTGAAAATTAATTTAGACTATGACCTATAAAATATTATTTTATGAATATTGTAAAAAAATTACAACTATTTTATAGTTTCTCCTTATATATGAGTATTATTATTTTTTTATATGAATTTAAATTTTTTAAAATAATTTTTCCAAATGGTTTTAACAGATTATGATTTTAAAAGAAAGGTAATATTTTTATATTTTCAAAAATTAAAAGTTTTATTTTAAAATGTAATTCTATATTTGAAAATTAGTTTTATATGTATGTGATTTTAAGAAAGAATTTTTATTATTTTTTAAATCATATTTAATTCATATAATTTTTCATCTAAAAACTCTTTTTTCATTAAAAGATAATTATTAAATGCTTTATCAATATCAGCTTATTTCATTTTATAGACATCATTTTCAATTAGTTTCTAAGGCATTAATAATTAGGGAATTTCCTTTTATTTTGTGAGGGATTAATAAAATTATCATAAAATGTTACTTTTAATCTATGTAAACATCCTTAACACTCCTTATGTTACCCAAGGGATATTTTTAATTCATTATCAAACTTCTTTCTCTGTATAGATTACGGAATTTTCTATGAACATTTTTCATGAAACCATATATTTTCCATGGGATAATTAAGTGATTTTTGATGTATGTAGATTATCATATTATAATGGAACACACATATAATTATATATAATTGATGGGCATGGTTCTATATCTCCCTACAATGAATTTTCTAATGTTTAATATCACATTTGAGAATGATTTTCAGAATGATCATTTTATTTTCTTCACAATATATAGTGTTCATATGTTTTTAGTTCACAATATATAACATTTAGATTTTTTTACTCACAAAATATATAACCTGAATTTTTTTGATTATAACATGAAATGTGGGAATTTTGTTTTTTCACAAAATAATGCATGTAAAGTTTTGTTTGTTCATAATTTTATGTGTAGAAATATTGAATTATCTCATGATATGATGAATTCCTATTATTATATCTCTTTTAGAAGTTCATTATTGTGATATGTTTCAAGGTTATGTTAAATTTATGTGTCATAAACATGTGATTATTCTACATGGATATTATTTTTATTTCATGATTCTGTTCTATTTTTCCAAAGTATTTTTTTATTCATTTAAGATTACAATTCCTTATATCATCACTTATGAATAACTATCAAATTTCTATGTTGTTTATAATAAGATATTTCTTATATTCTAATGTATATTCATATGCTTATGATATTACCTATGTCATTTAATTATTGAGTATTTGACCACACCCCTTTCTTATATTTCAATTTTCAAGGCTATGATGACGAGTATAACATATTAGAAGATTAAAATTGATTATAGAGTATCAATTAATGATAAATTTTCAAATGTTTTTTAAAATAAGTTTCCTATGTAACTGCTCCAAAAAGAAAATAAAGATTCCAATCTTGGGATTATGTGATTATCTATGATATGTAATTATTAAAAAATTGAAATTATTTAAAATAAATTTACGTTAATCTCAATTTTTATCAATCCTAGTGTTGATATAATTTTTGTAGCTCTATATATGATAACATGGGTTTGGGGTACCAAATTCAGTATTGAATTAGGGTTTCAATATTTAATAGGATTGGTTTAATTATTTTCTGGATTTTTAGTATATAAAATAAGTGAAAACCCTTAGAATAATTATATGTATTGGAAAACAACTTGACTTTTTGGTAAAGTATTGATCCTGTTATTTCATTGAAATTTCATCCCATGTATAGATACTGGAAAGTGGATGTTATTATTCCATTGGCTCACCAAATTATAACCACCCTAAAATAGAAATTTTAATATCAACTAGATCATCATTCATTTCACTATTAGTGTTCCTTAGACTGGACAACTAACACGAAACTTATGTGGGATATTCTTTGAAAATTACCTCATTTTTTATGAACCATTATGATTGATTTGAATATATTATAAAAAAATAAGTAAATGAGCTTAGAAAACCTAGGTTAAACAAAAATATTGATATTATTATCCAATTTTATCAAATTTTAACCAAAGTCGTCATTGAATTAAATGAATAAGAAATTGGAGAAGATATATTATGATTGATTATTTATATTCATATAATCATTTTCTAGGATTTTGTTAAAAATTATCATTATCATTTTGGTTTTAATATTTGACCAAAAAGGATCTTGAAAATGAATCTATGGAAGGAATGTCTCTAGACACCCCTAAGCCTTATTTATATAGTAATATTTGGAATGAATGGTTGGAAATCGGAATATATGTCTATTATGATAGAATTGATATATTACTTAGTTTTAACTAAGATAGCAAGGTTTGTATCTCTTTAGTAGCTTAAAAATGGGCCATGTTTATCATTTTGATATTTTTAGGAATTGTTATTAGTAATTAATAATTCAAATTGCGAGGACACGATTTATTTAACTGGGGAGAATGTAACACTATGAGATTTTGGAATATATTTTTTCTCTAAATTAATAATATGTTTGATAACTTGTTTGAAACACAAAACCGAACTAAATGAGTCAAAACATATAATATGACTAATATTAAGAAAATTTTAGAATAATAATTATTCTATAAAATAAAAAGAACGTAATAAATTAGACATTCATAAAAAAGTGGATTAAGAACACATAATTTTTTAAAATGGATCTTTCAAAAAAAGATGTTTTTCTTTATGTATTATATTTTCATTTAAAAATAAATTTATTAATTTTTGAATTATTTTTTTAAAAATATAAATTCATTTTTGGATTCATAATTCTAATATTATATAGGGTTTATTGTTCATAATTTTATAAAATAATTTATTTTTAAAGCAATTGTAATAATTTACTGATTTTGTTAATACCATCACTTTTATAAAATTATCATAATAAAAGAATTAGATAATAGTTCTTGAAATGTTTTTATATAAAAGATAAATTTTTTTAATTAAAATAATTAATTAGTAAAATATTATCTTAAACCCATGTTTAACATTTTGGAAGCATAATTAATATTATACTCTGAAAACTGTTTTTATTCTCTTATATTAAAAATTATTTTTTATATTTTATTGAAATTATATATTGAAAATGGTTTTTATATTTTTTTCAATATTTTCATATTATGATATACGGTTAATTACATTTTTCCATAAATTTTTTGATTATATGATTAAAGATAATGACCATGATATTGGTCAAATAAATATTTTAAAATAATTTATTTGGTAATATTGTATAATATTAATCTCCTAAATTAAATTTATGTATACTATATAATGTATTTTATATTATTTTTAAACATTAATAAATTTTATTATCCATATTTTGATTGATGATTAATTTCACATCATTTGAAGAACATTTAATGGGGAAAGCTACATTTTTTCTTCCAAAGAGTTTTCCTATATATTAAATGTTCTAATTTAAATGTTTTTTATTATATGTATGAGATGAAATATATTATTGTGTCCTTAAATTTTGTTTTAGAGATTAAAAATTTGGTTGGAATGGTTACCTTATATTTTTCATTATATGTAGATTAATTTGGTAAAAATGAGTTACCAAGGTAAAAACAAAAATGGTATAATGTAAAAATATATTGGTAAATGATTTTAAAATTATCTAAAGCATGTGTGAAAATGAATATTAGAGAATTTATGGTCCTTATATAATCATATAATTCATTATTATCTACCTTTAAACCATTTTCCCTAGAATAGTTTCATTCCATCTTTTAGAAAAAAAATTGGTATTTACAATACTGGAATTTTCCTCACTTATAAAAGGAGATCACTTCATCCACATTTATACATAATTTATAATGGTTTATATTGATCAAAAATATTCCCTAGACTATATTAAAACCTTTCCACATTTATTTTAATCATTTTCCTTACTAAAAGACCACTCTGTGGAGTCTTAAGTTATTACCCTAGGGATAACATCTAAAGGAAGTGGTGATGTTCTCAACTTACCTCTTTAAATCTGTTCCTTATTTTACCCCCAAAAATATATTATATAAAAGAAAATATTATAAAATAATAATTATTAATATAATTAAATTTTAATTTACTAGTATATTATCACATTTGCACCTTCCTCTAAAACAATATTAAAAATGAAGATATCGTCATGCGTAAGGGAAGACTACCACCTCTATGAATTCCATGATCTATTTTTCCATTACCACAAAACTAATATGACCTTAAAAATGTATTTAATTTATTAAAATGGTATTTATTGACCTATTAGTAATCTATGAAGATAATATTGGACATTATACAAGTGATATCAACAATAAATGGTCATTATAAACTTAAAGGGATAAAATAATCATATCATGGTAACTTTCTTAATTAGAGTCCATTGGGAATACATAAGAAGATATATAAATTTTTGATAATTTAATATTCAAATAAATACATATCTACAATTATTTATATTATAAAGTTAATTTATAACATTTTTAACCACATTCAATGTGCTAGGGAAGATAAAGAAAAATCAACTGAACCGCGTCAACTAATCTCCCTAAGAGAAATATATTTAAAAAATAAATAAAATTTGATAATAAATTGGCAATATGAAATAAAATATATATTGAAAATTTTATTAATAATGATTTTAAAAATATAAATTTGATTATTTGAGAAATTATATGCACACATAACGAATCAGGTTCTGAGGTTTGGGTTATTTGAATATATTTTCAATTCCATTGAACATGTTTGATATTGAACAACATTATTTATTCTATTTGGTTTATTCAAAACCATGTTTTATAAGGTATAAATAATTTCATTAATTTCTTGATATTATAATTTTAGTTTCAATTTAACCCTAGCAATATCCAACCTCTTTCTTGGTGGGTTCCTTTTTATAGTTTTGATCAAACTTATTTGAGTTTGGTTAAATCATTTAGAGAATAGTAATTGAGCCATTGTATCGGGATGGGATAGTTTTTCAATTTTTTCCATATTTAAAATATATTTTCATATTAAATATGGATTCATGAACTATTCATGACATGAATTTTCTTTTCAAGGTTTGAATTGTTATACGCAGACCCCATGAAATTTGTTTTGAGCCTTAATAGTGTTTTGGGAGGATACAATACATGATGTGAGATGACATTCATTACATGAAATAGTTTTTAGGATTTTAATATTTATGTGATAGGTGTAAGAACCTAGGTTTTGGGACTCCAAGACTTTGAAAAATTTCTTGATGTCATTCCAGAGCAGGGCATTCCGACGGCGTACAATTCTGAGGTCCGGTGTGCCCGGAATTAATTATATAAAACAATGATAAGTGTTTTTGTATTACGCACATGTGGTTAACTAAAGAAAATGTGATATATCTTAGACGATTGATCGGATCGGAAATCTGAGACCACGGTTGGGTCAAGAACGTGGTGTTTACCCTAGGCGCGAAATAAAATGAGTCAGCACGGGACGTTCGGACCCCTTGCTCGTTGGTAGTGTGTTAAATGGATAATTAAATAATCAAATTATTAATTTAATAGCTCAAACCTGAATAACTCCTAATCAATAGCTCGGATTAGAAATCTGATGGCACGGTTGCGTCTGGAGTGTGTTGTTTACCCTAGGAGGGGTGTAAAAGTTGCGGGCACGGGCCTGCTGTGAGAGATGTCACCCAGGGGAAAACCGCCTTTTTGAATTAATGACTTAGTGATTTTTATCAGTGACGATATTTTCGAATAACTTACGAATAAAGCCTAGAAATTTAAATATGAGACTTCCTTTCAGTTCAAAATGTGGTGTTTTTCCTAGGTGCGATATAAAATGATAGGGCACGGTGATTTCAGATCACGCGCTAAGTTGTTTTTATATAAATAGAAAAATGTCGAATTGGGAGAAACCCAATTATTCCCCTCTCTCTCTCTCTCTAAATCTCTCTCTCTCTCTATCTCTCTCTCTCTCTCTCTCGAGCATTATTCGTCGTTCTTTGTCATTCTTCGTTATTCTTTGCTGGATTGAGGAGTGGACTCCAGCGGATTGAAGTAGGATCGAGCAGGCACGTTGCCAACGCTGAACAGATTCAACGCGGTAGGATTTATGATTAATTTCACACCTTCGTGAAATTATTTGAGTTTTGTCAATTTTGTCATTTTAAATTCTTAAATTTTAGAATATGGGGTGTCGGCTGAAAGAACACGGGAAACACCTGAGCCCCATTTTATCTGTCGTTCTTGGACGTTCTTCGTCCAAATTTTCAGATGCATCAATTGTGTCGGATAAACAATCGGGGGAAGGCATTGTGAAGGCCTCATCCCGAGCTCCCGAATTTCGGCCTCGGAATCGAAATCGGGCCTCCGATGAGGTCCCAATGGTCCGCGGAAGGGACCACCGGAGTCGGCTGGTAGGAGCGGCCGACAGCTACGCGCGGTGGCCGCTGTGTGTCGAGCGATTAGAGGACGAGCCGAAGCAGCCAACTTTTTGAAGGCGGAACAGGGCTGGGAGGTGGAGGCCGGAGGTGCAGTGGCGGTGTCAGGGGTAGCCGGTGCGGCGGGCTCATGAGCAGCCGGCAGGGTTGGATGCAATGTGGCGCAGTAGGGGACCAGAGGTCCAGGCAGCAGAGGTGGCTACCGGGAGCTGGGATGGACAGAGGCTGAGGCTAAGGCGGAGCGGAGAGCTTTGGGCGGTGTCGCAGCGGAGCGCTGCAGGCGGGGGAATCGACGGCTTCAGTCTATCGCGCTCGGCAGGGGGAACCCGAGGCGGCGACCTCGGGGAACATGACCCACATGTTGCGGGTCCTTGTTGACGTGGCATGCGGGAGATGACCGGCCTGTTTGGTCGGTCGGTGGAGGCAGTTACCTGAGAGGGAACAAGACCCGCGTGCTGCGGGTCTTCCTTGACGCGGCGCGAGGGGGGAGATAGGCCAGGATGGCCGGTCTGTTCGAAAAAAAACTGGACCGGAGGTGGGTCTGGTGGCTTGAGGCGGCCCGCGGCTAGTTGGTTGCGGCGGACTGGACCGGAACCACAGCTGGGCCGTGGGCCGGCGGTTCGAACCGGGATGACTGAGGTGAACGGGCCCGATTGGGCCCCCTTGCATTCGGGGGGCGTATCTTCTAAACGGCAAGTCCATTTGATGCGCCGTCAGGGTCTACAGGTTTGTGTCGGCGAGACGAACCCTTCAAATTGAGTTTCAGAGTTTTTGGGTTCTGTTCCCAAACGTGGGTAGCCAGAACGCTCTAACTTAATAATATTAAATTATTATTAAAGTTGCGACGGACGTGGCAAGCGAGCCGGACGTCCATTTGACATGTCGTTAGAGGCGTGGTGGCCTCGAGGCTGAGACGGTCCTTCTAGGGTTGGTTTTGAGCCTTTGCGGGTTGGTTTCATTGTTCGGTGGCATGAAACGCTAAATGTGAATAATTAATTAATTAATTAATTAATTAATTAATTGTTGCGTCGGACCTAACTCCTTCTTGGGATGTCCGATTAACGCGCCGTTAGCGGTAGTGTGACCCCCATCCTCGTGTGCACTTTTTGAGACGCTTTTCGAAGCCTTCGAGTTGGAGACAATGTGCAGGCCCCACATGGCCGAGTTCGCACGTTTTACGGTGAAATGCCACTTTTTCACCCATCATCCGTTTGGGGTGTTTCGGTACTCATTTCTGAGTGTTTTGCCAAGGGGTTTGCAATGGCGCAATCCGCTCACCAAAATTCAGGCCCAAGGCGTGGGCCCCATGAGGCACCTTTCAGACGTATGCTGCTTTTTATGACTTATGCATCCTAATTCTGTTCAGGGCAAATGAATAGCCTACACCACGTGGTTATCTGCAAGGAATATGATGATACAATCTGCGAGACATGTTTCGGGGTCAAGGTGTACGCCCTAGAGGGCCCCGTTTTCATATAACGTGGGGAGTTGCAGCTTATTCATCCAAAGTCTATTTTAGGCACCGCTAGTAGAATTGTGGCCCTGGAACAAAGACGAGGTTGACTAGGTTGGTTTCAGGCAATGAAGCCGAAGTTGAGGCAATGGCCCCTCGAGCCGTCTTTTGAGCTGTGTGCAGCGTACTGTGATTTTTTCATCACTCGTCTGTTTGGGGCATGTGAATAGTCAATTCAGCGTGTTTTTCTGAGAGCATCGTGATGACATAGTTCGCCCGAATTCTTTCGGGACCAAGGTGTGGGCCCCATGAGATGCCATATCGGCTTAAAGCGGTGTTGAATAACTTCTCCACCGGGAGCCATTTCCATTGAGTAAATAGTCTATCTTGCATGTTTTTTCATGAGGATTACAACGGAGTAATCTATTTAGGCCTTTGGAGCCTCTTTTGATATATCATTAAATGTGAAAACATGAAAGGGAATTGGTCGGAGGTTACTTTGAAGAACTACGAACCTACGCACGGTATCGGCGTTAGTAGCACCCAGGGATGCCACAGGTTGTGCAGAGTTATCGGCCTAGTTCCGGGTTTACCCTCTAGCGAGGCTAGGCAGTGGGATACCCGTTGACCTTAGGGTTTACCGTCCAGTGAGGTTGGTCAGTGGGATACCCAGTGACCATAAGGTTTACCCTCTAGTGGAGATGGGCAGTGAGTCACCATCAACTTATTTATGGTTTACCCTCCAGTAGGGATGGGCAGTGGGTCACCTGTTGATTTATTACGATTTACCCTCCAGCGGAGCTGGGCAGTGGGTCACCATCGACATATTTAGGGTTTACCCACCAGAAAGGCTGGGCAGTGGGTAACATGTTGATTTATTATGGTTTACCCTCCAGTGGAGCAGGGCACTGGGTCACCGTCGACTTATTTAGGGTTTACCCTCTAGCAGGGCTGGATAGTTGGTCACCTGTTGATTTATTATGGTTTACCCTCTAGCGGGTCTAGGCAGTGGTTCATCATCAACTTATTTAGGGTCTACCCTCCAACAAGGTTGGGTATTGGGTCACCCGATGATTTAGTAGTGTCTACCCTCTAGCAGGGTTGGGTAGTGGGTCACCCGATGATTTATTACGGTTACCCTCCAGTGGGGCTGGGCAGTGGGTCACCGTTGACTTATTTGGTGCTTACCCTCCAGTTGGGATGGGCAGTGGGTTACCCGATGACTTCTTTCATACTCATCCCTCTTATGAGTCTAGTCCATGACTTTTCTCCATGATTACTGGAGCAGGACCCTTGGTGGTACCATTAGCGATGAGGTAGCTTTGGCAAGCGGGACTATCGGGCATCAGTGATGGATATCCTCTGAAATATTGGAAACTTTTCTTGGGCTGATATTGGAGATATAGATCCCCTTACACACTCATTCGGGTTTCTTATTGAGCATATATATACACCCTACTTTTGTTCCCACTCATTGGGTTCAGTTACTCTCCTTATAGGAGGGGAGAAGACGTACGAGGTATGCCACAAGATTTTTGTGTCTAGCTCCTCTTGGATTGGACGAGTCCACTTCCTTCCTTTTGTTAGGTGGAGCTGCACTCACTATTTTTTACTCTTTCATTGTTCTTTGTTCTGTATACTTCTTACAGTTTTAGTACGTCCTTTGTTGCTCCCTCGAGCTTTCGGGGAATCCTGCTGAGTATCTTTATACTCACCCCTGCATGGGATTTTCCCACACTTGGCGTGCTCGTGTAGAGGACAGACAAGTCAGTCAAGACTATAGAGGAGTGTAGAGGACACAGGAGATTGGGTTGTGTACAATGGCCGTAGTTGGACTTTCCGAGTGTGAGACTCGCAAGCTGTTTACCTTCGTTTACCGGTTGTTGGGTTTTGGCACCTTTCTAGTTGGGCGAGTTTTTCCCCTTTTACTGTTCAGTTTACTTGTCATCACTTTACTTGTACTGGTTAGAGGTTGATGCATGTATGTTGGTTTCCCTTTTTGTAGCATTGTTGTATCTTACTTTCTTTTCTCTTCACTTTTTCATTGAGTTGCTGCATGTGTGCGTATATCTTCTTAGGCAAAGGCCTCCCTTAGTTTGTTGAGACTTTGGTGCTAGTCGTCAGCCCCTAGCCTATAGTGGTGGGCTTGGGGTATTTGTGGCTCGAGCACCGGTATGGGTCGGGTCGGGAAAAAGTGGTATCAAAGGTGGTTCATTCCTTGGGGTGTTGTTCAGACTACCCTAAAAAGGAATTGGTTGAGTTTTGGAGAAATAGTTTTGATGTGTCTCGAGAGTGGCTCTCAGGCCAGGGAGTCCAGTGATGGTGCGGCAGCCGACGTATCCATTCACGAGGACCCTAATAACCCGCTTGTCGACTCGGTACACTAAGACACTTGTTGCAGGGAAATTATTCTGTTCATCATATAGGATTGAGTCTTGGAATGTCCCTCTTGATTCATCTCCCCATAGTTATTAATATATATATATATATATGCTCATTTTATGTCGGTACTCCTTGATTGGATTTAGGATGTCTCCGTGATGGTAGCCATCTAGGATACTAGCTCCGGTTTGTGATGACGACTCCATGAGCGACGAGGCCTCAGTTCATGATCCATCGTACAATTACCCTTTCTCCAGGAGGACAGGCAGTAGCACCTCCACTTGTGGAGTAGTAGATAGTACTGGCAGCGAGGACCGATGAAGAATGCAGGCTGGGCATGCTATGTGATTTATAGCATCAGAGACTGCTGAGGTTCCATGGTGAGCCATACCCTCAGACAGTGAAGAGTTGGCTAGAGTCGGTGGTCTGCCTCTTCAGGCTTGTTCGGACACTGATAGGTTAGATGGTGGCTTTAACATCTAGTCTTTTTCCACCATGCAGTTTGGTGTAGTAGATCCAGGGTTACTCAGATACATGATGAGTTGGTACTCTCATGGGATGACTTCTAACAACTATTTCTTGAGGAGTACTGCCCCTCCTACTTACGCGTTTTGCGGTTTCAGGAGCTGCTATAGCTTCAGCGGGGAGTGATGGCAGTGGCTGGATACGCGACTGGGTTCACAGACCTTACTCGGTACTCGTTGTACGTGGTCCATGACGGTAACTTCTGAGAACAGAATTTTGAGAGAGGTCTCTGTAGAGGAGATTTGTGCCAACATAGTGCTCTTGTGCATCCTCACCCATCTCGGGGTGCTACAGCAGGCACTGGTGACAGAGAAATTTTTGTCAGAGGGATGTCTATTGGAAGGGCCTCGATGTCAGAGGTCTCCCCTTTATGAGACTCAGGAACATGGTTAGGGGGCAGCATAGAGCACCGAGATATCCCAGGGAGGCTTAGTTCTATGTTTGTGATGTGCGAGGTCAAGTGGCGTGAGACTATCCCACCAAATGTGATGAGTCTTCCAAAAAGTTGGTAGATGTGCCGCCATGACAGAGGCAGTTTCGTGATCAAAAAACTCCCAGGTAAGGACATGGTGGTCCCCATAGAGGCGATGTTGGCAGAAAAGTAGGAAGAAATGTGGCTGGCGGATGACGTTTCGAGGTCCTTCCACCACCACTAGGTGGCCCATGTCTTGATCAGGGAGTTAATGGACGGGGCCGCGGGCAGGTGTGTGCTATGGATGTCTACAATCCTACAATGCATGAGATGATAAGAGGTATGATCTGTGTCTTTTCTACTTTTCTCAGTATAACTTGTTAGAAACTGTGTGGGGTAATCTTTTCATCTGACTCCTAGTTCAAGGGGTTACTGAGGGTGACTCAGGGCATCAGTGTAACCCTTTGTTGGTGTTATTTGATATATATTTGAATGCATAGGAAAGAGGGGTTCTATTCCCACTGAGATGCACTTTTGTGATGCAATAAAAACCGTGAATGATATTAAGTACCACCCAAAGAAGATAGTATTGAGGTGCGGTGGAAGAGTCCCTTTGACCTGTGCATACATGGAAGGGTTGTGTGGTGGAGTGTCAGAGCAGGTTCTGGATTTTCCTGTGGGGCTTTTCTTCTTGGCCTCCCTTTGCTGGAGGTTCCATAGTGGGTTTGGAAGAGTGCCTATTTTGTGGATTACTGTCCTTCCAAGAGGGTAAAATACATGTGGGGTATGCCACATGATTTCTATGTCTAGCCTCTGGCGATTGGATGAGTTTTATCACCTACCCTGTTCATTGGTACAACACGTGCTCAATGTCAACCTTGATATAGTTATCAAGTACAGGTCGAGGTGTTGGACACCCCATAAATAGAACTATGAAATTCACTATGTGGTGCTGGTGGTGGTAGTCCTTGCGCAGAGAATGTGCTGACTCTATATTATGGGAGAGTGCTTTGTGATTTTCTTAGACCACCAGTGTCTCAGGTGCGTCCTTACCCAGAGAATATCAGTTGTGATGCACCGAATGTGAAAACATGTGTGACCAGATGTCCTTGGGTGTTTCACCAGATGGGTATTCTGAAGGAGGGAATCACGAGGCCATGTTCCCAGAACAAACCATGATTTTGGTCATGACAAAGTACGAACCATCCCTTCGGTTTGCATGTTTTTCCAACTTGGTGTTGTAGAAGTTTCCTTGGCAGTGGGAGAGCTAGGTGTGGGCTCTGTATCTCGAGTTGTTTTCCCTAGTTTTTCTTTTCGAGGAAGAAAAGCATGAAGGAGGGAATAATGTAAGAACCAAGGTTTTGGGACTCTGAGACTTTGGAAATGTTCTTGATGTCGTTCTAGAGCAGGGTGTTCAGACGGCGTGCAATTCCGAGGTCCGGTGTGCCCGAAATTAATTAAATAAAAAAAAATTAAGTTTTTTTATATTACGCATGTGTGGTTAACTAAAGAAAATGTGATATCTCTTATACAGTTGATCGGATCGGAAATCCGAGAACACTGTTGGGTTCAGAACACGGTTTTTACCCTAGGCACGACATAAAATGAGTCGGCACAGGACGTTTCGACCCCTCGCTCGTTGGCAGTGTGTTAAATGGATAATTAAATTATCAAATTATTCATTCAATAGCTCAAACCTGAATAACTCCTACATAGTAGCTCGGATTGGAAATCTGAGGGCACAGTTGCATTTGGAGCATTCAGTTTACCCTAGGAGGGGTGTATAAGTTGTGGGTGTAGGCCTGCTGTGAGAGATGTCACCCAGGGACAAAATCATCATTTTGAATTAATGGATTAGTGATTTTTATCACTGATGATATTTTCGAAAAAAATCCTAACGAAGCCTTGGAATGAAAATCTGAGACTTTCGTTAAGTTTGAAATGTGGAGTTTTTCCTAGGCGTGATATAAAATGAGAGGGTGCGGTGATTTCGGATCTCACACTAAGTGGTTTTTCTATAAATAGAAAAATATGGAATTGGGGGAAACCCATTTCTTCCTCTCTCTCTCTCTCTATCTATCTATCATTCTTTTCCATTATTCGACGTTCTTCACTATTCTTCGCTGGATTAAGGAGAAGACTGTAGTGGATCAAAGAGGGATCGAGCAAGCACGTCGCCAACGACGAACAGATCTGACGAGGTAAGATTTCTGATTAAATTTCGCACCTTCGTGAAATTATGGGAGTTTTTTCAATTTTATCATTTTAAATTCAAAAATTTTAGAATTTGGGTCATTGGAAGAATGAACACGACCAATGCCTTAGCCCCGTTTTATTGTCGTTCTTGGTCATTCTTCTTCCCAATTTTCGGACGTGCCAATTGTGTCGGATCAACGATCGAGGGGCAGGCGTTGTGACGGACTCATCCCGAGCACCGGAATTATGACCTCGGAATCGAAATCAGACCTCTGATGACGTCCAAATGGTCCACGAAAGGGACCACTGGAGTCGTCCGGTGGGAGCGGCTGGCAGCTGCACGCAGTGGCCACGGTGTGTCGAGCGGCCATAGGATGAGTTGGAGCGGTCGGATGTTCGAAGGCGGAATAGGGCCAGGAGGTGTAGGCTAGAGGTGTAGTGGTGGTGTCAGGGGTAGCTGGTGCAGCGGGCTCGGGAGCAGCCGGTAGGGTTGGCTGCATCATGGTGCAGTAGGGGACCAAAGGTCTAGGTGGCAGAGGCGGCCACCGGGAGTTGAGCTGGCCAGCGGCTGAGGCTGAGGCGGAGTTGAGAGCTCCGGGTGGTGTCACGGTGGAGCACTGCATGCGGGGGAGTCGATGGCTTTGGTCTGTCGTGCTCGGCAGGGGGAACCCGAGGAAGCAGCCTTAGGGAACAGGACCCGCGTGTTTCAGGTCCTCGTTAACGCGGCGTGTGGGAGAAGACTGGCCAGTTTTTCCTGTCGGTGGAGGCGGTGACCTCGGAGGGAACAAGACCCGCGTGCTGCGGGTCTTCCTTGACGCCGCGTAAGGGCGAAGACCGGCCAGGATGGCCGGTCTATTTGAAAAAAAACTGGGCCGAAGGTGGGTCTAGTGGCCTGAGGTGGGCTGCAGCCAGCGGGCCATAGTGGACTGGACCGGACCCGTAGCTGGGCCACGGGCTGGTGGTTCGGACCGTGCCGACTGGGGTGAACCGGCCCTGTTGGGCCCCCTTGCATTCGGGGGGGGGAGGGTGTATCTTCTAAACGGCGTGTCCATTTGATGTTTCATCTACGGCTGCGGGTTCGTGACGGCGAGATGGACCCTTCGAAGTGAGTTTTGGAGTTCTTGGGTTCTACGCCCGAAGGCGGGTAGCCTAAACGCTCTAACATAATAATATTAAATTATTAATAAAGTTATGACAGATGTGCCTCGTGATCCGGATGTCCGTTTGACATGTTGTCTGTGGCGTGGTGGCCCCGAAGCTAAGACGGTCCTTCTAAGGTTGTTTCAGAGCCTTTTTGGGTCGGTTTCATTGCTCGGTGGCACGAAAGGCTAAATGTGAATAATTAATTAATTAATTAATTATTGCGTCGGACCTAACTTCTGCTTGGGATGTCTGATTGACGCACCGTCAGTGGCAGCGTGACCCCAGTCCTCGTGCAGAATTTTTGAGATGCTTTCCAAAGAGTTTGGGTTGGAGACAAGGTGCGGACCCCACAGGTCCTAGTCCGCACATTTTACGGTGAAACGCCACTTTTTCACCCGTCATCCATTTGGGGTGTGTGGGTACTTGTTTCGGAGTGTTTTTTTGACGGGATTGCAACGACATAATCCACCCGCCTAAATTCGGGCCCGATGCATGGGCCCCACGAGGCTGATTTTGGACGTACGCTACATTTTAGGACTTATGATTCATAAGTCCATTCAGGGAAAATGAATAGCCTACACCGTGTGGTTATAAGCAAGGAACGCGATGGTACGATCTGCATGACATGTTTCGGGGTCGAGGTGTGGGCCCCAGAGGGCCATGTTTGCATATAACGTGGGGAGTTGCATCTTCCGCATCCGAATTCTATTTTAGGCGCTATCAGCGGCATCGTGACCCTGGCACCATGATGAGGATGACCAGGGTGGTTTCACGTGATGAATCCGGAGTTGAGGTGTGGGCCACACAGGCCGTCTTTTGAGTTGTGTGCAGTGTACTGTGACTTTTTCATCAGGCGTCTGTTTGGGGCGTATGAATAGTCAATTCGATATGTTTTTTTAGAGCATCATGATGGTGCAGTTCGCTCAACCTCTTTCGGGACCGAGGTGCGGGACCCACTAGGCGTCGTATGGGATTAAAGCAGTGTTGAATAACTTTTGCACTGT
Organism: Viscum album; assembly: GCA_963277665.1. Classification (NCBI taxonomy): domain Eukaryota; kingdom Viridiplantae; phylum Streptophyta; class Magnoliopsida; order Santalales; family Viscaceae; genus Viscum; species Viscum album. Next base: position 176,602,565 of record OY728120.1, read on the forward strand.
GAGCCATTTTTAGCGAGTAAGTAGTCTATATCACTTTTTTTTTCCGTGATGATTACAATGGTGTAATCTGTTTGGGCATGCGGAGCCTCTTTCGAGATATCATTAAATATGAAAACATCAAAGGGCATTGGTCGGAGGATCCTTTGACGCACTCTGAACCTATGCATGGTAGCGGCGTTAGTGGAACCCAGGGATGGCAAGGGTAGTGCGGAGTTATCGGCCTAGTTCTGGGTTTACCCTCCAGCGAGGCTGGGAAGCGGGATACCCATTGACCTTAGGGTTTACCCTCTAGAGATCTTGGGCAGTGGGATACTCGTTGACCTTACAGTTTACCCCCCAGCAGAGCTGGGCAGTGGGTCACCATCGACTTATTTAGAGTTTACACTCCAGCAGGGCTAGGCAGTGGGTCACCTGTTGATTTATTACGGTTTACCCTCCAGCGGAGCTGGGCAGCGGCTCATCGTCAACTTATTTAGGATTTACCCTCCATAAGGGTTGGGCAGTGGGTCACCTGTTGATTTATTACGGTTTACCCTCCAGTGGAGCTGGGAAATGGGTCACCGTCGACTTATTTAGGGTTTACCCTCCAGCAGGGCTGTGCAGTGGGTCACCTGTTGATTTATTATGGTGTACCCTCCAACGGGGCTGGGTAGTGGGTCACCGTCAACTTATTTAGGGTCTATGTGATGATCCAAAGTTTCATTAATGGAAATACCTCTTGATCTAATTAAATGTATCTTTATGTTTAAATAAAATTTCAACTTCTTTGGTTTTATGATAAGTATTTTGATAGTTGCTTTTATAGCCGTTGAACAGTGATCACATGATTAGTATGAATATAGGACTTTTACACCTCCAATTTTACTTAGATAAAGGAAGCGATGGTTTCATCCAGTAGAATTTCCCCATACGAAGCCCATTTATAGGAGCTCGGAAAAGAGGTGGCATCCTTGGCCTTCGCTCTTGACCAAGCCCAAGCTGAGCTTCACCATGTCAAGCTCGAATGGGACCGTCTATGGGAGAAGTGGAAGTTGATAGAAATGACCACTCGAGCGATGTTATCCGGGCCACCCAAGAGTCTGTCACCATCGCACATTACCCTTAGGTCTTATGCAGATGTTTTAAGGGGTTATGTAACTAATCGATAGTACTATATTCATGTACATTATTTTTGTATATAATAATGAATATAATTTCTAGTCATTTTTGATACATTGTAAATAGTTTTTAAAGTACAAATAGTGTTTTCAGTTATTATTCAATTAAGAATTCTATTTTATTAAATTAAGGGATTTTTTATTTAAATAATATTTTAATAAAATATTATTATTATTATTATTATTAGATTAATTTTATTATATGTAAATGATCATGTAATTGTATGAATGAAATTATAATTTTTATTAGGGTTTGAAACCCATTTTTGTCAAAACCCGTGAATTTTTGATAAATGTCGGTTTTTATTTTAAAAGTGAAAATTAAAATATTTAGAAAATTATTTAGATAAAATAAATGTTATTTTTGGAATCAGGACGTCGAAATTATCCAACGGTGATTTTTCATAATTTTCTGGGACAGTCAAATTTTTCAGTAAAAATTAAATACCGTTTAAATATATAATGTGTTTTATGACATCATAATGACCCAATAGTGATGTAATAAAACACTATAATGTCACGAACCGAATCTGGTCGCCACCAAAACTAGCACCAAACCCAGCCCGTGACATGAACCGAAGGGCGTTCCCTATCCCCACGGGCTGGCACAAGTGCCCGGGTATCTTTTATTTTTGTTTGGGAACGATTTACCCAAATATTAAGGCATAAAACATTAAAAACAATCAATAAACTGAATCTGAAAAATGTAAACCAAACGATGTTTACACAAAAACCAGAACTGAATACATATTTTTAAAGACACTAAAAGTGGTCTAAAAACAAATAATGACAACATAATGAGATCCCCATGGACTCCACACGACAAGGGGGTCATCACCCACAAACCTTCTCCGCAACTTCGCCCCAACGATGAGGACTAACACCCTGAACTGCCATCGCCCATATCATTCCCTTTACCTGAGTCAAGCATATCAAAGTCTACTTACACCCAAGGGGTGTAAGTAGGGTGTGAGCCTAAGCCCAATAGGATACCACCCAATGATTCCAAAGTGAATTCAATATAAGGTGAAGAAGCTAACATTTTTAATTCGTAAAGAAAAACGACGATGAAATTCCAAGAAATGCAACTTTCATTTAAAAGAAAAGTTTTCAAACTAGAATTTCCAGAATGTTAAGATATATAAATGGAAATGATAGATACTATAAAGTACAAAAAAACACTCAAATACATGGGTAAATACTAAAAATCCAGTGAGCAACAGACCAGGAACACCCCTAGGCACTAGGTTGTCTCGGGCCCTATGTACCCCGTACCTCGGTGTAAAGAAACCATAGTAAAATCCACTCTCGTGCACGAGCCACTAGTAGGGATCATACCCACAACATAGTGGATTACAATCATCATCCACATAGTTTAGTTAGAGTTGTCGTTATCCAAATTCTAAGTGAAACAGGGACAACACCAATCCGGTCCACTAGCCGTACTAGTACAAATCTGCCCACCTAAGTACCCGGGCTTCCCCTTTTGTGCTCAAACAATTTCAGCATGCAACATAAATCCATTTTCAAATAAAATACCACTACTGGTCACACACAATCAATACAGTATCTATCACATTTTTATACCACTTAAAACACACAATAAAACACTTTGATTTGTAATAAAACAATTCTTCAAAATCACGTAGTGTCTTGCACAAAAAAACACCTTGAGAACACCAATTGCACACTATGTGCACATTTTTGAATTACCAAAACTTAAATGGAATCCCAGTACATTTAAATTAAAACAAAAAATCATTTTTCGGGAAGCCTCATATGGTTCAAGAAGTGACATCATTGTAAAACCTCCATTTTACACAACACGGCTCTTAGAAATTCATGTGTTTCACAGACACCATTAAGACCAACTTTCACAACATCAAACACATGGTAAAATCATCAAAACAGTATTTTCAGTCCTATTACAGTACATTAAAATCAACTAATTACTTATAGGTCAGCCCAAAATGAACCAATAAAATATTTGAATGAAAAACCCCCAATCTCACCAAAAATGGAACTTAAAATTCATTTTCATTATAAATGCAACTAAAACCAATTTTTACAGAAACCTTAAAGTGAAATAAACATTAATTTACCATTAACACAGCAAGCTAATTCACAAAAATTGCACACACAATGGAATCACCTACCAAAACCAAGGAAACCCTTGAATCTCCGTGCGAAAATCAAATCGCACCCCCGCCGCACCAAGAGACAACTAGATCAAACCTAAAACCACATATATTGGCCAAGAAATCCCAAATTTAAACCCTAGGTTCGAAAACCTAGTTTCTGGACATTATTAAACTCAATTATAACCAAAGATACCCAAATAACAATGACTAAAACTCAAAGTAATTTGAAAGAGGAAAGGAAAGGGCTCATTTACTTGAAGTATCTTGAAGTAATCACTCCAAAACACTAGTAAGTGAAATTAAAAAGATCCAAAATTTAGTTTTCGTACGTACAAGATGTATTAGGTCATTTAGAAATTGGAATGGAGGAAAAATATTGATAATTGAGAGAGTTATGAAAGAAAGGCTTTACCTCTTCAAATCTGGGCGATTTGAGTAACCCTCTGAAGTTCGGCATCAAATTGCGATTTACCAGAGCTTCAAAGAGGTGGAAGATGGAATGGTCGCGCGTATGGGTTCATTGGGGTTGGTCTCCACTTGGAATCACCGAAAAATACCAACAATTGAATAAGTTATAACATAATCAAAATTTATATTTAAAACAGTAATTGGGCTTTCGGGCTGGCCCAACCCCTTAGATAAAAACCAAACTATACCCTGGTTATGGATTTATAAAATCTCCAAATTTAAATGGTGGTGTTAATAGGTCAGGGGAGGTCATTTAGGAAGATGAATAGGTGAAAAATATTAAAAAATGAAAAATTTATAAAAGAATCAAAATTGGTTTTTAAATCTGGAATTGGGCTCACGGTTTGGCCCAATTAATGAAAACTCTCTCATTCCTCCATAAAAGATTGGGAACCCCCCCCCCCCAAAACAAAGTATGAATGGAAATTAAATGAAATTTACCTTTAAAATAAGTCATGGGTGTGACATATAATCTTTATTTTTGGCCAATATATGTTTTAACATTAAAATAATGTGATTTTGGGTTTGTTTGGATTACTTTTCAAAGCATTAATGGACCCCTCAAGACTTATTAAACACCTTGTCTTTTTAAATTAATTTCCATGGGAGTGTGACTCAACTCTACATAAGCAACCCTAATATTTTAATAATTTCGGACCTTGGCCTTATAAAATATTATTTTCCTCATCCCTTTTCCAAAAACCATAGGCAAAAACCATGGGATGGTTTGTGGTTTGGATTAATTTAATGTAAGGGGTCCCAAACCTAAATAATAAAGAATTCCCTCAACTTTCCTATATAAACCCACCCAAGCTCACACTTCCTCCTCACTCAAATCCTTTGGAGTTCATTCAACCTCTGACCTACTCTCTCTATAATCCTCCCAAGGTGCCCCAAGCTCCCAAGAATCCTCTCACAAGCCTCTCTCTAGCCTTTGGAAGCACACTTCCAAGTAAGGGTTTTTCTCTTCCTTTCTCATTTTTTTCAATTTTCTTTAAATTGTTTTGCCCATTTAATTTCAATTATGAATATTGGGGTATGGTTTCACACCTCCCTCATACATCCCTATTTATGTTTGAATGGTTGGAGACCCCTTTCTCTCTTATTAAATGCCTCCCATGTACACCCATTACTATGCCGAAATTCCAAAAGGAACTTCTCTCTCTTTATTTACATTCGAGCAATACTTTTGTATCATGATCCTAAATTCCATTTCAATTGTCGGTAAATGTATCTATATGACCTCCTTACTGTCCATTACATGTAAATATGATGAGTAACCCCTTTCTCTCTCATGAACTATTTTTATGAATTCTTATGTCACGCTGTTACGCTACCGAGATCGCACCAATTTTCTAAGTCAATACCATTGTATAGTGAATACCATTCTAATTTCTCCATCAAGGGTATTCAACTTTATGCACATTTACTTATTGATTATAAAGTTTCATGTATGAATTCCACATTCCTTTATCATGGAATAAATGATTATGTTTTATGAATCCATGTTTTATGATCCATGTGGCACACTTATGCATGAAATGAAAGGTTTAAGAAGGGTGCGCCCTTATAGCACTCTAATGCATTGGGTAAAGTATAGTATCATGATACGTCATGTGCAATGAGTTTTGACACATTATAATTCAAATTCAATGAGGTTTTACTTGTTCTTCATGTGCAATGAGGATTTACTCATGGTCTATGTGAAATGAGCCTTGGATCATGCTAATTCCATGTTAAGTGTTGTTGCCACATTTCCATGTTATGATTATCATGCTTTATCAGTCCTTTATGTTCATGTTTCTCTTGTGATCTATTGATATTCCTATTGTCTAACATGTTTTGTACTCCTCATTTTATTCCATGTGTACTCCGTTACTGGGCTTTATAACTCACCCTTTTCTTATGCATGTCATCAGGTTATCCCATGCAATGCTAAGTAAGAGGGAATGTAGTGCTCATGTAAAGGAATTTTTCAATAAATATGTTGTATTTCATGTTTTAAGTTTTTATATAATGATCCTAAGCACCAAAGACACTAAACCTCTCGATCTTCTTTTTTGTATCAAGTGAATTTTATGTAATAAATCATGTTTAAGTTTATAATAAAAGCAGGGTTGTCATAGTTGGTATCAGAAAATAGGTTTAGTTATTTTTGGTATTAGGAAACCCTTGTAAAGCCTTAGATACAAGACTAAGAACAATAAATACTTCCCTATGTTTTGGTGAGTATTGAGTAAGTGGGTTATCAATAAAATACATCCATGTCTGGATATGAGTAGGTAGAGGCGGCTCTGGCACAGATGTATCCTAGTGGTAACACCCGAAAACACCAGTTTGAGCTAGACTCGAACGAGAACTGGTGCACGACAATGGGTCTTGCAGCACTCTTGGTTACGACACTCTCGGGGGATATGTTTTGATAAATTCACAAGCTTAGTATGAACACTTATTAAGGGAATTAAAAAAATTCCCCTAAGAATATATGTTAGAAAGTAGATCATGAACAGCCTAGATTGAAGCCTATAGACTCATGAGTTAAGGAAATAAAAGTTTATTTATGAGTCATCAACTTTTTTCTTTGTATTACCCTTTATGTTTTACCCCCTAACTTTCCTTTTATTCCATCCAATGGTTGGTAATAGGAGGACTCAGGCTAACAACCGATGTAAAGATAAGTGTGATGACTATACTAATGAGATGCCCAATCCAATGGGAGCGGGAATCACGAACTTTTTCATGCTTCTCTCTCAGCTTACTCAAGCTTTGAATAAAAACACGGGTTAAGAGGAATGTTAGACCCCCCCCTAAGAAAGAACAAGTCGCTATCGAGAGCTTCATGAGACAAAGGCCTCCTACTTTTAGTGGATCATCCTATCCCACGATCGCTGAACAATAGATCAACTCCATTGAAAAGATATTCTTCATCCTTCAATGTTCTGAACAAGTGAAGGTTCTCCTGGCTGATTATCGTATGGAGGGTGAAGCTGATCAATGGTGGATGTTGATCAAAAATACAAATCCTTAGGAGGAGATCGAGTAATTGGAATGGAAGGATTTCCAGAAGATGTTTTTCGATAAATATTTTCCGCGCACCCTTCGGATTAAGATGAAAAGGGACTTCCTTTCCCTTAAGAAAAAAGATGAATAATCTGTTGGAGCGTACGAGGAAAACTTCACAAGGCTTGCACGATATGCTTCCGGCTTTGTCGTTACCCCCAAATGCAAGGTTGAATGCTTCTTTGTTGGGATGAAGCCTAGCTTGCGGAAAGCATTAGCGGTCCGTGACTTCGACAGCTATGAGGAAATTGTCTGATGTTCCCTCAAGGTCGAAATGGAGATCGGGGAATCACAGGGGTGTCATGGGGACAAGAAGCGTAAGGTGGAATTCAATGATGGTGGTCTGATGGATAAATCCAACGGTGCTAAGAAGATCCAGCACCCCACTTTCCAAAAGTGTAGAAAGAAGCACCCTGGAAATTGCCTTAAGGGGATGAGAAAATGCTTCAGGTGTGGAAGAGAAGGGCACCTAGCTATTAACTGTCGGCAAGAAAGACCCATGGCTGCGATAGAGGAGAGGAATGCTCCGTTCGAACCTCAAAGCGTTGTTCAATGCTAAAAATGCAAAGAATTGGGTCATTTTGAAAATCAGTGCCCTAATCCAAGGGTTTTCGGAGACAACCAACAACCTCCAAGGCAGAAAGGAAGAGCTTTTGCCATCACTTCTACCGAAGTGAACCCCAAAAACTAAGTGGTGATAGGTACGCTTGTTATTCATTCAAGAATAGCGAAAATATATTTTGATTCAGGTTATAAGCATTCTTTTATATATCTAAAGTTTAGTAGAACAATACCAGCACCACCCAAATCATGGAAGTAAAGATGTCTGTGAGTACGGAAAATGGGGCAATCATTGCATCCCATGAATATAAGTCCTCCCCTATTATAATCTGTGGATTGAATTTCCCGGAGAACCTCATCATACTCCCTCTAGTGAAATTTGATGCAATTCTTGGAATGGATTGGCTTTCCTTATATAGAGCCAACATAAATTGTCGAGAGTGGGAAATCACACTCCATATGGAGAATTGACCCCCGATTATTTACAAGTGTTAGGATGAAGATGAATCTCCTTTAGCTCCATCATCTCAAGCATTGATATTACTGCCTTATGAGCATGCGTATCTGGCTCAGATGATTGAGTCCAAGGAAGAAACCATCCTTGATGAAATTCCTATTGTGAGGGAATTCACTGAAGTATTTCCCAAGGAACTTCCTAGTCTTCCTCCTAGAAGAGATGTTGAGTTCTCAATTAAACTTATACCTGGGGAGCTACCAATATCCAAGACTCTATATAGAATGGTTTTTTTTATCTTGAAGAGATGAATAAACAACTACAGGAGAATATGTATAAAGGGTTTATATGCCCAAGTGCTTCACCATGGGGTGCACCAGTCCTCTTCGTCAAGAAGAAGGATGGGTCAATGCGGCTTTTCATAGATTATTGTGAACTTAACAAAATCATGATAAAGAACAAGTATCCTCTCCCAAGAATCGATGACTTGTTTGATCAGCTGCGTGGAGCACAATACTTCTCCAAGGTGGATTTTCAGTTGGGATATTATCAAGTAAGGGTGAAGAAGCAAGATGTCCCCAAGACTACTTTTCGTACAAGATACGGGCATTATGAATTCATAGTAATGCCTTTCGGACTCACCAATGCTCTAGAAATATTCATGGACATGATGAATAGAGTCTTTATAGATTACCTAGACAAATTTGTGGTAGTATTTATAGATGATATTCTAATATACTCCAAAACCAAGGAGGATCATGAGGAGAATTTAAGAACTGTACTAGAGACTTTGCGCAAGGAGAAGCTCTATGAAAAGTATAGCAAGTGTGAGTTCTGGTTGAATGAGGTCTCATTATTGGGCCATATCATCACAAGCAATGGGATATCTGTGGACCCCTCCAAAATAGATGCAATTGAGGGATGGTCGAGGCCAACATCAGTAACGGATATCCGTAGCTTCTTGGGGTTAGCTGGATATTATCGACGATTTGTGAGAAATTTCTCACGATTGTCCAACCCTCTTACCAAGATAACTCAAAAGGGAGTAAAGTTACCTTGGAGTGATGAATGCAAATAATGCTTCAAGGAGTTGAAAAGGAGGCTTATCATTGCGCCCGTGCTCACTTTACCCACAAGTGGGGAACTTTTTGTGGTCTTCATTGATGCTTCAAATAAGGGCTTAGGTTGTGTGCTGATGCAGAATGATAAAGTGATATCCTATGCCTCAAGGCAGTTGAGAATCCATGAGCAGAACTATCCAACGCATGATCTAGAGTTGGCGGTAGTGAAATTTTCCTTGAAAATCTGGCGGCATTATCTCCATGGGGAGAAATTTGAGATATATAACAACCACAAGAGTCTTAAATATATATTCACACAGAAAGAGATTAATATGGGCCAGAGAAGATGGATAGAGATCATCAATGATTATGACTGTTTAATCCATTACCACCCTGGGAAAGCGAACAAGGTGGCAGATTCCCTAAGTAGAAAGGATCCAGCGATTCTATCAATGATGAGAATTGAGAAGGATCTAATCTTCTTAGACTTGATGAAGTTGGACATGGGAATAATAGAGAAGGGAATGTCATCAATCCTTTCACAAATTATTGTTAAACCGTATCTTTTGGAAAGGTTAAAGGATGATCAAAAGGATGATGTGGGAATTCAAGAAAAAGTGGAAGCTATCAAAAAAGGGAAATCCTCAGAGTTTAATGTTAATGACGAAGGAATTTTGCGGTTTGGGAAAAGACTATGTGTTCCATCAAGTCCGGAGCTGAAGAAGGAACTTTTGGATGATGCACATAGTTAAAATTTCTCTATTCACCCAGGGATCACAAAGATGTATCGAGATCTCTGAGAAAACTTCTGGTGGGATAATATGAAGAAGGAGATCACTGAATATACATCAAAGTGCCTGGTGTGTTAGCAAGTTAAGGCGGAGAGGCAGAAGTCTGAGGGGATGATGCAACTATTGCCCATACCAGAATGGAAATGGGAGAACATCACCATGGACTTTGTCACCAGACTTCTGAGGACATCCAAAGGCAACAATGCAATCTGGGTTGTTGTGGATCATCTTACAAAGACTGCACACTTCATTTCTATTCGGGAGGATTTCTCATTGGATCAACTGGCATGGATATATATCAGAGAAGTAGTAAGGTTGTATGGAGTACCACTATCTATTGTGTCTGACCGAGATCCAAGATTCACCTCTAAGTTTTGGAAGAGTCCTCAACATGCTCTGAATACTGAACTAAACTTCAGTAAAGCCTATAATCCTCAAACTGATGGCCAATCCGAGTGGACTATCCAAACACTTGAGGACATGTTGAGAGCGTGCTAAATGGACTTTAAATGAGGATGGGATCAACATATTCCTCTGTTTTAGTTTTCTTATAATAATACTTTCCACTCGAGCATCCAAATGGCACCATATGAAGCCATGTGTGGGAAAAGGTGCAGAACACCGACATGTTGAGATGAGGTCGGTGAACGTAAACTGCTTGGACCAGAAATGGTCAAAGAAATGGTGGAGAAGGTGAAAACCATTCAGCAACATATCAAGGTAGCCTAGAGTCGACAGAAGAGTTATGCAGATAATCGTCGACAGGACCTTAAGTCTAAAGTCAGAGACATGGTGTTTCTACGCATATCTCCGTGGAAGAAGGTCATGTGGTTTGTAAGGAAAGGGAAGTTAAGTCCAAGGTACATTGGACCCTTCAAGATTCTTGATCGTGTCGGGGTTGTGGCCTATCAACTAGCACTTCCACCTACCATGGACAAAGTATATGATGTCTTTCATGTATCCCTCTTAAGGAAGTACATACCGGACCCTTCACATGTAATCTCTTCTGAGGTGGTACAATTGGAAGATGATATTTCTTATGAGGAGAAACCGGTGAAGATCTTAGATCGTAGAGAAAAAGTTCTACAAAATAAGACAATGCCCCTCGTCAAGGTGTTGTGGAGAAACCACAAGTTTGAAGAAGCAACTTGGGAATTAGAGGAAGTGATGAAGCTGAGTTACCCACATCTGTTTTAGTGTGGGAAAAGGAAAATTTTGAGGGTGAAATTTCTTAAGGGGGTAATATTGTAACGACCTAAAGTATCATTAATGGAAATCCCTCTTGATCTAATTAAATGTATCTTTATGTTTAAATAAAATGTCAACATCTTTGGTTTTATGATAAGAATTGGGACCGTTATGTTTATAGTCATTGAACAGTGATCACATGATTAGTATAAATATAGGGCTTTAACACATCCAATTTTATTTAGACAAAGGAAGCGATGGCCTCATCCAGTAGAATTTCCCCATACGAAGCCAATTTATCGGAGCTCGGAAAATAGGTAGCATCCTTGGGCTTCTCTCTTGAACAAGCCCAAGCTGAGCTTCACCATGTCAAGCTCGAACGGGACCATCTACAGGAGAATTGGAAGTTGATATAAATTACCACTCGAGCGATGTTATCCGAGCCACCCCAAGAGTCTGTCACCATCATATACCTTACCATTAGGTCTTATGCGGCTATTTTAAGGGGTTATGTAACTAACCGATAGTACTATCTTCATTTACATTATTCTTTTATATAATAATGAATACAATTTCAAGTCATTTTTGATACATTGTAAATAGTTTTTAAAGTACAAATAGTGTTTTTAGTTATTATTTAATTAAGAATTCTATTTTATTAAATTAAGGGATTTTTGAATTAAATAATATTTTAAAAAAAGTATTATTATTATTATTAGATTAATTTTATTATATATAAATGATCATGTAATTGTATGAATGCAATTATAATTTTTATTAAGGTTTGAAAGCCATTTTTGTCAAAACCTGTGAATTTTTTATAAATGTCGGTTATTATTTTAAAAGTGAAAATTAACATATTTAGAAAGTTATTTAGATAAAATAAATGTTATTTTTGTAATCAGAGTGTCCAAATTATCCAACGGTGAATTTTTCATAATTTTCTGAGATAGTCAAATGTTTGATTAAAAATTAAATACCGTTTAAATATATAATGTATTTTATGACATCATAATGACCCAATAGTGATGTAATAAAATACAATAATCTTTATTTTTGGACAATATATGTTTTACCATTAAAATAATGTAACTTTGGGTTTGTTTGGATTACTTTTCAAAGCATTAATAGACCCCTCAAGACTTATTAAACAACTTGTCTTTTTAAATTAATTTTCATGGGAGTGTGACTCACCTCCACATAAGCAACCCTAAAATTTTAAAAATTTCGGTCCTTGGCCTTATAAAATATTATTTTACTCTTCCTTTTTCCAAAAAACATGGGAAAAACCATGGGATGGTTTGTGGTTTGGATTAATTTAATATAAGGGGTCCCAAACCTAAATAATAAAGAATTCCCTCACCTTTCCTATATAAACCCACCAAAGATCCCACTTCCTCCTCACTAAAAGACTTTGGAGTTCGTCCAAACTCTACCCTACTCTCTCTAGAATCCTCCCAAGGTGCCCCAAGCTCCCAAGAAGCCTCTCCCAAGCCTCTCTCTAGCCTTTGGAAGCACACTTCCAAGTAAGGGTTTTTCTCTTCCTTTCTCATTTTTGTCAATTTTCTTTAAATTGTTTTTCCCTTTTAATTTCAATTATGAATATTGGGGTATGGTTTTTAACCTCCCTCATACTTCCCTATTTATGTTTTAATGGTGGGAGACCCCTTTCTCTCTCATTAAATGCCTCCCATGTACACCCGTTACTATGCCGAAATTCTGAAAGGAACTTCTCTCTCTTCATTTACATTCAAGCAATACTTTTGTATCATGAACCTAATTTCCATTTCAATTGTCAGGACATGTATCTATATGACCTCCTTAAATTCAATTACATTTAAATATGATGAGTAACCCCTTTCTCTCTCATGAACTATTTTTATGAATTCTTATGTCACGATGTTACGCTGCCGAGATCGCGCCAATTTTCTAAGCCAATGCCATTGTGTAGTGAATACCATGCAGATTTATCCATCAATGGTATTCACCTTTATGCACAATTACTTATTGATTATAAAGTTTCATGTATGAATTCCACATTCCTTTATCATGTAATAAATGATTATGTTTCATGAATCCATGTTTTATGATCCATGTGGCACACTTATGCATGAAATGAAAGGTTTAAGAAAGGTGTGCCCTTATAGCACTCCAATGCATTGGGTAAAGTATAGTATCATGATACATAATGTGTAATGAGTGTTTAAACATGCTAATTCAGGTTCAACGAGGGTTTACTTGTGCTTCATGGGCAATGAGGATTTACTCATGCTCTATGTGCAATGAGCCTTTGCTCATGCTAATTCCATGTTAAGTGTTGTTGCCACATTTCCATGTTATGATTATCATGCTTTATCATGCCTTTATGTTCATGTTTATCTTATGCTCTATTGATATGCCTATTGTATAACATGTATTTTACTCCTCATGTTATTCCATGTGTACTCCCTTACTGGGCTTTATAGCTCACCCTTTTCTTATGCATGTCCTCAGGTTATCCCATGCAATGCTAAGTACGAGGGAATGTATTGGTCATGTAAAGGAATTTTTCAATAAAGATGTTGTATTTCATGTTTTAAGTTTTTATGTAATTATCCTAATCCCCAAAGACACTAAACCTCTCGATATTCTTTGTTGTATCAAGTGAAGTTTTATGTAATAAATCATGTTTAAGTTTGTAATAAAATCATGGTTGTCATAGTCTACCCTCCAACAGGGCTGGGCAGCGGTTCACCCGATGATTTAGTAGGGTCTACCCTCCAGCAGGGCTGGGCAGTGGGACACCTAATGATTTATTACAGTTACCCTCTACCGGGGCTGGGCAGTCGGTCACTGTTGACTTATTTAGGGCTTACCCTCCGTCTGGGATGGGCAGTGGGTTACCCGATTACTTCTTTCAAACTCGGACCTCTTATGAGGCTATTCTTTGACTTTTCTCCATGATTACCGGAGCATGGTCCTTGGTGGTATGGTTTAGCGATGAGGTAGCTTGGGTGTGCGGGACAGTTGGGAATCAGTGATGGATATCCTTTGAACTTTTGGCGACATTTCTTGGGTTGATCTTGGAGATAGAGATCCCCTTACACACTCGTTCAGCTTTCTTATTGAGCATATATATACACCCTACTTGTGTTCCCACTCTTTGGGTTCAGTTACTCTCCTCCTAGGATGGGCGAAGACGCGAGGGGTATGCCACGTTCTTTCCGTGTCTAGATCCTCTTGGATTAGATGAGTCTACTTCCTTTCTTTTTTTGGGTTGAGCTGCACTCTCTCTTTTGTACTCTTCCATTGTTATTTGTTCTGTATTATTCTCACCATTTTAGTACCTCCTTTGTTTCTCCCTTGAGATTTTGGGGTATCCTACTGAGTATCTTTATACTCACCCCTACTTGGGCTTTTCCCGCACATGGTGTGCCCTTGCAGACGATGGACAGGTCGGTCGAGACTATGGAAGAGCGTAGAGGACACATGATCTTGGGCTGCGTACAATGTCCATAGCATGACTTTCCGGGTGTGAGACTCACTAGTTTTTTACCTTTATTTACCTATTTCCTGGTTGTGGAACCTTTTTGTTTGGGCGGGTGTTTTTCCCCTTTTACTGTTCAGTTTACATGTCAGCACTTTACTTGTACTGGTTAGAGGTCAATGCATGTATGCTGGTTTCCCTTTTGTAGCAGTGTTGTATCTTGCTTTCTTTTCTCTTCACTTTTTCATTGAGTTTATGCATGTGTGCGTATAGTTTATTAGTTAAAGGCCTCTCCTAGTTTTTTGAGCCTTTGGCGCTAATCGCCAGCCCCTGGCCTATAGAGGTGGGCTTGGTTTATTTTTGGCTCGAGCCCCGATACGAGTCGGGTCGTGACAATAGGTTTTTGAGAACATATTTGAAATCAAGGATTCATGACATGAATCCTAAATTCAAATCATGATTGGGGTGTGCCCGGTAGTTTTTTTAACTCTCGTTCCCTGTATTGCTGATATCATTATCAACCTTTTATCTCAAATTATTCCCTTTCTTATGAAATTTTCGGTAATTTTCATCAATCCACTAGTATTTTCTATTGGATATTAGTTCTCCCTACTTAGTGATTGATGTAACATAAGGAGGAACAATTTCCTACCTTGGTCTTTGAGGAATTTTTTCATCTTCTCTAATTTGAGTTCGGTGGTTTAGAACAACCCCCAAACATATGTTCCATTTTATTATATTATATGTTAAAAAGGAAATCACTTGGGAAGAATGTGTTCATGAACTAACTCAATTGGTAACACAATTTTTTGATGGAACCATCTGTATATACCTCTCTCAGATAGTATTTGGTATGTTATCAGTGAGATAGAGACTTTTAGCTACTTAAAGTGTGTTATAAACCATGACTCTAGGTTGGAACTTGAATGAAACAAAACTAGAGACACAAGGTTAATTGGAAATTCGTAATGATTTATATTAATAACGTGAATTGGTTTGACATGTGAATTGATAAATTGGTTTGACTTGTAAATGGATTAACATTGTAATCATGGTGATTGTTTTGAGAATAAACTACATCAATTAAAAAGAGGTAATTTAGAATGTAATTGGTACTAGTATAATGGAATATTGTGAATATCTGAATGTGGTCACATAGAGGAGGAGGGGTAAATAAGAGTTTTTTTGTAATTTAATCATTATTATGACATAACCTAGAACAGGTGTTAAATAGTTACAAATTTATTAATGAATAACCATCCAAACATTGCCTCATGAACAGAAGTATTTTCATGGTTCACAACACAACATGAAAATTCTGGCCTTAGAATGGTTTTTAATTAATCCAACACCACATAATAAATTAGAATAAAATAAACATTATGTGGTCACATAATTAATGGAATATCCTTACACTTGTGATGCACTATGATAAAAATAAAAGTACATGTGTTTCATAGAAGAAAATACGTAACATTGATTTTTTAATAACTTTTAGAAATATTCACCAATAGTCTCATAGCGTTTTCACCATACTTCTTATAAAAAAATCATTTTTACTGTTACTTAAAAAATTATTCACTTTCTTACCCCATTGTAGGTAAGAACCTTTTCAATCTGTTGGATATTTGTCCCAAACTATTTTCTAGAACAATCTGTCTGTAAATGTCCATCTAGAAAGGTCCATATAGTATGGTCTATCTGATGCCTTATAAAAACTATAAAAATTCCATAGACCCATTTATTCTGATTTAACCAGATATAAATGTATTTCTACCAAACACTAATCAAAATTTATTCTTTCATTAGAAAATTCATTTTCACTTCAACCAGGAGAATCCTTGGTTAGAAACTTCCCTACTCAAAACCCTGGATTCTATTACAACCTCTAATGTCTATGTATGAAAACAATTATGTATCACTTCTCCTTTTTTCATGTGTGAATATTATATTTGTACATTTTAATTTCTCCCTTTATATTGTAAACAAAGGGGGAGTACATGTAGAAATAAAATATCATCTTCCTAATCAAATGAAAATGGAAAATTTAAAACTCTTGCTAGAACAAATTTCAAGAAATATTCTCCAAGATTATATAATATTGTTAAATCTTTTTGAAATATCATTAAACCACACGGTTTTTTAAAATCACTAAAATTGGTGCTATATAATTTTTACAAAATTCCATAAACTCAACATGATAAAAAACCATGGTCACCTAGCTCCAGTATCGACATATTTAAAAAAAATATTTCTAAAAAACATTTATTCATAACTTATTTAAAAAATTCTATGCCTGATCATCATGAATTTTCTCAAAAATTTAATATATTATTTTCCTAAATTTTTTTCTGAATATATAAAAAATATTTTTATAACTGATGATGAGTTCGTGTGAAGACCCTTCTTCATTTTTGATCTGACGGTGACCTTCATACAAGACGTTCATCTAAGGTATCCACATCAAGAGTTCTTCTGATGAACATCCTTATATAATGTATATCTAAGATAATTGATCAATTTTTCTACCATATTCAAATATTTTTATGAAATATTATTTATTTTACATTTCTCATATACTTATCCATCTTGGTCCTAATTTTCCTACATTTAATTTCATACATATTTCTCCAAAACATAGAAACTCAGTAATAAAAACATCAAAAAATTTATACTTGTCTAATTATAAATGTACAAACATTTTTTGGATCATGAATTCCTCATGATGTTATAAAAAATTTATTAATAGTATATCGTCATCTATTTTTTTCCTAAAAATTGTTTTTCTAAACCTTTTGAATATAGACTTCCAACCCAAAAAACATTAACTAAAAGAAATTATAGGAAAAATATCATCCTATACTATTTTTTATTTGATCACCTTTATTGAGAGTCTAAAAATAGTAAATTTATTTTTTTCAAAAAAATGTAACGTTTATAAACATTTAATTACAAAATAGAATTCTTCTAGCAATATTATTATGATTAGAAACATCATAACACCTTCAAAAACAACTCCATTAACCTTAGAAAAACCTTTAGCCGACTTGTATCCAACAATACCCCCTTTAGATTTTGTTTTCATCCATGAATAATAAATCACATAAAACTTTTAAATCAATATATGGATTATTTATCCAATAATTCTAAGTGTACATGACTGAAATATTTGATGGAAACATGAGTTATTGAATAATAAAACCATGTTGTTCAGAAGCGGTGACTTATGAGACTTTTTCCACACATACTTAGCACCATATTTCTTTAATCCATGAACTTTTAAAACTTTTTCCTATAAGAATAATTTTTCTCTATATCCACTTCAACCAGTTCTTAAAATAGTTCACATATACTGAAATAACATTTTACCCATTTTACAACTCCCCCAAAATATTTTCCTTATTTAAAAGCATAAAAATATACCAAGTCATATATTTAGATAACCTTTTTCCCCTTGAAAAAATTATCCAAATAAAAATATCAGATAGTGGAAAAATTCACATAACTTACCCTTTAATATATAGAGGTTGTATACCCATGTTTATCCTTGCTTTATAAAAATTTTCTTTCATAAAAGTTTTGGTGAATATGTCAAAAATTGTATCCATTGTAGGAGCAGAAAATAGATTTTGTTCCATGTTCTCCACATGCACTTTGATGAAGTGATATTTGATATAAATTTTAATTCAAATAGAATGTTACACAATATTTTTAGTGAGATTCATAGCACTTTTTTTATAACAAACCCTGAGAAGGGGTAACTTCATTTCAACTAACAAATCTTCCAACTACGTCTTCTTCCATATAAGTTATGTTACATCTTTAGTGATAGCCACATACTCAACAATAGCTATACTGAGAGTTATTTAATTTTTTTATTTTTATATCATATGGAATTGTTTACCCAAGAATGAGAACTACACCATAGGTGAATCTTCTTGTCATCATCACTTCCTACCCAATCATCATTTGTATAACAAAAAAAAATCTATATTTCCTAATCCGTCATTTTTTTTACCAAAATGTATTATCCCTTTGACATATCTAAGAATATATTTTTCTACCATGAGATGATATTATTTTTAATAACTTTGGTATCATTCATACAATGTAATAGCATATACAATATATATCCTTAAATACATCAGATATATAAAACATCAAACCACCTTCCTAAATTCATTAGGATCAAATATATTAACATCACTATCATTCACCAACTCTATTACAAATGAAATTGGTTTTGAAACTAGTTTTTAATATTATATTCCAAACTTCCTTAGACATTCCTTAGAATAGTTTTCTTGATATAAGAAAATATATTTCTTATTTTGTGAAATTTTTAACCCAAGAAAATAGTTCATTTCTCTAAGCACGAACTTTTTAAATAAATTCTTCTTCTCCTTAGAAATATTTTCACAAGATTCATCATCATTCACAATAAATATAATTTCATCACCAAAAACAATCACAATAAGGTAAAACTCTTTATTTAATTTGATATAGAGATTACTATCAACTATTCCTTTCCTGATGTTAAACATACTTAACAAGGTATACAATTAGGAATACCAAGATCGCAGAGCTTACTTTAACCTAAACAAATCCTCCTTCATCTTTCTCAGAAAAAATTTATCTTTCCAAATCCTTAATCCACATTGTTATTAAATATAATCATTTTCATAAAGTTATCAATTATGAGAATACTACAATACACACATCTGAAAAAAAATTATAAAATTGTTGTGCGGTGATGGAAATAAATTTTTTTATAGTTTCTAATCACCAAAATGGAGAACAATTCTCATCAATATCAATTATTTTTATTTGAGAGTAACCATTACAAACCAATCATAAATCATTTCTTGTCACTTCACAATATTTATTCAACTTTTTTCAGAACAAAAATTTCATGGCAATAACATTTTTATCATTTTTTTAGGTATAAGTTCGCAATTTTTAATATTTTCAATTTTATCTAGAACTTCATTTATAACATTAATCCACTTTCGATGCTCAAAAGGTTAATTAAAATATATGGTCTCAAATTTTGAATATAATGATGTATGAGAAACTAACCATGAATTTATTTTTGTTTGAACATATGGTTGATCACTAATTTTGTTTTTAACTTCCACCTACTTTCTAAACCTAGTATGATATGTAAAAAGTTTTTATTCATCATTGGTGAAAATATTTGAGTTTGATAATTAATTATTAATAATATTTTCACATTTATCAACTATAATTTCTTTATCTTTTCTACCATCCACATGTGCATCTATTTCTAAAACATTTATTTATATTTTACTAGAGCCTTTACATTTTTAGAAGAATTAAAAAATCCACCTTCATTATTAAAACATATGTATCATCCTCCATTAAAATCATATTCATGAAAAACATCATCAACACCTATATAGTAAAACTTCCCAATATTTACAAATTTTAATTTTTATAATTTAGGAACTTTTAAACACCCTTAGTTGATTCAAACTAAGTGTTTAATTATAAAATATTTTGTAGGGATTTATACTAAAATTTATTCTATATAAATATCAATTATGAATATTAAATATTGAAATAATAATATGATTCCAAATATAATTAGAACTATAATTCTTGATCAATATTGTTTCCACTTTTCCACCAGACATCAATTATTTATTTATACAACACTATTTTTTATGGTCTGTACGTTGTACTAAATTCATGATGAATTCCATTTTCCTCAAGATAATTTTTATCCCTTTATTTTTATATTCATAACCAATATTAGTTCATAACTAATTTATGGAATATCCTCATTCATTATTTTGACTTGGCTAAAATTATTAAAAATTGTGAGATCAAATAATTTATGTTTTAAAAGAATAATTATTATTATGTGAGTAAATTAATCCATGAGAGAAATAAATTACTTATATCTACACGTTTATTTTTTACTCGTTGTCCCGTAAATAACATAATATATTATCTTGAGGGATCATGTCGAATAAATCTCTACTTTATTAAGTACTACGTATATGATTTTCCCTTTCCGAGAAATAGTGTAACACCAATCTATCATTTTATTCAAGTCTGGTATATCAAAAATTCTATTTCTCTATTTTAACAAGCTCGTGTTCCATTGACACATCTGATCCAGCCTTTTACACGAATGATTATTTTCATCCATCATATTAAGATAGCATGAAATTTCTACACAACCAACTAGAAGAAAATTTCCTTTGGACAATTTTCCTTTGGCAACATATTTTCCATCATCTATTATATTCACACACAAAATAAATTATGTTTCAGTCCATCAAAAAACAAATCCCTTGGGTATTTTATTTTTCATTTCCCAATAATGGAAGATATAATTTCATTGATAAAGAGTAACTCATCAATTCCAAAAGTGAATATAACTTATTTAAAAATTTTCACATTAATAAATAGATTAAAATCTATTGTTATGTTTGAAATACACCAGTTTTCCAAAATCCAATATTTTATACTTTTATAGCTTTGTGATCAATTTCAATAACAATATCACATTACTTTTTGTTTTCTTTCTTCACATCCATCTTTTGAGATTTGTCATAATAGTTCTGTTGTTATGGTATCATCACAAGACATCCTTTTTCAATATGTATATATTTTCCACATGTTTCAAAAATAGTTTCTAGGGGTTGTAATATATTTTCAATTTTCACACTAATATTGTCAGGCTACCTTTTTTGAGTGGGTTTACTCTCACTCGATGATTGTCTCTAGTTTTTTGTGGGGTTATCATAATGTTTTTTGTTAAAGAAAAACATATTTTTTATATGTTAGAATCCACTACAATACAAATAATATCCAAAGAAAGAATATTTTCCCTTGTAAATTATAGAGTTTTTTGGAGTTATAAACCATATTATATTGAACTTCATACTGTCGAAATCAAAATAGTGTTTCACCCCAATGTTTTTATAATCAACTAAAACTATATTATCTAGATGAAATTTTTTTAAAGGCTCAACATAATCGATAGTAATAGTAATTTTTGGTTTAAACATTGAAATGTTAAAAACTAAATATTTTCTAAATTTGTTGATTTTGGATACATATATAATTTTATCAAACTTATTTCTATTTTCAATAGATTCAAATTTCTCATCAACCTTATAGGATAACTTTTTCTGATCTTCCTTAGGTTTTCACATCTCATAAATTTCCCTATGTTATGTAATTGAGTTTTTGAAAAATGAAATTTCTTTATCATCTTTAGAAAAGAATTTATTTTTATGTTTTATCACTTACTACATTAACTTTATGTTTTATTCAAGCTCAAAATTGAGTTTTTCCTTCTCATCAAGAAAATTCATTATATTTTCTATATCTCTCAATAAATTTTATTTTTCTTCAAGAAACAATTCTTGATTATTTACTATAGGATTATATTTTTAAAATTTCATAATATATTTCATGTATAAAAATATTTTAAATTCACTCTTTCAACTCGATTTTCAGATCAAATTATAATTTATTTTCTTATTCTTCTGAACTACATCTTTTATCATTAGTAGAATTTTCATCATTTAATTTTTCAATGAAATTATTTTTAGTAGCATCGTCACTGAAGTTTTCAACTTATTCTTCAGTATAATGATCTTCATCATCTTTGGAAAAAAATATTCTTCTTTTGGATTTAGATATCTTTATAGCTTTTTCCTTAGAATATGATTTGATCATTTCAATATTATTCTTAAAATATATTCTAGAATTTCATTCATCTTCACTACTTTATTGATATTCCTTTCTTTATAGGAAATTTTTAGTCATGTCCCTAATTTCTATATAGAAAAAACAATTATGTGGTAACTACATTTTACATTAATATTACCTATTTCATATTTTTAGAAAAAAAACAACATAAATTCGTCAAAAATTATACAATCCTTTCCTCCTATGTAAAAATCAATAAATTCATTATCATGGAGATTCTTCTTAGATTATCCTTTGTAAGAATATTTTATTTAAATTTCTTAGTAAACATTTTCTTTTCTTTTCATAAAATTCTCTCCTATCATTACATAAATGATTATAGTGTTATCAAAATAATCGAGAGATATAATTTTAGGATCTATATCTTCCAACAATGAAACTTTGTCATCAAATTTACCGAGAATAATTCCTATGATATTTTCAAAAATGGTTTAATCTTCCAAATTCTCACCAAGACATATTATAGGACTTACAATTTCATTCATCCTTGTAAAGAAGTCACCAACTAATAATAATCAGCCATTTTTATATCTTCATACTTCAACCTCCATATTCTGTAACTTTTCTTTCCTAACTTTTATATTCCCTTCATAGATCTTCTTTAGATTTTCCCAAATGTCTCTAATAGTTCCATATCCTATAAATATGATAAAATAACTTTTAGACAGTGAGGAATGTATTTTATTTCTATTTCTCCCATCATTATCTAAATTTTTATTATCAATAGCTATTATAGGGGAATTATCAGCATGATGAGGGAAACTATTTATCGCTGCTTCAATAACAACATAACAAAGGGACATAATATATTGAAACATTATATCATTCTAGATATGATAGTTCATTCTATCAAAAACATAAATCTATATACTATTCATATAATTTTGAATAACCATGGAAAATTCTTTATTCAAAAAATTATTAATGTTTTAATGAAGGAACCCTATCATTAATACCAATTAAATAGAATAATTTAATCTATAAGAGGGGGGTTAATCAGTGATATTTTTATTTTTATAATTATTTATTCTAATGAAACAGCCTTTTCCTCTTATTAAAGAGTTACAAATTTTCTTAAAATCAATCATCCAAAAAAAACCACATGAACACAATTATTTACATGGTTCGATAATAAATAATAGTATTTAGTCCTTATCATGGTTTCAAAATAATCCAATAGCACACAATCTACTATAAAAAATTCTATTTATATTGTTACTGTAAGGAATATCCATACACTTATGATTCACTATGATCAAAACATTATTGGAAGTTCTTCCAAGAAGAAAATATATAATAGCTATTTCATAATAATATATAGAATACTTCACTAAAGATCTCAATGAATTGTCACTATGATGCGGGTAAAAAATTATCCATTTTTTATAGGAAATTTCTTTACTTTATTACCTAGAATTAGGTAAGAACCTCTTCATTCATTTGGTTGTCCATCTGGGATGTTCTTTCAGAAAAGTATATTAGAAAAAGTTTTTTTGAAAAGCACCATGTAGAATTTTCTATCGGGTGACCTCTTAAAAAATCTTTAACTTACTTACTCATATTTTTTATGATTTCACTATATATTAATGTTCATATGGTTAACACTGCTCGAAACATATATATTTTTCCAAAACTTCTTCTTTACATTAGCTAATATATTCCTTGGTTGTAAACTTCATTTAAAAAACTCTACATATGATCATCCTAGATTTTCTCAAGCTCGTTATATAATCCTTTCAGAATATTGTTTAGAAGATATAATAATTAATATTCTAATAAATGATTAATTTTTTGAAAAGACCCTTATTTATTTTTTATCCAACTGGTGAACTTCATATAAAACTTTTTTTCAAAGGGTTGCCATCAGAAGTTCATCCAATGAACTTCATTAAAGAAATATCATATGAAGGGCTTGATCAATTTTATTTCCTTCTACAAATATTTTCATGAGTTATTATTTCTTGTAATTTTTTCAAATAACTCCCCTTTTTATTTTTTTCCTATTTGTATTTCCTTAACATTTATCACAACCATATAAACATAGAAACAAAAACTTATACCAACTATGTTTGTCTGATAATCAATGTGAAAACCATTTCTTGGATCATTAATTCTTCCCATTGTTATGAAACATAGATGAACAACATTACATCATGTAATTTTTTGGTCTGAATATTTATTATCCAAAATATTTTAAGATTAACTTCCAGTACAACAACTTTGACAAATGGACTTTGTAACAAAAACATAATCTGGTTATTCTGTTTTTTTGGTCAACTTTACTAAATGACTCAACAATGTAAAGTTATTTATTTTAAAATAAAAAGTTAATATTTATAAAAATTATACAGTAAAAGGAAATTCGTCTAGAAAGCTTCTTTAGACTATCAACATCATTAATTATTCATATAAAACTCAACCAACCTAATAAAAACCATCAATCAACTTGGTCCCAACATGATGAAATAGGGATATGATGATATGTGAAATGAAATTGTGATTAAATGGTAAGTTAAATGGGAATATTTATAATTAGTTTGTTAATTTTTAAGTTTGTTTAATTTTATAATTTATTTGTATTTGGTTATTGTCATGAACAATGTAAATTTAGTAAATTGAATGATAATTTGTTAATTGATGAATTGGAAGATAAGGATTTTAATAGAATGTATAGAATGTTGGTGTTTCATATTATATATGGACTTAATGGTTTATTTTCCTTATTATGGCTCCATGGTGACATACATACTATGAATGAAATTATTCTCTAGACATTTAGTTTCTCTCAGGATGAAATTATAGGATGAACACGGTGTTACTTCCTGAATGAGATATTGGGTCGGACATGGTGTTCTTCCTTGGATGACATTACATGATGGACACGGTGTTCTTTTATGGATAAGATATTGAGGAGTACATGGAATTACTACTTGAATGAAATTATAATTAGGACATGACATACCATCAAGGTTAAAATTATAGGATAGACATGAAATTCATTCCTAAAAGAATTATTGGTTATACATGACATTACTTCTAGGATAAAAACATTGTGATGGACATGGAATTAATTCTTGGTGGAGATATTAGGTTTGAAAAGGAATTCCTCCATGGATTATATTTTGTGTTGGACATGGTGTTCTTTCATAAAAGATACATTGGGTTGGACATGGAGTTACTTCCTAGATGATATTATGAGTTGGTAACGGAATTCCATCTAGTTATTTCACTATATAATTGGGGAAAAGTCATCTGGAATCATATTGATGTAGGTTCATTTATCCCTAGATGAAAACTCATAGATCAAGGATGAGATGGTATATTCTATGATATACATTAGTTTTTAAATTAATTCCCATATTTATCATACTATTACCTTCACTATTTTTTCAAACTAGTTTGTTTCGACAATGTGGGTGTCAACCTATTGATTTTTACTAAAACCATGTTCTGAAGCCTTTGGTTACATGGATAGATTTTAGTGATATATGTTTGGGAAATGATAAGAGGCCTTGTGCATGATTTGATTGCATTTTTGGGTGGGATTGGAACATGAAGATGGGACCAAGAATGGGGATTCTAACTGAGGGTTTTGGATTCTTTATTTGGATTGTTTTTTTAGTTTACTTTTATGAATTTTAACAAATCATGTATATCTTAATATATTGTGGAATGATATGTTTTATTAGTATTATTTTGATTGATTTGGTTTGACCCTTTATCCTACTTGAGTTTCATGTTTAGTTCATTTTATTTCCACTATTATTATAACTATTTATTGGAGTGTATAGTCTTCATACTATATTCATTTCACCCTTACTGCAACTCAGAAGCCTTTAGTATATTAGAAGGCACACCTATGTTATAGTAGTTACCCAACTAGGTCACATGGGGAGTACTAGGATGGGGAAATTATATAGTTTTATAATATATCAATTATATTATATTGCATTACTATTTAGGAAAAGTAAACCGGATACTATAATGTGTTGGGGCTTGTTAATTTTCTTGATCATTGGAGTAGTTGATCCAGGTGCATGAGAAAAACCATGTTACCAGGGATGTGATTTTTATTCATCTTATTCATTTTTTATAGTGTTTATGATGTTTAACACTTAGTGGTTCACTTGTTGAGAGATGTTATTGTTTTTGGATAATCTTCTTTTGTGTAGGTATGACACATTTTGATTATGAATGAATCATTGTTGGCGCATAGGGAAATATATTTACATGTATTGTTATTGCAAATGGAATATTTCAAATATGAAAAATACACCTATATAAAGTTTTGAAAGAAATATCATAATATGTTTTATTAAAGGGGATTAATGGAACTGTTATTACATGCCAATGTAATTATTACGAAAAGTTGTGAAGTAATATTATATATGTGGTTCTACTTTATTTTATTTTCCTTATGAGTTTGATCATGTTGTACATATTATGATCTGAGTACTGTGTTGACCCTCAGAGATAAAATTCCTCTTCATCATATTTGGGTAGAGCACCAGGAGAGTAGAAATTGGTATACTCCTAATGTAGCTAATACATAACTTCCTCCAAATCTAAGAAAAAAATGGACAATAAAATTCATTATGGTTTCATGAGGGTTATACCATCTAGGTGGAGAGAGAATTATTACATTGTGACTTCTATATCAAACCAGAAGAGGGAGTCTGGTTGTAGCAGTCATCCATGTTTTCTAGAGAGGGAGGCCTCTAGTCAGCTGTATTCTAGATCTAGTCCATACAAATGATCTTTAAGAACCTAAATACACCCTTAGATAAGATGTTATAAAATTTTTTCATTTATTATATGAGTACCATCTAATCTCTATAGGTACATCCTAGAGAAAACCAAACAGTAAGGGGACATAACCATTAAAGGCTTCGAGGTGATGTTTCAAAGTCACTTCTATCTAGAGATATTGAGGGATGAGATGGACCAAGATTTCATGTACCTTATATATGGAATAATTTTAGTTATGTAATATACTAAATGCTTCACCAAACTATAGTGTTTTGGTCTATCCATTTTAATTGATGAGACAACCAGGGCCAGTCATTTCTAGGATGGGATTTATTATGTGTTAAAGTTTTAGTTGAATGTATTTATCCTAAAAAAATTCTATGACATGGAGAATCATGCTCCCATCATGGAAGAGAACATGAAGGTATCCCCAAGTGGGGGTAATGAAGTCTCAGTAGGAAGATATGGGATCTCAAATTTAGGAAGAAATAATTGAATCTTCTATAGTTACCAACAGGGAAGTAGTAGACAGAGTGGCCAATGTGGGAATCCATCTCAAAACTGTGGTGAGGTGTAGTGTTATTAATGTGGAAGGTATTTCAACATGTTTTCTTAGATTCATTACTAGAAAATAGAGTTTCATTATTGTATAATAATGGGCCATATTCAACAGTTTTTCAATAGTTCTATATAGTAGAGTGGTGACATAGGATTAGCTAAGTCACTAGAGTCTAGGAGGGGATCAGATTATCCTCAGTAGATAGATGGATATAGTTATACCAAATGTTCAGGTTAGGGTAGGGGACATGACACCCAGATGCATGATCAATAGTAAGAGTCAAAGGGAGCATCATAGGGGAGTCAGACTAGAGCCTAGTACAGAGGGGAGAGTTAGTTTTATGTTTTATATTATACTCTGATATGTCAACACGAATGAACTTACACCATTAGGAGAATTATTTTAGTATCATCAACCATTTATCATGTTTTTCATGATATTGGAGCATCACATTTATTTATATCTACTCAATTTTCAAAAAAACTTTTCTATTTTTTGGAGATATTGGATGAATATATGACCATTAACATGACATTGGGAGTGCTTTCAGTGGGTATTCGATGATAAAAAGAGTTTTCTCTTGAAATTTTAAGATTTTATATCTTTTAGGAGAATTTATTTCATGATGTTGGTGTATTTTATTTGATTATAGGTATGTATTAGATAGATTTTTACCATGCTCATATAGACTTTTATCAAGGGAGAGTAACTTTTCTAAGTCCAAAAGGGGAAGTTATAACCATAAATGATAATGTGATATTAAGGATATTCATAAAAGACTAATTCATGTTATATTGTTTTCTCTTATAGATAAAATAATTGGCTATGTGTAGCATGGTTTTTTTCTATCAATAGTGGACCATTTTTAGGACCTATATCCTAAATATTTATCCAGATTACTAAATGAGTGAGAAATTGAGTAAACTACTGAGTTTGGGTTAGGAACTAATTCAATTTTTATTTCAACATACATGATAGCTGTAGGGATGAATCCTGAGCTGAAAGTGAAATCAGAAGATCTGGAAGAGAATAGATTCATATGACATATTATTCCACCATGGGGTTCTGACGTTCTTTTTTACTCTATGGTTGATGGGAATTTATGTTTTTTGTGGATTATCAATGACTAAACTAGATGATGATCAAGAAACAATATCCCCTTATGTACATAAAAAAATAACATTAATCAACTAAGAGGTTCTTAGATGTTATCCTTGATTGGATTGAGTTCAAAGAACTATCAATTGAGGTTGACACTATAATACATACCCTGGATAGAAATTTAGAGCAGTTATGGCCCATAAAAGTTTAGATAAAAAAAATTTAATAATACACTAATGGTTTTTATATACCTATTGAAGAATTTCTTTCATCTATTCTTGGATTATTTTGTGGTGTTTTTCTTCAACGACATCTTGGTGCACTCATAGTCTATAGATGATCATTCCAAACAACTTGTCATCATCCGAAGTACACATAGAGAGAATCATATTTTCACCAAGCTATATCAATTTATCTTTTATATTTACAATGTGAATTTATAGGGTCATATTTTTTTTTCTGATGATGTATCAGTGGTGAAGAGGAGTTTATATTCATGTTATCTTCGGAATGACCCAATAATTTCTTCATGATTTATAGATTTCTACATCTAGTAGGATATTAATAAGGTTTTATCCTGGAATTATCCTATTTAGAAGCATCGATATTCAAGATTACCTAGTTATGCGTGAATTTTTTTTGATAAGATTCTTGTGATATGGATTTACAGGATCTGAAGACCAGGCTAACCTTAGCACTGATCCTCACCTTAACTATGACTAGAAAGGAATATAATGAGTACTAAAATTCATCTAGAGTCAATATCAGAATATTTGTGATGTTGGAGGATCAATGGGTTACATATATATCTATAAATTTTAGGACACATGATATGAATTTTCTTACTCATGATCTGGATTTGGCTATGGTGATACAAAACCTGAGATTTTTGTGGTACTATCTCTTAGGAGTGAGGGTTTTTTATACACAGACCACAAGTACCCCAATAATATATTTCTTAGTGTGATATGGACCCTAAAAAGAATAGGTGGGCTTACTATATATAGTATTTAAACATCAAGCTTGCATAAAATCTAATAATGGGAAATGTATTTGTTAATCCATTATGTATGGAGATGTATAAAAAGGTGGTGGGGGAGTTTTGTGATGATTTGAGACTAATGAAACTCTTTAAAGATATTCATTTGGATGTTCTTGAGTCTTATGGGATAGTGATTCTAACATATATTGTAGATATTCCCTTTATTCTAGATTATATCAAGAGGCAGATGTTATCAAATCTAGAGGTCTTAGCTCTGACGAGAAGATTACATGGTCGGGTGCCACCATCATGATGGTCTCTTGGTTTTAGTGATGTTCTTATCCTTGGCAATGTATGGGTTCTTCTGGGCATGCATTAAGATCTAATAAAGGAGTTTCATTTTTATAAATTAGAGGTATATACTAGTTGGAACTTTTTTTCTTGATCTCCATAAGAAATACTAGTTACTATAGATAAAGAAACAGATAGATGTCTTAAGGTAAGATGTTTCACTGGTCGGTAGTTGAAGGTCGAGCATCAGAGACCTAAAAGGTTGTTTTTATCATTTTTCCATTCTATAATGGAAATAATATTATTTTGAAATATTCTTCATGAAAGGATTACCTAGAAGACCTCAAAAAAATTATTTCATTTGGGTGATAATTTATTGATTGAAGAAGGCATCCCACGTATTTATTTTTAGGTAAATATTCACTGTAGAAAATCTGAATAGTCTCTGCGTATAAGAGATAATTTAATTGAAAAGTGTTCTGAGGATTTTTTTCTGATTGAGATCCCCACATGAAATATTTATTCTAAAATTTACTTTAGTAGTAATTATCATTACATGTTTTTATGAGTACAATCTATCATCCTTAGATAGATTTATAATTTGAATAAATTATACAGATTGTGGATGATATGTTATGAACATGTTTTTTGACACCGGTGGTTCTTGGGAGAATTATCTAGCACTGATAGTGTTAATATATAATAATATCTTCCAGGAATTAATCCAAATGATTACTTTTAGGTATTTTTATATATGTTCATATAGTTTACCTTTTTAAAAGTTATAGGTTTGTGAGTTAGTGATCATTGGACCTAGTCTCATACAAGAGACATCTTAGAATTTTCATT
The DNA here is from genome assembly GCA_963277665.1 of Viscum album. Taxonomy (NCBI): domain Eukaryota; kingdom Viridiplantae; phylum Streptophyta; class Magnoliopsida; order Santalales; family Viscaceae; genus Viscum; species Viscum album. The sequence continues at coordinate 176,633,195 of OY728120.1, forward strand.
TAACTTGGAAGTAGTTGGTTATCATGTAGATTGAATGGAAATAATACACTGAACATCAAATATAACCTCTATAGTTCAAGTTAAATCATCATTTTTCTTCAGTTGTATCCCTGTATGGGGAAATACCATATAAAAAATGAAAGGCTAGAACATAGGCTGTTCGGCTCATTTGAGACAGTTGAGAGGGTTGGCCCATTGGTATATGGGTTTTCCCTTAAGAAATTCTACTATTCCATTTAAAATTTGTTTCAAGTTACATAACATCATAGATATCATACTAACCCTTATTTGTGGTAAACATTGATGACATTGAGTTGATGAATCCTTTTATGAGCTATGATTCATATCATAGACCTTGATGAGAAGAATTGTTAACAAAAGATCATTCATTTAGTAACCATGTAGTTTCATAATGGGAATTTGCAATAAAATGCCTAGGATAGGGAGTCTAATATGTGAATTCAGTTTTCATAGTTGTTCACTGATACTCCACAACGATGCTTTGGAGAAAAGAAAAAGGATGGGCTATTATATGGTTGGGAGGTTGTAAGATCTCTTTTTTTCTAGGTACATTTATATTTATGTTTTTTTTAAACCACATTAGGTTTTTTAAATCATTTAAACATTAGTAATACATCAGTTATACCTAGATAGATTATTTTTTTTAGAGCAATTTTAATTGAAAATAGAGGGGAAGATTAAGTTAAGATATATAAAATATTGACATAGTGAATTTCCATTTCATGACGTGAATGGTTTTTGGATGACCTCATTGAATTTTTTAGAGTGTGAATAATATTCTAGGTGGATTCAGTTCAAGACAAGCGATTCCATTCATTACATAAACCCTTTTTATAGTTTTAAAAGCAAGGAAATGATTTTTTTTTCAGTGTGTGTGGGAAACTAAGGATTCAAACCATGAATCTTAAATTCGCATCATGAATTGGGTGTATCCAACTATTTTTTTAACTATCATGCCCTTCATTTCTTAAATCATTCTCTCAAATTCTTTCCCACCCATAGTAAATTTTTGGAGTTCTCTTGGATCCAAAGGAAAATTAATTTGACTCTTTCTATCATGGTCTAAAGATTGAAGGAATTGAAGGATGAATACATTTCTCACAGGCACGTTGATGTATTTATTCATCTTCGCTACTTTTGAGATTTGTGGTCTAGAAAAACTCCATGAAAACTATTTTTGTTGATGTAGTTTGTATAATAAGTGTGATCACACTGAAATTCCTTGAGTATGACCTAACCTAACTAGAATCCCATTTTTTAGATAGAACCACATGCATGGACCTCCGTCTGACCCTGTTGGGTCCTTTGGAGTTGAGACCGAGACTTGAGACAACCTGATCAGTGTACCAATTTTTCACAATTGGTTAGAACATCAATGAAAAACCTATATCCCCTTAATTAATCAGATGTTATATATTATTTGGCTACACAATTTGAATTATATTTGTAAAGTTAATTGAGATTATTTTTTGACCTGTAAATGGATTTACATGGTAATCATGACGATTGATTTGAGAATAAATTAAATGGATTAAAAAGAAGTAAATTGGTATGTAATTAGTATTGGTATAATTAAATGTTGATAAATGGATATGATGATATTTTACATTGAAATTTTTCTCAAATTAAAAGTGTAATAGGAATAGTTATAATTATTAATTTAAATTCTAGCATGGTAAAATTTTATAATCACCTGGTGTTTAGTTGTTAGCATGAAATTGCTAAATCAATTAAATGTAATAATAATTTGAATATTTATTAATTAACTAATAAGTCTTTTGATATCATGATTTTATGTGGGGTTTGGTATTATAAATTTATTTTTTTATTTTTTTGAATTATTATTACTCATTAGTCATTTTTTCTTGTCAATGAAATTATCGTCTAGAAATGGTGCTCCTCTTTGGATGTCATTACTAGATGGACATGGTGTTCCATACTATATGGGATGTTGGGTTTGAAAAGGAATTACTCCCAAGATGAAAAATTAGTTTTCACATGTAATTACTTCATGGATGAAATTATTGGTTGGATATGGCATTCCTTATGGGCTAAATTATAGGTTAGGCATGGCATTCCTTCCTAGATGAAATTTTTTTGGACATTGGTTTCCATCCTAGATGATATATTTGGGTGGTCATGGAATTCCTTCCTAAATGATATATTGGGATGAAAATGAAATTCCTACCTAGATGAGATATTGTGTTGGACATTCTGTTACATCATGGATGAGATTGTGATTTAGATATAGAATTCCTTCAATTTATTACAAAATGTTGCAAAGATAGAGACATATGGAATTATACTGAGTAGGTTTTCTTGGCCCCATGTGTCAACTTATAGGTCATGGGTTGGTAGTTTTATTAGATAATTTTGTATAATTTAGACTAAATTAACCTATATGTCATACTATTGGATGAAAGTTTTATTCAGATAGGATTTTTTAGATAATGAGGGTGTTTTCCCTCTTAGTTATACTCACACCTTATCCTAAAATTATTTACCACCTCCAATGGCCCAAAGACCTTCATTTTTTTATATATTTTTGATAATCCACCTCTGAAGGGGTGAGGTGTAACCCTTACAAGGCCCATAGGTGTAAGTATTACATGGATCGTAGGCCTTAGAGTAAACATTTCATACAACCCAGACTAACTACTTGGAACTACTCTTCCCTAGAATCTTCATCCTGAACTCACCTCTCCACCTTTGTATGGCTGTTTGGCTGGGCTTTTCCATGAATTCACATGCTTTTCCCTATGCCAGGTGTCTTACCCTCTCATTCTTACAATCTATTTAGATTCTACTATGGTGAAATCTTCTTGCTCCTCCTCCTTCTGAAGCTTTTTCCTTATAGGTTGTCTGGTTTTCATCTGCACTTAAGGTGTCCTGAAGGCCTTGAGGTGGCCTGAAGGCCTTACTATCCTGAAGGCCAGGGTAGCCCAAAGGCCTTAAAGGAATCAGGGACCAAATCAGTGGCCCGAAGGCCCAAACGTGGGAATATGCATGGCTACTATAGTGCCAAACAATTCCTGCTACAGTACTATTACAATACTGGAAATTAGCCTCTGCCTGGATTTGATCTCGGGTCTCCTGAATGCACTTAAGGAGTCCTCACCAACTGGGATGAGTCTCATGTGCCAAAAATTATTTATTACCCAAGTATATTTCATTAAAGTGTATTTAAATAAGGTAAGGGTCCCTATTAATGGTTTCATTACATTTTTTGGATGGAAATAGAGCATAGAGATGAGTTCAAGAATGGGGTTCAAAACCAAGGGTCTGGAGTTTTTATTTGGAGCATATTTTTAGTTTATATGTATAAAATTCAACACATCATTTATATTATCACACATTGTGGGATTAAATTATTAATTTATATTATTTTATTGTTTCCCTTTATTCTTCTTGAGTTTCATGGTTTATTATTCATCGAATGTTCACTGTTATTTCAACTCTATACCAAAGGGTATAGTCTTCTAACAATATTACATACATTGTAACTAATATTCTATAGACTTTGGAATATGGGGAGGCATTCCTGAGGTTCAGTAGTGTCCCAACTTCTTCATGTGAGGGTGCTCTAGGCAGGGAACATTATAACCCTCTAATGAACTTTTTATTCTCATGTTACCATTACCATATGTATTTTTCCATATCAATTATTTTTGTTGATATGTAATGTTTATTCACCCTTTCTTTTCTTTTTTGGTGTATATAACATACTTTCATTTATTTTATAATTTTTATAAAATTCATTGGATTTTAAAATCCATATCATGTTCCACCTTTCATGTATTTTCAATTTTAATGAAAACAATGATATGTGGTTCTTTATTAACTCAATTCTCATTCATTGAGTTATAATTTTTATTTTTGAACTTGTTTCATATAAATTGGTAAACGTTTTCTATTTTGTTATGTTATCTTGTGTTTTATCTTTTTCTCTATGGATTTACATTTCTATCACATAAAAACATATATAAATGTAACATTGTTCTTGAATAATGATATTTATAATAGATTTGGTGATCTGAAATTACCTTTCTTTATATTTAAATAATAATCCTTGTGAATAATTCATATAAGTTTGATAAATTCATCTATTACCTATTTAATAATTTATTCACACTTTTCTCTATGTGTAATTTTTTTTACCAAAGACACTTTGTCGATGAATGTTTTTCTCATAAATATGAAATGTTTTTAAGACAAATAATCACATCTATTTTAAAGAAACATTTTCCTCTATTTCAATTTTTTTATTCCCCAAAAAATTACCTTCTGGTTTTGAAATATAAATATGTATTTACACATGTGACCAGTCTATTTTCCATTAACAATGTTAAATGTTATATTTTACGACCACTCTTTGATGTGGGTTTTCAAAAAAGATAATTTAAAATGTTCAAAAGGTTCTCCATTAATGTTTCTTAGTTTTATCTTCCACTCCACATTTCATATAAAAACATTTATACAATTTTAGAGGCATTGTTAATGTATAATATTTAAAAATATAATAAGTTATTCCAATAGAACTCACATCAACATTTCAAAAAAAATATTAAATGTGACCCATAACTTAAAGATTTATGAGTGTGGTAATTTTTTTCAAAAAAAATATATTATGCTTTCTCTTATTGTATGAAATTTAAACATTAAAAATAATACTTTAAATGTTCAAAAAAATTAAAAAATATTTTAAATTATGTGGATTTCATGAATAAAATTAAATATTCTTATATTTTCTTAAAGTAAATGATTGATTTTAAAAAAAATAATTATTGATTTCAAAATGTATTTAAATGGTTTTTACTTTTAAGAAATAATTATTCAGAGTTTTTGAAATAATCATTATTTTATTAAATGTTTCATCTAAAAACCATTTTTAGTTTTAAATGATAATTATAAACAAATATCAATATCCAAATATTTCATTTTAAAGTAATTATTTTGAAAAAAAAATTCATAAATTTCAAAAAATGTGTATTTCCTAAAATTTTCATATAGATTAATCCAATGATCATAAAAATTTATTCATCATGTATTTCAATTTCCTTAGTGATCCTTAGATTAAACATTGGAATTTTTTATGTGAATATACAAATTCTTTCTATGTATGGATTATGTAATGTCTATGTAATGTTTTTCAAGAAACATATTTATTTTCCATGGGTTTATTAGGTAATTTTTAAAGTATGAATGTTTTCATATTCTAATGGAACACATATGTATGGATAATTTATGAATATGTCCATACATAACCCCTTATACACTAGTTAATGTCTTATATCGCATATAATAATTATGTTGAGCATGAAAATTTTTTCTTTTTATGTTTTGTAGCGTGGTTATTTTGTTTGTTAAAAATATATAATGTTTGATTATTTTTGTTCACAACATATATCATGTGAATTTTTTTGTTCACAAGACAAACCATGGTCACTTTATTTGGTCCTAAAATGATGCATAGCCTTTTTTTGTTCACAATGTATTGTGTGGGAATGAATGAATTGGATTAAAATATATGATTCCTTGAGGTTATGTTTACTCCAAATGTTATTTTTTATTCGATGTTTTGAGGGAAAATTACATTTCCATACCATATGAATATTCTTATTATTTATGGATCATATTTATTATCTCTTGATTTCACAGTAATTTTAAATTTTATATGTTTCTTTATTGAGGTTACAAGACCATATATCATGATTTATTAGGAAGTATATTTATTTTATTCTCTTTTTAATAATATATTTTTATCATTGTTCTATTCTATTATACTCTTAAAAATAAAACCTTGATGAAATTCTGTAAAATTTCTACCCCACTGATAATTTGATCTCACCCATTTCTTATGTTTCCATTCCCTATGATATGAATATTATTAAAAGTTATAAGAATTATAGAAGAGATTATAGTGTAGTTCAATTATGTATAATTTTTCATAAGCTTTATAAAATAATTTTCATATGTTATTCATACTTAAATGAACTAAACCATATATTCTTGGTATTGTGTGATTATATGAAAAATTTATGGATTAACTTTTGAAAATATTATAAAATAAATATAGGATCATCTCAAATAGTATTATATATAGTGTTTAATTAAATAATTTGTAGTTCCATATCCGATCGTGCAGGTTTAGGCTGCCTCTAAATTAATAAAAGTGTTTGGTGGGATTATTCTCAATTCATGTTCAAGTTGTATAACATGAGACATTTAATCATCCATTGGTTATATGTTCAGGTATATATAAGAGGGAACTCTATGTTCTTGAAGAAATTACTTAATGAAATCATGTAGTGGATTACTCAATTTAAGACTCATGATTAATTATGTTGCACAAGAGTATATCGAGTGAATGAATGAACTATGAATAATGATTCAAGTGCACATTGATGAGATTGAGGAGAAGTGATAATCATCAACTCTAAATATGATTTTAAAACCATAGCTATGGAATGGTAGACTACCAATGATTTTGAAGATGTTAGTAGTATTATAAATTACAGTGGCATATTGGTTCATAAAGTGTTCAGAAGACTTTAGACGGAGACTTGGGCGACCAGAGCTTGAATTTGAGTTTTGGATTTTTTGTCTTCGAAATGGGGGGCCCACAGAGGGTATGATCCCAACTCTGAAATAATCCATGTCCTTTTGAATGACAATAAACTTCAAGTTCCCCACTGAGTGTCTTTAAAACTAGTATGGTTATCATAATGACCAAGAGATTTCTATATAATATGTTTAAGGATTCCATTGACTAAGAATCTCTAATAAATACGGATGATCCTCTATCGATGAAGAACTTCAAACACATACCAAGTTGGGGGCATTTAAAGAGTATTCAGAAGATTATTCACGACATAAACACTATGTAGAACCATTTTTCTAAATCTACAGAATATGATTCCCCATTAATGATTAATACAATTGAGGGGATTAATTGACAATGAAAAAATAAGAATTTTTTGAAGTGCTCTACTATAACAACTATGATAGAGAAAAAAGGACAAATAAATAATATATACCTATAATGTGGATGTAAATTAAGGTATTGGTTTCCTATATTGGTGGAAAGTCTTATAAAATTTAAATTCAGAGTAAAATTAAATCCATAAAACAATTTCTGCAGAAATTATATCAAACTAAATCATTAACTAATGGATTCTGGTGGATAAGAGGTAGATTTATTAGTGATTATGAGCTATAGCTTTACCAAAATATAATGATTCACATGGGTGATGAAATGTGTAATCAACCTTGATAGAGAAAAAGTTACACTATTTTTTTCTTTCTATTTTTATGTCAATTATTTTTTCCCATGTGAGATTATTTTGAAATTCGTAATGATTAAATTTAAAGAGGGTAATATAGTTGTTTTAGTATATTAAATCTATTCTTGTTCTTGAATATTTATTTCACTACTGTAATTTTATCTTCCTTGGCTTTTAAATATCAATTATATATTGATTTGGCATGATGAATTAATAGATGAAAATAGATACTCTGTCTATTTTGAATTATTTTTCCACTACAATATATCTATGAAATGATAATCTGATAATTGGAAGAATAAAAAATCATAAAATAATGAACATATAACATGTGAATAAAGTTTATTAATTTAATTTTCCCTACTGTATAAAAAGTTATGAAAAAGAGAATGTTGATATGGAGTTTTAGCTACAACTATTAATAGAGATTATTAAAAATTTCAGTTATCCAGTTTTCCTGTTGTATTGAAAAACTTTCCCCCAAAATTACTTATTTAAAAAAATAAATCATATTTCCTCCTTAAATATTTGGAATTACTCCAACTCTACAATATTTGTTCTAACAAATTTAAGGACTCGCACTTATTTCTATATTTTTAAATTTTATACACATTCATGTTTTATGCAAACACAATTTCAATATTTTTAATAAATTAGAAAATAGTAAGCCCTATAATATTTAACCACATTACCTTGTGATCAAACCTTACCAATTATTCGATTTTAAAAAGATATAAATGAAATTTTTTGGTTTTCATGACCTTCGACCCTACTAATAACTAACGTCAAAATTACAGAATAGACTGAGTTTTTTGGTTACTAGTGGTCGTCAATAAGATATATCTCTTGGGGGACCATATTATTATAAATTTATGTGTTTTGAGTTTTTTTGTGTATATATATATATATATATGTGTGTGTGTGTGTGTGTGTGTATGTATGTATATATATATATATGTATTTTTATTTTTATTTTTATTTGGTGAGTGTGAATGAGGTAATCTATGGCATTCCATATTATGGAATGAATTGTGGATATTAATGTTATTAATAAGTTGGTATTTAAATTATACATTATATATTGATAATGCACAAGTATAATAGTGGATCATGGTAGTTGATTCACATCATGGGATGAAAATACTATGTAATATTAATCTCCCCTATATCAATATTTTTTCATATTTTATCTTTCTTTCTTACATATGAACTGGTATAGATAGTTTAAGATCATGGATATCAATTACTAAAAACAGATATGGTTATTATTTTTTTCATTCATATGAGAAGATATAGATAGTGTAGGGCCATTAATTAAAGTGATTCACGTGATATATGGTAGTTTATGAAAATGTGTCGGTATTAGGATATCCACTTTGATTTTTTTTATATTTAGATATTAATTTTTTTGAATTTTTTTAGGATTTGTTATGTTTATATATAGACTTATTTAATGAGTATACATTGAATTATATAAAAGTTTAATATATATGGATGATAAATATTTTAGTATTAGTTACTTATTTTTATCTTGGAGAATGGTGTTTCTTGTTATAATGTGATAATATATAGTTATATGTAATTCCTATCATTATATTAAATTGATACCTTACCATCAGTCATTAGTCCCTAGCCTAATTTAAGTGGATTTATGGAGTTATTTAATCATTATAATTAAATGATACAGATTTTCATTATAGTAATATGTTAGAGTATGGATATAAGAACATGTAATGTGTGATAACATAAAATAATTCTTACTAAAGAAATAAAAAAATTCATAAAATTTTATATCCAAAGGGATATAGCGATAAGATATATTCATCCTATAACAAAACTTATAATGATACTGCATGACTAAGAGACCCTTATCTATGAACCATTTGGTATAATGGATGTAATCATGCATCAAATAGATTATTTCATAATTATTTATGAAATATTCATTTAAATATGTTTAGGGATGATATTCATAGAGAATATTGGTGAAAGATCTTTTAATATTCACATCATCCTATAGGATTGAGAGTGGATATTTTTTAGAACAGATGATTATTAGGGAGATATATAAATTTTATGTTGAAAATGGTCTATGTTATTTGGGATAGTAATGCTATATCATACATTTTTTGTTGTGATATAGTGAGTATAAAACAAGTAAAAATGTAAAAAAATTTACGTATCTCTCATTTTATTTCAATGATAGATATTTCTAGATTATTTAGAGTAACTCATATAATAGTTTTTTTGGGTGGTGGTTGTTGATTTCATGAAAAGAAAAAAATCCACTATAATTGTTTAATTTTTCACTTCATTACTATAGATTGATTGAAATTTTAACCTTATCATTCATATGGTATTTTAAATTTGAAAAAATAGCATGTGATTTTGAGATTTGCGACCAATAATGTTTCACCAATTTGTGGTTAAATTTTTGTTAGTAATAAAATATTTATTATTTTGGGTTCTGAGTAAAATTGACTGGAACTAAAATCATTTCAAAAGTAAAATTTTTTATATAGGTGAATTTATATTTACCAAATGATACATTATTTGAGTTATATATATCATTATATTCAGATAATTAATTTAATTTTATGATATAGAGATTGATATTCAATTTGATGTCTTATCATAATGACATATAAATTTCAGAGGATTTTTATCATTAAGAAATTATTTTTTGTTAAATTTTAAAATTGAAATTTTTTAAAGTATAATTTGATCATTCATAATATTATTATATTTTTAGTTGAGCGTGTATCATATAAAATTTGTTTCATTTTTTATCAGTTTTTAATTTATTTTATATTGACACGTGACGGAGAAATTATTGAGATTATATCTTAATTATTAGTTTTATTTTCTTAGGATGGTAAATAATGTTTTTTTGATGACATTTCTATATAGATAACTATTTACTAGAAGGGAATTGTATAATTATTCCAATTTGGAATTTTTCATTAAAATATATCTAATATATATCTAAATAACATCACCTCATTGGTAGGTTGATTTAAAATGGGAAACTAATTAAAATGTTGTGATTTGAATATTAAATTGTAAATATATGAATTAAATATAAATTCAATATAAAAGACTATGACATAAATTTTATAATGATCATATTAGGATTTGGATCAATGGACTATTATTATTCAGATTCAATATTGGGATCATTGTATTTTGTATTCAATAAATAAAATTTGTTAGGTGTGTTATTGTTTTAGTCAAGTTATAGTCACTTTAGATTTTTATAGTGATATTTTGGTATCTAGATCAGGATGATCTTGGTTTTTTATATAAGTAGGTCAATATTTTTTAGATATAATGGTATGCTACCTAATATACCATCATTTTTTTATAATAGTAATAGGATGTTGGTATGAAATTATTAGGTACAAATCCTTAATAGTAGCATATAAAAATTGATAATGAATTAATATATACATATTACGTATATTAATGTAATCTTTAATAATTGAATTTAGAATTATAAAAAATATAGGGGATTAGATTGGAATTTTTTTCCTATATCATTGGTTGTTGTGTTAGTGTCAAAGAAAAGTGTTATCATATTAAAATTTGGGGAAATCAGGGATGTTTTTACTAGTTCTATGACTAAAAAATGTTAAAGGTTATAATTAACGTAGATAATAGAATATATGATAACATTATATGAATGTGTTAATTACCTAGAATTCATAATATATTATGGTAAATAATTATTGAGTTATTTAAAAAATAAATTATTATATGGTTTCACTAATATTTTTAATGATGAATTCATGGATTTGAACAAAAGATAAGTATATGATTACTAATATCTTGAGTTATTTTTTATATAATAAGATTTATTTTTAGTTTAAGTATGTAGGTAGTAATTAAATATTAGATGATAAAATTGATAATTTATTTATTGACAATGTTATATAGAATTTAGATATTTTTTAACCATTTATAATATATATTTTAGTTATATGAGATCCTATAACGAATCTCTTATCGATATATTTCATTGGTTCTATTTCAATGGGATATCATTTTTATTTTATTATTGAATTTCCCTATAAGATTGAACTACAAGATATTATTATGGTTTTAATTGATTCTTTATAGATAAATATATTTTATGTTGGCTAATTAAATTAATCTCATATAATTTAAATTATTTTAACTTTACTAAAATAGAAGTATAAATTGTTTGGTGGAGTTTTTAAGTTTGACATCGAACATTCTCTTGATGTTGAGAGAGTGATACTACATTAAGTGCGGATAAAATAAGTTATATTGATTGTTTTTTAGGATATTATCTATTTGAAAAGTATTTTACAGTGATATTTTCAATCATTAAATGACCTTCTATAAATAATCATGAATTTTCTTCTAAACGTAGAGAAATGATACACTTTTCTTAATGATGAATGGAGGAATTTTTTAATTTATTAAAGGAAGTTTTAAAAAATTCTTAAACTATTAGGTCATTATAATTTAGTCGTAATAATATGTCTCCTGATTCTGATGATTGTATAACTTTAATAATAACTTGAGTTGTTTAATTAATTTATTATTTCTTTATCTATTTTATAAAGGTTGAGATAAGGGTTATCTGATATTGGTAAGTAAACAATTTCTGTTTTTTTGGTATAAAATAAGTTTGGTGGTATGTCACAACCCAACCATGATTTTTACTTTTTATTTATTTCAATATGGTGGATCTTTTGGTTGAGGTTCAGGTTGAGTTTCCAAGAAAATCATTTGTGTTTTGGGGGTTTTAGTTTTCATCTATCCCTATTCATGGTTATTATGATTGTTATTGGGAGAAATATGCATGGTGGAGTGTTTGTTACACCCATGGTGACACTATATTGTGATTAAATCAATCAAGGATCATTATGTTGGTTCCCTAGTGTTTGGAGTGTCATTTGAGGGGGTATGGACAATTTTTTAAGTCACACAGTTTCATAAAGGTTTCCTCAAATCATGAAACATAAACTTGAAATGTTAAATATTCTTTCCAATATCATTCTCATGGTTTGTGTATGGTTTAAAAAACCAAAAAGAATAACTATGCATCCCATTACAGTATAAATATCTTTTAATTTAAAAATCAGATTTAAGTGATTCCACCTCCCATTTGAATCCCTACCTATGGGGTATTGACCATAGGTCCCCATAATTCTCCTTCTTTTTTAGCCCCTTTTTTGATGATTTCTCACCAATGGATAGTGTTTCTTCATGATTTCTTCATCAAATCCTTCAATTTCCTCTTATCCTCTCTTCCATCTATTTATTTATTACTTTTCATTGGGTTTTCCTTCCATGGATGAACCCTAATGGCTTGGGTTTATGTTTGGTTCGTTTTTCATTGGATCTAGGGTGTGAGAATGGTCTGTAGGGATTAGATGTCTCCTTTCCAAAGGATTCATTGTGCTCGCACACCATCGAGGTAGGTGTTTCAATGTTTTTACTTTCTGATGAAAACCAATAGTGATTTAGTGTCTTTAATTAATTTTTAAATTTTATTGTTATGCTTATAATACTCATGGATATTTCATTGTGGTGTTTCCTGATTGATAAAATTTACTGAAAATTGTTTTTAGAGTGATCATTGTTTATGCCTATATGTTTGCACACCGAATGTGTTTGATAAAATGTTAATTTAACCATTAAGTGTAGAATAGAATTATTTGGGTGGTTATTTCCCTTATAAATATTTACTTATATTGATTGGATTTTATTTGGAGCTTTTAATGTGTAATATAGTGAATTTGTATGGTCTAAATGTTGTTTGTAAAGCTCTCTTGGTCTTTTAAAAATACTTGTTTTCACCTTTCGAAATTATATTAAATTGATAAGTTTGGTTTAAAAGTAAATCAATCGATCTAAAAAATCTTGGTGTTTTATGGACACATATATGGTTTTATTGGGTGTGTATTCAAATGATGTTGACACTTGGAAAACTTCTTCCCTTAAATGTTTCCCATTTTTCCACACCTCCTCCTTTTCTCAAAATGTTTCCATTATTTCCAAATGATATGTGTTACTTCGATATATTTAGGAATGCAATTACAAAATTTTCTTTAATGTTTATCCTGTTTGGACCTGAAACATGTTTTGGTAAATTTTGGAACTTAATGGAATGTCTGGAATTTGTTTAGATAAAATAATTCTTTTTATTGACTTTTTAAAACGATGTGGAAGTGTTATTGTAAATTAATTTTATTTTTATAAGTGTAAGACCTAGTTAAAACTTTATAATGTTCGGAAACTAATGTGGTTTGAAAAATGTAAACCCCTAGTTGGGAACTTAATGTGCTTTACAAAATTCTTTTAATGTTTATATTCTATTATAGCTTAGTTGGTGCCATGTATGATATGAAATTCATATATATATATATATATATTGTGGTCACTTCCAATATAGATATTTCCCTTTTATGGCTTATCATATAGGTGGTGTCCGGGTTGGGGGTAGGCGGGTGTGGTGGATACAGGTACGAAGAGTCACACGTGTGAGGGCATCCCACTTAAAGAGTATATTACCACCATGGGTTATTGGGAATCTTTTAGAGGATCGAGTGATGGAAGCTTTCTAGCATAGATTAGATGGGTTGGTACCCCCTAGATCACTAAGAGGTCAAGTGGGATGTGCCACTATATTAGTTACTTGAGGGTGGCCAGTTGGATATAAACATTAGGGCTTCAAAATATGCTGGCAGGTGGTTCCGAACCAAGCATCTCTATTGGTCTATCTGGGAATATTTAGGATCACCCATGATTATTTTTTATATTTATTGTTTATATTCAACTGGACTTATTTTTAATTTGCTCAGTTCATTTATTTTAATTATAGCCCTAATATTGTTTGATTTGGGTTTTTAAATAAAATGGAAATCTATTTCGAAAGTTGAAACATAGTGTGCATAGTTTTAAAGAAGATAAATAAATGTTTTCATTTCTTAAAGATGTTAATTCCATATTTTTATAAAAAAATTCAAACAAGTTTTAATGGATTGATTTTAGGAAAAGAAACATATGGATTCTCTAGTGATTTCCTTCTGAACTGTTTAGCTCACACTCTACTTGTACCATTCGGTGTTAGTAAACATGATCTATTTTTTAGTACCTCTCTCTTATTCAGGTTCTTGATTTGGATGCTCATGGTTATAGTAGGTTTGTTGGTGGATGGTGGTGACTGAGAGGTCACATGGAGATCTGGTTGGTTGTACCTTAGTTTGGACTTGTTTGGGTTTTAGTTTTTCTTCTGTTTATTTGTATTTTTGTACCACTATCGGTTTTCTTATTTTTATATGATCAGTTATTAGTTGTGGATTATTGTCTATTTTAGTTTATTGATCCTATTTTTTGGGCTAAAACTACTTTCAGTTGTATTTTTTTTGATGCCTAATACTAGTTTCCTGCCCATGGGGATCAAGAATGTCCTTTGGGAGTTGTTGCTTTTCGGATCAGGTGACCGATTTAGGGTCGAACCGGGTTGGTTTTTAACAAAATGGTATCAAAGGGGGGCCCTTGTTATTTGGATTTTTAGGTAGTTAGAGACTAGGACTATTAGGACTCGGGAGGTAGGTAAGGGAAGGGTGTCATGAACCCTTGCTCATTCTGATCCTCGAGTTACTAGGGGTAGTTCGGGATTTAAGTCTTTGCCTATGTTTTGGGATGGAGAGATAATAATGGAGGCAATCCGATGTTATTTCGTGATCCCACATGGTGTAGTGACCCATGTGGAGTTTGATTACATGGTTCAAACATCTCTTAGTTTTTTATTATTACTTGGGGAATGGCCCTATCCCATGTCGCCAGGTTAAGACTCACTACTAGTTTCTAATTATGGTGGTTTTTTGTAAATTGTGTTCTTTTATTTTTCAAGTTTGAGTGAGTAATCTTTTTATGATGAAACCAATTTATTAAAATGAAAAATTCTTTTTTCAAGCGGGGTTTAAAATGGTAAAATGGGTTTCCAAGGAAAATGTTTTCAATTGGAAATTTGGTAAATGGTTAGTTTTTTATGAGGAAATAAGGTGTGTGACTCATGATAATCATTATATAAGGTCACATATGTGTGGGTATCTACGAAAAGTGTATTTGGAAAATTTTATTGGATGATGTAAGGGGAAATGGGTGGACACACATGTGATGGTTCATAAAATTCCATGTGTGAGTGTTTGAAATTTTATGTTGATTTAGTCTTTCTAAGATGGTATTATGTGAGAAAATGGTATTGGTAATTGGTTTTCATTTAATGAGTGGGTTATTTTTATGAAAAAATTGATTTTAGTATTTAGGAAGTGGCCTTAGAAGAAGGTGGTTTTTGAAATCAAAATGAAAATATAAGTTTTTAAAAGGTATTTTTGAGTTGTTTATGTGTAGTTTGGCATGTGAGATAGTTGTTTTGGTCTGGGATGGTTTTGTGGTTATTTTTTGGTTGGACGTTGATTTTTGGATTTAGGTTTTGATGTTGATCAGATATTTCCTCCAAAATAAGTCCCTAAAATTTCTAGATCCATGCCCAATTTCTAGTTCTCCATGAATTTTACCCATCCTTCATGCTAATCGAGGTATGTTAGAGGTAGTGGAGTGGCTTGAGGAAGTAGATCATGTCTTTATATCGTTGGGAACTCCTGAATTTGTCAGAGCATGTGCTATTTTGGTTTTTTTAGGGTTTAGATTTGGATGAATGGAAGATGTTCTTCCCAACATCAATGCACATGGGGATGATGTCGGAAGTTTTTATGTCGATCTTCATCTGAAGGATTATACTTCAGGAGGTGAGGATAAAGAAGAGAGAAGAGAACATGTGTGTTCAACAAGGCTAGAAAATAGTGAATACCTATATCTTCCACTTAAAATAATTGGTCCACATTTCTCTAGATATAGAATCACAATATCTGTTGAAGGTTTACATTTTCATCAGGGGTCTTCATTTAGAGATTAAGGAGCAATTTATCTCATCTAAGGACCTTTGTTTCGAGAAATAGTAGATGAAGAATTTCAAGATGAGTTGGTTTCCAGAGCTCACAAAGGAGTCTTGTCACATCCCTCTGAAGTAGAATAAGAGGTGATCAGGGGATGCTAGTTCCAAATTATGAGGTAGGAGGTTTTTCATCCGTCATATCCCCAGCCACAGGTCTTGGGGTGAAGCTTTCACACTTTCAAGAGTTTATGGGTGTGTGTGGAACCTAGGCCTAGTATATGTTTCCCATGATGGGATGGGAACATTAAATATTTCCTTCATCCCATTTTTTCAATATTTTTAAGTCCATAATTTCATTGAAAAGTGGGATGAACCTATCCTTTCACAATATAAATGGTTTTGTTGACCAGAATGTGGATTTTTGAATCGTTCATTTTCTTTAAGGGTTTTTCCCTTGGATGGGTTGTTTTGGTCTCAGTTTTGTTAGTGACCATTTGGAAGTGCTTGTGTGTAGTGGAGACAATTAATGGTGTTTCTGTTCCAAAATTTATTTTAGGTTTCTTTTCATGGGTTTACACTCCCATTGTGTTGGGTGCCTTTTATCGATGTGGTAGGTTCTTAGTTGTAGCGGGGTTCTAGTTCATCCTTTTGTGGAGGGTTTTTGGCTCTTTTAGGGGATTCCCTCATCCTAGAGTCCCGGTATGTCGGGTTTCCTTATTTTGAGATTTCTATTTACATCTTGGGGTGTGGATTGGTTTTGAAGGAAAATTGGGTTAGCCCATGTTAGGAGATCCCTAGTTCCAGGTTGCGATGAAGGTGTTGTTTATCTAATGTGGATATGTTGAGTCAGTTCTCGGGGTCTCTATATTCTAGGTCACTCCACAATGGGATTTCTATTTATGTTCTAGTGGTGTTGTTTGATTTTTAATGTTTACATTCTTGTTGTGTTCTTATGGTGGGGTGAACCCTCTCATGTTCACACCTTAATATTATTTATTGGTTTTTTCTAGATCGTTCGAGTGTGACTTGTGGAGTGAATAGTCACCATGAGGTTCAATTTTTTGATCGTGCGTGGATTCGTGTTTTGGTTAACTTTCAGCTGGATAGATTTTTTGTGGAAGAAAGTGTTTTTGGTTGGGATAATTTTCACACCCCAAGCATGGTATTCATTTTTTTATTCATTTATCAATGTTATATATTTTGGTTGAGGTTATAGTTGATTGTATAATAAAATTATTTGTGTTTTGGTGGTTTTGGTTTTCTTCTTACCCTATTCATGGTTATTGTGGATGTTATTGGGAGAAAGTTGTGTGGGGGAGAGTTTGTGACAACCACAAGGTCACTATATTGTGTTCAAATCATTCCAGGATCATTGGGTGTGATTCCATAGTTTTTGGGGTTCCAATTGAGGTTTTTGGAAAAAAAATTTGGTCACATGATTTGAGCATGCTTTTCCCAAACTGTTCAACTTAAACCTATAATGTTTCAGAATTTTTCCTGTAGTATTCGCACAGTTTGCACACGGTTTACAAAACCATGCATGAAAACCTTGAATCCCATTTTAGGGTAAATATATTTTAATTAAAAAATCTTATTTATGTGATTATACATCCCATTCGAATCCCTATATTTTGGGTATCAACAAGATACCACCCCCCCCCCCCCCTTGTTCTTCTTCATTTTGGGCCACTTTTTAGGCAATTTCTCACGAAAGGTAAGTGATTCTTCCTGATTTATTTATAAAATTCTTCCCTTTCATCTTTTCCTCTCTTCCATCTAAATATTCCATGGTTATTTTGGGGCATCATCCTATGTTTGAACCCTAATGGATTGAGTTTATGTTTGGTTCATTTTCCTTTGGATCTAGGGTGTGAGAATGGTTTGTGGGGATTAGATCAATCCTCTCAGAAGGTTTTTTTTGCATTCGTACACCACCGAGTTAGGTGTTTACATGTTTTTACTTTCCAATTAAATCCATTGGTGCTTGAGTGTTTTCAATTAATTTTTATATTTTATTCATATCATTATAATACTCATCATTATTTCATTGTGGTGTTTCCTTGTTGGTAAAATTTACTAAAAAGGGGTTTTGGATTGATCCTTATTTATGCCTATGTGTTTTCTCACTGAATGGGTTAGATAAAATGATAATTTAAACATTATTTGTCCAATAGAATGATTTGGGTGGTGATTTCCCTTATAAATGTTTAATTAGATTGATTGGATTGTGTTTTGATCTTTTCAGGTTTAATTTGGTGACTTATTATAGTTCAAATGTTGTTTGGAAGGATATATTAGTCTTTTAATAATGCTTGTATGCACCTTAGGAAATTATATAAAATTGATGCGTTTGTTTTGAAAGGGAAGTGATGGTTCTAAAAACATTTTTTTTGTTTTATGGACACATAGTGGGTATGATTGGTTGTGCAATCAAATGAAGATGGAATTAGAAAACCTCTTCCCTTAAAAGTTTCTCATTTTTCCCCTTATCCCCCTTTTCTCAAAACGGTTCCATGATTTCCAATGATAGATGTTTCTTCATGCAATTTGGGAATGTAATGTCAAAATTGTTAATAAAGTTTGGAATGTTTAGCCTTGAGATTTTTTTTGCTAAATGTTGGAACAAAATGTCCCATTTGGAATTTGTTTAGTTAAATGAAATGTTTTGTTTTGACATTGAAAAAGAATATAGAAGTGGAATTGTAAATACATTTTAGTTCTAGAAGTGTATAGCCCAGTTTGAACTTTATGAAGTTGAGAAAAGAATGTGGTTTAGAAAATGTGAATCCCCAGTTGGAAACTTAATGTGATTTACAAAATAGTTTGAATGTTTATATAATTTGACAGGCATGTTGGAACCTTCGATGGTGTGATATCGATATATATATAGTGGGAACTCCAATAGAGGGATTTCCCTTTTATGGGTTATCATATAGGTGGTATCCATTTTGGGGGTAGACAAGTGTGTTGGCGGCAGGTAAGGTGAGTCATGTGTGTGAGGGCCTACCACTTACACAGTATATTACCACCCTGGGTATCTTGGAGTCTTTTAGAGGATCATTTTCTGGTAGATTTCCATCCCAGATTAGAGGGGTTGGTACCCATGCATCACTAAGAGTATAGGTAGGTCTGATATTGGATTTGAAAGTTGAGGGAAATCACTTGGTTATAGACATAGGGTATTCACCATATGACGACAAGTGGTTCTGAACTGATCACATACATGAGTCTTTCTAGGGATGTTTAAGATTATCCATGGTTATTATATAAGTTTCTTGTTTCCTTTATACTGCATTTATTTTTCAGTTTCTCAGTACATTTATTTTCAGCATATCCCTGGTATTGTTTCATTTGGATGTTTAAATAAAATAGAAATCTGTTTTGAAAGTGGAAACATGGTGTAAATAGTTTTGAATAAGGGAATGATTTTTTTTATTTCTTATAGATGATAAAATCATGCTTTTATAAATTTATTTCAAACTTTTGTTCATGGATTTATTTTGGGAAATGAATGAAATATATTCTCTAGTGAATGCCTACTGATCTATCTAGCTCATACCCTACTTGTACTATTCAATGTTGGTAGACCTGAGCTATTTTGCAGGTCCCCTCTCTTGTTCAGGTTCTTGGATCGGATGCTTTTAGTTAGAGTAGGTTCATTGTTGGATGGTTGTGACCTTGAGGTCATATGAATATTGAGTTGGTTGTATCTTAGTTTGGACATGTTTTAGATTTAGTTTTTCTTCTTTTTAGTTGTATTTTTGTACCCAGATCGGTTTTTTTATTTTTATATGATTGGTTATTATACTCTGTTACTTGTCCAATTTTATTTATTGATCATGGTTTTTGGGATAAAATTGTTCCCTATTGTATTTTTTTATGCCTAGCAATAGTTTCCATCTCATGGGGATTGAGAACGCCCTTCAGGCCATATGGAGGACCAGCACAGGTGACCGGTTTAGGGTCAACCCAGGTTGTTCCTAACATGGTAATTCTTGCGCCTCCATCAATTTGACAACATGGTAGTTAATTAATTACTGATTAGTTGATAAAATTAATATTTTTATACATATATGATCCATGGATTTTGATATAGTTCATTTTACATATATGAGGATAGTTTTCAGAAGAATCATGTTGGAATTTATTGTAATATGGTGAAGATAACTGTAAGTGGATTAGGAATACACGACTACATCATATATGAATTGTCACTCTTTTACTTCGTGGTCCATATTTTTGAATCGATTCATGTGAGTTGTTATTTGTCATGGTATGGTTTTTGATGGTTGTGAAAATAAATATGTGGTTTCCTTGATAGTTGGTTTTGTGAGAGGAATCACATGGATGAATTTTATAATAATCATTAGTTTTTCAATAAATATTATTCTTCCAAACATAATGATACATTTCAAGTACGTGTTTGTAAATGGATTTTGACCAATGATGTTTTATTAGGATTGGAGTAGTTTATTAATAAATTTACTTTTAGGATTTTATAAGGTTATTCAATAAACTTTTATCACTCTAAACTTATAAAAAACTTCTTTTAACTTATTTATTAGTCAAAAAAATTGATATTGTTTCCTTATAATGAATAAAAATGTTAACATGAAATATAGATTGAATTAATATGATACTTATGGATTGTTTTCCATTTTTAATATAATTTGTTTTAAAGGGAGTAAAATATAGTATTATAGGTAATTTTTTAGAATAAATTACTCAAGACCTATAGCTTGTATCCAATTTAAATTTAAATAAATTAATTAACACTCATTTAATGAGTTATTATATGGGATTCATTGAGCATCACAAGAATATTTGAATGAAAATAATTATTTTTAGATAAAAAGTGTTAAATTATAATTTTATTCTTAATGGTTTTTTAGGATTTTGAATCGAATTTAATTATTGATTCTATATTGTGGAGTAACCTTTTGGGAGAAAATTTTATATTTTTGTATAATTATAATATTTTTTAGTGACATTAGAAAACTCTTAATATGTGATATATTTATTTAAAAATGTATTGTTGAATTGAAATTATTCTTATATATTCTTGTTTATTATAAATTGATAGGAAAATTTTGTTTTAAAAAATTTCATCTATTAAAGGAAAATATTGAAATTAGTAAACTCATTGGAGAATGAAAATTCGATGAATAACAAGTATGTTTCTTTGATTTGACACCCATTTCTATGTTTTTATTGGGATTATTACTTTTATCTTTTATTCATACCTCTATGAATAAAATTATTACTTGAAATTAATATATGATAAATATTGGAAAGTGGTGAACTTAATGAAATTCTAATGGACTCATTCCAGGCTCCAGATTAGGGTTATTACTTTAGTGAAGTTTTGTAATCCCAATTTTCTCTCTATGATTTTATGGCCTGAGAATGGAATTATTGATGAAAAGATTATATTTTTAGATTAATTATCTTAAAAAATGTATAATGACATAATTTCTATAAAAATAAATTTTTTTTTATTCATATTGTAGAGAGTTGTTTTAATTACATTTTTTACAAATGTGAGAATAAATTCAAACCATAAAGAAACATATTGCAAATGGTATATTGTTACATTAATTACCAATAAAAGGATCAAATGAGACAAATAACATAGTTATTCAATGTATCGATTAATATATTTTAAATATAGAAGTTTAATTTATTTTTACATTCTCTCTTACTTGTTATGGTGTTATCATTTGATTCACATCTTGAAACTTACATCATTTTGATAATTTTTATTTATAGGAACATACATTAAATATTATGAAAATTTTAGTTACACGCAGTCTCTAGGTTTCATTCATAGTTGGAGTTTATGGTTGGTAGGGTTATATGGCATGGAAGTTAAACAACAGAGGACTATGGATTATGTAATTAGTTAGATAATTGGTTGAATGGTGATCCAATAACCACCAATAAATTTAGAGATAAGGATACATAATTAAAATAAGTGAAATTAAGTGTTCTCATAGTGGTTTTATCTATCAAATAAAACTTCCCTCGTTTATGTACATGTGTCTTGAGAGGTGACATAATCTATTCTATTTGATATCTTGATCAAACTGCACAGAGAGGACTGAATATGGCATTTTTTGAGTCACTTTACATGTTTATAGAGGTCATACATTCCTCCCATTGGTTTGGAACCCATATAGGCAAGAAAGGGTGCTTGGGATACCTAAATTTGGCCCCAAAAACAATTTTCACTCCTTTTTACCTCTCAAAACTAATGGAACCTTAGTTTGGTCTTTTTTGTGATGATTGATATCTATTTTTGGACTAATAAACCTTATAGAAAACTCATTATATCATGTTTAATTTTAATCATGGAGATCATTGATCTAAAATACACTATGGTGATATAGATTTTTTTAGTTCCTTATTTGACTTCTTATAATAATCACAATTTGTATTTAATAAGGTTTCATTGATTATTAATGATAAGTTATTGGAATTATTCATTTATTTATTAATTAATAAATTTTTTAATATTGGGATTAACTGGGTTAACTCGTGATTTTGGGAAATAATTTTAAATTTCACATGCTTGTTATGATAACATTAATTAAATAGATAGGAAATGGTTTTCATCCAATGTTGATAATAATTATTAAATATTAATTGATGGATTAAAAAAGGGATTAAAATATAACTGAAGAAAAATTATATGTCTTTATTATATTTCCATGATTATTTATTGAAAAAATATAAAGATATATACATATTTTTCCCATCTAATAGGGATTTTTTCCTAGGAGATGATACAAAATTATTATGGATATTTCATTAATGATTCTGATATACTCTAAAGATGACATGGTATTCCATTGGAAATGTTTTAATATTTAATATATGATATTTATTTATTTTAAAGACAATGTGGAATGATGATATTATCTTTATCTATTAAAGTGGTGGATAAAAAAATACAGTGATAAAAAATAAGATATTGATTTGGAAATACATTGTTGATGTCTTGAATAACTCTGCTTAATTTTGATGTAATTTTATAATTTAGAAATTTATATTATTATTGTGGAATCTTTTTTATTATGGATAATTCTATGGAAGAAATTTACTTTTCATTTTATTAATATATACTAATGGATATTAAAATTTGGAATGATGATGTCATAGCTTCAAGTAATTATATAGGGGTTTCAATTAAATGATTTATATTCATTAAATGGGTAATGTGATGGTTTTTATTAGACACACTTCCATTTCTATAATATGGTTCACCAATTTGGTAGATAACGATGGGGATAATACAATAATGAATTCTATATTCATAATAACCCATTGAATTGGATTTGAGTAAAATGTAGGAATTGAAGAATCAACTATATTCAATTATTTAGGGTTTACTACTAGAAATAAGCCCATTTGCGACGGGTCAGTTGCAACGGGATCCCATCGGAAAAGGCTATTTGTGACGGGGGTCTGTCGCAAATGACCCGTTGTGGTAAATGGTGTCGCAACTAATACTATTTGTGACGAGTTCGTCGCTAAAAATATTATTTGCGATGTTAATATGTCCCGTCGCAAATACTAATCGATATATATATATATTAAAAACTTTAAATAACACTTTTTTGATGGGCCCGTTGAAAATTTTATTTGCGACGGGCCCGTCGTAATTTCCTATTGTGATGGGAAAATATTCTCGTCGCAATAGGCAATTTAAAAAAAATTAAAAAAATTTAATTGCGACGGGGTGATTATCCCATCGCAAATATGTATAAAAAAATAAAAAAAATTAAATTCTTAATAAAAAAAATTAATTAATATTATAATAGTAATAATAAAATTATAATTCATTCAAATATTATAACAAAAAATCATTCAAATATTTAAGAAATTATAATTAAATTAAAATATTAAAAAAATTAAATATATATAAAAAAAATTAATATTATAAAATATGAATAATATTATTAATCATATTAATATTGTAAAATAAATAATATAATATTATCTAAAAATAATAATATACTAAATTCATATTATTATAAATAATTAAAAAATTATAATTTTAATTAAAATTTTTGAAACTTTTTATGTATTAAAAATACTGAATATAATATTATTAAAATAATTAGAAAATAAAAATATGAAAATTATCAACATTTGCAAAAAAATTATAAACAAACAATAAAATACTAAGAGTAATATTATTATTAATAAAATAAAAAAACATTAAAATAAATACCAATAATAAATAATAAAGTATTAAAAATAAATAGAAATAAAATAATACAATATTGACACTAGTATAAGAGAGACAGAAACTCTGAATAGAAAAAATGTCATATTTTAAATTTACAAACTTTATAACTTCAAACAATAACTAATCTGAAGGAGGATGGGGAGGGGGTGATCTGCTGGTGGAGGAAACTCCATCCCTAAGGCATGAGTGAGTTGGCCCATGTACTCCATCTGCTCCTGCTGCTGCTGCCACCAACTCATCTACTCCTCGTACACCTGTTGCTGTCGTCGGCGCTCCTCCTCATGCTGCTACTACTGCCAACACATCTCCTCCTGCTCCTTTTGGAGACTCTCTATCAACTCAGTCTGAGATCGCAACCGATCCTCATACTGTGTAGCGGAAGAAGATGCACGATCTCCTCTCGAGCTAGACGCCGACATCGCAGCACTGCCATAATAATCTCTGGGAGTCAGTTGAGAGTCGATACCAACTACCCAGCCCTTCTCAAAGGCATATTGGGTCAGCTGCATCCATTCCGCCTCATCAAACTGATGGCCACTGGTCTGATCTGATGCCTCGGCCTGACCCTCAGGCCGGGTCTGTGACGCTGCGGTCTCATATGACTCCTGTAGTTGTAATTTAAAATTACAATTGTGAATATATTATATGCAGTTAATTTTTAAACTTGAAAACAAATAATATTGACCAAGATGTGAAGTTGGCGATCACCTCTGAGCTCCCCAGTAGTTGGATCACTGTACATCCTCTGATATACGTCGTACTCAATAATATATGGGTGCTCGACAGCCTATAAGAATATAAAACAAATTGTTAAAATTTAAAGTTATATAAAATATTTATAAAAAAATGTATGTACCGAATGCTGTCTATGAGTACTGAAAGTATGACTCCCAGCTCGATGAGTCACCTCCTGTCTCCCCCGATTCTGCCTCCCCACTGATGATCTCCTCTGAAAGCCACCACTCAACCAGTGTGCACATAATCCATCCCATATGTGGGATGAAATGTACTCTGGTCGGTGTGCTCTATATGACTCGTCAAAATCTGACACTCCTGCTTTCTTCATGGCAGATCTTCTTAAATTGTGCAAAAACTGACAAAAGCGATCATGCATGGCCACCTCCCATACCTCATGGATGGCGTCACGCATGGTATCCATGATCGGATACCATAAAACCTATAAATAATTTAAAATATCAAGTTATAAATGAAATAAATTTCAAAATAAAAATTATTTATTTACGTACGTACAAACCAATGATCGAACATGGCCTGCTGCACATCAACAGGAATATGCTCCCATGTCGTCCATGGCTGAGAGAAATATTTGCGCAAAATAGCACTGCCCTATCCAACTGCTATATGCGGAAAACTGTAAAAAAAAATAATCAAACATTTATTATGTAAATAGATTAATGAAATATTAGTAAAATAAACAGGTTATCACACCTTCGGGTGTGTGGATCGAACCCAAGACGTGGACGTCGCTCGGGGATGGGGTCAGGAATCATCAGTCGTGTAAGACCACGCCCCCTCCACGTACTCCCTGAAGCACCTTCAGGCTGAGGGTCAGGTGCCAGCAACTCGTCCGTATCGAAAGATAGGTCAGCATCCACCAACTCACAAAATTTTTCCTCGTCCATCTGAAGCAGAAAACAAATGTTGTTAGAAAATAATTGATAATTATTATTATATATACATATATATTAGTTATGATTATATATAACTACCATTTAATTGTATCAATGTTCAGATTCATCATCATCTTCATATCTATCTATGTCATCTTCATATTCCTCCTCAATATCATCGATATCCATTTGAGTTCTAGTTGCTTCATCTCTTACCATTTAAAATTCATTTGTGACGTCGTTACCATCATCATCATCTTCACTTACTCTTAATTGAGGGGTATCATCATCGATACTCATGTCTCTTTGTAAAAAAGATTTATTTTGAGTACTCTCTTGAAAAACTTCAATTTATTGTACTTCAGTGAAAGCACATTCACTTTGACTAAACTGATTGTCTCGAATTTTCATTTTTATTATGCTCTACCAATCAGTCAAGTCTCTTGACGTAGCACAGTACTTTGCATAATAAACTTTATGTGCCTGTTGAGCCAGTAAGAATGGTTAATTTACTTCAAGAACACTTTTACATTTAATATCAATGATTCCATGAGTCGGATAAACACGCACGCCTCTCTTAGTATCCAACCACCGACATTTGAACATCGTTATGTAATGGGGTCCTAGATAACATAGTTCAATGATTTCATCAAGTATTTCATAAAATTCAACTTCATTTTCTCTATGATGAGATCCTCTCAAGAAAACTCCATTGTTCATTGTTTTTTTTGATTCCCCATATGCATGTGTATGAAATCGAAAACCATTCACCACATATTCATTATAATATATCACCATTTTGGATGGTGGGTTACTCAATATACAAAGTCGTTTGTCAATTTTATCAGCATGTCGAGACACCTGAAATTTTTTGAAATAATTATCAATATAGTAAACTATAAATTGAAGGAGATGTTAAAGTATGAAAAATTTATGTTACCAGTATTTGAAACCACTGAGAAAATTTATTTTGTCTACGTTCTTCGAGAACAGCTGCTGTAATTTGTGGAAGATGTTTCTTGATATGATTATCATACAATCTATAAAAAAACAAAGTTATTTATTGTAACATAAATATTAGAATAAGTAATATAAGCACTTACAGTACAAATTATGTCATCTCTTCATAGTTGAGCAGAACATATGTATGAGCTCTGTGATGTTCATCATCTGAAAGCCATCGTTCATGAACTCCACCAAAACCAAGCTCTGACTAGTTAAAAACAGATAATTGATTGTCGATTTCATCAATATTCCCCTCATTCTGTCCCACGCAGTTGTGTTTTGAAGGATACTAAGATTTAAAATAGTGGGAGTAGAAAAAATATATCTTCTCCTACAAATAAGCTTCAGCAATAGATCCTTCAACAGATGCTTTGTTACGTACTTTTTTTTTCAATTTCTGCATGCATATTTCGAATGGGTACATCAATCGAAACTGTATTGGTAATTATTGGTAATTATTACTAATTATTGGTAATTATTGTTAATTATTACTAATTATTGGTAATTATTGTTAATTATTACTAATTATTGGTAATTATTGGTAATTATTACTAATTATTGGTAATTATTTTTAAGTATTCCTAATTATTGGTAATTATTTGTAATTATTACTAATCATTGGTAATTATTGGTAATTATTATAAATTATTACTAATTATTCCTAATTATTGGTAATTATTCCTAATTATTGGTAATTATTTGTAATTATTTATAATTATACCTAATTATTCCTAATTATTAGTAATTATTGGTAATTATTTTTAATTAGTCCTAATTATTCCTAGTTATTGATAATTATTTCTTATTATTGGTAATTATTCCTAATTATTGGTAATTATTCCTAATTATTGGTAATTATTCCTAATTATTGGTAATTATTCCTAATTATTGGTAATTATTCCTAATTATTGGTAAATATTGACAATTATTGGTAATTATTGGTAAATATTGGTAATTATTGGTAATTATTACTAATTATTGGTAATTATTGTTAATTATTAATAATTATTGGTAATTATTATTAATTATTACTAATTATTGGTAATTATTGGTAATTATTGGTAATTATTACTAAATATTGACAATTATTGGTAATTATTGGTAAATATTGGTAAATATTGGTAATTATTGGTAATTGTTGGTAATTATTATTAATTATTGGTAATTATTCCTAAGTATTGGTAATTATTCCTAATTATTGGTAATCGTGACGGGATCCCCTTCTCCTTTCAACTGTGTGTTTAACATTCTGTCTCTACATGTAATATTTTCATTCACTTTCACCTCTCTATTGTTTAGTAGGATGATAATTATAAAAAAGAATGCAAATATTACATGTGGAGACAGAAGTTTTCTTAAAACCAATATAGAGATGAAAAGATAATTGAGAAACATAATGATCACGCTAGCTTTTTTTCAATTATCTAATTATTACTAATTATTCCTAATTATTGGTAATTATTCCTAATTATTTGTAATTATTACTAATTATTGGTAATTATTCCTAATTATTGGTAATTATTCCTAATTATTGGTAATTATTCCTAATTATTGGTAATTATTCCTAATTATGGGTAATTATTCCTAATTATTGGTAATTATTCCTAATTATTGGTAATTATTCCTAATTATTGGTAAATATTCCTAATTATTGGTAAATATTGACAACTATTAGCAATTATTGGTAAATATTGGTAAATATTGGTAATTATTGGAAAATATTGACAATTATTGGCAATTATTGGTAAATATTGGTAAATATTGGTAATTGTTGATAATTATTACTAATTATTACTAATTATTGGTAATAATTGTTAACTATTACTAATTATTGGTAATTATTGTTAATTATTGTTAATTATTACTAATTAATGTTACTTATTACTAATTATTGTTAATTTTTTCTAATCATTACTATTTTTTTGAATTATTCCAATTATTACAAATTATATTCATTAATTACTAATTACATTCATTATCTACAAATTACATTCATTAACTTCTAATTACATTCATTAATTACTAATTACTATCTTTAATTAAAATTAATGTCATTAATTACTAATTATAGTCATTTAATTATTAAATATAGTTAATTACTAATAATGAAATCTAACAAATCAAATTTAATACCTTAATACAACATAATTATATCTAATAAGAAATAATAAAAACTAATGTAAAAATATAAAACAAAACAATTAAATAAATATTAAATTAAAATTCAGAAAAAAAACCTTAAACTAGTTTTCGAGCTTTCGATTTGTTGTACTTGTAGGATGATCCACGCAACCTCCTTGAAATCGACATGCAAAACAAAACTCACTCAACACATATAAACTAGTAAAAAGTAGTTCAGATTCATAAAAATTGTCAAGGATAGCTCTACTTATAGGTTAGATTATTTGCGACGGGGTTTATTGCGATGGTATTCCCGTCGCAATTGGTATTATTTGCGACGGGCTCGTCTCAAACAACCCCAGTCGCATTTATTATGGGCGGCAATAAAATGGATTATTTGTGACGGGGCCCGTCCCAAATAACCCCTGCCGCCAGGTTATTAGGGACGGGAACCCCTTCCCGTCGCTAATAACCTGTTACCACCGCCGGTTATTTACGACGGGAAGGGGATCCCGTCGCAAATATCTTTAGTGCGATTTGGCACGCATTCACGCCAAACCATTTGCAATGGGTGATAATATCCCGTCGCAAATAACTCTTTATTTGCGACGGGGATTATGCCCCGTCGCAAATACCCCAACTGGGGGGGTTATTTGCGATGAGAATGTCCTGTCGAAAATAACCCGTTGCTAATACCAATTTTTCCCGTAGTGGTTGACCTGGAGGTTTATTCCCCATGAGGTTTGACATTCATTCACTCATGTATGTCAGGGATCAAAGTGGATTATAATGTAAAGATAACTTATTCATTTCTCACGCATAGCTCTTCATTTTTTGGAAGATAATCCTTAGAGGTGTTCCCTTCACATGATATTGTACCACATACTAGGTGATTCATTTGATTTGGAATTTATTTTGTAATATGGGATATAATACTTTTTTTCTATCATTTTCATTATTTTTTGTATTGAGAATACACTTACTCTAGGTTTTGTTGAGGAATAATAGTAGATTCCAATTATGTTTGGTGTCTACCATCTGTGTGTGGGATAGATCATTTCTGATATCCATTGAGGGAGGTGCAGGATGATTCCCTATATTCATAGAGTGTTAAGGCCACATCCCATGTTTTGGACCAAGTTGATAAGTACATAATATTTTAAACTATTGATTTAGTGGATGGATTGAATCATAAATTGATCTTCAGAATGTAAATACGATCTTTGTAAAATTTTAATGTTATGTTTATTTATGAGGTTTTAGTCTTGAAAGGTTTAGTATGATTTTTTTGAGTTTTCAAAGTATCAATCTCTAATCAATCCAGTTTTTTGATAGGAAATATGAGGTGAATAGTTAGTTGAACCATGCATGTCAACTATAGAAACCCCATTTATTTAGGATCACATATTGTCTAAACCATGTGACGGGCCCATGAGGACGTGTGGATTGATTTAGGTGTGGTTGGGGTGACCCACAAGGGACACACATATTTTTCCCAAACCGTGATTCTACCTTGTACACTTGGTTTCAATTTATAAGTGGAAACACAGAGTTATCCATATTGTTTGTCCAAAAGTGCATCTACACCATGCAAGGTGCCTATCCCATTGAAATTATCATCTCAGATTTGGTGAACAGTTTTCCAAACCAGGTGTGAAAACCATATGGATTTTAAAAAGTTGGAAAATGTAGATTTTTCCCATCCTTATTTAAAGGAATTTCCTCTCTTTTTCCTTCCCATAGGTGTGCAATAACACCCCCACATGTGGGAACAATTCCTCCTCCTTTACTCTATAAATGGAAAGATATCCTCCATATGTAATTAGAAAAAATTAAATTAATTTTTATGGATATCCCATGGTATTTCTATCAATCCTATATCTTATTTTCATTGTTTTTATAACCATATGGAATACTAAATCCTTGAAAGTTAGTGCAACCTATTTATAGGGTTTTTGTCTAATCATCTTATTTGTTTGGTTCTATATTGAATCAAATTCGGAGATTAGATGAGAGGAACATCCAAATCACGTGGTATGTTGTTCATATAATTTTCCCCTGAAGATATTCCGTTTATAAAATATTAATTTTGTGTTCTGTATCGTACTTTATTTATTTCACTTCTAAAATGTGAAATTTCTTATGTTAAATGATTTGGCCACATTATGATGTGTTTCAGACCCCCCCCCCCCAATATGGTTGGAGGTTATTAAGTTAAACCAAAACACCACTTTGGGTGATTTATTTTGTAATTCTCAAATTGTTTTTTGTATGCATTATGTTTGAACCACCATTGGGGGTGTATTGTTTAATTACTTGAAGTTAGAATGTTTTGTGAACTATTATAATCTCTTTTATGTGATTGTTGAATTGAACCTCATGGATGAGGAGTTTAAATTATGTTAACAGAATGGTATGATGATCATTCCCCATTTTATAATAAAACCGCCTTTGAGGAGTGATGACTTATAAATCAACAAGTGAATTGATAACTTATACTACGATATGGGTTCTCCTAATGGCCTTTGTAATTTTTTTCAAAAATAAATAACCTAATAGAATAGAATTAATTAATAAAGGTAGAATAACATTTTTTGGTAGGTTATGGAATGAAAAACACCATGTATTGGAATTAATATTTAATGATCTATACTAAGGGTCCACTGGCCTTGTGCAATGACAATTTTCTTATTATATAACATTTGGCTAAGGTACCAAAGGCTATGTGGATTCCTATTTACATTATGATACTCAGGCATGTTGTCTATTACTTTATCATACTGGAGAATGGAGTCCTTTACATTTTTATACTTAAGAATGAAATCCCTTTATTATTTTGGGTATGGTACCCTTGTAATATCAGCCCTTATCTGATATGTTATCCTTCCATGTGGATTCCTTGGTACTAAACCTCAGGTCCACACTCGTTTATGCATATGTGTGAAAATTATTTTCTAGTGTATGTATATGTATATATATATATTATGGTCGGGGTGAAGAGACATTACGACTTAAGATGAAGAATGTAAGGATGACCATGTATCCTTGAAGAACCTAAGCCTGAATTATTTAATATTATTAATCTATTTTTTGTTTTAATTGTTACACCTTCATATTATATTATTTTATGTACACAGACTGGATTATGCATCATACATCATTGGTGGTGGCTTACTGAGCATGTCTCACACCCTATTCAGGTCACCATTACACTGGGTACCCGAATAGACAACATCATTATAGGATCAAGTTCATGGATTTATCATACTTGTTATTATCCTTCCCGGCTAGGATAGAGTAAGGGAGAAAATGACTATGATAATTCTCATGATACTATTGGAGATAGAATATTAATATTTTATTATTTTCTTTAACTATTGTTTGTCTATCTATACATTATAGCATGTTCATACATGAAACTTTTCATAATTTATTATAATCTATCAGTTTATATTTTGTCTTCCACTTCTTATTTAATTGCCTATGTTATATTTATTATTGATCTAAAGGGTATAGTCTCTCTAATGTAACTCTATTAGAACCTCATTTCTAATTAGAAACATCTAGCGTATGGGGAGGAAGGCTTGAGGCCTAGTGGCCAATCATTTCGGGGAACCATTTATGTAGTTCCCACATCAGGACACTGAAAGTGTTGTCAGTGGTATATTTTCATTTGTTTAATTTTTTTATGGTAAGTAGGAGATAATGTGTTTTTTTTTGAAATTGATAAATATCTTTTATATGGGTCCATTCAACCAATACATGAGGGAACAATCAAGTTTCTAGGAATGAGATTGTTTATTCTACTACTATTGCGATTGATTATTATTTCACCATGGGTGATTGATTTATTTTGACAAGTTACTAGATTATATATTTTTCATATTTTCCTTATATTGAAAGAGAAGTTGTGTGTGATCATTCATCATTCTAGGAACATAAATATTCAAATGTCATGCATATTCCATTCCATTCAGATTACATTTCTATGTTATATAATATTTTTTGATGTGCCATGATTATTTATTATCATGACTATTTGTATTACATGTTAGGTATTTTACGATCATGATTACTTGTACACCGTTTTAGGTTTATAATTTAACATTCTTACCTGTGTACCTTGATAGGTGATTATTTAGAATTATTAATTATATTCCATCATTCTATAATTTATTTTAGAAAGATTGATTTTAAACCATGTCTGGGTGTTTACTTACATCAATAGTAACATTCCATGATTTTTTCCATGTTTACTAGTATTATTTCCCTATGATAGTATTCCTTTTTAGTAATAAAATGATTAATTGGTTATTAAAGTATCTTCATCAACCTGAATGTTATTTTCCCATATAGATTTGATGTTAGATCCGTAACTAATCAATTACGATATGTTTTATTCCTAGAATATTGGTGGAATGGACTAAGACATGAATGGTTGATATTAAATAGAATTAAATTTTCAATTTATAAATTATATGTTCTCTTTGTTAACTATGAATTGAAATCTATATAAGTAGACCATTATGAAAAATTGGTTATAGTTACATGAATTCCAATTATAATTTATAGAGGCAAGTATAATTATTAATTGGGAATGGAAATTAATCAATGTAAACCATGATTATTTTATATATATATACTAGCCTTTATATAGGAGTTTAAACCTATCTATTGGGAATAAAAATCCATATAACTAAATCCTCAAATGAACAACTAGACCTGTGTATTTCAATTGGGTCTTGAAGGTTATGAGATAAATTGGAATCCACCCATGTAGGCCATTCCTGGCATGTTTCTTATGAGATAACCCCATTAAGGGTGTTTTAAAATTTTATTATATAAATTATTATTGGTTTCACTCAAATGGGATTATAATTTTTTTTATATAGTGTCCAATCTATATATTGGGGATTGTTTCTCATTTAATTAAACCCAGATTGACACGATCGGACCCCCACATAATGCCTTAATATTTATATGGATTGATACATAACCCCGTAGGGGTATGTTTATGAAGATGGAATGGAAATTTAAAGTTTATGTAGGTGGTGTTATATATAAACTTATTAAGAAATATTACTACACAAGTCACCATAATTAAAAAAATACATATCATCAACTTTTGAGCTTTATTATTAGGATCTGTCAGTTAATTAAAATTCCAATTAAAAATTTGAGAGTGTCTTCATCTATAAATTGGAAATTGAAATTTTGTTTAATTGATATGTTTTTTGAAACTATTTAATCAAATAAATGGTTAAGTGGAATTATAAGAAAATTTACTTGAAATTTTGTATGATATAATATAAATTATCTTTATAGTACAGTTGGTTTTTAAAATGATACTTAACATAACATATATATTATTTATTTAAATGTTCAAATAAATATGTTTAATTGCCTTAAAATTAAAAAAAAATTTGTATTTTATAGTAGGAACCCTTTTGTAAGGGTCACCTTTAGAATTGGTTTGAGTAGGAACATGATAATTACTCATAGTCCACAATTACCTTTTGACTCATTGTTTCTTAAACCTAAAGGTTAGAAGATAATACATAATGACTTTTTAGGTGTGAACTTATTTTGTATTGATTAATTGTGTATATAAGGATCTAGGATGGTTATGGTAGCACCTTTTTTCATCAAAACATTGATAAATTATTATTTCAGTTTTCATATGAAAGGTGATGTTTGGGTGTCATTTTTCATGAGTAAGACTCCTAATTATAAAAAAAACACCCCTGAGTAAATGGTTGATGGATTGGTATGTTAAACCTTGTTAAAGGTGTTAGAATCATATAATGCTCCAGTTTAGTAGTTTATATATGCCTCAATCCTGATCAGCCTCTTTGTAGGTCACGTGACCTTCTTTATTTTTTATGTCCTATAAAATGCCAACAATTCATAGTCTTAGTTGTGATATTATAGTATCACAGTATCACACATCATTACACATGGTGACTGTCAATTTAAAAGTTATATATTAAATTATATGTTTTTCATGCAATAAGTTTTCATAATAACATAAACCATATGGTAACTCAACCACTTGGCTAAAGATTCGTGGGTTCTTGAAGCCTACATATACGATTAATCATTGGAGTAGAGTGGACTAGTCGTTGTGATCTCATTTTGATAATTGTACCATTTAGATGGAAATCAATTTTTCTGTTGTCCCTATGATTTATGATGATTTTATACAAGGGATAATGTAATTTTTCATTAGTGATCCAAATCAATTTTTTCTTTTACACAAAATCCTGATGATACATGTGGAATGAACTCGGTAGGAGCATCACATGTATATCTAATGGTGAATCTAGTCTAGTGCTCTAATGAGAGACTAGTTTTACAATCTTTTTTGTTCCTATTGGAATTTGTTTTCTACATCTAGGAAATAGGTTCATTGATGATGGAATGAGTTTCATTGGATGTTTTTTGTTCTCAATAACGTGATGATTAGGACACACTGAAGGTGTAGATCATCACATCACTTGTGAGAAGCATTTCCTCCCAAGTATAAGGAACGCAGTCGTAAGGAACCAGACATAAATGGTAAGAAATAAATTAGATACTTAAGGTAATATGTGAATTCCTATTTTTAGTTTGAGTTCCAAGGGAATTTCTTCCTTAATAATACTGACATGATAAGAAGAATGGTCATTTTATCATTGGTAATTAATGACTAACAAGAGTATGAGGTGGGTTATGAAGTGGGTGGTACAGGATTTTACACCCATCAAGATAAATGGGATGTAATTAGTATACACCAATTGTGTGGGGTTCCATTTAGATAACCATTCAGTGAGTGTTTGAGTGAGTACTAAAGATCAATGGTTTACTCTTGACTCTTTTGGGAATGATATCTCATAGATTGATTGAATTAAAGAGAGTTCCCATTATTAGATATCCTGGAATTAAATTGTTCATTATAAGTCTATTGACATGTGTCGGGCCTAGAAACTCATGGCTAGGATACATGGTGTCTGGTGTTGTATAATTTCATTATAGGTTGATTTAAATGTTACCATGGATTAGAAGGAGAAATACCCACATTTCAGTTAAATCTTGGTATACTCGTGATTTAGTGACAGCATAACCCCAATATTGTCATTGTCATTAGTACACAGAGAGATCATCAGTTGTATGCCAAGATAAAGAAAATAAAATTACCTTTATCTTAGGATAGATTGGATCATTATAAGTGAATTCAAGGAGTAGTTTAAAGGAGTCTTTATAATTTGGATTTCACTATAAGTAATTGGTTGATGACCCACTTGAGAGAAGGGGGAAGAAAATGAGGTAATAATCATTGGATTATCATTTTGAAACATGTATGAAATTTAATAAAAACACAGTAATTGTTTGATTAGGAGATGTAACTAGAAGTTAGTTACAGGCATCAATGAAGAATATTGGTGTGATCTCAAGATGCCTCCTATTAAAGACACTATGATCCATCTTTTGAAATGTGTTGGTTATATTAGTAGAGAATTATTTAGTATAGTTAGACATTGGCGATTTGAAAAGAGGTCTCTCAAAGGGAGATATACAGTCATTGTAGAAACATTTCTTACAGCCTACGGCTATAGGTGGCTTCCATGGAAAGGGTACTATGGGATTTTCATTGGAAACCAAAGAGACCACTTTTGAGATGGGTAAATTAGAGTTGACCATTAATATTATAATGAGGAATAAGAGAAATTTCCTTGCTAAAATATGAGGTATCATTTGGTGGAATTTGTTAAGATAATTTTTAGATTGATACAGACATGATTTGGTAGGATATTCTAATGATTCAGGTGTTATGACATGGAATTTTCCATTCAGTGGTTAATAAATGTGGTGGTGAGTACCTTAGGATTCCTGATAAAATAGAAAATGAAATTATCATTTCATAGGTTAGATAGGATCATGTAATATATATCTAGATGTTTCATCATTTTTTATGAGTGTAGTCTTAATTTTAAATGGTCTACGTACCATATTTTTGAAATGGTTCTTCGAGGTGTAATTGGTGGTAGGAAATGAAACACAATAATTTGAAAAAAAAAACGTCATGACCTGAATAAGTAGGGTGTTGTTTTCATTATTTCTAAAGGATTCTCAAGGATTATAAGTTAAAAAGTGGGGAGATTATAACATCTTATGTTTTGTATCAAGTCCACAATTCCCTAATATTTTTAAATTTTCATTTATTGGATGGGAAAAATCTAAACTTGAGATTCAGAATGTAAATCCAAGATTTGTAACACATCAAAGGGCTGTTTCAGATGATGTTTAAGTCTTATGAGGTTTACAGGGAGTTCTATTGATTTTTAGAATCATTGAGATCCAAAATCTCCAATTTTTATAGAGGCAAAATGAGGCACATAGTTGTTTTATTGTTAGTTTAACATTGTTGGTCAACATTAAGACCCCATTTCGTGAAGAGAAAGATTTATCTAAACCATACGAGGGGGAAAAGAGGTCATTCATCTTGGTTCAAGTGTGTATGTGCTATCCCGCATGGGCTGCACATGGTTTTCCAAAACCATTTACCTATCCCACAACCTTAGTGCCACTTAACTAGTTGCTACAAACTATAAAGAAAATAGATTTTCAAATAGTGGTGCTAGACCATGTGAGGTTCCTATCCCTTAGAAAATATCAACACACTATTTCCACATATATTAAAAAATTGTTCATCTAATCTATGAAGTTTTTAAAATAAAAAAAATGCATATTTTCCCCTTCCATATTTAAAGGTATTTCCTCCCTTCTTCCTTCCCAGTGGTGCATAACAAATCCATCATGCATGGGATTTAATCTGTGTCCTCCCCTATAGGAATATATTGATATTCTCTATTATGAATCAGAATCATGCTCCATCTATTTCATTTCATATCACTCGATATTTCTATCAGTAGGCATGCTTCATTTATTCATTTATATCCCTATATAGATTACTAAATATGTGAAGAATAATTCAACCTATTTTAAGGGTGTTCATTTAAACTTTTGATATCGTCCATTCCACCTCAAATAAAATAACAATATGGGAAGAGTGGAACATCCTAAGAAAGAGGTAGGTGGTCAACATACTTTTCCCTTGAATCCATTCTATTTATATAATATTTTCATTGTGCTGCAGACCGTAATTTCCTATGTCACCTCTAAAATGTGAAGTTTCTTATATTAGATTCCTAGACCACCTAGTGATGTGTTTCAGACCCCCTTAAAGTGGTTAAAGGTTATGAACTCAACCCAAACCACACCTTAGGGTTATTTTTTATAATTTTAAAAAAATATCCTTATGTTTGAACTAACCATGGGGGTGGGTCATTTAATTCCTTTATGTTTTAAGGTTTTGTGTATTCTTATAATCAGCTTTTATGTATGTTGAATTAAACATCTTGAATGTTTTGTTTTAATTAAGTTAAATAATTGCATGATGATCTTTCCCCATTTTTTAATAAAACCAACTTTGATTAATATTGTCTTACAAATCAAAAAGATAATTAATTAATTAAATGTTACCTGATAGCTTATACTATGGTATGGGTTCTCCCCATGGGATTTATAATCATTGTCTAATGAAATGGCTCAATGTTATATCATGAATTAAAAAATTTAGAATATCATAGGTTGGTAGGTTATGGGATTAATAACCCCATTGATTTTAATTAATATTTTAAGGAGTTATACTAAGGGTTAACTACCCTTAAGCGATGACAGTTTCCTTATTCTGAAATTTTAGGATAAAGGATCATAGGGTAACTAGATTACACTTTAACTTATGATAATTAGGTATGGATTACATTACATTAAAAAACTCAGCCATTGAATCCCTTTCTTTTTGATACATGGTCATGTTATTCCTTAATTTATGATTTTGGTTATGGAACCTTGGGAATATAATCCCTTATATTGTGATCGATGGATATGAAATGCTTGGGATGGAATCCCTTATATGATATGTGATCCTCATATGTGGATTCATTGGTACTAAATCTTAGGTCCATTCCAATTCATTTATATCTCTTCAAATTTTTTTCTACTGTATGAATATGTATTCATGGTGTCATGTGTGCAAAGACATTCCGGTTAGGACAAAGCAGGTACCATCATCCATGTGTCCTTAAGGAACCTAAGCCCGACTTATTTTGATTTTATTTATCTATTTATTGTTTTATCTATTTCACCTGAACACTATATTATTTTTTATTCACAATCTATATTATTATTTAGACACTATTGGTGGATTCCTACTAAGTATTCCTCAAACCCTATTTAGGTCTCCATGGAATAGAGTACCCAAAAAATAATCATGATTGCATGATTAGGTTAAAGGATTTTGAATTCTTTTTTTATCATTATGGACTATGATATATTATAGGAGTATAGTACTAATATAGTTCTCATGATGCTATTTAAGATAGATTCTATGTCTTTTATTTGTTTCTTTACCTTCTGTATGTGTATTTGTACGTTGTTTAATATTCATGCATGAATCTTTCAATACATTATTATTATCTACTTGTTTATCTTTTTTCTTATATTATTTTTTATATATTATTACCTCCACTTTTTTATTATTAATACATAGGGTATAGTCTCCCCATTTTACCTGAATTAGTCCCTCAATTCTATTCAATATCCTCTGGTGTATGGTCAGGTGTGCTTGAGGCATAGTGGCCAATCAACATGAGGAACATTTTAAGTGGCTCCCAGGTATGGATGTTACATTTAAGACCATTACATCATTCCTAGTAACCTAAGGTTTGGTTTAGGAATGGGAAAATATCATGGATTCCCTATGGTATCTTGAAGGATTTAGTTCACATGGGCCCTTATAATTATGATTTTTTGAAGTG
The DNA here is from genome assembly GCA_963277665.1 of Viscum album. Taxonomy (NCBI): domain Eukaryota; kingdom Viridiplantae; phylum Streptophyta; class Magnoliopsida; order Santalales; family Viscaceae; genus Viscum; species Viscum album. The sequence goes on from OY728120.1 coordinate 176,673,304, forward strand.
TGGTTATATATAAATTGTGATTATAGTTGTTTATTCAATGTGAATGAATAATGTTATGGGAAGCATTATTATAAAATTAAAAATTGAAAATAATATATTCATTGATAATAGGTGATATGTTTTTTTGGTTTTTATATTCCTTAAATATTATTAATGAAATTATATATTCATAGTTTGTTGGAATTGACTATCATTTAGGGATTAATATATTGAGTATTAATACTCACCCCTTCATATTATCTTATGTGATTGTAATATTGTATTAATTTGGATTAACATGTTTATATTGATGATGATATATTGTTTTAATGAATAATGGGATATTTGGTAGTCAATGGCATAGAGTCTTCTACAATTCTACCGAATTATTTTAATCTATAACCGTATTTTTGTTTTCTCTCATCTGTTTTGGATGTGTTATGGGTATGTAGAGATTTATTTTAAAATATTAAAAAGTATTATGGATATTTTTATTATATATTCATCCATTGAGGTGTTTATGATGGTGGAAGCATCCATGAATTTGTGTGGTGACAGTGATGTGTCTCCAGACAGAAACGATGATCGGTTGTGGCTTTGTGCAACGATAGTGGTGTTATCCATATTAGGGTTTTCTTTCCCATGGGAAATTCAGGTATGGATTGGTTGGTTTATGGTGGAATTATAATCAATGGGATATTGGGACACTTATTTCATAGGATATGTTCTTTTGGAACTTTGAGCTGGAAATGTGTAATCTCATAACCCATTCCAAAAGGGACTTCTTCATTTAATTTTCTATTATAATAAAGGGGATGGTCCCCAAAAAAGTTTGGTAATAACTCACACTATCGTGAGTGAATAACTAAAAATTAGTTACTAGACACTATCCTATTAATGGATGGCTTGGGGTGTTTATTTATTTGTATAACATGACATGAAATGTATAAAATTTTCTGGAATAATCAATTAGGAATATTTATCCAATTAAACCAATAAAAATGGCATCATAATGAGTTTAACTCAAAATATTTTTCATCATATGAAATAACATTCATATAGGGTTAGTTTCATATTTCATATATAACAAACCCATAGTGATAATCTAGGTAAAATAAATCCTTTGTTTAATCAATTATTTATCCATACCTACTGGTTATAGACCTGGAGGGATTAATTCAATGCAAAGCTAAAGGGAGTGGTATAAAATCTTAATGCATCTCTATATTGAACTCCACATTACTAGACAAAATTAAACCAACCACCTATTTGGGAAAATAATTAAGCAATTTTCATGCAGTAGGGGGAATATTTTAATACCATGAGATTCCATTATTAAAAAAATTATTTTTAATCTCTTTCCTCACTTAAAACACCAACCCCAAACCAATTGCGATGGTCCTTATTTTGATAATATTATAATCATTAAAAGTAATAATTATACTATAGCCATTAAATTTGAAGGTGTAATAGAGATAATTCAATTATAAAATAAATTTATAATTTAAAATAAATTATTATTTAATACTAATTCATTAATTTAATTCAATAGTATTTTTAAACATCTAATAAGATCATTCTATGCATAAAATAATATTTTTTTCTCTAAAATTGGATCTTTATGCACTATGGATTTCAATGTTATAAAATTTTTTATAGTACGTCTAAATTATGATAAAATATATTATTTATATTAATATTATATTAAAACTATTTTAATTAAATAATTAACGTATATAGGAGTGAAACGTATTAATTTTTGAAATATATATTTTTCCTATAAATATAATTTTCATTATATTTAATATTTCCACATAAAATTAAAATTCCTAAATTTTATAATTTTTATTGGATAAAAAGAAATTTATTTTTCTATTCTTCAATGATATATTTTTTTAGGATTAATTTTTAATATTGTTCTAAAAAATATTAATTTTAAGGTGAACAGTGAAAAACCCCGTTTTAAAAATACTGTGAATTTTCTAAAATCATTTGAATATACACATGAATAAAAAATATATAATAACTTTTACTAATAAATAATATATTTAATAATTAATATTATAAATTTAAGATATTATGTTTAGTTTACAAACCTATGAATAACATTTCAAAACCTATGTAATATTTTCCTAAAATGCTATTTTTTATGTTAAACAGTTATTATTTTAAAAAAAATTATTTGTTATCATTTTACAAAATATTTTTTCTATAAAATTTATAATAAAGAACAAATTATCTAATAAGGGTAATTTTTTAGTAATAAAAATATATTACTGAGGGTAAAAATAGTTATTATTTGAAAATAAAGTTAGAGTAAAAGAAAAAACTATGGAAAAAAGCCTATGTCATCCAAAAATATCTTAAAGAATGTGTTTAAGGGGTTTATAGGACTATAATCTTCCCATATCCATTATAGATCACATTTAGAGCCACTAGCCTTGAATAGTGCACCTCTTGTTACCAAAATGCAACTACCTTCACTTATAAAATCAAACTTTCACCACACCACTTATCATCCCACCCTAAGAACCTTATTTAATCCAAACTCTACATAAATACCTCTCCAATACTCATGAAAATATAAAAGAGGTTTTTTTATCCACATAAATCCACACCTAAACGGATCTATCCAATTCTAAAAGGAGTTATTTCATAGAGTAAGGTAAAATTTTCTAATCACACCTTTTTAATTCAATTTCATTAAGTCTACTTATTCTACCTAAAATTTTATAATAACCTCCTAACATAATTACATAATTAGCATTATTAAACTGAATATTTATTCTATTTATAGAATAAACATTACCTATTCCCCTCCCAATTATTTAAAAAATGAGAACATTATTCATCTTATATGTTGACTACTACCTACCCAAGTGATGTTTTTTGTTTTTCATAATGACCTTAAATGGATAGATAATATGGATTATTTAAAAAATTATTTAAAAAATTATTAATATTCTAAGAAAATAAATCAATTTCTTCATTATTTCTATTATATATAAATTGAAAACGTCATTTTTTTTGTATGTGTTGACTACTGCATTCATAGAGCGACATGTTCTATTTTTCATCACATCCCTATATGGATAGTCTTAAAAAATATTTTATGAATACATATAATATCAAGGATCAATATATGTCGTAAATATGGTTCTATAGTCCTAAAACAAAAATACATGTTCAATATGATTTAATTTTTTTGTTATTCATAGATTACCCAAAACTAGAACATCATAGATATTAAGCACTCGATCCATGCCTGTAATTCCTATCAAAAGAACTTGGTGGTCTATAAATAATTAAATAAAAATGAATCAAATATTTTATATAAAATTTTAATTATAAACATAGTATAAAAAACTAGTTATGATTCTACTATAATAAAACATTTTCAAAACAATCAGAATTACAACATCAAATAATGAGAATAAGTTATAACTAACTAATAAATGAATAATAAATGATTATAAAAAATATCAGAATTGATAACATATGTAAATAGGGTTTTAATATTAGTTATTAATATAGATATTTTAGTTATATATTAGTTTAAATCACTTTCATGGAATCTGATAATTAATGTAAGGGTTTCATCTCAAATTTCCTTATTTAAGACATGTTTTGTATTCTGAAACTAATTTTGTTTTTATGGTGTATATACTACATATTTTAAATATTATATAATTATTATATATTATTCAGGTTATATAAAGTTTTTTTCATGTTTCTAATTTTGATTTTGGGTTTCTGTTTTGATTTTCACAAGAGTTTCCTTTCAATTTCGATTTATTGATACATATTTCATATTATAAACCAATTTTTCTTGATATGTTGTTTTTACTCCATATGTAAAATATTTTATGATTTTTTTCTTTAATTATAGTTAATTAATGTTTTATTTTATGTTTTCTCTTTAAAAATGTCAATATTAAAAGGTAATTAAATATGAAAGTCTTTATTTATAATCTCATTATCAAATCAAGATTATTATAAATAAATAACCATATTTTGAAAATTATGTTAGATTCATTTATAAAAATAATACCATATATATCTCCTAAATTTATTATTATATTTTTACATTTCCTCTATCAATTTAATTTTCCTAGGAAAATTATTTACATGATGTCATATTTGTGAGAGAAACCAACCTGACATCTTCTTTTCGGTCCAGAATTTTCATCCTTTGTATTCATGTATAATTTATTGATTTCCATATCTATAAATTAATAATTGATTAAAGTATTTTACTAATATTTTTTACATTATCATTGATATATTTTGAGTGAATTCTTTAAAAAAAATTCACACAGGTAATTTTGACCAAATTATCCCTTTTTAATGTATTCTATGTGAAGACATTCATTCGATGTTATAGAAATTATTCATTATAATTCTTATTTATATGTTTTAAAATGTATTTATAATTTAATTTTATTCCTGATTATTTTTAAAATAATGGGAAATATGTTTTTTCAAAATTAATATTTTATTTTAAGAAGGAATTATTCTTTTTAAAAAGGCTTTTAAGGGATTATAATTTTAAGATGGAAGTGTTCAGTGTTTTTATATCTTATCGATGTATGATTTTAAATAAATATTTATTTTATAAAATTTATTTTCTAAAAACACTATTTTGTTTTAATTGTTAGTTTTTATATTATTTATCTAGAAAATTTTATTTCATTTTAAAGAAAATAGTTTAAATGATTTTAATAGTTTTAAAAAAGGATACTTCTTCTTATTTTTTTAATTTATTTATATAATAATCTCATATGGTTGATTTATTCTATTATAACATTAATTAATGTTCCTTATGTTTCACCTAGGATATAATCCTATGATACCATCCACCTACTTTCATTTAATATATTATTAAATGTTTTATGATTTTTTTTATTTATGTCAACATCTTTTGATGTTATTTATGGTACACTTCTAATATTTTCTAATAATACCCTTCACTTGAATTATATAAGATGTATTATAAATATAATTTGTTAAATTTTGTTCGTGAAAAATATTTTTTTCACATGGGTTAATTAATATATGATGAAATAATGATGTGTTTTATGATATTTTGGCCCAATTATGTATGATTTTCATTGTGCGATGGATGGAAAATATTATGTAGTTTATTAATCGAATGGTAATGTTTATATCACATCATATATAATGGTTAAATGATAGGTTATACTAATCCCAATTATACATGGGTGGTATGCACATGTCAAATGGTACATAGGTGGTAAGCCCATGCTAAATAAAGGTACACAAGTGGTAATCTGAATACCAAGTTTACTCGAGTGGTTAGCCTAAGATGAAGAAGTTACATGGGTGGTTAACCCAAGCCTACTATGTGATGAATCTATTGGTAGGTAACCTTGACATATAATATCTTTTCTTATATTTATACAGTAAACTTATGTTATATTCTTTTTCATATGTTGTGATTTCATGGATTAATATTTATCAATGTTCTGCACTCTTGTGACTGATATCTTATGTCATATTGATTCTTTATTAAATGAATCATGATTTGAGATTTATGTCATTAGTAATGACCATATTGGTTGTGATCCTTCAAAATGGAAATTATTTTTGATACTTATGGTCATGTCATAATCTTATGTTTTGTAACATGCTCATGTTATGGTGACTCGTGTATTATATTATTCTAATATCATTATGAATTTATTTATAATTGATGACACGTTATTATTTATGTATTATTTTCTAATGTTATGTGTATGTAATTTACTTATTCTCTTATACTGATATGTATAAATTTTTATTACATAAAATCTTGAATTTTAATCTCTTATGTTTAATCTTATCAATCATCTGATCTCAACGATATCATATATTTTCAATGCTTGGGTTGTTATTATGAGTATAATTATAGAGATATATATAAGGGGATATATTTTAATGTGATTATGGAGAAAGTTTCACAAAAAAATATATACTTATTATGTAAAAACACTCAACATTTTAGTTTATAGGATCATAATATTATTATTAAATTTAATGTTTAATTATTGAGAGATATATGAAAGTTTAGATATAATAATCTTATTTATAATATAAGACAGTTGTAGAGTGTGTTTTTAGCGCCAAACCCTAGATTATGGATCTTGGGATTTTAATTTGGTATCAAATATGGGTTTTGTTTTTTTTTGTATTAGTTTAGTTATTTTTGGATATTATGGTGTGAGATTTTTATTGAAACCCATATGGATAAGTATATGTGTAGGATAACATCCTAAAATGTTACCAAAGTATATATTGTGAGGTTTAATTACAATGGCATCCTTTTCTAGATACAAACAAGTGGATACATGCGCTAGAATATATACACCTAGAGGTAATAACCCTAAAAATGTTTATTGGGTATTATCTCTTCCTTGAACTTTTGAACAAAAAAGAGTCCTAAATAGACACCTTGTTTGAAAAACATAAGTGATATTCATTAATGATTCACATTCTCTCTATAAACCATTATAATGAATTTAAACATAATTTGAAAATTTAATTTATAATGAGTAAGGTTCGGGAACATAATAAGAATATGATCATAGATACCCTTGACCAAAAAATAGGGATCACTAAGTTATGTTCTTTATTTTATTTATGAATTGTATATTCGATTTTTATAGTTACATTTTTATGTTTATTAATTTTCTCATTCGTTAACTTTAGTTTGTTTATGTAATTGTTTTGTTGAGGGGAATCCAAGTTAATAAATAATGTTATTGGAAATACGGTTATTGTCCCAATGAGAAAGAAAATGATACTAGAACTTTATTGGGGAATATTAGGTAAATACCTAAAAATTTATCATGATTTATGATTAACCATTTTAACCTAATTGAATCTCAAAAATAATCCAATGAAGAGAGATATATAGATTCATTAATGTTCTGATGATAAATAACATTGGATGAAAAAATATTTAGTATAAAATTTCTCGATAATGTGGGAATAAAACCCTAAGGAAATGCATCAAAGGAACTATATGATATCTTATGTTCAAAAAAGGAGTGTATAAAGTAAATTTTTTCCAAAGAAAATTAAAATTTTGGCTAACATGATAGAGAAAAATATAGATCATAGTAAAATGATACAGATAGTTCAATGTCTTAAATTTAAATAACTTGGGAATTATCCATGTAAATGCCTTAATCCATGTGATAACACGGATGATTAGAATCAAAAACCTCCTAAACCAAGGGAACAAAGAAGGGCATACACTATGAAAATCACTGAGATTGATTGTGATTATTAAAGATCACATATCATCCTCTACAAAGTTTCATATATTTTATTGGAGTTTTATTATATGAACTCTAATAGAACAATGAAATTTTTTTGAAGTAAAATATTAACACTCTAATGATTTGATATAATATTAGTGGAAAAACAATTAATTATGTGATTATTGTATCTGAAGTTGATGTTCATTGGAATTTTCCCTATCAAAATAATAATGTACATACTATAGATAAATTTAATGTGATTTTATAAATTTAATGTATCTCTCTACAAATTTGGAATATGGAAAAAACATTTCATATCAACCAATAATATTTCATCAATGTAAGGATGATTACGAACTTCCTTTAGAAGAAAATTATATAAAGTGGGACTTGATGCCGAATAATGATGGATTTTTGGACAAATGGTTAGAGATGAACTCAATATTGGGTATATTCCTACCATGATTGAAATGATGTGTCTCTTAGTCTTACCTAATTTTGTAAGCTTGATATTTATTTTGAAAGTATATCTTGAGTCATCGCTATATTAAGAATACTATTTTTTCATTGATGAGAGAATATAAAATTTTGAGTATAAAATTTATTTATCGGTTTATAATGTAAAACATATATATTTTACTATTAATATATATTTTTTTAATATATTATTTCATATTAAACACTGAACAAAAACAAAATGTGATTCATTTTATTAGTATAATAATATAAAAATTAAATGTAACATATATAATGATGTTGTTGAATTAGTAGGTATAAATATTAGAAACATCATTATAAAATATTTTTATAAATAATAATTAAGGTAACTTGTAATATTAATCCACTTATAAAATTCAATTAATATATCTAAACAACTAATAAGAGCATTTATACATAAAAATATATTTTTTCTAAAATTATTTTTTTATCCACTACACATTTTTATTTTATGGAACTATGTATATTATTATTAAATAATGATAAAATATATTATTGATATGAATAATATATTAACATTATTTTAAGAAAACAATAGTAGGAAATCCAATTAAAATTTTCTAATATTTTGGAAAATTCAGTTTTCCTATAAAAACAATTATCATTATATTTTAGGGTTACATTTTAAATATAAATTTATAAATTTAGGAAATTTAATTTGAAAATTTTCATTTTTTTCATGAATTTATACTGATAATATTATCTTAGGATATTTTTTGATATTTTTCTCAAGAGATTGATTTCTTGGTGAATAGTGTAAAATACCATTTTTACAAACACACTATCTTTAATGACACCATTAGGATATAAGCATGAAATAAATATATTGAAAACTTTTCCCAATAAAAGTGGTATTTAATATGTAAAATTATAAATTTAAAATGTTATATTTAGTTTATAAATATATAATTATCATTATGTAACTAAATTAATATTTATCTAAAAATCTAATTTTATAAATTAAACCCCTTATTTTTTAAATTTAATTTTCATAAAATTAAAAAATTTATTATTATGAAAAAAATCTAAATGTATGAATCCCAAATTATCTAAACTAATTATCATTATTTATAGTAATCAAAATAAGTTACCAATGGTAAAAAAGTGTTTTTATAGTAAATGGTAAAATTAGGAAAAAAGGATTTGGAACCATAAAAACTTATCTCCAAACATTTTTAAGGGTTTAATCAATAAAATATCATCACCTATAAATTATATCCCACTTTTAGAGAAACTTCCTTCAATAGTGAAACTCGTATTACAAAAATGTCACTCCTCTGACTTATAAATGGAGACATTCGTCACAATACTTCTCTTCACACCATAATCCCATTATTTTGTAAAAAATATGAAAAACCCCTCTTGAACACTCATATATACATATTATAGGTTCCAATATCCTAATATAAGAATCCACCAGAGGAATTATCCAATTTACAATGGATTTATTCCAAGAAGTAAGTTAAAAAATCTCAATTACTCTATTTTATTTATATTTCCTTTAATATTAATATTCATTATCAAATTTAAATATACCATACTAAAATAATGAATTAATTATAATTATTATCCTTTAAGTGTAATTTTATTGATGAAAAACAATTATATATTCCCCTCCCAACCATTAGAAAAATGATAATGTTATTCATGTTATATGAAAACTACCTCTTATATGAGTGACATGTTCTATTTTTTGTAAAAACTTTCCTACATGGATGGTAGAATGTGGACATTTAATTAATACATTTTATATTTATAAAATTATTAATATTATAAAAATATAAATCAATTTATAACCTTCTTCCATTCTAAAAAAATTGTTAATGTTATATTTGTATATGTGTGGACTACCGCCACTAGGGATTCCATTATATATAGGATATAGATTGAATCTAGGGAGTTCCCTCAACAATAATTTATAATTGTGATGATCACTTCAAATATTGGTTTTGGAAGGGATTGCAGGATTCATTTCGTACCCAATTGGTTTTATGCATGAAATTTTATCCTCATATTCATGGTTAGATTGAGAGGACCATTCTGGTTCTGGAGGAAATGTTAAAGGATTCCATGATATACTTTTCCCATAGTTTTGGAGGATCACCTATAATTGGTGTAGTTTTTCTATAAAAACAACTATTATTTCACCATCGTTATGGAACTATTCGAGGCCTTTTATAAGAAACCCTTAGGTTTACACAATGCTGGACATACCTAGGAGAGTCAGCACCTATGAGCCCAGAGTTTGTGCGAGCCACTACAGAGAGGGTGAACATCATCCCAAAGTGGGTGAAGAAAACATAGAGACATCATAAGTACTTTGAGGAATGATGACATATTTTTTTGGAGTTCAAGTAGGGAGACCCTATTTTCATGAGTGTCTCACCACGATGTGGATTGCATAGATTTTTTTGGGGCGGAAAGCTATCTATGAGATTCATTGTCCATTTCCAAAGACTCTATAGAGTTGGTAATATGTCTTACTACTTATATCTACCACCAAAGTTATATTAAGTACATGACATATTCCACATTTCAAAGCTAAGTAGGTACATTCAAGACCCTTCTCATATTATTGACTATGAGATAGTCATCAAGTAGGGATCTACCTTTGTTGAGTACTCAATTGATATTAAGGAATGCAAGGAGGGATCCTTTATGTGAGAGTGGTTATTTTATTGTGTTTACAATGGTAGTATAGGAATCTTCATGAGTGTATCTAGGAGTGGGAGACCCAAATGCATGCATAGTACCCACACTCTTTGTGTATCCTTTTGTTTTGGATTTCATAGATATAAATCCCTAAGGTGGAGAGAATATAGTGACTCTTAATTTTCCTTTTATTTCATTAGAATATTTTATGGATTATTTTCATAGTTAGTCATTGAGACAACATGAAATTATAGGACCCAATGAGCTCAAAATTAATTTTTTAACTATATTAAATAAATTAAATATAATACCTGTTTATTTTTTCAGAAAAAGTGGAAAAACTCTTAAACAATACCTTGGATAAAAAATATGAGGATTTTTTTGATCTCATAGCATGGTATTTCCATAGGAAAGACATAAAATTTGTTATTGTTGGGTGTTTAGTTAAAATCCATTGCAGGTGTAAATAATAAAATAAATAAATTTAATTATTAATTTTATAAAGTGATGAAACAACCTAATTATTTTCTATATTTAAAAATCTTATGACAAATTATTAGGTTTTTCCAAATAACCCTAATAATATTGAGAGAGATTTGAGTAAGCCTTATAAGATGATAAAGATGGATCAAAAAAATTTATGCCAATAGAATTCAAGGATCTCGCCAAAGAGAAGGATGTAGATTTGTTATTCGTCAATGATAGATCCATCATGAGGCAGGTCATTTTTTTGGATTTATACCCATTTGTTGATTCCAACAACGAATGTGAATCAGTCAACTAATGAATTTATTATCAGATCATGTATATTGTAGGTATGAGTTAAATTATCTAGGTTTTAAATATTTCAATTGTTGTATATATTATATCTCATCATTCATCATTATAATGAAAAATAATTTTTGATAGCAGGCACATTGGATGAGGTTCATTCCTCATGTTTTTTGTATGTTCATTTCATTACCCATTCGCCATCCATCATGTGAAATTCCTTTGGCCCACAGTTTGCAGAATACCTAGTAATAAATCATCATGCACCTATTTCATTATAAAGTAGATTAATATCACTGATCTGGGTTCAGATTGATGATGTGATGGAGTTGATATAATGGAATATTGATCAAGGATGGATTTTGGGATAATCATTCAATGCATTTTTTCATGCGATTATAGTGTGGCTCAATGGTTGATTTTTGAGTGGATAGAGGCATGTATTCCAACAGTCAGGTGATGATGATTCTTGGTCTGGATAGATCTACATTATCTAGGAAATAATAGTGGTGGAATTCGAGGTGAAGGTGGTGTGGCCATATATAGAAAAATAACTATGGGTTCTGTGAAATAGAAGGTTACATGGCTTGTAATCTAGAATTACACACCATGTGGATCCTCCTATGTGGTTCTAGGGTTCCAGGGAAAAGAAAAATACCATACTATGTGAGACAACGGTCACACATCTTGTGTCCTTAACCTAGTTTATAGATGAGTACCTTAGAGGGTATAAGGAAACGTTCAGGAGTACACCATATTTGACAAGTTTTGTACTCAGATACAGACACAACTAGGTGGACTTGGGAACTAGTCAAACTAGTGTCAGAGGGACACATCATGTACTTCCAATATTCATCTTGTACATCTAAAAAATGGCTTGGATCCCTTATCCTATTTATCTAGGAAAATTTCCATTAGGGTAGTTTACTTTGATACATTACCTAAGGGTTAATATGGATTAATGTCATATTTATAGGATGGTGATCCCCTCTCATGAACTTCATTCATGGATAGGGTTGTGGGAATCTAGTAATGAGGCCCGAGAGTGAGATTCTCTATTGTCATCAATGAACAAGGAGGAATTCTTGGTATCTTCTTTACCAACACTACATTTTCATCAATACCCTACACAGAGGGTTAGTCTAGATTTGGTTAGTTAGTATTACCACATTTCCCTAAGTGTGATCCCCATTTTTCTACCATTCTATTCAGACTTCCATCGTGAACTTATTATGATAAGTCCTAGAAATCATGACATCACAGACAGACACCACTAGTGTTATCGGACATGTGGACTGTGTTCCCTTAGAATACTATTATATAGAACCTTCTAGTAGGAATCCTAGGCTGGATTTATATTTGTGATATAACCTTGAGACTGTGTTTACATTGAATATATATGTATGTTCTTATTATATATGTCATTGATAGATACATGTGATGAGATGACTATTAATCTAAAAGTAATTTTCATAGTGGTTTTGGGGTGTCCCACTAGGTATTTTTATTCTCACTCATGTGTGGTATTTTCCCACATGTTTCATGTCCTATGAATATGATCAAACTTTTGATGGAGTGATAGAGCTTCTTGGACTAGGTTGAGCTTAGTGTGCCAGAAAAATCTAGGTGTGTTCGTATAATTAAATTAATAGCAGTCCTCACCATCATTATAGGTTAGAATTTTTTTCTATTTCTTTTTTTTGGGATTTTTTTTGTCCTATTTTATTTCCAGTAATATGTTTTCTTACATTTATAATGGGATTTTATATGTATGCATTCATGGTTATCAGTTTAACATTTCAACATTTTCTGTCCTTGGAGATGTGTGGGTGTGTACATGTAAATTAGGTTAAGTCCTCCCATGTGTATGATATGCCTAATTATTACTGGTCTCCATCCCATGGAATATTGGAGTTGGGCTTCGGTTATTCACCACACGAGCCCCTTTGGGACAGTCTGTGACATATTTTTTCTCTTAGAGGTTTTTATTGAATGGTTATGGATAGGATCTTGCTTGAGTTTGTTTAATATTGGTTGAGGATATTGATAGCACATTTAGTAGATGTGTATTGTTTACTTTTTCACATTATTTAGGATCTTCAGGAGTTTTCCCCTAACCTCTCCCACCGCATTAATTTGGGTGTGGATATTTTGATGTTTTTTTCTAAATATTTCTTTCTAATTTAATTGAATAATTTATTGTGATGTAAATTGTCATGGTGTGGATATTTTTTACACCCCTTGGAACTTTTTCTGTTTATTATTATTATTATTATTGTTTTTTTTAATTTAAATTTTGATAAGTTTTGATCTTATAATATTTAATTTTTATAATTTGTTATCTGTAGCATAGTTGGTACACCTATATTAAGGGAAACCATGTGGAAAGTATTACATAGGGACATTTATAGTCTAATTTGTTTTAGAATTATTATGAAAGGATAGAACATGGTTTGGTATAAACATTGAGACTTATAATAGAAATAGTGTGGTTCCTTTTATACATAGGGTGTTGGTGGACAACTTGTTCATAGCTAGGAGAAACCATGCATGAAATTTCTGCATTGTGTTGTAGTTTTTAACCATGATTTTTTAATGGAGGGTGAATGGTTTGGTAATAGTATATTCAAAACATGTATATTTTGTGAATAATGGGGTGTTATATGGAGTGGATCCCTCACAGTTGGCACATAGTTTTCCAAACCTTACAAACAAACCGTGCAGAATTCCTAAATTTTAATTAAAGGGAATTTTAAAATTTAAACTTTTTCCCATCCAGTCTTAATCCCATGTCCATATTTTTTCTAACCCTATAACTAAATAAAACATGGTATGACTCCACATGAGATTTATATCCCATCCTATAGGGTTATTGGGACTCCTCTATTTGATTTCAAGTGGTTTTCTTAGGTATTTATTCTTTTTTTACCTTCCTCTATTATCCTACCATTTAATATTCGTTTTTTTCTCTCAAGATCCATAGTGGTTATAGGGACTGAAAATAGGGTTAGGGTAGATCTAATATTTTTCATTTGGATTCTTAGTGGTTATAAAGAGTGTCACATTCATTGGTGGTGCTTCCTCTATTAAAGATGACATGGTGTGAATGGTTTCTTATTGAATGAGTCAGATACTTATATATCAATTCCATTATATCACATTTCAAAACTTTTATGAGTTTTTAATTATCTTCTTATAGAATTTTAATATATGTGGTTCCCTAAGTGGAATTGGAATGTTTTCATAATGAGTTTTAAACATGACATGAAAATGTATTTTTATATCTTCCTAATGGTTATTTATATATTGAACATTTTTTAATTTCTAGTGTTTTATAAAATTCATAAATTGATTTTGAAAGGGGAAATTTAGTTCTTAATGGGGTACATAAAATGGTTATTTTTTAATAGGTTTTATTATTTTAACGTGTTTTTTAAAAAAATGGGTCTTTTAGACCCATGTGAAATGGTTTTTCTGGCATGTAAGCATTTATGATTATTTTAAAGAGATTTGTAGGAAAAAAACTCATTTCTAAATGAATTTCATTTTGTTCTTATATAAATAAAATTTAATGGTTGTTTTTAAGTTGGATTTTATGGAATTTAAAAAGGCACAAAATTCCATGATATTTTTGAATGGCCCATTTGGAATTTTATAAGATAATTATTTTTTGATTATGAGGCCCTCACTTGAGCCCATTATATGTTTTTTGTATATACATTGTGTCCCTGAGAGTGAATTTTAATGTTTTTTGAGTATTATGAGACCCTTATGATTGGATTAAATGAAATGGATTGCTTATTTCATGGTTGAAGGAGGAGATATGAGTTGTATTCCAATGTTTTTTATTATTGTTTATTGCTAAGTGGAACCAATTCCTTTTTTCTTACTCACCTCAGATGATTGATATTATGTGATCATGGTTGTCTATATAGAATTTTTAAATGTGTGATTATATATCTTGGTGTGTACACACTCGTTAATTACTTAGTATATTGGAACCCTCCTAGAGGTTTGTTTATAGAGTTCTCTATGGGACCAAAAGCGAATTTGTGATGTATATTATGATTTCACATTGTGTCTCAGTGAGTGATCTAATGATCAAATTCCTATACCATTCATTTTAAAGACTGGGGAGTTTCTCAGGATGATTTTTTTATTATAGATTATTTAGAGGATTTTGTATCATGATTTTTTTCATCCTCATTCCTGGATTTGATACCATAGAAAATTATTTTGTTACTAGACTTTCGTTTTCTACTCCTTGATATCTTTGTGCCTATGATTGTTATATTAAATCCTAATAGTGTTTGGATTTAATTTGAAATACTTTATAATGTAATTTGGAAACTATGGTTTATAATGTGAAGAGATAATATATTTCCCAATATAATATTTGAAAATGATTTATTTTTATAAAAATAGAGAAAAATGGTTAGGTGTTGATTATGAAATTTCATAATCTCTCTTTTAATGGTTAAAATATAATTTTAATGAAAACATTTTTCTCAATGTTTCTGTTTTAAACTATGCTATTAAATTGGATATGAATCATTTTTAAAAAGGCTTTTTTGTGTCCTTTGAAAAGAAATGTTCTAAAATACGTTGTTTGTTTCCATTATAATCTATTATTTAAATGTTACATATATTTTTCTATGTTATGTTCAGAGTAGTTTTTATGAGATATCATATAAATGTAATTTCATTGAAATATTTGTTAAATCCAACTCAAAATATTTGGATCACACCCTATATATACATCGGTTCTCAGCTATATGCAACTCTTATATTTTATCTTTGTTTCTTAGTGTATTATTCTCAATAGATTATCAATTATGGGGCCTATTGATAAATGTTTTGGGTTGTGGGGGTGATCATGGGTCACATGGAGGGTGTTATAGATATTTAGTTTTTTATATATATTTGTGAAATTGTATCAATAAATTTTGTGTGTTATATTTTATATTCATCACTTTGGTATATTATCTCACTTTATATTATTCAATTATATATTTTTTTATGGATGTATTTTTTCTTCTTTTTTGTTTTATTGATTTGGATATGTTTATATGGTATGTATAAAAGTACATTGTATCTTTAGATCATATTTCATTTTTTTTTGCTGTTAATATTGTTATTACAATGTTTAATCTATTATAAATTGTGTTTTATTTAGGCCTAAATACTATTTTCCATCTCTTAGGGATCAATAATTTCATTTGGTCCCAATAGTGAACTAGGTCAAATGAATTGTTCAAGATAGTGTTTTATAATCACTAACATGTTATTTGAAACATATATAAGGTTGGATAGTTCACATTACTGTATAAACATATAATTAAAATAATACCCTCCATATAGGTAGACACCTCTAGATGGAAACCTTCTATATAACTTAACTTAATCAATTAAAATAAAGAAAAATTTATCATATAACAACCAACCATTCATTAAAAGAATATCAGTACCAAATCCATTTAGGATCCAATATATGGAATCTATTCACTGTAAAACCTCCTAAAAATGACTTCATAACATCATTTTAGGACTACAACTTTTAGTGGGTCCTATCTAAGATCTAATAATTCATTTGAATTCTCATATGGTTCATTAGAATGCACATATATACACTTGCATCCAATTTTTCTCCTAACAATTTCACCATCATGTGATCTTAAAAACACCTGAATAGGAATGAAATTATGACTCACTTATGAAATTTATTAAGGTAGGGACATTGTAAATTTACATTGACTACATTATCAAGTATATTTGAGTCTAATGTTTTAAAATTATAAGTACAATCTCCAACCAATGTTCATTATCCATAAAACTATCAACATAGTTATATATGAGGAAAATGGAAAAATTATTTATTTGATTAATTCAGACACTAAGAAAAATTACTATATTTTTCCTAATTTTTTTGATATATAATAATAATATTATTATTATTATTATTATTATTACTATTACCACCACTACTACAACTGATTCTTCTATTACCAGTAAAACTAAAATTAATATAATATATTAATTATTATATGTCATTAATTTTTATTCAGCCATATTTTTAGGAACACATAATTATTTTTCATTATACTATACATGACTTAATGTTTGGTATTTTTCTTTGTATAAACCCTTTTTTCCATGTATATTTATTCATTTGGAAACATGAAACATATTTTAAAGGATATTGAAAAGGAGAATCATAATTATCATTGCATCCATAGATAATCATACGTTGATTTGGGGAATGGATTGATATTTCCTTCTCTTAACTATAGATATTAGTTTTGTATAAGTTTATTTTCCCTATTTATAATATTGAATCAAATTCCGGTAAACTATAAATAACTATATTTGTAGAAAGGATTTTCCCTCAAATGTTTAATACAGAAATATTATATATATTAGATATAGTAATTTCACATCAAATTCATTTTTACCAATAAATAAATATCCAATATTATTGTTCATGATAAGTTCTTACCACTAATATACTTCTTATTATATGAAAATATTAGTAAAAATGACCTTATATTAATTAAAAAATAGAAGTTCAAAAATATTATAGAGTTAATCCACTACTCTATGATTAATAGATAAAAATATTTGCTAATAGCTCACGGTTATTTCAACTTATGGGACATAACCACAAGTAACTCCTTACAAATATAAGTTGTTTTATTCATTCAATTTATGGTTTATAATTTTTTCAATTGACTTAACACCACCATAATATTTTTTACTCTAACTTCTTTAATATTGGAGATATTATTTGAAAAATGATTTTATTATCCATCACATCAAATGCTTTAATGACCACTCAACTTAAAATTAACTTACTAAAGAAATAAATTTATGTGAAGAAAATAACAAAAATAATTTAATTCAATAATAATTTATAAATAAACTTATTCACTCGCAAAATGATATTGCTTCAAATTAGTAATTTACCCTAACATATCTAACTATTCATTTTAATAATATTGATTTTAGTATATTTACTATAATAATACTTAAAATAATGTATAAAATATAAAAATAAATAAATTACACATAATATAATGAATCATAAATCATAAAAATACTTTTTAAATTTTTATATATAAAAAAACAGGATATTAAATCACCAAAAATCCTAGAGGACAGATTTCATAAAATATTAGGAAATAAATACAAAACATTCAATATATAAATATATAAATTTCTTTAATTCTTCACAATTTACTTCTTATAATTCTATCTTACTGATATTATTTCTTAAAAATCCATGGGGTATACTTAAAAAGTATAAGGTCACATAATGACATATTAAAATGATCATCATAAGAAAACATGAAGAATATAAAAAAATTTGGATTCTATAAGTTCATTGAGTGAATAATTGGATTATAACATAATATAATAATGATTCGTAACACTTTTTAATGGAATTTATATTTGTTAAAAGCATTAAAAATTTTAATAATATTCATAATTCAAGGCTTATAACCATGATTTCAAAACACAGTTTTCTATGATCAACCCCCTTTCACCGTACATAACCTTTCATGAGATATTTGAATTAACCTATCATCAAGTAAGATTTATAATTATAAGACCATATATTACACTATAACATCAATATTTTTACTAAATATAAATAAATTGATTCCAAATATCATACATTTGTCGTAAATATTAAAAAATGGGGGGAAAAATATAGCATCTCAGCCTTTTCTTACATTACTATTACATCATTTTAAAGGTAAAAAACATAATAGTATTAAACATAAGGGATCTAAATGTTTAGTGTCTTGGGAAAACTAGGACCGTACATAAAAATTACAACATCAAGAATAAAAATTTATTAATTTCTTCTTCACTAGCTTCTTATTGGTACTTGTCCTCTCCTTAGTACATATAGCCACCTGGGGATATATATCAAAAGGGATGAGATAAAATCCCAGTAAGAGGATAGATAAGAATAATATAGAATGGGGTGAGTATAATAATGACATATGCAAAAGATCATGAACATGAGAGGAACATAAATGAAAGACTTGAAATGTGGCAATGCATAAAAATGAAACATCATGTTTTAGTGGTTAACTACCACACAGACATGTGAAACAAGATAGAATGTTGTTAACACATCATTTCACATATACTCATGAGATTCATCACTTTACCCAATTCATTGGAGCGCTGTATAATTTTGGGCGCACCCGTCACATTGAAACATTCATATTGCGCTATATAATTCTGGGTGTACCCGTCACATCATAACATTATCATTATCATGATTTCCACAAAGAAAAAATATATAAAGTGAACATAACTAACCCATGTAAAATAATGGGTTTCATCTCATAATAATACATTCATAAGCTTTGGGTTCCCAAAAGAAATAGGGAACAACATACTTGATATAAGAACCATCAACCATAAATGAGAGGTTAAAGTTGAGTTCTTAAAGGAAGCGTTCTTTTGGAAAAAATTTGCTTAGACAAAAACTTAATTATAAAACATGTATATCCCAGAAAAGGTAAGATAATTATGAATAAATTATCTTTAAGGATTAACCATATCAAAATAGAGTGAAAGAAGGAGAACCCGAAGGAAGAAAATTGTGTTTGAGATTTCCCCTTACCTTGTATCTGAATGATTCCTTATCTTTAATGTCCTGTATAATGACATTATATTATTTAATTATAAATTAAAGAACCTTTTATACATTAATAGGGTTAATTAAAGTTTCATTATGTGATTTTATGTTCTTTTAATGAGTTATAGAGTTTAGAAACATTGTTTGAGAATGTTTGTTTTTATGGTTTTCTTGAGTGGTTCACTTGTATTCTTAAATTGATGTTCAGGTAGAACATGGGTAATCATCCAGAACTAATATTACATGTTATTAATGATATTACAGGAGTTTTAATGATATTATAATGAATTATATTATATCCATGTGGATGAATCATTAGATAATAATTAAATGATGATTGTTTGGGTTAATTTGGGCGGTTTTTCGATCACAACAAACTTGTTTTAATTTATCACTGAGTAATATGTTCATAAGCCAGTTCCAGAACTTTAAATAGGACATAATACATATAACATATTCTGGTTCAACCATAATAATGGTTTCATGATAAGATCTGAAGGTAGAAATGGAAGAATAAAACATGACGTTCTTGAAGGTGATAAATTAACACCTCACGAACAACATTATCTTTCATAAAATAAATGAAAGATGGAAAGGGATGTTGGATGATATAATATCCCATTAGCATCATAAAATTACATTATATGTTTAATAATGGAGTTACAAAACCATTTGGGTGAATATAGGTGGGGAGAGATCAAGAAATGAACTTGAACATGAAAGGAATTTAAAGGAGAAGAGGGAGAGAAATTACCTCTTGAATCCTTCTCTTGAGAACCTCCTTATGGGCCTAAGCTTGGTCTTTTTATGAGACCAACAGCTCTTGGACGTTGGGAAGGGGATTGGGAGGATTTTTTGGTAGAGTTTAGAGAAGCATTGGAGCTTGAGAGGTGTGAAGGAATGAGGGTGTGAATGGTGGTTTTTATAGGGGAGGGGAGGGGTAAATTTTGAATATTTAATTCATTATTTTATTATTTCCCTCAAGAAAACCAATAGTATTGTTTAATGTGACCCCAAATAGTAATAATTTTATGTGGGTTCTAACCAAGTGGCCTTGCATCACTTGTGATGTCATGAATAGTGTATTTAACTGTTAAATTGTATATATGGTACTTTACCGTATTTCAATATTCATCAAAAATTTGAGTTTTTCAGAAAAAATACCAAAAATTTAACCTAACCATTTTCCGACATGTAGAATTCAAAAATGAAGTCCATTTTTCAAAATTAATTTTCAAAATATTATTAATTTAATTTTTAAATAAATTCACAGTTAATTCGAAAAATAACAATCTTAAAGGTTCCCTTAGTTTTATTTCTCAATGAAAAATTAATTAAGATCTCATTACATTATTGCCTTAAGAAAAAGAATAATATTATTATTTACTATTAATAAGGGTAATACTACTATTCATAAGGGTATGTTACTATTCACCCAAAAAAACAAGTATGTTCTATCAGACTCTAAAAATCATCATGAACACAACCGTGTATGTCGGATTTTCAAAATTCCAAACACAGAAGTGACAAACTTATGTTTAAAGGTCACTTATCACTTAGTAGTTCATTATGTTGTGCATTCATGTGATTTTATGACATAATTTTATGAAGTTAATTTTCATTGAAAAACTTTGGGTCATTACATTCTTCCCCCCTTAAGAAATTTCGCCCTCGAAATTTCATTTTACATAAACAGGTGAGGGTACTTCTCCTTCATCGCCTCTTCCAGTTCCCAAGTTTCTTCCTCAAACGTATGGTGCCTCCACAACACATTGAAAAGGTGGGTTGTCTTGTTGCGTAGAACCTTATCACTTCAGTCCAGAATCCTTACGAGCTACTCCTTATAGGAGAGATCATCTTCCAGGTGCACCACCTCTGAGTTTAGTACATGTGAGGGATCAGGTATGTACTTCCTTAGGAGTGATACGTGAAAAAAAATCATGAACTCGAGCAATATTCGGTGGAAGTGAAAGATGATAGGACATGACTCCTATGTGATCAAGGATCTCAAAGGGGCCAACATACCTTGGTCTTAGCTTCCCTTTTTTCCCAAATCGCATGACTCTCTTCCATGGATATATTAGAAGGAAGACTTTATCTCCAACATCGAACTCCATGTCCCTTCGACGGTTGTCAGCATAGCTCTTTTGCCGACTTTGAGAAGCTTTGATGTGTTATTGGATGACTTGAACCTTCTCTGTCATCTCTTGAACAAGATCTGGTCTAACTAGCTTTCTTTCCCCAACTTCATCCCAACAGGTTGGAGTTCTACATCGCTTTCCATACAGAGCTTCATATGGAGCCATATGAATACTTTAGTGGAAGCTGTTGCTGTATGAGAACTCAACCAATGGGAGATGCTGATCCCAACCACCTTTGAATTCAAGAGATCAGGCTCTAAGCATATCTTTAGGTTTCTGAATAGTCCTTTCAGATTGACCATCAGTTTAGGGGTGATAGGTCGTGCTGAAATTTAATTCAGTACTCAAAGAATGTTGAAGGATCCTCTGAAATTTAGATGTGAACCTCAAATCACGGTCAGAGACAATTGAGAGTGGAACACCGTGCAGTCTCACCACTTCCTTCACATATATCTTTTCAAGATGTTCAAGCGAGAGATCTTCCCAAATAGCGATAAAATTGGCAGTTTTGGTGAGTCGGTCAACCACAACCCATATCGCATTATTTCCCTTTGACGTCTTTGGGAGACCCATAACAAAGTCCATAGTAACATTTTCCCATTTCCACATGGGTATAGTCAATGGCTGCATCATACCTTTGGACTTTTGTCGCTCAACTTTAACTTGCTAACATACAAAGCACCTTGATATATATTCCGCAATATCCGTCTTCATGTTATCCCACCAGAAGTGTTCCCGGAGATCATGGTACATCTTGATACTCCCAGGATGGATAGAGAAAGTTGAGATATGTGCATTATCCAATAGATCCTTCTTTATCCTGGGTGATGAAGGCACACAAAGCTGTGTCCCAAACCAAATCACACCATCATCGTCGATATGGAACTCTTGCAACTTCCCTTCCTTTACTGCATTCACCCTCTTGTGTATCTCCACATCATCCCTTTGTGCTTCCTTAATCTTCTCCAGGATGGATTTTTGCACAATCATTTGGGAAAGGTAAGATGTATCCCCTAACCTTATGATTTCCAAATCCATTATTGGCATATCCATGAATATAGGGTCTTTCTAAATCCACAGCATGGATAGAGTAGTAGGTTCTTTTCAGCTTAGAGCATCATCTACCTTGTTCACCTTTCCAGGATGATAGTGAATAGAGCAATCGTAATCCTTGATTATCTCTAACCATCTCCTTTGACACATGTTGAGCTACTTTTGTGTGAATATATACTTTAGGCTCTTGTGGTCAGTTTATATGTCACACTTCTCACCATAAAGGTAGTGCCACCAGATTTTCAAGGAAAAAATCATGGCTGCCAGCTCTAGATCATGCGTTGGGTATTTCTGATCATGGATCTTCAACTATCGTGAGGCATAGGCTATCACATTATCATTTTTCATGAGTACACAACCAAATCCTTTATTTGAAGCATCATTGTATATCACAAAACATTCTCCACTTTTCAGTAGTGTGAGTACAGGTGCAGTGATCAGCCTTATCTTTAGCTCCTTAAATCTTCCCTCACATCCTTCCGTCCATACATACATTACCCCTTTCCTTGTTAACCTAGTTATCGGGCTTGACAATAGTGAGAAGTTTCTCACAAAACATCGGTAGTACCCAGCTAATCTAAGAAAACTATGGATTTTTGTGACACTAGATGGCATGGTCCATTCCTCAATCGCCTTTGTCTTTGAAGGATCCACAGAAATTCCCTCCCTTGTGATCACATGTCCCAAGAACGTGACTTGCTTCATCCAAAAGTCACACTTTCTGAACTTTGCATACAACTTCTCCTTTCTCAATGTCGCCAACAAAAGTATTAGATGTTCTTCATGTTCCTCCTTTCTCTTAGAGTAGATGAGAATTTCATCGATAAACACTTCAAAAAATTTGTTGAGGTAATGTTTAAAGACACTATTCATGAAATCCATGAAGATTGCATGGGCATTAGAAAGTCCTAATGGAATCAACAAAAACTCATAGTGACCATGCCTTGTACGGAATGAAGTCTTCTGAATATCTTCCTTCTTCACCTTTACATGATGATATCCAGAACGAAGATCCACCTTTGAGAAGTATTTTGATCCTCCTAACTTATCGAAGAAGTCATCAATCCTTGGAAGAGGATACTTGTTCTTTATGGTGATCTTGTTGAGTTCCCGATAATCGATACACAGCCGCCTTGTTCCATCCTTCTTCTTTACAAAAAGCACTGGTGCACCCTAAGGTGATGCACTAGGGCGTATGAACCCTTTGTCCAGATGCTCTTGCAGCTGCTTCTTTAACTCCTCCAGTTAGATAGGAGCCATCCTATAGGGATACTTTGAGATAGAAGTAGCTCCGGGTATGAGTTCAATTGATAACTCTACCTCACGATCTGGGGGAATTCCAAGTAACTCTTCGGGAAATACATCATTGTATTCCTTCAGGATGGGCATTTCCTCAAGGTTGTCACATTCCTTCGACTCAACCATTTGGGAGAGGTATGCTACTTCATAGGGAATCAACACCCACACCAGTGAAGGATTTTTCAAAGGAGATTCATGATCTTCCTTGCATTTGTAGAATATCCTGGGATGGTTCGGAATATGGAAAGATATTTCCTTTTACCGATAGTTGATATGTGATCTATATGAAGAGAGCCAATCCATTCCCATTATAGCGTAAAATTCACCAAGGGATGTTTTATGAGATTTTTCGGAAGAATCTTCCCACATACGCTAACAAGAGAAGAGTTAAACACTTGGGTTACAATGATCGCACCACTTGGTGTTTTTACAGATATCTCTACTTCAAGGTTTTGGGGCTTTGATTCTATATTACTAGAAAACATTCAAGATATAAAGGAATGTGTAGAACCAGAATCAAATAATACTTTTTCCATTCTTGAGTGAATAGGAAGTGTGCCTTGTACGACTCCATTATCATGCTACACCTCTGTAGTAGTGATGGCATAAGCCTTTCCTTGTTCCTTTGGCTTTGGTGGTTGCTAACGCTGATTACCCTCAAGAACTCGAGGTTTAGTGCACTGGTTTGCATAGTTCCCTAGCTCCATACAGTTGTAGCATTAAACCATGAGTGGTTCTCTCCTTTCATCGGCTACATTATCATTCCTTTTTCGTGTCTTTTCGACACTATTGGGCTTGGTGTCCTTATTTCCCACACTTCAAGCATTTCCCCATCCCTTTGAGGCAGTTCCCATGGTGCAACCTCCCACATTTTTTGCATGTGGGTCGTCGATTTTTCTTCCCACCTTTATCATTAGATCCACCAGCTTGAAACTCCATATTTCATTTCTTATCACCATAGCCATGGGACCATTCTCCAAACTCCATCTCCACTTTGAGATCACATCGAAAAAATTATTCATAACTCCCAAATTATCGAATTGTAAGAGCCTTTCGAAGGTGTGGTTTTAATCCACTAAAGATTCCATCAATTTTTCTATCATTGTTGATAAGAAAACCTAAAGCGTACCTTGCAAGCCTTGTGAAATTATCTTCATAGGTTGTGACAGATTCTCCTTCTTTTTGCTTGATCTCTATAAATTCTCTCTCTATATTTATGTGAAGAGTTCATGGGAAGTACTTATTAAGAAACATTATCTTAAAGTCTTCCCATTACATCTCATCAATTTCCTCCCTTGGCTTGGTGTTCTTAATCAAATCCCACCATTGATTAGCTTCTCCATATAGACGATAAACGTCTAAGGTCACCTTCTCCATCTCAGAACAGTGAAGAACCGAAAAGATCTTCTCCATGGAGTTAACCCACTGTTCCGCAACTAGTGGATCGGAAGATCCACTAAACATCGGTGGTTGTTGCCGCATAAAACATTTGATAGCCAGTTTCTCCCTCTTTGGTGAAGGAGGAAATTCACCATTATTATGGTTATTGTTCATAACCTGAGATAATTGGGTAAGAATTTCCATGAAGTTTTGAACTCCACCTCCCAAATCATTGGGGATGTCGTTCGGGCAATCGTTGCATTGGCCCTCGCACGAGTTGTTGGCCTGATTTCTCCTACTTCCCAAAATTTTCTAAAATTGAAAAGGTTAAAACAAAACATAAGTAAACAAGTCATGAATAACATATTAATTTAAACAATTTATACCAAAAACATAACATATGGGATCCCTATGTAGATTTTCTTGTGTGCATACTTGTACATAGTCTCGTGCTAGAGGTTTTCTCTAGGGTTCAATAATCATAATTCCCAAATTAACTAAACCATTCCTCTAATACCAACCATATAATAATGTCCTTTTCTTACATTAATATTACATCATTTTAAAGTTAAACAACATTATATTATTACACATGTAGAATCCAAAGGGTTGGTGTCTTGGGAAAACTAGGACTGTATATAACAATTACAACATCAGGAATAAAAATTTATTGATTTCTTCTTCTCTAGATTCTTATTGGAACTTGTCCACTCCTTAGTACATGTAGCCACCTGAGGATATACATCAAAATGGGTGAGCTAAAAGACCAGTAAGAGGATATATAAGAAGAATATAGCATAGGGTGAGCATAATCATGACATAGGCAAAAGATCATGAACATGAGATAAACATAAATAAAAGACTTGAAATGTGGAAATGCATAAAAATGAAACATCATATTTTAGTGGTTAACTACCACACATAATTGTGAACCAAGCTATCATATTTTTCACACATCATTTCACATATACTCATGAGATTCATCACATTACCCAATGCATTGGAGCACTGTATAATTTCGGGTGCACCTGTCACATCATAACATTATCATTTTCATGATTGACACATAGAACACATATCAAAAGTGAACATAAATAACCCATGTAAAGGAATGTTTTTCATCTCATAATAATACATTCATAAGCTTTGGGTTCCAAAAATAAAGAGGGAACAACATACTTGATACAAGAACCATCAACCATGAATAAGAGGTAAAAGTTGGGTTCTTAAAAGAAGAGTTATTTTGGAAAACATTTGGTTAGACATAAACTTCATTAGAAAACATTTATATCCCATAGAAGGTAATATAATTATGAATAAATGATCTTTAAGGAGTAACCATATCAAAATGGAGTGAAAGGAGAACCTGAAGGAAGAAATTGATTTTGAGATTTCCCCTTACCTTGTATCTGAATGCTTCCTTCTCTTTAATGTCCTGTATAATGACATTATATTCTTTAATTAGAAATTCCAGAACCTTTTATACATTAATAGGTTTCTTTCTGGTTTCATTATGTGATTTTGTGTTCCTTTTAATGAGTTATAGAGTTTAGAAACATTGTTCGGGAATGTTTGTTTTTATGGTTTTCTTGAGTGGTTCACTTGTATTCTTAAATTGATGTTTGGGTAGAACATGGTTAATCATCCAGAAAAAATATTACATGTTATTAATGATATTAAAGGAGTTTGAATGATCTTATAATTAATTATATTATATCCAAGTGGATGAATCATTACATAATAATTAAATGATGATTGTTTGGGTTAATTTGGGCTGTTTTTCGATCACAACAAACCTGTTTTAATTTATCACTTAGTAATATGTTCATAAGTAAGTTCTAGAACTTTAAATAAAACATAATGCATATAAAATATTCTGGTTCAACCGTAAAAATGGATTCATGACCATATTTGAAGGTATAAATTGAAGAAGAAAACATGTCGCTCTTGAAGGTGATAAATTAACACCTCATGAACAGCGGTATCTTTAATAAAATAAAAGAAAGAGGGAAAGGGAGGTTAAATGATATAATATTCCATTAACATCATAAAATTACATTATATGTATAATACTGGAGTTAAAATACCATTTTGGTGAAGATAGGTGGGGAGAGATCAAGAAATGAAATTGAACATGAAAGGAAATTAAAGGACAAGAGGGAGAGAAATTGCCTCTTGAATCCTTCTCTTGAGAACCTCCTTAAGGGCCTATTCTTGGTCTTTTGATGAGAAAAAAATCTCTTGGACGTGGGTAAGGTTCTAGGTAGGATGTTTGGGATGATTTTAGAGAAGGATTGGATCTTGATAGGTGTGAGGGAATGAGGGTGTGAAGGGTGGTTTTTATAGTGGAGCGGAGGGGTAAATTTTGAATATTTATTTCATTATTTTATTATTTCCCTCAAGAAAACCAATAGTATTGTTTAATGTGACCCCTAATAGTAATAAGCTCATTTAATTCGAACCAAGTGGCCTTGAATCACTTGTGATGTCATGAATAGTTTATTTAACTGTTAAATTGTATATACGGTATTTTACCGTATTTCACTATTCATCAAAAATTCGAGTTTTTTAGAAAAACAACAAAAAATTTACCCTAACCATTTTTCAACGTGTAGAATCCAAAATTGAAGTCCATTTTTCAAAATTAATTTTCTAAATATTATTAATTTAATTTTTAAATAAAGTCATAGTTAATTCAAAAAATAACCATCTTAAAGGTGCACTTAGTTTTATTTCTCAATGAAAAATTAATTAAGATCTAATTATCTTATTTCCTTAATAAAATAAAATATTATTATTATTTAATATTCATAAGGGTCATATTACTATTCATTTTACTATTCATAAGGGTATGTTACAATTCACCCAAAAAAACAAGTTTGTTCTATCAGACTCCAAAAATCATCTTCAACACAACCGTGTATGTCGGATTTTCAAAATTCCAAACACAAAAGTGACAAACTTATGTTTAAAGTTCACTTATCACTTAGTAGTTCATTATGTTGTGAATTCATGTGATTTTATGACATAATTTTATGAAGGGAATTTTCATTGAAAAACGTTGGGTCATTACAAAATTGGTTACCGAACGTTGTATTGAAGCACAATCAAAGTATACTCCATGGAAGGAGTATGTTAATACCCAAAACAAATAATATAATAAAATATTTAATTTAATATATTAAAATAAAAAATAAAGAAAATTATATATATAATTAATACAGAGATAGTTTAACCAAAATTAATTAAATAAGGATGGAGTTGAGAATAAAATTGGAAGAAACCCCTTACTAAAATACCAAGGAATAAATTAAATATTATTCAATATGAAAATGGTAAAAAGATTTGAAAGTACCTAAAATGAGAAAAAAGATGTATTATATTTCTAAAAAATGATATATAAGAATCATAAAATAAGATAAATAATAAAGGATTAATTTGGGTAAAATAAAGATAATGAATAAGAATACACATAACCTTATATACCAACTCTCTTTAAACACACATAAATATTTTTAAATAACAAAATTTTATTTATTAATGAAATATTTTTGAAACTTGTAATTTTTTATTTTACTTTTTTTATTCATTAATTTTCTATTAATATTAATTTTTATATATATTTTTTTATTATATACTTTTGATTATTAAAATTCCATTAATTATAAAATTACATTGGTAAAATTCCATGAGTCTTTTTTTTGGTTTTCTAAGTGTCCATAAAATATATAAGTTAAAAGGTAAAAAATCCATAAGAAAATATAAAGTCCATGATTTTCATGGGTGTTCAATAATTGGTATATACCAAGCTTAAACAAGATGTTTTGATGGTATATTAATTTATGTGGCCTTACTAACCATGAATATAGAAATTGTATTAATATTTTCGTGTTAGTATAAACATTCCATAGTATATATCATGAAATAATTTTATTACAATTAATTTTTAATAAAAAAATATCTACCCCAAAATGAAGTTTCATGTTTAGGTTGTGTATATTGGTAAAAATTATGATGAATCAATTGGTATTATAATTTCCTAAACTATGGATAATATTTATGGGGTTTAGAATTTAGTGGGTGAAATGTTTGGGTTTGAGATAAAAACCATATGATGGTCAGTGGAGCTATTCCATGGTTCATTTCGTAGTGGTTATATAAGGATGTGTTTCCTATTTGAAATTAAGGTGGATTAATATAGATGTAATACCAAGGAATAAAATAATAAATTGTTGAGTAATATGTTTTAACGATGAGATATTATTATAGGATTTTATGAATTCATCATGATTAACTCCATAGAGATAGTGGTGGTAGATGAAATCTCATTGTGAACTATTCTCAAAAATGGGATACTATAGAAGATCATTTCATGATAGGAAGAAATTTTAAATAAATATTATGTCATGATATATTCAGAAAACAAGGAAAACATATAAATATTATAATGGTGATAGTCATAGACTTTAATTTTTTTGCATAAAGATAAATTGAAATATACTTTATTAATAATATTTAGTTTGGATTCATTTTTTATTGAATTCAATATGGAGAAAAAACAAATGAAGTTAAAATAAACTATATAGTCAAATAAATCACAAATTTGAAGAACTGATATAAATAAATTCAAAAATATGTGAACAACAAAAAAATTAAATGAATTAGGATTCCATTCTATTGAACATGGAGTCAAAATATGACTTGAAGATTCTAGGAGATGGTTATATAAAATCATGATATTTTTTAGTAGATAATATTAAATTTTAAATATTTATATATCACTAATATTTTAATTTTTTGTAGATATGATAATACCATTACACTAATATTATAATGAAAAAATTTAAGTCTCCTTAACATTATTCAAAAATGGGATAAAGGCACTGAAATTATGGGATAATAGATGTGATGATACCATGATCAACTTTTAATAGATATTTTGATCCAAAATATAAAAAAGGGATATAGATCATGGAAGGATGAAGGAAGATAGAGTTATCTTGGGGAGAAATATATTATTTTATTGTGATTATCTTGAAGAATAATTTCATTATATGGATATTCAATGTTTGTATCTAAAATAAAAGGATAAAAAAGCATAAATAATTTATGCACATTAAAATAAATTGTACAATATTTCATCATAATTTGAGAGGTAATGTAGTAGTTTAATACTATTATATTATTTTATAATCATGGGATAGTGAGAAAACTTACAAATCATATGTAATCAATGACTAATTATCATTAATTATGTGTGATGATGGTGATTCTTTCTTAATATCTTCAAAATATTCCTCACATCATAGGGTAAAAGTAAGTTTTTATTTATTTCTTCTCTTTACATACTAAAATATTATAGGATAGTTTGATAAGTATATACATGATCTATTTAACTATATTAAAAAGATACAAAGTGAATAAATTGTGAAAAATATTAAAATAAAATCCTATAATTCACCACCTCTAAGTTTGATTTATTTTTGGTAATAAAATATGGTATTAGATCATTGGTATCAATTTATGGTGGATCTTATATTGAATTGAAAATGATCATGACTCTAATGAAACATAAATGGGTTCAAATATTTAATGCAAAAACAATCAATTATAAATGAACTAGCTACAATACTATATTTGATCACACGGTATAAGGGTTTGAGAATGAAATTATTTCAGAGATAATATCATTATGAAAATATCATTCATAACCATAACTAATTTCATAATGAATTAAATGCTTAATTATTGGATACCATGTTCTTAGGCATCATGATACCTCCATTGTTAAGATCTTTCTAAAAGATGGTTTAAAACTATAGGTATATGCCTATTTAACTCTAACTTATTTATCTATCTCATGAGACAAACTAATGAATCATGGGGATATAAAATACCAGTCCCCACCAATAAATATAAGTCCAAAACATTCTTGATATATCTAATGATCAATTTAATTCATGATCCAATATTCCTTATTATTAAATATCCATATTGAATAAAGAATATATATTCTTAATATGACCCCCCTTAATAAAATCGCATTCAAAGAAAAAAATTGAATGTATAAATGAAATAATTTTTATGAAATAGTTATTTCTATGATAAATAATGTGGATATTAATGGAAATATATTGTCCAATGATCATTATAAAGTGAATATTTGAAAGGAATGTTAATGAATACAAAAAATAAATCGAGGAAGTGATTGTCAATACTAACCTTGTTGAAAATAATCATAAAATATCTAGAGGAAGAATAAGTATGGAATCAATACATCATATCCCCAGTTTATTATAACTACAATAAAGGGTTATTTTCATTCATGAATAGAAATACCTTTAAAATATCATTAAAAACATTACTTGAGGAGTTATCATTTTCATTTTGATAATACATTTTTAGAAATAAATGTTCAGAATTTTTTTTGAAAATAATCTTCTTTGAAAATAATTTATGTAACTTATAATGGGGTATCTAAAACATTGAGTGGTTATCATGGATATAAATTATTTACATGTCGAGTATGCTAAAAAATAGTCCTTTAACATTTTTGGTACAAGAAAAATGGTCCTTTTTTGAAAATGACATGAATATTCATTTGAAAATATTTTTTTATAAACTATACATGGGTAAAAATTTATTTAAATAATAATTTTAAAATGGTTAACAAAATTTTTAAAAACATTTTTAGAAATTTGGGTTTTAGTAGAAAAAATATTTTCGACCAAAGAGAGAAATCATGACAGATTATATTAAATTTTTATCCCAATTATATTAAGTAAAGAGGAGTGTAAAAGTTGGTACTATTACATGAAAATGTCTTGAATAAATAGGGGAGAATAAAATGAAATGTTTTTATTAAAAAAATATCAAATAATTTCCTTCAACTTAAATTAAATAATAAATCATTTTATTTAGAATGATATTTTGAAAAAAAAACCCTTATCATGATCATAACATTGAAGTGATAATTAACCAATGGTTTGATAATTTATATAAAATGTAAATAAAAATAACAAAAGATTAGATATAATAATATATAGTCAAAATTACTTACAAAAATAATCATATAATATCAATGAAAATGAAGGATTAATATAACCCAAGGAAACAAAATTGAGTTATAAAATTATTTACCACATGGTAACATTTAAGTAAACCCCTCTTAGATATAATATTTAATATTGAAACTTAAAATATCATGAATTATTAATGAATCATGATATTACATTTCAAAAGATAATTATAAACACCACATAAGAGAAATTAGGTGCATAACATTATAACATGCCTTAATGAAGAGAAATTGAGATGAAGTCTCTTACCTCATAATTCTTTCTGGTGAAACATGATTTAACCTCTAGTATAATGGTTTTAAACATTTTATTATCTTGTACCATAACCTTGTTTATATTTATAATATCATATATGATCAATTTATAATATCTTATCACCTGTTCATAAATAGAATTTCATTATTTTCATCATTTCATTTGTTAATATACATGTTTTATTATTTGGAATTTTTCATGAATGTTAAGATTATTCTATATATTTTGTAGCCACATAATCTCTAGAATTGTAATGTCCCAACCCAGGGTCCACATAAATTGTGCCCCAAGACGGTGGGTCATGTGGCATCAAGAACACCTCCATGTATTCCAGAGGCTTCCGAATAGCAGCAAGGGTATGGTGGTTGTATGGTGGAGAGACTATACCCTCTTATCAAATTGACGCATCATATAAACCAAAAATATACAACACCACAAGAAGATATAATAGATAAAATATAAATGCATAATAAGTTGAATAATATATGAATATGAACAATTTAATGATAATAATACAAAATCCATTATGGAAGTGTCAATACATTGATGTATGGAATGATGATTTATAAGAAGTGGATAGGGGAACATGCATAAAATCATGCTATAAAAAAGTAAAAAAAGAACACAAATTTCTCCACTAGAATCTTGTTCCAATGCTCGGTCTGTTACACCAAATCTCCAACTATGAGTAAGCATATCAACAAACTATAGAAGGGTGATTGTCCTTATCAATGCCTACAGATATATAATCTTCTCAGATACTAAAGGTATCCCAAGTAGGTTGTGAGATAAAAATCTTAGTATCCCACCACCAATGGTGTCTACATGAAATCTAAGAAGTGATCATAACTAAACAGTGGGAATATAATATCAGAATAGGAAAACAATTATGAAATAAATAACTAGGCCTCTTAGGTTCCCATAAGACACCTGGTGGTTCTATAAGCTACTGTTCATGGCTATAATGGAACCCTAGTCATTTACAATATATATAATAAGTTTATATATAGAGAGAGATAGAGTTTAGTTATATATATCATCCACCTATATGAACCCAGTACATGCAGATGTAAGTGGCTATATAACTGGTATACTAGTTACTGGCTAGACCAGGGAATATCTCTAACATCCATGACCAGTATAATGAGATAATAATATCAATAAAGAGGGTACATGACATACATCCCAATAAGAGTGTGATAATTCATGCATGAAACATGGAATGGTGAGTGAGCCATCATATCATCACTCAAATAAGGAATGGAACATGTAAAAACCAATGTCCAACTACTGTTAATAGTGTGTGACATCATCATCAATAATAAATTTAGGGGATCATTATATCATCATGCTTAACAGATTTCTTACCATTATATCATATCCACAACAAGAAATAATCACATTTATAATATTAAACATGAGTAAAACCTCTCATTTAACATGTTTACAAAGCCTTTATATTTAAATAATTCATATTCATGTTTAAAACATAACACATGAGGAAAAAAACTCATATGTACCATTACTAAAGTTCAATTCATTTAAAGTAATACGATTCATAATAAGCATTTAATAAAGCATAATCTAAAGGCATGGCCTTTCCACACTTCATAATACATTTCATTTAATTAATCCAGATCATTTAAAGGAAGATATACATCATGAATAAGTCATTCTATATTAACATTCCATTTACATCACTATGTTATAGTAATTCAATTCATAAGTATCAATGGGAATTTAATGGTTCTATAGTTAATTAATCAAATTTCCTATATGGGAAATTCCAACTAAGTGGGACTAATGTCTAAGAGGTGCCTTGGGTTCCATTTAATACTCATTTCTCAAGGTAAATTCCCTTTAAAAGAAAATCCAAAAGTCTAATAGGTGTCCTATCCATTTGATCCAATTTTACACAATGGGAAACTTCTCATTAAATACCCAATGGGTTTTCATAAATGAAATAAACTACCTGTAATCCACTAAACAATGATATACATGCATGTATCAAGTTGTAAGGATCAATTTATATGATGGACTGGACAAAAATAAGATGATTTAAAAAAATTAGTGTGTGGAAGAAAGGCATAGCTATGGAGAAATGAACCCCAAAGGGAAAACTATGTGATGACCTAACTCAAGGCCATAGATGACTCCACACTTTATATTGGCCTCAGATTCAAAGTAGGTTGGAATAGAGTTAAGAAATTGTCTAATTCTCTCAAAATATGTCAAAAATATCTTACACATAAATATCAAGATAGATTTAGAAAGAAACATGAATATTAAGTGAGAGGATTAAAGAGCATACCTTATGATATCCAAGGCTTCCTTTGGGTCTTGAATTGGAAATTAGAGGAAGAATAATTCAAGAATCCTTGTTTTTGGAGGAGGAGATTCTACATAAGAGGAATAACATACTCATCTACTAGAATTATTGATAAGATAAATGAAAATATGTTAAGGATTTCATTAAGGGAAAATTGACTTTTCACCTCACAAATAAGACATGCATGGTTTTAGTGACCAATTTTTGAAACTGTGTAAAAACCATGTGAAAGTAACTACTTTAAGGGGAACATCCACTACTAAAAAAAGGCCATTAGCGACTGCCATTGGTGGTCGCATCTGCTTCGTCGCTGTAGGGCTTTAGCGACTGCTAATGGTGGTCGCTATAGGTGGCCGAAATGCCGCCTTAAGCGACCGCCTGGCGGTCGCTAAACCTGAAAATTTTTTTAAAAAAAAATTCATACCAAAATAAATATATATATATATTTATTTATTTATTTATTAAATAAAATATATATATATAAAAAATAATGAAAATATTTATATATATAATATTAAATAATATATATATATATATATATATATTAATGAAAATATTTATATATATAATATTAAATTAAATATTTTTCATTTTTTTAATGAAATGTACAAATTGTGTTTTTTTCTTCACGGTGGAAAAGCAGACATAATACAAGGTAACAATCACAAAAAATGGAAAACAATTTCAAACAGACTAAACATCAAAATCATCATAAACGATAAACGTGCTTCAACGATCCGAGCAGGTCCATCGATTTCAATCTTCTGCTTCAAAACCTACAATAAGACAAAAAAACAAAACAAACGTAAATTGAACATAATTATTCAGTTATTATATACATATAATAAAAATAAATCTGAAATCAAATCATGGTGATAATTTAAAACCCCCAATTTAAGAAACGCTATCATTTTAGGTCATTCAGAGCACGTTTGCTCTGAATTCAACCGTCTCACACCGTTTTTGATGTATTATGACACCGGAAACGGGTTTTCGGTCACCACGGTCAAACGACACATCCGATTGACATGTCGTCTGCTCAAGAACATTAAAATTCACTCACCCTTTGATGTCGTCTGATTTCAGGTCATTTGGACCTCGTTCGGCCCGTTTGGACCACCCCCCCCCCACGCGCGTTTATCAAGCGCGCGCAACACTTCAAGAACGCATAATGAGCCCTACCGCGCAGACCGCACGTTCGATTGACGTGCCGCCTATGCGTACACGTCACTAATAATAATTAGATTGTTTCCCTGTGATTTTAGGTCAATCCAATGTCTTCCTCTATGACTTTGACCATCAGACGCCCGTTTTGGCCATTTATAACACCAGAAACGCTTTTCTGGTCACCGCGGTCAAAATACACATCTGATTGACGTTCCTTCTACTCGAACACGTCACAATTCACTCACACTTTGATGTCATCTGATTTCAGGACATTCGGACCTCGTTCGGCCCATTTGGACCCCCCATGCGCGTTTATCAAGCGCGCGCAACACTTAAAGAACGCATAATGAGCCCTACCGCGCAGACCGCACGTCCGATTGACATGTCGTCTGTGAGTACATGTCAAGAATAATAATTATATTGTTTCCCTGTGATTTCAGGTCAATCTGATGTGGTCTGCTATGACTTTGAGCGTGAGACGCCCGTTTTGGCCGTTTATGGCACCGGAACGGCGTTCCCGGTCACCATGGGCACACGGTGCGGCCGATTGACGTGTCGTCTACTTGACCACGTCCAAATTCACTCACTCTTTTATTTCGTCTGATTTCAGGCCATTCGGACCTCGTTCGGCCCGTTTGGACCCCCCCCCCCCCCCCCCCCCCACGCGCGTTTATCAAGCGCGTGCAACACTTAAAGAACGCACAATTAGCCCTACCGTGAAAACCGCACATCCAATTGATGTGTCGTCTACGCGTACACATCACGAATAATAATTAGATTGTTTCCCTGTGATTTCAGGTCAATACGATGTGGTCCGCTATGACTTTGACCATCAGATGCCTGTTTTGGCCGTTTATGACACTGGAACGGCGTTCCGGATCACCGCGGGCACACGGCACGTCCGATTGACGTTCCGTCTGCTCGACCACATCACAATTCACTCACCCTTTTATATAGTCTGATTTCAGGCCATTCTCACCTCGTTCGGACTGTTTGGACCCCCCCACGCGCGTTTATCAAGCACGCACAACACTTAAAGAATGCATAATGAGCCCTAACGCGCAGACCACATGTCCGATTGACGTGTTGTCTACGTGTACACGTCACAAATAATAATTATATTGTTTCCCTCTAATTTCAGGTCAATACAATGTCGTCCGCTATGACTTTGACCGTCAGACGCCCGTTTTGGCCGTTTGTGACACCGGAACGGCTCCCGGTCACCGTGGGCACACGGCACGTCCGATTGAAGTGTCGTCTGCTCGACCACGTCACAATTCACTCACCCTTTGATGTCATCTGATTTAAGGACATTCGGACCTCGTTTGGCCCGTTTGGACCCCCCCCCCCATGCGGGTTTATCAAGCGCGCGCAACACTTAAAGAACGCATAATGAGCCCTACCGCGCAGACCGCACGTCCGATTGACGTCATGTCTATGCGTACACGTCACAAATAATAATTATATTGTTTCCATGTGATTCAAGGTCAATCTGATGTGGTCCGCTATGACTTGGAGCGTGAGACGCCCGTTTTGGCCATTTATGACACCGGAACTGCGTTCCCGGTCACCGCAGGCACACGGTGCGGCCGATTGACGTGTCGTCTACTCGACCACGTCACAATTCACTCACCCTTTGAGGTCGTCTGATTTCAGGCCATTCGGACCTCGTTCGGCTCGTTTGGACCCCCCCACGTGCGTTTATCAAGCGCGCGCAACACTTAAAGAACGCATAATTAGCCCTACCGCGCAGACCGCACGTCCGATTGACGTGCCATCTGCGCGTCCATATCACGAATAATAATTAGATTGTTTCCATGTGATTTCAGGTCAATCCGATGTGTTCTGCTATGACTTTGAGCGTGAGACGCCCGTTTTCGCCGTTTATGACACCGGAACGGCGTTCCCGGTCACCGCGGGCACACGGTACGTCCGATTGACGTTCCGTCTACTCAACCACATCACAATTCACTCACCCTTTGATGTCGTCTGATTTTAGTCCATTTGCACCTCGTTCGGCCCGTTTGGACCCCCCACGCGCGTTTATCAAGCGCGCGCAACACTTAAAGAACGCATAATGAGCCCTACCGTGCAGACCGCACGTCCGATGGACATGCCGTCTATGCGTACACGTCACGAATAATAATTAGATTGTTTCCCTCTGATTTCA
This sequence comes from Viscum album, assembly GCA_963277665.1. Taxonomy (NCBI): domain Eukaryota; kingdom Viridiplantae; phylum Streptophyta; class Magnoliopsida; order Santalales; family Viscaceae; genus Viscum; species Viscum album. The sequence continues at coordinate 176,711,998 of OY728120.1, forward strand.
GGTCAATCCGATGTCGTCCGCTATGACTTTGACCGTCAGACGCCCGTTTTGGCCATTTATGACACCGGAAACGCGTTTCCGGTCACCACGGTCAAACGACACATCCTATTGATGTGTCGTCTACTCGACCACGTCACAATTCACTCCCCCTTTGACGTCGTCTGATTTCAGGCCATTCGGACCTCGTTCGGCCGGTTTGGGCCCCCCCGCGCGCGTTTATCAAGCGCGCGCAACACTTAAAGAACGCATAATGAGACCTACCGCGCAGACCGCACGTCCGATTGACGTGCCGTCTGCGCGTACACGTCAAGAATAATAATTAGATTATTTCCCTATGATTTCAGGTCAATACAATGTGGTCCTCTATGACTTTGAGCGTGATAAACCCGTGTGAGGTGGTCCATGCAACGCTCGATTCTCAGAATGGCGTGTAGACACCTCCTACATTCAATTCATTCAAATATCAAAAAAATCACACATTTTTGAAAATATATATACCAAAATAAATATACAAACTAAAACACCCTCAATGGACCAATATGCAACTAAATCACGCCACTGAGCCGGGAGGACACCTCTCGGGACTTTTTCTAGAATGTCTGGGGCACCCACATTTGGTACCCAGTGGTCCCTCTTGACTTTGCCTTTATAGTCTTTCCACATCTTACGGTATTTACTCATACACACTGGCCGAAACGCATTGGGACATACTTTAAAATTTTTCTATTAAAGAAAAAATCACATATGTTATTATTGTTTATACATAGGGAATAAAGTAAAATGGTCTTCTTACCTGAACCTCCCTCCAAAGACGATCTAATGTGTCATGAGGGATAGAAGCCCAGTCACGCGTAGTCAATGGAAATCGATGTGGATCACATATGATATGACCCAACTGACGAAAAAATTCTGGGGCATTCCATCCCACAGGATGAAATACCTCATCAAATGAAACATCAAAAGTCGTGTCAGAATTCCATGATAATATGCCACGACCAGGGCCTCTCCTGCGAGAGGAAGAAGAAGTTGGGTCTGATCCTGTTGAAAACAATTTTATATACAAATTCTCATATGTTATAAATATATATATATATATGTTTATTAATTATATAAAAAATAGAGACAATGACATTCCAACATACCTCGACCCTGAGACGTAGATGACTCAGATGGATGATGTGGATCTTCTCTCTCTTCCCCTGACATTCCTGCAGTAATGGAAAACATTAGTAAGGGGACAATCCAAAATGTCCAAATGATAAATTGGATTGTTTTTAAAAAAATCAAACTTGTACAGTTGTTAATCAAACAAAAAGTTATTGAATAATTAGTTGGGAATGAATTTAAAGAATCAGACAGTTCACAAAACAGATATACAAATTATGTACAAAACCAATCAATTCATAGCCAAATTTCAAATTAAAATTAATAAAAATTCAAGCATCACATGAAACAAATGAAGAATACCTCAATGGAAAGATACACCGACAATAAAATCAATATAACATGAGTTAAATCACCTTAAATAGTTATAACTGAATAAACTTCAAAAAGTGAGGATTAAAACATACAAGGATTTATAAAATGTTTAGATAATTTATGATATCTTAGGCTGAATAGTGGGAAAACAATTATACCTTTTATTAAGCATGTAAATCAACCGTTTCTCCTTCAACAGCCGCTCTGAACCAATAAATATCTTCTTCACGTTGAACTATGGTATGTTGATCAAGCTGTTGGGAAACAAAAGGAACAGTCTCGGGTTCATCTTGTTCAAATATAAACACTCCTCGCTCAGACATTCTGACAACAACTTTACAACTTGGATTCAAAGGAAAAGTAACAAAGAATACTTGTTCCGCTTGTGATGTCAAAATGAAAGGTTCATTATCAACTCGTTCATTTCTGTATAACATATAGTTAAAATTCTCCAATGAAAACTGATATTGATCGACCTTGCATCCACGCACTGGATCAACCCAATTACACTTTAACAATATGTACTTCAACCCGTGTGTGTATACAACTTCAATGATGTCTATCAATTGACCATAGTAATAACCAGAATCGACAAATGGACAACTAATGCCACTGTTTTGTGTTGCTCGTTTGTCGTCAACATCTTTAATGCGAAATTGAAAACCATTAGCATATATAGATTTATAACGACGAGCCGTTATAGATGGACCCTCAGCCAGTTGGATAAATTCTTCAGTTTGCGTGGGGTACCCTAACTCCCTCAGCTTATAAACCTACATAATTCATAGAATTCAATAATGATATATGAAGAAATAAATTAGTGTAATACTTCACTCATAATGAAAATCAATTTATATGTACATAATCCTTGAACCAATCATGAAATGATGCATAATGATATTGTTGAATTTGCAACTCAGTCGCACGATACATCTCTTCTTTTATCTCATTAATGTGTTTTCTGAAAATGATAACGCAATGATTAAATGATCAACTAATGCAAACAAAACATGTAAAAGGTAAACAATAAAAGTGATAAGATACTTACTGCATTAATGGTGCAACTGATGGAGTATTGAACAAGATATATCGATGCACTTGTATCCACTCGATGTTGTCCATATCATATGTGGTTACTTCTCCAACTGGACCATCCTGAATCCGAGAGGGATTATCTAATTTTTTTTCAACATCCGTAAGATATTCTGCACAAAAAGTAGTACACTCATCCATCAAATAACCATTGGTTATTGATGCCTCCGGACGAGCTCTGTTGCGTACAAATCGTTTCAATGTACTCAAGTACCGCTCAATAGGATACATCCACCTGAATTGCACTGGACCCGCAGCCATTACTTCATCAGTTAGGTGCACTGTCAAGTGGACCATAACATCGAAAAATGAGGGGGGAAATAGTTTCTCAAAGTGATAAAGTGTAAGTACAATTCGTTCCTGTAAACTTTTTAAATCACTCATTTGTTGATTTCTTAAACAAAGCTGTCTAAAAAAATTACTCATCTCAATCAATGGCTGAACAACATTGGGGGATAAACAATCAAAAATTGTGATTGGAATCAACTGCTGAAGTAGTATGTGATTGTCATGACTTTTCAACCCTTTCAATGTCTTACTCGTCAGATTCACACACTTTGAAATATTAGAAGAGTAACCATCAGGGACCTTGAGCATCTTCAAAATGGAAAGAAATGTCTCTTTCTCCTTTGTAGTCATTGTATACTGTGCAGCAGGCATATATGGCTTGTTTCCCTCACCTAACTGTAAATGAAACTATTTCCTTAAACCCATTTCTTCCAAATCACGGCGTGCATTAACATGGTCCTTTGATTTCCCACTGACACCTAAAATGGTCCACAATATGTTATCACAAACATTTTTTTCAATGTGCATGACATCCAAATTATTCCTCAGCATGTTAGTTTTCCAATACGGAAGACAATAAAAAATACTTTTCTTTTTCCAATTGTGACTACGCTGCCTACCCACAGCTCGAATATTACGTACCGGAGGAGCCACCAAATCCTGAATTTCATATACTGTGCGGATGTTTTCTTCCTCAATCTGCGATAACATTTCGACTCCTGTCATGATCTTTGGTGCTGGGTTGAACTCTCTAGAACCATCAAATGTCACTCTGTCTTTTTTGAACTTGTGCTGAGGGGGGAGAAAACGTATGTGACCCATGTATGCCCATTTTTTGGAATGCTTAAGCCATACGGATTTTTTAATTTTGTTGAAACAAAGGAAAGCAAATTCCCCTTTCGTACTCCAGCCTGATAAATTTGCATAAGATGGGAAGTCATTGATTGTCCACAATAAAGCAGCCTGCAGTTTGAACATTTCATTCATTTCACAGTCATAAGTCATCACACCATCACCCCAAAATTCATTCAACTCATCAATCAATGGATGAAGGTAAACATCAATCTTATCCCCCGGACATTTAGGTCCATCAATAAGAGTGGAAAGTAATATAAATTGTTGCTTCATACAAATCCACGAAGGAAGATTATACGGAACCAACACCACGGGCCATGTGCTATGAGTTGCACCAACCATAGACTTGAATGGATTGAAACCATCTGCTTCCAATCCCAATCGGACATTACGAACATATTTGGAAAAGTCAGGATGTCTCTTATCAAAATCCTTCCATGCATGAGATTCTGCCGGGTGGGTTAACATATCACTTTCATGAACTCTTTCTGCATGTCATCTCATTAAATTAGAAACTTTAGATGACATAAAAAATCTTTTCAACCTTGGTTTAAGGGGAAAGTAACGCATTTGCTTTACGGAAATCGGTTTCCCCTGTATCATAATCTGACTTTGATGAGTCTGATTTCCCCTATTCTCTTTCCACCTGGAAGCACCACAAACCGTACAAATATTCAAATGGGTAGTTTCCTTTCTAAACAACATAAAATTGTTTGAACATGCATCTATGGTCTCATATGTAAAACCTAAGTTCTCTGTCATCTTACGAGCATGGCAATAAGACTCAGGAATCTTAGCGTCAACAGGAAGAACCTTTTTCAATAACACCAACAGCATGTCAAATGATGTGTCTGACCAATGATTCAAAGTCTTCAAATGCAACAACTCCACGATAAACGACAATTTATTGAAAGAAATACATCCAGGATATAATTCTGTTTTTGCATCATCAATTGCTTCATAAAACCTCCTCGAATCACGATCTGCACTAGAGCGAAGATTTATCTCACTGGTCTCAAGATTCTGGATGTCAATGCCTTCAGGATCCAACCCACGTACCATTTCAGTAAGTATTTCATGCATTGGATCATTCATCCTTGCATCAACATCCATCTGAACTGTATCCGTATTTTCACAACGAACATATTCTTCTCCATGACGAGTCCAAATCTTATAATTTTTCAAAAATCCATTAAAGAATAGGTGCCCCCTCACAGTATCTCGTGTGAATTGATATCTGTTAGCACATTTTCTATATGGACAACTAATATAGTCACTTTTGAATCCTCTGGTGAAGTCAATAAACTGCATAATGCCATTGAAATACTCTCTAGACGTTCGATTTGGAAGATCAATCCAACTCTTATCCATAATAATATCTTTATAACAAACATTTACATAAGTCTTATTACATTTTCATTTTTGATATCAAATATATTTAAAATAAATACTAACTAATTGTTTGTGAACCATTTATAAAATAATAATATAACTGAAATCCCATGTCATTCCTGATTGCGCTACAAACCTGGAAGGGAGGGGAGCCGACGACGGTGCTTTGAGGGAGAGGAGCGGTGGGGAGCCGGAGTCGGAGCTGGTGCGGCGAGGGAGGGGACGGTGAAGGAGGGTACGGGTGGCGGTGGTGCGACGAGGGAGGGGACGAAGATGAATGTGATGGGGGTTGGCGGGGTGCGGGGGGGGGGGGTGTTCGGGGTGCTGGGGGGAGGGACAAGGGGGCGGAGGGCCGAGAGTGGAGGTCGGAGGCCGGAGGGGCTGGAGGCCGAATGCCAGAGGGCTCCCGAGGGCTTCCGGGCTACTGGAGGCGGGTGGCGGGAGGCTACAGGGCGGCCGCAGGGCGGAGGGCGGCCGAAGCCGGAGGGCGGAGGGTGGCCGGAGGGCGGCCGGCGGAGGGCGGGGGCCGGCGGAGGGCGGCCGGAGGGCTTCCGGAGGGCTGCTGGAGGGATTCCGGGCTGCCGGAGGTGGGTGGCAGGAGGCTCGAGGGTAGAGGGAGGTCGCAGGGCGGCCGCAGGGCGAAGGGCGGCCGGAGCCGGAGAGCGGAGGGCAGCCGGAGGAGGGCAGGCCGGCGGAGGGCGGTCAGAGGGCAGCCGGAGGGCGGCCGGTGGGCGGCCGGAGGGAGGAGGGTGGCCAGAGGGAGGCCGGCCGAGGGCGGGGCCGGTGGAGGGCGGCCGGCCGGAGGGCGGGCCGGCGGAGGGCGGGGCTGCGGAGGGTGGGCCGGCGGAGGGCAGGCTGGCGGAGGGCGGGCTTGGCAGAGGGCAGGCCAGCAGAGGGCGGGCCGGCGGAGGGCGGGCCGGCGGAGGGCGGGCCGGCGGGGGCGGGGCACCGGGGAGGGCGCGCGGTGGCGGGGAGGGCGCATGGAGGTGGGGGGGGGGCGTGGGCGACAGGGGGGAAGGGTTCGGGGGGGCACGATCGAGTGGAGAGGGGGGGTGCGGAAGCCCCTTATTTTTTTTAAGGAGGCTTAGCGACCGCCAATGGCGATCGCTATAGGTAACAGGGCTCAAATGCCCTGTTTTCTAGTAGTGATCACATAGTTTAGTGCATAGATTAACAAACCATGTGAAAACCATGCAAAAATACTTTATCCCAAAATTTAGAACACAACACAGTTGTGCACCTCAAGTCACATGGTTTCATAAAATCTATTTGGTCTATAAGATCCCACAATCTAGAACTAAACTGTTACTTTGTAGGGTTCTGAAAATTCCTCCAAGAGGAGAAAATCCCCCCACAATCACTTTGGAGAAGGAAGCAAGTGCTTCTACAAGTCTATCAAGGTGAAGAGACTCAAATTGAGTTGAAATTCCTTGAAGGAAAATGATGGAATTCAAGTTTCAAGGGTTTTATGTGGCCCGCATACCATCACTAGAAAACGTATATGGATTCGATGGATTGAGAACTTCCAGGTATACGAGATGGTCCATGAACTACTGGCCCGCGAGGCAATGGCTAGCGAGTAAGGAAAACTGCTAACCGCATCAAGAAAAGGAATCACGTTAATGTAAAGACAGTCCACATACCATAAATCAAACCCATCAGTTTTCAAATAATGCAAACAGTTAGGAATCCACAAACCATTTTCACGAACCAAATCCTCCGCAAACCTCAGTTGAACGAGTCTTCCGTGGGTCAGGATAATACTTCAAGGGGCTCCAAAAATGGTGGCATGTGCCCAATAGATAAAATTTCTCTGATGCTCTATGAATAGAGCACAATAGAAGTATGTAAGACACACAAAGGGAGATAGTTAGAGAGAAGGATAGAAGAATAAATCATGAGGGAGACTTAGAGGTTGCACTCTAACTTCCATATTGTTTCATCGAAAAATTATGAACAGTGAACCACTCTCTCCACAGGTACATCTGACCACAAACCATAAAATGTTGGAATTGAATAAAAATAATATAACTGAGAACCTGAATTGAGAACCATGAACCAAGGGATTCTATTGGATGAACTCTCTATGAACGATGATCCCCAAACCCCCCTTCAATATGGTTCTCTGTGTAGCGTAACTCTATGTGGATTAACATGACGTCATGTATAGCATCAGTACATAGATATAACTGAAAGTGTCATGATGGGCTTCGTACCACTATGGTACGTAGTTTCCTATACCCATTCCTGCTTAATGAATTGGTACGTGGATGACCACTTTACCCGCATGCCATTATGGTATGCGGAGCCTCCCCCATCCTGCATAAAAAGCCAGTACGCGGAATGGGGTGTTTTTGGGTATTGTTACCACCAATTCCAACCTCACCCCTCCACTACCGTCTAGTCCTCCATGGTCCCTTGGCTAACCAGTCTTCTAGTATTAGTCCAAATCCTCCTCCAAAGCCACTGGACCCATATTTTCAGACCATCGGGTGAATCAGCGCACCCCATTGGGTCTACATACCCATGGTAAGCGGAGTCAAAATGGATCTCCCCATAATGGTGTGGGTTTCAGGAATTTCTATGAGCCTACATTCCTATGGTAACTCAGATTCTGACCTTGGGATGCTGATGAGAACCTCTCTGTTCTCGAGATTAAGGGTGATCACTTTCATTTCCATTCAATAAGGGATAGTGATTAGTCGAAGGGGTTATGTTCTCTCCCCCTTTGGCGAGGATGAAACTCCTCCCCTTCCCAGAACATGCTCTATGGACCTCCAACTGAGGTAAGTCCCCAATCTTCTGATGTAGGGCCACATGACCTTCAATGTCATTTCACAATGAAAGGTTCATTGCTTCGTGCCCTCATCCACGATCACCCCCAACTTCTTCCATTATGGGCTCTCCCTCCCCCACCAATAGGGGAGGAGGCATGTGCATTATTGAATATTTAAAATCCTCTTTTTTCTCACACTGAGGATGACTAACGTGGGCTTAGATTTTTGTGAGGATTAAAAAATCCTTATGATTATGAACTATGATAACTTTTATTCCTAATCAAAAAAGGATATGTAAGACATCTACTAGAAGACATGAGCTCAAAAGGTTGCCCATCCACCCAATCATGTCCTATCAAATGGGAAGATTCTATGCATAAGAACGACACATTTAGAACTACATGGGTTCTGATTCCTCTTCTGAGGATATGTAAGAAGCCCTTCTTATGGGCCAGATCCCAACATCTGGTCACCTTTCATCCCCCCTAAATGACAATAAACTCCAGAGCACCTTATAATATGGCTCAATTTAGCATCACCCCTGTAGCATCAAATATTTTCATGCTTAAATTGATTTTGAAAACCAAGTGTATCTCATGGACACACACATCATGAATGAACTAAGGATTCACAAACATATGAACATGACTTAAATCTATAATAGAGTCCCAGAACAGGAAACAGTCCTTCCCTAGAAGGTTGCGGTGATCCTAACATCCCATCCTCTTGACCAATAGAGTCCTTAAGTGTCTTTGGCCAAACCATCAGCCGAAGAGCACCTGCCTTTGGAAAGAATGTCCATGAATCATGGATACTAGGGCTGTTGGGTGTTCCTGGCTCTAAGAATAAACATTTTGGAGACCATCTGAGGAACATATATTCGAGAATGAATGATTTCATGAGTTATCAACCCCCACACAATTTCCCGATGGGACCAACATTTCTCATAGGGTTAATTTAAAAAAATTTAAGGGATAATGATGTTGAACAGGTCAAAACAAAGGAATGGTAAATTCTATGAGAACCTAACTCTATAGAAAAAGTGATGGGTGATAATCCTCATTGGACTATTTCTGTACCACCCGAAATGTACAACCTTAGAGGAAAAAAATGATAAACCTGATGTGAATCCGTAACCAAGGTAGCGGTTCTACCCCAATGATAAAATGATAAAGGATAATTCACGTTGAACCACTTTGTTCGCCCCGGTACTCAGAGGTGGAAAAAAATGGTGAACCCGACATGAATCCTTAACTAAGTTGGTAGTCTCACCCCACTTAGGCCCCTTATCCCCGCAACAAATGAAAAGGGAAATGGGTCCAATAAGAATTTCCAAATACAAATATGTTTAAAGTAATGCTACATTGACAATTTTTTGTGGTCTACATGTCATATATGTATATTGAAAGTTCCGCAGAGTGACATTCGATTCAAATGAAATCCCAACGGCCCCTGAAGACACCCCCATCATCAATTCTGTAGGTGGCCAGGGCCTCAACGAAGAGCAGGACCCCCTCGCCTACCCAGGGTATTCAATACTGAGTATCCAATACTCTGATCAATGAGTACCACCGAAATGAAATCCATGGAACATGACAACAACTACCTCCCTTACCTTAAGGAGGTAGATAAAGTCAATATCGACGACTTCATCTCAATTGTACTGGGGTCATACTCATCGGCCCCCTTCAGAGAGTGTCGCTGCCAACACCAGATGACCAGGCCTCCTTCTGCCAAAGAGGACCTTATGCTGAGGGCACCTGCCAAAGTCCAGGAGACTCGAACCCCTCAGGATGCTCGCCAATGGTGGTGAATATTAACTAGGAACACGCTATCACCCTGGTTTCTGAGGAGCATCCCTGCCATACTAACATAGTGACGTTCAAAAGGAAGACACACTACTATGTCCTCTCCAATAAATCCCACCATAGAAATAGGGTGGCACAATACAAGCACATGCACGTTCCTGCTAGTGCTCACCAGTCCCTCCATGCAGATAGAGTGGAAAACAACAGGCAGACACAAAAAACTTATCGATGCAATTCATGCCTGACAACCAAATACAGCGGAAACCGGCAATACACAGTCCCAAACACTTGTTTATGCACTTCAATCCCACCATCCAAATAGGGCAGTAACCAGTTAGACACAGGCATAAATACCTACTGATGCATATCAAGCCCTCTATCTAAATAGGGCGGAAACCAAATATGAGTATAGTCAAATTCATACAGATTTATACAAAGCATGTGATACAAATACAATGGCAAAGAAGCAGATGAAAATCGCTGCTCATGAATATGAAGAACACCAGTCAAATACGATGGAAATCAGATAATACAACTAGCAACAAACACATTCCTCTACCCCGATATAGGAGAACATCGAGTATCTACTAGCAACTCAAGGGGGACTGGAGCAGGCATGAACTCCTACCCTAACTTCATAATAGGACTTCATACTTGTTCTATCCAAATATTTATCTTAGAACATCCTGGAAATGATAGGATATTAGACATAAATTCTAGAACATATCCTCAAAACATGTTAAGATATCATTGCATCAATGGAAAATGCGAGAAATCAGGCCCACGACCCGGTTTCCTCGAACAGAATGACTCACTCGTAAAATTATTTTGTCACTCTGGAGTAGTTCTTCAACCTTTATTCATCCGAGGAGGGTCAACAGCAATATCCAGTGACATATGGATGATCAGATCAGGAAAAAATTCTTATTCCAACTAGGGGACACTGTTCCAACGTGGTTGTTGATCTTGGGAAGGCATATATCCCTGCCAAAACTCAATATTCCATTCGGCGTATCCCAATGACATCATGAGACCCAACAAGATAGGAAACCATATATTAAAGACAATACCAATATCATATGGCCCCAATTACCCGCAAGAGATCATCCAAGAATGAAAAGTGCTAAAGTCAACCAGAAAATGAAGAGCACATACATGATCCTACTCTGCTAGAAGATGGGGTTCTTGACGCCCTTAAACATATATCAAAAAATTCTCAAAAACCTTTCATTACATTACTATATTATGGATGTTTCAGTAGCAGTTCAGAAGTTCCTCCCCATAATGTCACTACCAGTAGCTTTTTAGGTCCTCCACAGAGCACCCGTGGGGGCTTACTCTGTGGGTCAAGAATAATCTACCATGAGAGCCTATCTCTTGATTCATGTCTGGGAAGCACTACCCTCAACCTGAAGATCATATATCATGAAGTTCCTCCCCTTGCGGTTGTCATCCCTGATGGTCCTCCTTATGGTATACGTTGTACATATGCTTCTCCCTGTAGTTGGATTTAATGTCATGATGGTAGTCCTCTCCATGATGACGGTCATTGCAAAGGCCCTCCCTACAATGACAATTGTTGTGAAGGTCCTCCCCATAGTTAATCAAGCAATGATATGGTCCTCCCCCCATTGTAGTACATCCTGATTTCCCTCCCTAGGATGTACATGGCACAAATTCTCCCTGAAGCCATGTGTCAATTCATGATGATAGTCCTCTATATGATGACGGTCATTGTGAAGGCCCTCCCCACAATGATGGCTATTGTGAAGGCCATCCCCATAGTGAAATCAAGAAGTAAGAAGCCCCCCCCCCCCCCCACTGTTGAAGCCCACCCTAAAGGTCCTCCCTAGGGTATACGTCATAATGAAAATTCCCATGGTCAGTCATCAAGTTGCAATGGTAGACCTCGTCATTGCAGCACCACATTTTAAGGTCCTACTTGCAACCAAAATTTATTTTGGCAAGAAGTTCCTCCCCTTTCCAAAACAAATATGAGAAATCCCACCTATGATGAGGTTCACGAAAATGATTCAGATGCATCAAGCACTCCGTCTATAATGAGTAATATTCTTTCTCAAATACTGGATGGCCTGGGGCTATGCTCATCTTCTGAGCCACCTTCACGGCGTTCTCAAATCAATAAGGCACCTACTAGCCCAGTTTCTTGGAACAAAATTATTAACAATAAGTTGAGCTAGGCATATCAAGTAGAGGAGCCTCCGGAAGAACGACATCATGATATGTTTCTTGTGAGAAGACAACTTTCTAGGGACAATATTCTAGTGATGTATTGTTCTACGACCACTTCTCAATTCAACATACCAAGAGAGTTGTCGGTGGAATGTACGCATGACATTTGCATCAACATATGCATGACTCTTCAAAAGTTGAAAGAAAAATTACTACCCTATGAAGGGTATGCAGACCATATCAGTACAATAGGGGTGGTTCGACATCAAATTGACATGGAATACCTAACATCCACAAGGAATCCACAATCAGAAAGGTGAAAGAAAAACCTTGAGCTCACTTTCCTTCATGCACTTAATAAATTGTGTCGCCTCATTGGCAATGCCCCAGCTGGAGTTCACATTCAGGGATGGGGAGAACATGGATCTTTACACTTCACCCCATGTCCCATCCTGCAGACCCAATTGGAAATGAAATAATTCAATGTCACCACCCATAGGAAACAATCAAGTGAAACCCTTGCTCAGAAAATATGGGATACTCAAAAAAACCATCCCAAAGTAAGTCTCTAAAGCGTCAGGGTCAAAGGAATCAATCCATCGAAAAGCTTCTGAGTTAGGATACAAGGAACATCCAATAGGCTTCCCTACTCATGGAATCTAACCAACAAGCAGTTTCCCTAACTTTAAAAGGCTATAGACTCCGTTCAAGCCCATTTCTATACTCGTATCACACCCGTGAAAGAGTACGTGAAATGTAAAGAGTGGAAATAGCAGAGGCTACCACCGTGATACGGGAACAACCCCTATCCCTAGGGATAGGGGTATTTTTAAATCAAATTTCCCCTTTAAGACCAAAAAATATAGGCTATATTGCATCAACAAGTGAATGGGAATAACCCCATCCCTAGGGATTGGGGAATTTTTACCTCAAATCCCCGCACAACGAACATCTGTCTTCCACCATATATGAAGAATAGTGGATAGAGGAGTTACCCATTCCACCCCTTCTCATGTTTTTCACCGTTCAAGATAAATTCATGTTATGAGGTCAAACCAAGGAACCCTTCAGGTCAATATTTTCCAAGAAACCCAAAGAATACCGCAGAATTGAAGGAGAAAGTCTAGTAAAGGGCACAGAAAGCCTTCATATCATTCAGTACCAGGTACACCACCCCAAATGTGGTATGCCTCAGTGAATGTGGTAAATGTCAACCCCACAGATCTCACAAGAAATGATATGGAGGGAGGATACCCGAAGGAATATGGTTCCCTCCCAGAGGCATCCCACACCGTACTTGATGGAGTCTATACCCAGAACCATAGAGCAATCCTAAATTTGGGAACCCCTTCAACTAACCCGTCATTTCCTCCCCCGCGAAACTCCAACAAGGAGAAAAATAAATCAATGTTTTTCTATGACCCTCCTCCTCCTCCCCATGATAATTCATCCCTCACCCTTGATGAAAAGGTTCATCAATAAGTAGGAATAAATGAAAGAGCACAAGAAAATTAATGTTGAGATACGTCAAGGTAGTTACCTTACCGGATGTGTTCCCCTTGTAGAATGCCAGAAGGTGCTCCTAGAAGAGGATCCCATGCCACAGGCACTCATTCCGATGAATGAAGACAAGCTCAGATGACCATTAAACCCTTCCACGGATGGACATCAAAACTTCCCATCACTAGGATGGCAGTGGGAATATATCCAGGTAAACCCTCAAGCGATACCTCCGGTTGGGTATCAACCCAAAATTCCAGTAGAAACAGCATGCCCATTCTTGACTAATGTCGCACCAGCTCAAGATCATGTCTGATAGGACATGAATCAAGGGCTCTTAAAAACAGTAAAGCAGTTAACAACTCAACTAGAATCCATGGAGGGGCAGTGTGCTCTGATAAAACCAGATCGTAAACCCTACCATGAGTGGGTGAGAAATATTATGCCACTGTCAAACTTTGGGAGCCTTGTATTCCCAGTATTCAATGGCTCGAGGGACCTGGAACTGACATTGATTCACTATTCCTCTTACTATCACCCTTTGATGGGAAATATAGATTAGAAAGAAGCAGTAAAACTTAGGAGCTTTGTATGAACCCTTCTGGTCTCTGCTTTCATATAGTATACTAGCCTACCAGACAATTCAATTATAGGCTGGGAGGACCTCCAGCGACAGTTTCTATTCCATTTCAGTTTGACATTGTGCAAGACAATGGTCAGTAATCTCATGAACTACAAATAGTGAGAGAATGAAAGAGTCTCAGACTTCATTACCAGATGAAAGGGACTGACATATTCCTTGAACCGATCACTCCCCCAGGATGAGATGCTCGCCATGTGCATCGATAACCTTCAGAATGAATTGCGGATGCTTCTCATCCTGGTAAATTACACCAGTGGATTTAGATACATTTATCCATCACTCAAAGGATAGAAGACTTCTTGAAAAGCACAAGTCTCACATCCCAAATTTCCCCATCATCCCTAGGGAAAATAATGGGAAAAGCTGAAGCGACTTCTGCCATGCTTAAGCCACCCCTAGAACCGGCTCCAGTTGCGCGGACCCCACCAAACCGTATGAGACACCTGGATGCCAAAATACACCCCCACCATGACAAGATGAGTGATGGGGTTCTAAAAGAATCATTTCGGCGAATGAAGAAAAAAAATTATTCGTTTCGAGATAACCAAGTCTGTCGCTACTTCATAGCCGCCATGAATTGCAATTTGCTCCAACTACCATGGCCAAAGAGAGATGATGAAGTAGGTCTGATGAACATCCAAATTATTGTCTGTATCACTGAATACTGGGACATATCATCCAGGAGTTCTCTGTTTTCAAGGATCTCTTGCAAAAGATGGTGGATTCTAGGAAAGTCAAGTTGGGCCCGCCACCAGCACAAGTGGTGTATGTTTCCACCTCAGACTCGAGAGAAGAAGAGGAATGGTAAATAGTCACCAATAATAAGGATAAAAGGTTTGATTGATGGATGACCTGGATGACTGTCAACCGAGTCCATGGAATGCTCCAGGCACAGTTAAAGTAACTAATTGTGACCCCAAAAGATCCCAATATAGGAAAACCATCCTCCTCAGTCCCACAATCCTCTAAAGGCCATAAGGGAAGAAATAAAGAGCAAGAAGATGAACTACTAACAAAGTAGAAGTTAGTGTTGACACTTTCATACTTCATGCCAACAGTCTTGGTACAACAGGCACTGCCCTTCCAAACTATAAAACGGGAACCATTCCACCAAATGGAACCATCAGAAGGAGAGAGTCAAACAGAAATTATATTAGATCAAGAACTGATCTTCGGCTCCATTAACTTCATTCACTTGATGGAACCCTTATCTGAAGAAGACAATGGACACGAACCTGAATTCCTCGTGTCCCACTAGAGAGACAGAGGATGAGGCCGTAGAGACCGGAGGTTTACTGGATGGTATGATCATGGCAGGAGTCAAATTCATAGCCATGCCACAAGTCAAACCATTAATATCATGGAAACTTATAGAAGGACCCTCCGATAGACACAACAAGAACCAGAATGCACCTTCACCCCTATCGAATGAAATCCAATCCCAATTATCTTGTAATATCCATCGGGGGAGGAACAAATTCTAAATCGCCCAAGGTATATAAGAGGACCAGTTCGACCAAATGTGGAAAGGGTTGCATCACCATCGGCCCCTACTATAGAGGTTGAACCATCTACGTCCAAAGCTCGAACCCCCAATGTGTCTATAAAAGGGAAACCCAAAGCTGAGAAGTAGAAAACTTTAGAGAAAAATTATTGTATTTTGAATCTGCTGGCTTCAGTACCAGTAAAGCAGTCAATCCTAGATGCATTGTCCTGTCGGTAGATATTAAGGAGGCACTCATCGGAGCCTTACTAAGTCCCTAGGAGTTCGAGGCCAAAGTAGTAGTGCCTGAAGTCTACTAGATGGATAATAGTCCCGAAGAAAGTCACGTCATAATCTACTTCACAGAAAGGGATGAAGATTCCATCATGAATGGTCAAATCAATCACTTATATGTGTCCGGAAAGATAAATGGAATTGATGTTCGAAGGATCTTCAATGAAAACGACTCTTGAGTTAACCTCATCCCACTACGAACACTTATTTTGTTTGGATATGATGAAGGTAGCTTGACACCCTTCACCAAAAATCTACTAGAATATGTCAAAAGTGACCAGACACCATTAGGATTAATCAAGTTTAAAATTTTTCTTGAATATCTCATATCAGACTCCGAGTTCCTAGTGGTGGGGTAAAGTACGACCTTAAACATTTTGATAGGGAGCCCATGGCTACATCATCACACTATAATTCCATCCTCATACCATCAGTGAATAAAATATTGCACTAATGGAAACAATGATGTGTTTTACACCGATAAATCCCTATTTGAGTTCTGCGAGTTGCACTATATCGATGTCGGGTTCTATGAGTCGAAATAAAAACATATTTTGGTCAATGACGTTGATTGGAATAATGCCTCGAATGGATTGGAGATGGCTCCCGCCGAACCCCTCCAGTAATTTGGGGAAGAGTATGTACTACCCATCAACCAAGTTGAATGCATAAATGCAAGCTCGGATGCAGACTCAATTGTCTGCATGGTCTCTATTACAACCACCATGTTTAAAGACACAAAAAACTGGGATGAATCCCATTTTGTCAAGAAAATCCCTATCAAAGATGCTCTTGGACTGTCCTCATCATGTCAAACTACCCTTTCCTCACACACTAATGAAAAAGATGATTTCTCTTCCATCATTGGAAATTTAATCTCAAAAATACATTCTCTATCAGAAGAGGAAGATGATTAAGATAAATAAAATTAAGAAGAAGAGGAAGAAGACCTCAAAGATGCCCCTCCAGCATTCGAAGAAGGTGTCTCCACCATAATTGATGAATTTATAGAGATAAATCTGGGCACCAAAGATGACCCGTGGCCCACTTTGATTGGTGTGTCTATTCTTGTCGAGGAGTAGGAGGCACACACCACCTTCCTAAAGAAGAATCAATATGTGCTTGACTATAATTACATAGGGATTTCAGGCCTAAATCCTGAAGTTTCCACCCATCGTCTGGGATTACCAGAAGATCATTGGGGCTATAAACTGGTAGCCAGAAGGACCCACCTAACTCATGCTATGAAAATAGAGGCTGATGTTGAAAAGCTGTTAAATGCCAAATTCATACAGGGTGTACAATATCTAATATGGCTGGTGAAAATAGGTCCTTTTAAAAATAAGAATGGAAAGATTTGAATCTGCACTGACTTCAGGGACCTTAATCGGTATTTCCCAAAAGATGACTTCCTGGTCCCAATCATAGAATTGTTGATTGATTAAATAGTTGGATATGAAGCCATTTATTTCATGGATGGATATTCTTGATAAAATAAAATACGGATGGACCATTGAGATAAATAAGCTACTGCTTTTAGGGCCCCTCATGGAGTGTTCTATTTTAAAGTGATTCCCTTTGGTTGAATGAAAATCAGCACCACATATCAGCATCCTATGCATCACATCATCAATACCTTCTTAGTAAAATTCGTCGAGTGTTATGTTGATGACCTGGTGGTTAAATCAAGATAGCGTTCGAACCACCTGGATGATCTTGGAACTATCATCAAAAAATTACGACAACCTATTTTAAAGATGAATCCCCTTAAATGTACCTTTGGAGTTACCTTAGAAAAATTCCTCATCTTTTTTGAATGCCATCATGGCATCGATGCCAACCTCAAGAAGACAAAATCCATACTTGGAATGTCCCCACCTTTAAAAATCACTGATTTGAGAGGATTTATGGGCTCCTCACATACATTAGGTGATTCATAGCCAACCTAGAAGTTAAATGTTTATCTTTCACCAGGCTCATGAAGAATGGAGTTTTGTATTAGTGGGACAATGATTTCCAAGAATCATTTGAAAATATTAAAATATAACTCCTAATACCACCAGTGCTCATGCCAGCAATTGAGGGGAGACCTATCATTCTATACATAACCTCCCTAGAATGTTCATTAGGTTCCTTCCTCGTATAGAAGAATTATGCTGGCAGTGAGAACAACATCTACTACCTCATCCCGACAATGATCGATGAAAAAACTCAGTATTCAAATATTGAAAAGAACTTCCTAGACCTAATCTTCACAGTTTAGATGCTTAGGCATTACCTGTAGCACCATGATGCCCACCTAGTCTCCTAATTCTAACCGCTCAAATATATCCTCAAATATCCCATGCTAAACGGCTGACTATCATGATGAGAAGTCATCCTACAACAGTTTGACATACTATATGTTCCCCAGAAGGCCTTCAAAGGAAAGGTGTTAGTAGACATCCTGGATGAGCACCCCTCGGAAGAAACAACACCGCTGGATGCTAAAATTCCAGATGAATAAGTATTTTCTATTCATAAAAACCCCAGACATGGGAAATATACTTTGATGGTGATTCCAAAATCCTGATGGGGAAAAGGATGCAGGATCCCAAGATCAAAAAATTGGGCTGGGAGTCATACATGTATCTCCCAAAAAGGCCATATTTACTTACACTTACTTGATTTTAGAAGGGTGCACAAATTATGAATCAAAGTATCAGGCCCTCATTATAGGCCGGGAATTGGAACTCTAGCTGAAATCCAAACGCCTAAAAAGAAAGGGTGATTCAGAGATAGTCATCAAACAGGTCAACAGTGACTATGCTATCAAGAAATAAGTGTTGGTTCCCTTAATGAACCATGTTCAAGCACTGATAGAAGAATTCCAATTAGAACTAACATTGACTTATGTCCCCCAGTCACAAAATGCTCAATCCGACACTTTGGAAAATGCAGCCATAGCCTTGGATGATCCTGACCGGGATGAAACAGTTATTAGCATTGCTCACTGCCAGATGGGTTTTCCATTCATCTAGAGAAATACAGAGGAAATCGATAAAATTAGTACTGTTCTTGAGCCTTATGGTCATACCAATAGTTGTATTTCACCCATTTAAAATTACCTTCGGAATGGGTGTCTCCTACTAGATAGGTATGAAAGGGAGTAGGTCTGAAGATGGGTAATCAACTTTTCCTTGTACAATGGGGTAAACCAAGAAAAGTTCATCTACAAATGATCCCTTGATAGAGTCCTTCTCAGGTGCATTAATGGAGAAGAGATGGTTGGCGTCATGAAAGAGGTGCACACCCAAACTTGTGGAGTGAACCAATCAGTAACCAAGATCTCTCACCAAATCTAATGTCTTGGGTATTACTGGCCCACTATGATACATGATTGTTCCAAATTCACCAACAAGTGTCATTCCTATCATGTTCATGCCAATTTCATACACCGCCCTCTGGAGTTACTTAATACAGCTAAGTACTCCTGGGCATTCATCACCTGGGAGATGGATGTTATGGGACCATATCCTCCCACCAAAGCTAGAAAATTCAACTTTATGCTCATGATGATCGATTTCTTTTCCAAATGGGCCGAAGTCGTACCCCTTAAGGAAGTCGTGACAAAAAAATATCATCATCTTTGTAAAGGCCAACATAATCACGAGATTTGGTGTCCCTCATACAATACTGATGGGAAAAGATGCCAACTTATGCTCTACTGAGCTAGACAAGCTATACCAAAAGTATGAAATCAGAGAAAACTATTCGTCCTACTACCATGTGGCATCCAATGTTCAGATAGAGGATTTCAATAAGACTCTATCCAATATACTTCAAAATATGGTTAATAAGGATATAAAATCATGGATAGATAATCTCTTTCTTGCTTTAAGGGATTACCAAACCATGACCTTCACTAGCACCCAGGCAACCACGTGCTCACCAATATACGGGGCAGAAGTGGTTTTGACTATCTAAATCCAAGTTCCATCACTTCATGTGTCCATTTACGATCAAATTTCCATGGACGATAAATCCCAGATATAGTTTGATGAGTTGGAGTAGATAAATGAGAAAAGGCTGCATACTCTGCACCATTTGGAAATCTTCCAAAATCGGATTGAATGACCCTTCAACAAAATGGTTCTCCTTTAATCTATCCTCAAAGGAGAAATAGTTTTAGTCCTCTGAACCTTGATGATACTCGGGAAGAAGCCCCCAAATCTTGAACCAAAGTGGTAAGGACCATATGTCATACATAGGGTCTATTCCAATGGAGCATATTCCCTGATATCAATGGATGGACAGCTCATCATAGCTCCTAAAAATGAAAGTTGTTGAAGAAATACTTTGCATAACATAATTTTTAAGGTCCAAGCTCTATGACCCTAAACTATGAGTCATAAAAATGTCTCCCCATGTTATGGCCTAAACTCTAAGACCTTAAACTATGATTAATGGAAAAACACCATGAATCCAAGGTCCAATCTCTACGAACCTAAACTATGAGTCATAAAAATTCACCCCATGTTATGGTCCAAACACTAAGACCTTAAACTATGAGTAACAGAAAAACACCATGAAGCCAAGGTCTAAGCTCTACAACCCTAAACTACGAGTCATAAAATCCCCCCCTCCCCCAATTCCATGGTCCAAACTCTAATACCTTAAACTAAAAGTCATCATCCTGGTCACATAACGTTAAATTGTATGGTATTAGTCCATGAAACACGACGTTAAACTGAAATTTCATGGTCCAAACTCTAATACCTTAAACTATGAGTAACAGAAAAACACCAGGAATCCAATGTCCAAGCTCTAAGACCCTAAACTATGAGTAACAACCAACCATAATGTCATGGTCCAAAATATATGACCTTAAACTATGATTAAAAAATTCCCACAATGTTAATGTCTGAGCTCTATGACCCAAAACTTTGAGTTATAATACCCCCAATGCCATGGTCCAAACTCTAAGACCTTAAACTATGAGTCATCATCCTGGCCACAACATGTTAAACTATACAGTATTATTCCATGAAACACGACGTTAAACTGAAATTCCATGGTCCAAACTCTTAAAACTAAAACTATGAGTAACCGTAGTACACCATGAAGCCAAGGTCCATGCTCTAAGACCCTAAACTATGAGTAACAACCAACCATAATTCCATGGTCCAAACTCTATGACCCTAAACTATGAGTAAAAATTCCCCACAATGTCAATGTCTAAGCTCTATGACCCTAGACTATGAGTTATAATACACCTAATGCCATGGTCCAAACTCTAAGACCTTAAACTATGAGACATCATCCTTTCCACGTGAAGTTAAATTGTAAGGAACTCGTCCATGAATCATGAAACTAAATTTCATGATATCTCACAGAACTATGTGTGGCTTGATTCCTGCCATCACAGGATATGTAAAGATTCCTTGATCCTCGATCCCGGCCCAGACCCCATCGAAAAAATGCTTCTATCATGCCCCCTATCTACCCATATTCGTAGTGGAAACCCTTACCACTCCTTATTTCTCACATTGAGTATAACTTTTGTGAGCTTAATATTGGTGTTAGAGATTCTATTACAAAATTATAGTGTGGGGTAACATGATAGACCTTGACACTGTGATAGGTTGAATAAAAGTGACATTTCCCTTCGTACCGAGCTAAATCAGAACATGGTACATACAGAACTACATATGGATTGATTCCTTCCCTCACAGGATACGTAGGGATGCCTCAATCCTCGATTTTGGTCCATCCCCACCACGAATGAAAAATAAAATGCCCTCATCATATTCTCTATCTCCCCACACTTGCGAAGGAGACTCTGTGACCACTCCTTGTTTCTCACATCGAGTACAACTCACGTGAGATTAGGATTAGTGGTGAGGATTCTATTTCACAAAACAATCATAGGGTAATATGATAGGCTCGACACTCTTATCATGTGAATGAAAAATTTCCTCTCATGTCCTCGCACATGGAATGATCTAAATCAGTACATGAAACTTTCAGAACTACATGTGGCTTGATTCTTGCCCTTGCATGATACGTAGTGATGCCTCAATATTTGATCTTTTCCCTACCATCATCACCATAAAAAAAAAACAAATTCCCTCAAGTGTCCCTACAAACATAACGAACATTCATAGGGAACATTCAAAACTATACATGGATTGATTCTTTACCTCACAGGATACATAGTGATGCTTGGATTCGGCATCCCGGCCCAGCCACCAGCAAAACAAATGCACCTTTCCCCCATACCTAGGTCAGACTTGTATGGGGAGTCTATGAAAGGTCTTATTGCATGACAATAAACTACGAAGTTTTTCAAGAGTTATGTGTGAACCAATCCTCGGTATTATGAAATTCCACACATTCCTCTCAGTCATGAGAAATCAAAATATCCTTCTTCCCCCTATACATATGGGTTAGACTGATGTGGAATCTCCAAGTAGTTCGTGGTTAATCATTGTCCGGGTATTCTCACATTCCCATGCACATCTTTCCTATTTTTCACACTCCATACCTCAAGAAAACATGGATCCCCATAATCATTCAAGTCCATATAAGATAGAAGGCCAACGTCTTGAAGAAACCTTTTCTTGACTATGCATATCATGCCCCAGTGGATCTACATATGTTTCCCACAAAAATGGTCATCAATCAAAGTAAAATCCATCCCTAGGAGAGTCCTCTCCTATCTCAGTACGCCCAAGTACTTACAAGCCCCATGTCATCCCTCTTGATTAAAGTTTCCCCTGGGATTATGGTTTATACCTTCTATCATACTCATGTCCAAGGAACGGCGGAACGTACTGATTGAGATTAACCTAAAACTATTGAAGATCATTATGATAGAAAAATATTCCTCACTGCACGACTCTAAATTTCATAGCATTACGTCCTCATCGCACGATGTTAAACTACAAGGTAAAATCATCCGTGTTGTACGACATTAAACTGCATAATAAAGATTTAATCCTAAAATATCCCTCTAATGTTGACCCTGTTATTCTTAAGCAATGACACAGAGTCCTCGTAATCCCTTATTTCTCACACCGAGCATGGATCACGTGAGATTAGGCATTTCAGTGAGAGATCCATCATGGTGTTATGGAAAAATAGTCCAGGAATTTGGTCCTAGCAGCACGACCCAAAAATGCATGTCAGGATTCCCTCCCCCGAGAGGAACCCCATGTCCAGGTCATGTGATGTTAAATAACCAGGTATCCCAAAGATGAAATGAATTCCCCACCCTGCATACGAGACAGATCTACATAAGGAACACACATTTCCATGAGTAAATCAAAGCCTAAATATCCCTAATATGTCAGGATACACTCCTTCCATATTCTAAACTCTATTATTTTAGGGATATGGAATCCCCATAACCCTCCAATTCTATTTGGGATGGAAGGACAGTATCTTCTGCACACCTTTTTTTGACTATGCATACCATGCCTCGATGACTCTGCATATGTTGCCCACAAAAAAGACCATCAATCAAAGGAAAATTCATCCCCAGGAGAGTCCTCTCATATCTCAGTACGCCTAATAGAATCCAAGCCTTCTCCCATCCCTCCGGATTCAAGGGCACTTAAAGTTATGGTTTACACTTTCCTCCTTACATATATCTGGGATATATCAGAATATACGGGCACGATTTGTCTATGGTCCCTTTGTAGGATTGTAAATATATCTCATACATATGTGTGAAGTTGATATACATACAAAAGAAGACTTCCCCCACTCGTTTTTGGGTTTCCCTAAAGAAGCTCAGTCAAAATGACCCTTTTTATGCTCAGGTGCACCCCTCATTGAAGGTTGCATACTGTGTTTAGAAAGATCCCAATCTCCATAATCATCAATAGCCATAGCAAATGGAAGGCCAGTGTCCTGAAGACACCTTTTCCTGACTATGCGTATCATGCCTTGGAGGCTCTGCATATATTGACCAAAAAATGTCCATCAATCAAAGTCAAATTCATCCCTAAGAGAGTCCTCTCCAGCTTCTGTACGATCAAATGAAATCCATGTCTTTTCACACCCCTATATTCAGAAAACTCCTGGATGACGGCTTATGTACCTCTTTCTTCCCAAGTGCCCCTGACCTAAAAAAGACTCTTAATTGACTTGATCATTCACCAGCTCCCTATCATGCAAGAAAGAAATGTGTGGGAACAGTTTCCCACACAAAGCTGACATGAATGTCCCTAATGTCTTCTGACACCACTACTCAGGCCATCCAACCACTATGGATCCAAGTTTCAAAATAAAGTCAAAATGTTGAAAATCCTAAATAGCCATAAGAAATTGAAGGCCAGTGTTCTAAGGACACCTTTTCTTGAATATTAATATCATTCCCTAGTGGCTCTGCATATATCGCCCACAAAAATGGCCGTCAATCAAAGGAAAATTCATCCCTGGGAGTTTACTTTCCTGCCTTTGTAATCCTAAAGAGTATCCTCATTCATGTAAAAAATCCACAAATAAAGGGTCAATAAAAATCCTTAATCTATGTCTGAAGGATACTAGACCATTCTTGGTTAACGGTCCTGAGTCGGGGCCCTACCCCGTTAACTCTGGTCAAATATGTTCGACCAAAAACGTCAGTAGGAAGTTTTATTTGTAGGAAACTGAACTACCAGCAAAAAGACACCATACTTTCCTGAGGAAAAGTATTTAAAAGGGAACCTCTAGGAAAAATTCATGTATTGGTCTGTTAAAAATGGGGGAAACATTGAGCCATCAGATAAGGTGTAAAGCTTGTTAGTTCAAAGACCCACAAAGGGCGGCCTAAGAAAAAGTCAAGTTATACCTGCTAAGCTTATGTTAAGAAGGCTTATGGAAAAAATTAGGGTTATAAGGAATAAAAGTTTGTGAGGTGTTCTATAAAACCTCAGCAGTAGTCAAACTACTCTCGCTGAGTCCCACGACTCAGGCAAAAAATTATAGATTGATTCGATTAATTTTGTTTTTTAATTTCAAGTCATGTTTTACAATTAATACCCGATTGAAATGATGTTGATATGAAAAGATGGATAGTAGATGTTTAAAATACAAATCAGTTCCATTAGGTTCATCAAAAATGGAGGAACATCCCCAATTCAGAGTCTCTCCAGAGTATTAAAAAAGAGAGTACATGTCATAATTTGGGACAGAACTGTAATAGGTCCCAGTTCTCCCTTTCCAAAAGGATGGTGAGTGATTTTCATGGGTGTTCGATGTTCTATTCCAAAAAAATTCTTTCCTATGATTTGGCTTTGACTACCGGATGCACCCGCTCCAGAACAGCTTTAGTTTCCCACCCCTTCTTCTGGATGGCTTTATATTTAGTGCGCAAGGAGGCCAATTGTCTCCTTAACCTGGATTCTTGGGCTTCTCACTCCTATAGCACCTCATTTTGGGTCTCCACTAAACTAAGAGCCTTCACCTCCTTGGATGTCAAATGATCAAATTCTTCCGAAATATCCTGGAAGGTCACCACCTGGTGATGTGAAGAATTGAACCTTGCCAGCTTGTCCTCACAAGGGGCAAGGTTTTCTTGGGAAATGATGATTAATAAATGAGGGGGTGTATGTTATGATAATAAAAGTTTTCGGAACCAAGATCAGTGAATAAATTCTGAAACTTTTTACCCTTGTCGGAAAAATTTTATAGGGGTGTCTCCGCGATAAGAGAATATAGCTGGAACCATGCCTCTTTCCGCACTACTTGGTGCCTTCCCACAATATTAGTACTTTGATCCTCCCCAACTACCATGTGTCTGTATGAAGGAAGCAATGCCATTGGAGTGGGGAGGGACCTAAGGAAAGTCACCCAAGATGGGAGACTCTCCTTTATCTTAGATTGCCCAGCCCCTGGAGCCGTATGTGGAAGACTAACTTCAGCCTTCGGGATGATTGGTGATGCTCAGATGGTTCTAGACTCATTAATATCTTGGGTAATATCTGAAGAAGGGGAGTAGTCTGAATCAATTCCCACTGAAATGGGTTGTACTGATGAAACCCCTCCTAGAATCTTTTGGTGATAGACCGAACACCTTCTTACAACAAGTGCAGGGGAAGGAGGTGTATCAATCTTTGTTGTTATAGGGACAGAAGTAGACGGTGTAGCTGTTGCACTCTTTGTAGTGGAAGGAACGTGTCATGTGGTCTTTAGGGAGAGAATGGGGTAGGAAATGGTCAAGGTTTTATGCACCCACTGAACTGGTTCTTTCAAGATCCCTCCAGAAAAATAATCTACCCATATTTGTGCATACTCCATCGATATAAAGGTGGTCCCCATCATGTAAGGAATGATAATCTCCCTAGAATCCCCTTCATGAATCATCATAAGACACAATTGGCAGAGAACCATAGGATGAGATTCTCTTATTTACTAAACAACCGGAAGTAGTGCATTCCACTAAAGGAATCTGAATTTCTTGGAAAACGGGTAGGGGAGGTATGGCTCACAAATGAATACTCGGTCTATATGAGAAATGAGCATCCTATACCAAAAGTGGATGATGTATGAGCATTCATCCAAATAACCACCCATGTCACCTCTCAATGATCAATGAGGGGTAGGATGTGGTGCGAACAAGAAATGAGAGGCGTCGTTTAATAACCCAACCGCTTTATGAACACTTACACTATTCTTCTATCCACCCATACCAGAATTGAAATGGTCCCCTGAGACAATGCAAAGGCCTTTGTTAATGTATATATCCCAAAAATTCCTAAAGTTGGGTGAGGGTAGGAAGGTCTAAATTAGTGGGTCGACCCTCTGCCAGCATGGCCACCATCATCAAGATACAGGACCAAACCTCAGTGTATACGTCACGAGATAGGAAGATCCATCCACTTAAAAACATGGCGACAAAACC
The DNA here is from genome assembly GCA_963277665.1 of Viscum album. Classification (NCBI taxonomy): domain Eukaryota; kingdom Viridiplantae; phylum Streptophyta; class Magnoliopsida; order Santalales; family Viscaceae; genus Viscum; species Viscum album. The sequence goes on from OY728120.1 coordinate 176,738,672, forward strand.
TATTAGTGTAAGATCAGGTGAAACATCTGACCAAAGATCATATCCCCATGTGGTATATCACCTTGCTTCGAGGGTAGCACAATATGACCCTGGGGTTTGGTGGGACTGGAAAGTAAGATGAGTTTGACTAAGGCGAGCCCTCAGCATGGGCTCGTTCATCTATAGGAATAACCTTATCCATGTTTTGAATGGGATGGGGGAACGAGCCTCAAGGGGATGATCTAGTGATCCCACTACCATGACCAATAACCTCCTTGTCAAAGTAGACAAGTGATCGGTGTCGTTCCATGTGGCAGCTTCTGAGAGAAACTCATCATACATTTCTCCAATAATGGGGAACCCCCCAAAGCTAGTAGATATCCCATAGAGTAATTCCCACCTCCCCATGTAGTAGGTGGATGGTGTTGGTGCTAAAACACCAGCAGCTCAGCAATTCCAGAAGGATTTTTCCCATAGAAAGGATTTCAAACTGAGAAACCCATGCAGCTTGGTATAAGCCCACCACATCCAACTACTCAGGGGACTCCAGATAGGTCTGATGCAACCAGAATGACCAGGCCCACTCATCAAATAAAGATCCTCCAGACAGAAAATCCAACATGGTGCTCTATCTGTCTCTAGGATTCTCACGGTATATTCTAATGATTGGTGGGTATTCTCAAGCATCTAGACTCGGGACACTATTGTAGCACTCACGGTTTCCCTGAGTGTATGCCAATATTTTCAGTATGAAGTCATTATCTTGAAGCGGAGATGTGATGAGTTCTCCTACAGGAGAAATGTTTGCATGGTCATGACCTTGTGGTACCTCTAAGAGGATGAAAAGGATGTTGGGGATAGGCAATGTTAGAGGCATGTTTTCAAGAAGACCAAAGGCATTAAGTGGAAACTATATGGATAATGGATAAGCTAAGATATCTAGTGTCAAGAAGACCATTAGGAAGCTATCACGAGGAACAATGTGTGTTTGAAGGTGATCATCACTATTATGTGCCATGGTTTCCCTTGTCTTTACCGATTTAGAAACACCCTGTGAATCAGCCATTGTAGCCTGTATATGAGGTTCTAGAATCCGATGAGAAATCAGTCTAATAAAATTTTTTGGGAAAAGGCTATGAAAAAAATTGCTAAAGTAATTAAAACATGTCTGCAGAAGGCTCTGTGTACTGTTCCTAGAAACGATATACGGAAGGAGCATTCAGCGTTCAACATGACATGCAGAAGCTACTCCACCTAAAGGTATGGTACACGGATGAAGCTCACTGTATATAGCCATGGTACGTGAAAGAACCACGAGGTGCAGGACAATGAAATTTCTTCTGACGAACAGAATGGTTCACAGAATGAAGAAATCGTGAACCTCAGACTCGGTTAAGTTCAAATTCAGAATTTGTGGATTCATATTTAAGTTTGTATTAATAGTTTTTGAAGTTCAGTTCACCGATCCATGTTTGTTATGCGGACAATCCAGTTGCATAGCATTCATACATGAGGAATCTGGATTTTATGTCAGAAAATTCCATAGTCCCATTCATGGAATCTAAAATATGGTACATATATGAAGAAACTACAAGGACATCAGTTTGCGGAACATACAGAGGAGTTCGTAAACAAGATTTTCATAAGGAGCATGGTACACGAGAGAAAAGGAGGCCAGGAAAATCAGGAGTGCTTTTCTCCATGAGAAATGGTAAAAGAAAAATGAAATAGGCCCCTATATATAGGTTTGGTCCCCTCCTACTGAGTCCATCTATTCTACCACAAACCATTTCATTTCATGACTGATTCTACATCATAATAGTCCCCTTTTAATTTGTAATTGACACCATTCCGATGGGGGGAATTTGTAGGGTCCTAAAAATTCCTCCAAGAGGACAAACCCCCCCCCCCCCACAATCAACTTTATGATGGAAGAAAGTGCTTCTACATGTCTATCATAGTGAAGGGAATCAAATTGAGTTGCAATTATTTGAAGGAACTTGAAGGAAATTATGTTTTCAAGGTTTTTAAGTGGCCCGCGTACCATCACTGGTAAAGGTACGCAGAGTAGATGTATCATGAACCACCAGGTATGAGAGATGATCTATGTACTGCTAGACCATGAGGCGATGGCCAGCGAACAAGGAAAACCATGAACCATGTCAACTAAAGGAGTCACATGCGTGTAAATCTAGTCTATGTACCATACCTTGAACCCATCAGATTATAGACAAAGTGAACATGCAGGGATCTGCAATCCATTGTTGCAAACCAAAGCCTCTACAAACCTTGGTTGACAGAGTCTTCCACAGGTCAGGATATTGCTTCAATGGGCCATTGCAAAAGGTGACACCTTCCCAATAGATATGATTTTTCCAATGCTCTATAAAATAAGCGCAGCAAAAGTACATAAGACACATAGAGAGAGACGGATAGGGAGAAGGGAAGATGAAGAAATCTTGAGGGAGACTTAGAGGTTTCACTACGGCTTTTGTCTTGTTTCATCAGCGAATCATGAACCGCAAACCACTCCCTCCACAGGTATAGTCACCCACAAACCATAAAATGGGGTAATTTAATAAAAATAATAGAATAGAAAACCTAACAGCTGAACCGCAAACCAAGGGCTTCTCACGAATGAACTCCACACGAATGATGAACCCCCAGACTCCCCTTCAATATAGTGCTACATGTAGTATATTTCTATGCAAACTAAACCTGGCACTGCATACTGCATCAATACATAGATGGAACCCAAAGTGGTGCGATGGGCTGCATACCACTATGGTACTTGGTTTCCTATACCCATTCTCGTGTACCACATTGGAATGCGGAAGGCCCCTCTTCCCGCATACAACTATGGTATGCAGAACCTCCCCCATCCTGCATAAAAAAGTCAGTACGCAGAATGCAGTGTTTTTAGGTACTGTTCCCACTAGTTCCAACCTCACCCCTCTACTACAGTCTAGTCCTATATGGTCCCTCCACTAACTAGTCCTCTGGAATTAGGCCAAATCCTCCTCTAAATCTACCAGACCCATATGATTAGACCATCGGGTGCATCAGCGCACCCCATTGGGTCTACAAACCCACAGTAAGCAGAGTCATGAAGGCACTCCCCACAAAGGTGCGGGTTTCAGGAATGCTTGTGAGGTTACATTCCAATGGTAACCTGGAGTACAACATTGGTATGTCGACACGAACCTCCATGTTCTTGGGATTAAGGGTGATCACTTGCTTTTCCATTCAATGAGGGATAGTGTTCAATCGAATGGATTATTTTCACTCCCCCCTTTAGCGAGGATGAAACTACCCCTCTTCACAGAACGTGCTCTAGGGCCCTTCCATTGAGTTATGCAACCAATATTCCAATGTAGGGCTACTTGACCTTCAATGCCATTTTACATTGAAAGGTTCATTGCTTCATGCCATCACCCAAGGTCACCCCAGCCTCTTCGGCCGTAGTATCTCCCTCCCCCACCAACATGGGAGGAGGCATGTGAATTGTTGAATCTTTCAAATTCTCTTGTTTCTCCCATCGATCATGAATCGCGTGGGAATAGAGGTTTGTAAGGATTACAACATCTGTATGATTTTGAACTATGAGAACTCTGATTCCTGATCAAAATAGGATACATAGGATGCCTACCAGAAGGCCTGACCTCAAAAGGGTTCCCATCCACCAAATCATGTCCCGTCAAATGGGAAACTTCTTTGCGTAAGCCCCAAACATTCTGAACTACATGGGTTCTAATTCCTCTTCTGAGGATGCGTAGAAATCCCTTCTTATGGGCCTGATCCCAATGTCATGTCACCTTCTATCCCCCTGGATGATGATAAAATCCAAAGCTCCTTATAATATGGCTTAAGTCAGAATCAACCCCATAACATCAAATATATGCATGATTATGACAATTTTGAAAACCAAGGTTAGCTCAAGGACACACTCTTCAAGAATGAAACAAGGATTCACGAACATATAAACACGACTTAAATCTATAATAGAGTCCCAGAACAGGAAACAATCCTCCCCTAAAAAGGTGCGGTGAGCCTGACCTCTCATCCTCTTGACCAATGGAGTCCTTAAGTGTTGTTGGCCAAATTTTAAGCCAATGATCACCTACCTTTGTAATGCAGGTCCATGATCCATGGATACCAGGGACCTTGGGTGTTCTTGACTATATTAATAAACCCATTGGAGACTATCTGAGGAAGTTATATCTGAGAAGGAACGATTGCATGAGTGCTTGACCCCCACATAATCAAGCGCTGGGACCAACAGTTCCTTTAGGGTTATTTCAACCATCTTTAAAGGATAATGATGTTGAACAGGTCGAAACAAAGGAATGGTAAATTCGATGAGAACCTATCTCTATAGAAAAAGAGATGGGTGATGATCCTCATCGAACCATTTCCGTACCACCTAAAATGCACCACCTTAGAGGCATAACATACCTACAACCGTGAGACACAATCTTTTTCCCTATTTTGGGGTTGTAGACTACAAATGAGCCCTGAATTCACCTAAGACCTCCTTTATAATATTATAAATCATTGTTAGGGCCATTTCAAGTAGTTTAAACCCAAACAAATGACATGTATGTTCGTAAGAAGATGGATCATTACAAGAATAATATTTATGACATAATTGTCATATTTATAAATTTATTATACTTTAAACACAACTTACAAAACATGGTTTTGAAAAATGAATTGTGTTATGTTCATGGATATGGTAATTTATTTGTATGCATGGGTAATGTTTTCATTTTTCAACGATCATTATGTAAAGATGGTGAGTAATATTTTATCATTAGATAATAATAATAATATCATGAATACCATATTATTTATTTAAATATACTTATATTTATTATCTATGTGGTTTTGTGATGAAAAAAGAGTCACATCGCTTCATTAAGGCAGTAGTCCACACGTACATGAATAATGATGTCTTCTTTATGAGAGTGAAATGTAAGAAAAAAATGATATAGAATATTTTATGAATGATAAATAATTCATGAATATCATAATTATTTCATTTATATCACATGTATTCAAAAAATATATCGTTATCACCTTCCATGTAAAATGTTAGTGAAAAACAAATAGTATTGCTTTGTGAGGCGGTCGTCCGCCATACACACGAGAGATTTTATCATAACCCCTAATAAATAGAAGATAAAAAGGATATATATATATATATGTGTGTGTGTATATGATAAAATGAATCCATATTTACAATAATTTTTAAATATCATATATATATATCTTATATCCATCATCCAACCCAACCATGATATGTCGTAATGGAAAAAACAAATGACATTGGTTCGTGATGCGGTAGTCAGTTGTACACAGGAATGATGATTTTATAACCCATTTGATTGAAGTGGGTATAATTGTAGGTCATTGTCTTAACATAAAAACATCTCATTATATTTAATATACTAATTTTGTAATATCAATAGGTTTTAATAATAATTTAAGTATGTGGATGAATAAATAAAATAAAAACATTTGTTAAACTACATTACCTCTTCTTCAGGAAGCCTCCATAGGCTTTCCCTAATGCCTTCCAAGGATGGATTTATGAAAAAAATACATCCTATTTGATGAGTAGAGGTATGTTTGGAAGTGATTAAGTCCAATATTTCCCATACCAACATGGTTTTAAGGTGTAAATAATATAGGAGAGGGGTGGCCCTCTATAAGTGAGGTGTGTGGCACACTTTTATTTTTTTTGAATGAAAAAGGTGTAACCACATTTTTTGACATTATAAAAGGGTCATAAATTGATTATTATGGATCCTTAGACATTTTAAGGTAAAAATGTATTAATAAAATAGATTTTAGAAAAAATTTAAGTTCATTTTAACCCCTATCATTAATTTTTAATCCCTCTATAAATCCATTTCATACTTTTACTATGGTAAATGATTTTTAATTTTTTTTAATGTTTGTTTTAGAAAAAAATAAGTTGAAATTATTAAAAAATAAAAAATATTATTTTTCCAAATATTTTATCCATTTTTTAAATTCCATTCACATAAGTAAAAAATTATAATTTAAAATTAATCTCATAAATGCGATGAGAATGTATGTTTTTAAAAAGAAAATGTTCAAAAGTTTACAAATTTTTTCTATAAAAAGTAAATATTAAAATGATTAAAATGGAATTAATTGAATTAAAAAAATATATACGTTAAATAATTTTAAATTAAAAGTAATTCAGAATATAAATTAACTTCATAAATAATTTAAAAAAATTTATTTTTCAATTATAATTTTGTATTTTTCATTATTCCTTGAAAAATGAAACATTTTAAAAATATCCAAAAAATTCAACCTAAGATAATTTTGATATAATGATTTCAAAAATTAATTTTTTTATATCAAATAAATTTTCTATATTTTTTTAAAAATTAATTTTAAATTATCTATGAAAAGTGATAATACACCAACTTTTAGAAAAAAAAGTACAGTTTTTCATAAAACATTTTTTTTATTTTAAATGATTATTATTTTATTTCTAACCAATAAATATCCATAATTTTCATAATTTATTTAGTATTATAAATAAATTAAAATTTAATAGATATCTTATAATGGTATACTATATTAGTATTTATTTTTAATTAGGGTTGTATATTACAAAAGCTATTAGAGTGATAAAAGTAAAAAAAATGTGAGTTTTTTAATCCCCATGTTGAGTGTCACACACGCTATCAAAAAATATTATCCTATTAAAATAATAGTTTTTTACATTATCATCACTATAAATAAATTGAATCCTGTCAATGAAAACTTGATCTTAGAAATCAAGATTTTATTATTTAGAAATACCATTATTAAAAAACTAACATCATTAAAGGGTTCAGAAAACTTCCTCTTAATAAGAGTGAAAAGAATGTACAATGCTCATATATAATAACACATAAATAGGTTTCTAAATAGGATATTGTTTTTGGAATGTGAAGATATGGACATGTAAGAAAAGAATAAATAATTATATTGTGTGAAAGAGGACATTGGTCATAAGAAAGTGAATGATTCATGGAAAGTTAAGGACCTCAAAACCATAAATCAGTGATGATTTAAAATACCATCTGATTCATCAGATATGAATGTTATAAGAAATTTTTTTTGTTTCAAGATCTTATTCTGATGGTTTAGGAATTATATTATTGTCTATGAATATAAGGAACTATAGTCACTTGATACATTTGTATTTCATAACCATATTTTTATCCTTTGGTTGTGCTTTGACCAACTTCTAATTCATCACTTACTCTAAGAAATTAATATCCAAGAATGGATTTTTCATGGTTAAAGTAAAAAAAAATTCAATTTTAATGGTTCAAAGATCCATAAAATAATGATAATTAGTTTTTTATATCTCTAAATATTTTCCAAAACCAATTTGGCTAGAGCATGTTATTCAATATAATACATTAATATGTAAACCTCTATAGTAACACCACGGGTTCATCAATAATATACATATTTTATAATAATTTAACTAATAAATGTTATATTAACTATATAATAACATATTCCATCTGTAGGTGTTAAACTTTTATCATCCCTTTTTATGGGTTCAAGCACCAAGGCCATTCCAGACATGACATATTGTCACCTGATATGTGGGTTATGCTTTTTCTATAACAATATTACTATAATTTCTATTATATTCCCAAAGTGTAGTGGCCTATAATTACCTCAACATAAAATATAATATAAATCCTAAAGGTTACCAATACCTTTAAACTTATTCCCACACAATATAAGGTCATTCTTCCTTAAATAGAATTTTCACTAAAGCATATACCAAACCAATGGGTGGTATTTCCATAAATGTTTTCGAAGAATATATTTAATCATGGTTGACTAATATTACATTAAAACTAAAGGGGGTGTTTAAAATATTTATCTTATGATCAATATTAACCTCATAAACCCATGGTGGCATCCATAACTCTTAAGTTAATGATGACATATATTATTTTAAAATTAACACAATCATTAGATGCTGCATGATTCTTATAACCATAACATTGTTGGTAAAAATAATTATACAATATAATAATAGAATCAAATAAATACTTTAGCTATTTTATTTCAAAATAGGTCCTTCCTTGGTTAATGTTTAACCTATATAATAGGGAATTGACTTAGAAAATTCCCAATTTCACTACATCGAGGACAATGAACTATAAATGTATTCCATGGATGAGATTATTATCTTCCATCACAATAATTATTTATCATCAAAAATTCATTGATTTATGACCTTATTTTAAAAACATAAAACATTTTACTAATAATTTGAGACTCCTTCTTTTCTATATAATACACTATTGGTTTAGCGTAGGTTATTCAGTTTCACCATCTACTAAAATCCATCATAATGATTTGTAAATAAAATGTGAATTATCTTAAGAATATCCCCCCATTAGTGTCAAACTAGGTACATAATAAGGATAATTTTCATGCACCAGGTGACGATTGAGTCAAGACTATTAAACCATTTTTAATGATATTACCCCTATGTACATATATTTTAGAGCCACATCCATTGGTAGTATCTAGATAGGGATGTATTTCTAGGAAAATCCACAAAATATATACCTCACTAAAACATTAGGATGTTATTATATATTTTTCTTCAAATTATATCATAGGGTTATAATCCCTAGTCTATATTTTTCATAATCTAGTTCTCATAGTTTCTACTAAACGTACTATGATACAAATGGTAGTGACCCTGACCCTAGTCTCTTGGATCTGGTGTCTTCTTTATTACATTATAATAAGATACAAGGAATAAAATCCTAAAGGACTGAATATTTTAGTACTCTTGGTAAAATAAATATATAAATGATTCCATATTACATTGTAGAACAAAAACTATAACATTATTTCTTTTGGTAATAACATTATTCTCTCTAGAATATCCTTGAACATCAATCATAGTACAGTTTATGGAACCCTATGAAAAATAAAATAAAATAAGTGTGAGATCCAATGATTACTGAGGGTTATGTATAATGCAATCTATCATGAATAAATAAAGAATAATAAATATATAAATTTAAAAAAACTGAACACCCATTCCATTTAATCAATAACTTGGCAATCATAATTAGATAAGGAATAATTAATATAAAAGGTAAATAACTAAAAATACATGTTATTTAATCAATAAATAGAGAATTAAATGAATACATAGATAATATCATTGTGAAAATATCATGGATAATTATAAGTGAATTATTATTGAAGGAAATAATTAATTATTGGATTTCATGATCCCAATAATCATGATACCTCCACCATCAAGAACTCTCAAAAGATGATTTAAAACATCATGTAGATACACATTTAATTCTAGGTTATTGATTTTTCTCTAGATACTTGTTGATGCATTCAGGGGCTATATAATTCAAGAGCCTATATATCACTATAGGTTCAAAGAATTCCTCGCATATTGAATAATTAATTTAACTCATGAATCAGTATTCCTTTACATTAAAAATTCATATGGAATAAATAATATGGATTATCAATATTTCCCGAGTCAGTAAAATAAAATTCAAAGTAAAACGCCTTATGTATTAATGATATATATTTTACAAAATAAGCTTGTACATGACAAATAATATGGATATTTATAGTAAATTTAATTTCCCATGATCATAAGAAAGTGAATATTTGAAGGGAATATTAATAACTACAAAAATGAAACAAGGAAGTGAATGTAAATAATATCATTGGTAAAAATATTCATAAAACATACAGAGGAAAAAATAAGGATGGTGTAAACACAACTAATCCCTCATGTATTATAATTATAATAAAGGTTTTTTCATTCATGAATAGCAATACCATGAAAAGATCATTAAAAATATTCTTGAAGAAAATATTCATTTCATTATGGAAATAAATTTTCAAAATAAAAAATTCACAAAAAAATTTCGAAATAAATTTTGAAACTTATAGAGGAATCATTAAAACATTGATTTTTCATGACATATAAAAATTACATACATGTAGAGTACATTAAAACAAATATTACTTTCACATTTTCATTAAAAGAAAAATGTGCCTTATTTTGAAAATGACAAAATGATTTATTTAAAAAAAATATAAAAAGTAAAAAATGGGAAAAAACTACTTTAATTAATAAATTGAAATGTGTTAAAAACATTTTTGAAAACATTTTTATAAAATAGGGTTTTCCTAGAAAATAAATTTTTGATTAAAAATAGAAATGGAGTCGGATTTTCATAAAAATAAATTATTAATGATGTTAAGAAGAAAAAGAGTGGTAAAATGGTAATATTAAATAAAAATATAATGAATAAAAGGTAGATAAAAAATCTAAATTATTTTATTATAAAATTACCAAATAATTTCTTTCAACTAAAATTCAAGAATAAATAATCTGGATTAGAATGTGATTTTGAAACAAACCCTTACAGTGATCCTAATGTTTACGTGGGAATTAACCAATGAATAGATTAGGTATAGAAAATGTAAATCCACATAAACCATGTGTAAACACAATAATATACAGTCTAAATTTATTTAACACAATATTATTACATCAAATACAACGAAGGAGTAATATAACCCCATGAAATGAAATAGAGTTACAAAATGTATTACCAATTAGTAAATTTTATGTCAAAACCCCCTTAGAAAAAATATTTCAAATTGAAAATTAAATATCCATGAATTATTAATAAATCCTGAAATTGCATGTAAAAGGGGTAGTATATACACAATATAAGATAAATTATGTGCATAAAATTACAAAACTCTTTAATGAAGGAAAATTGAGACGTAGTCCCTTACCTCATGCTTCTTTTTGGTTAAACATGATTTAACCTTTGTATAGTGGGTTTAAACATGTTATTAATTTATAAAATAACCATATTAATATTTATAATATCATATATGATCCTTTTATTATGTCTTCTCACCTGTTTATAAATAGTGTTTTGTTATTTTCATTGTTTAATGTGTTAATTGCCTTGTTTTCTCATTCGTGATTTGTTATAAAGGTTTCGATTATTGTGTATATTATATAGTTATATCATCTAAAGAATAATAATTAATAAATAATTACCATATTTATACATCAATTATAAATTTATGACCATTAATTAAATTTGGTTTTGAAAAATGAAGTATGTTGTAGTCATGGAGATGGTGGGCCATATGTACAAATGGGTAAAGCGTTCATTTTTCAACGACCATTATAGATAAGAGGAAAGTAATATTTTATCATTAAAATATGATAATAAAGTAATAAATAGAATATTATTTCATTAAATATATTTATATATATCATCCATGGGGTGTGGCGATTAAAATAGTGTCACGTCGCTTTGTGAAGGGGGTAGTCCACATGTACATTAATGATGTTATCCTCTTTATGTGAGTGAAAAGGTAAGAAATAAATTGAAATATTGTATTCTAAGAATGATAAATAAGTATTTTATATAATAATTAAGTCATGAATATAAAATATATTCACTAAATGTTCCCTTATCACCTTCCATATAAAGTGTTAGTAAAAAATGAATCGCATCACTTTGCGAGGCAGTATTCCACCGTACACACGAGGAACATTGTTGTATCCCCTATGAAATAAAAATTAAAAAGGTATATATGATTTAATGACTTTTTATATTTAATTATGTTATTGATATCATATATATAAATTATATTCATCATCATACCCAACCGTGAGAGGTTCTAATAGAAAAATGAATGATATTGGTTCATGAAAAAGTAGAACTTTGTACACACGAATGGCGATTTCATAACACATTTGATGAAAGTGAGGATGGTTGTAGGTCATTACATTAATGTAAAAACATATAAATATATGGAATATTCTGATTTTATTATATCATCAGGTTTTAATAAAAATTGAATTATGTGGAGGAATAAATAAAATTAAAATGCTCAGTGAATTACGTTACCTTTGCTTTCGGTAACCTCCTTAGGTTTTCACCAAAGCAATCCAAGGTCTCATTTATGCCAAAATTATTTTGTATAGGATGAGGGGACGGAATTTTGGTATTTATATAGTTAGGTACTGGAAGGGGAAAAAATTATGGCATAAATAATAGAGAAGAGTGGGTAGCCATTTATAAGTGAGGCTAGTTGCACAGTTCTAATTTTTTGAATGAAAAAGGTGTAACCAGGTTTTACACATTACAAAAAGGTAAAAATGAATTTTCATAAGAATTTGACAATATAAGATATAAATATGGACATAAAATATATTTTAAACAAGTTTTCAGTTAATTTATACCTTCAATTTATATTTTAACCCCCCCCCCTCCCTTGTAAATCCATTTTAACCATAACCGCGATAAATAATTTTTACTATTTTCAGTATTCATTTGTGTAAAAAAATAAGTAGAACTTATTAGATAATATAAATTGTGATAATTAGAAATATTGAACCCATTTTTTAAAATTCTATTAACATAATTGGAAAAAAATTAATCTCGTACACACGATGAGAAAATGAATTTTTAAAATGAAAATGCTCAAAAGTTTACAAAGTTTTTATTTTAAAATGTAATATGAAAATATTTCCAATGATCTAAATTCAATTAATAGATATATAATTTAACTAATTTTACTTTAAATCCAATTAAAATGATAATTTACCTTTATAAATAATTTAATATAAATTTAGTTCCCAATTAAAATTCCTTATTTTCACGATTCATAAAAAATGAAATAATTTCAAAAAGTCCCAAAAATTAGCCCTAATATAATTTTGAAATTTTTATTTCAAAAATTTAGTAAATTTTATCAAATAAAATTTCTAAAATAGGTAAAATTAATTTAAAATTATGTGTGAAAATCATATATAAACTCTTTTTAAGAAAAAATACAGTGTTCAAAAAATAATTTTCTTGATTTTAACTTAATCGTATTTTATTTCTAATAAATAAATAACGATGATTTTAAAATTTTAGTTAATAATATTTATACCCACAAAATTAACATCTAGTAGATGATGGTATAGTATATTACATTTCATTAGCCTCAGGTTTGCATGTTCTGCAAGCTATCGAAGAATTTAAATTTGAAGAAAAATATTTTTTGGGTTATTTAATCTCGATGGTGCATGTCATATACACTATCAAATAAAATTTTCTTATTTTAAAATATCATGGTGAAAAAATTCTATTTTTGAAAATTTTAAAATCATTATACCAAGTATCTAAAGAAGTGTGATATATAATAAGGGGAAGGGGAATATACAAGGAGATCTTTCAAAAATAATAACTATGAAGTAAATCCTCACAAATTTAAATTTAAAAATAGATCTTTTGTCTATCATAAAGAATAATCTTATAAAAAATTATAAGGAAAGTTAAATAGTATAAATTCAATGACTTATTTTATATTATTAGTTACCCAAATTAAGAAGATAATAATAAAAAAGATTTTGATGAGAAATAAGGAATATAAAATTTGAATATAAAAAAAACATTATTGGAATAAATAAAGTTCCATTAATTTAAAATATGGAAATCTAATGGTTTTATTAATGAATGAAAACTCTATATGAAAATATAATAAAAAATTAATAGATAAAAAAAATGTAAAATCACTCAAATATATAAATAATTAATATATTGAGAATGTAATGAATTGGAAACTAAAATTTAAAGAACGTCCTATCATAATTGATGGTCTAACAAAAAAATTATATAAATATGTAAAATTTATTTTTGGACTAAAAATATTTTATTGATGATAGAACAAAATATTCTAATAAAATATGATTGATTATTCATAGTATGAGTTGTAAATAGATCTTAATTTTGGAAGTGTATCCAATAACTGAGTGAGGGGAATGGAAAACAAAACCATATAAATCTGGAGGGTTCCTTAATCAATAATTATCACATCATAAATGAAAAATTTATTTACCATAATGTTCAATACGTAGTTACCTTAAATAAATATTATTTCAATAGATTTTTATAAAGTAAAAAATAAAACTAAATTGAGAAATTAATTATTATATGAAAATTATTATGAAATTATAAGAATAATAAAACCACTTGTAAATAAATTTATTGTAATAAATTTAAAAATTAATACATTTAAAAATAAGGTTATTATTTTTCAAATAATTATTTAAAGTGTTAATAAATTTAACTGAATAATTTTAAATGATTATTATCATATTATATGACATTAAATTATATGCACTAATATAGAAACAGTATCTATATTAGAAATTGGAATCAATGAAACTTAATGATCAGAATGATATTTTTTAATAAAAGGAGTTTTATTTTTAATTTTTTAATTTAATGTAAATTTTACAATTTTATCATTTGAATTAGGTAGAAGTATTATTATTTTTGAATTTATTATATCAAAAAAAATCTTTATATTTTTTTGTTATTTTTCTGAAATTCTTTATTTTTTGGTGAATAATGAAAATATATTTTTTACCCAAACTATAAATTTTTATAAATTTTTCATTACACAAGAAATACATATAGGTTTATAAAACCTTTTAATTGATCATATATTTCTCTGAATAAAACTATACATTTTTAAGAAAATATTCTGAATTTAGAAAACCTATTTTTAATATTTTATGAACTTATGTAATATTTTCTAATAAAAAAAGTTTTTGTTCTCTTATTTTAATTAAATATTATTTTCCTAAAATTCAGTTTTGGATTTTGTAAGTCCAAATATGTTTTATTGTTTTATGATAATTCAATTTAAATTATGGAAATCAAATACATTTTAAATTTTATTCCACAAAAAAAATTAATCTTAAAAATAAGATTTTTCTAAAAATGGTTTCTAACGTGTTATATGGGCTAATGTTAAAATTAAATTTTCTAATGAAAATAATTTTTTTTATTAATTTGGAATTTATATTTTGAATAATTAGTTCCAAATTATTTAATAAGTGTCATATTACGTTTATTAATAAAAATAGAGTTACTTAGGTAGAGTAGTTTTTGCGATAAAAGAAAAAAAGGTTTAAAATAGAAAACCATAGGAGTAAGACTTAAAAAGTTTAAAACAAGTTTTAGATTGATTTTTTATGGTTTTTATAGAAAATAAATTATCCCCACTCCATTATTTCTCTTTTTTTAGTCTTCTTTATATGTTAAACATCCACTCCCTTTATTTAATTTGGGATATTTACAAAAATACCATTCCAAAGAATTTTAAAAGGGGCCTCTCACCACCCCATCAAGAACACTCCTAAATATCTATTTCTTCATGAATTTATACCATATATACAAATAATAAAATCATATTTCAATTCCATTATCTTCTTTTCACAATCATTTAGTCTAATCTCTATATTTCCCAGTAGTCCTCTAAGGAAAAACTCAAGTTCACAACTTGTGTATTATTTTTTCCCAAACTTATTTTATTTTCTATCTTACCTTACATAATATAATTCTCTTGGTATTATATATTAAGATAATTATTTTATGTGTACTTATTTTCGTTATTCTAATGTAATAACTATCAACCACGTTTTCCATTTTCCATTAAGAGTAACAAAAAAATCATTTATGTGTGTGCAGACTAATGCCTTCACAAAGTAAAATAACTCTTTTTTCATCTAGTATATTTATTATACATTAAAATATCTTCAAATAATATTCATAACCCTAAAATATCTAAATAAAATAATGATGTTTTTATCATAGTTATTTTATTGTAAAAGAGACCACTTTCATAAACATAAATATCCATTGATTAGGGCATGTTCATGTTTTGGTCTATTTAACCACCTATTTGAAAAATTATATACTATAATATCATGGATTTATATGAGAAAATAATTATATATTATATATTATATAAATAAGTATATGATTCTTTTTTCTGTAGTATTAATTTTAATATTAAATTCATTAATTAATTTTTCACTATTTGTTTGTAAAAAAATCACTAAAATAGGATTGTCACCAATTTTTCTATAATATCTATAATTAAAAATATAATTGAATGAAATTATAACATTATAAACTATCATAAAACATAAATTTTAGTGGCTTATATGATCTTTTTATGATTTAATTTTGTAGGGGAATAAATAAAAACACCATTATTATGAAAATTAATCAAAATAATCAAGATAAATCACACATTATATTGAAAATACATAATAAATAAATAATATACATGCATATAATAATTAAAAATTAAATATATAAATGGATATATGTATGAATAAGCTTTTTAAATATGTTATTATGATTGTTATTTTTCTATACATGATATTCTAGAACTTTTGTGGAAGTAAGGAATTAATGTAAGGGTTTCGCTTCTAAAATTTAATTTCTTGAGACATATTATTTATTATACAACATTTTTTCATTTTAATTTTGTATCTAATACACATTTACTATTTTTTATCATGATAATCTAATTTTTCCTATGATGTAATTTTTCATTTTAAATCACATCCTTCAAAGGCTTTTGATTTGAAAGTATCTATTTTCATAAGGGTTTCTTTGTCTCATTTTCAAATCCATGAGGCATTCTTGATATTATGCACCATCATTACTATTATATATTGTATTCACTATATTATTTCCTTAATGTAAAATGAATATATTTTCTTTTATGATATTTTAATATCTATTTTATGTTATCCCTATTATTATTACATTACCATTACCATGTGTGTTTTTGGAAGTTTAATTATCATTTATTGAGTTATGGTGTTTCTTATTCAATATTGTTTATATATGTTTGTAATATTATAATATTTTACTTTCATTTGGTTTTTTCTTTTTTTTCTTATTATTTATATTTCTACTAAAAAATGTCTTTCTAAATTTATTATTTATTACGAATTCTAGTATCCATAACATATTTAGTTAACTAAAATTTCCTTTTATTGAGTTAAAATATTATTCCTTGAGAATCATTATTCTAATCATGAAAAATTATTCTATTTATTAGTTAATAAGATATTTACTATTTTCCCTTTAGGTAAAATTAAATTTTTAATTCAAATATGTCATCTAAATGAATTTAGTTTTCATAAATTTTTAACATTTTTATGAAAAAATATCATCTCATTTAAAAACATTCCTTATATTTCCATGTTAATTATTCTAAAAAATGTGTTGATTATTTATTTTTTCTCCTAAATATGGGTTTCATCATGTTAAATAAATATTCCATTTCTACTAAATTGAAAATAAAATTTTACTAATTCATTTTATAATTTGGTATTTAAAAACAATTTATTTCAAAATATTCAAAAGGATTCCCACAATTTAAAAATAAATGTTTTCTCATCCACATCATGTTACTTTTTGATAGACTTTATGTCTTATCAAAGCCTCATTATTGAAGATTTTTTTTACAAAATTAAAACAATTCAATGTGTTTTCACTTCTTATTTATTAAACCTTTGAATTATTTTCAAGGATCCATTATTGAATATTTATTTTAAATTAAATCTCTATCAAAAACCTCACTTCACCATTTAGAAAAAATGAATTTTAAAAGGGACACCAACTTTTTATTTTTGATAAAGATAAAATAATTTTCTAAAAACACATTTATGATTTCACTACTATATTTTTCATTATCAATAATGGTTATAATTCTAGGAAATTATTATTTTTTAATCATACTCTAAATTTAAATACAAAATATGCTTTTGGGTGATTGAATTTCTGGTATCAACCATTCACATTCTTAATGAAAATTTTGGAGATATGATCTGGAAATGTTATGAAACCCATTTTTCTTTTTATGTTTTATTAGTGGTTTGATGATTGATTGTATTCAATTTAAAAAAATTGAATTATAGGTAGGGTACAATATTTACCTTCAATTCATTGGTAATTTTTATATTTTATGAGCTTATCATAGTACATAGTAGGATTTATCCAAATATAAAGGGTACATGATATGATTTATATAAGGAAAAAGGATACATGGGAGGATTTATCCTATAACAAAGGTTATATAAGATTATTTATCCTATTTAAAAGGGTAAATGGTAGGATTTATCGCATGAAAAATGGAATACATAAGAATTTTTCCAAAGACAATGATTATATGGAAGGTTTTATCCCAATCTAATGGGGTATAAAATATTTTTTATCTCGGGCCTAGGGGAACACTGGAGGATTTTCTGAAGACCAAGAAGTTATATGACTGATTATCCCATGATTATCATATAATTAATATTATCACACCCTAACCTGGGGAATCATGTTTGGGGCTATTTATTTTTTTATAATTTTGAGTTTTAGTTTATTCATAATTATAGATAAGAGAATTCTTTTAGTGGACCGGTATTCTATGGAATGGTGTTGGTTTTTAACCATTGTGGCTATGGATTTGGTGCGGTTGAGATAACATAGTTTACTAGATAGTTTTAGTGTCTCCTCTAATGTCGGTATAGCTTTAATATGGATCTTTCTTTCTTGATTGGAGGTTAGAAATTGGAGTCTGTAAGTTTTTCCAATATTAGGTTCACTATGCTATAGAGAAGTGGATATTGTGTAGTTTCCTTATATAGTCTTGGAGGTTTGGGTTTATGAATGTCCATTTCATCATAGTCCTTTCATCTAGAAAATAGTATATCATCATTGACTACTATATAGATCCTCAATTCACATTGAGCCCTATGGTAGACCAATTCATGAGAAATTATGGGTTTACCGGAGTTTGAATGTTAAAAATTTGTATAAAAGTGTTTGGTTATTATAAAATATTATTTTCATCATGTGTATCACCCTCTTTTATATGGGGGTTTTTGATAAAAAGAATATATGAGAGTAAAAACTTCATAAATAGTGTGGGACTATACTTGGCCAACTTACTTTCATGATTAACCTGTGTTTCCCTGATAAGTATATGGTTAGTTAAAATTATTTCTTATTGTGTTAGAATTTTAGGCTTCACATTTCTAAATTCAAGTTATGATAAAGGAATAAAATTATATTCTAAATTATTTATGCACTATTGTTTTATAGATTATGGCTCCTCCAAGAATACCATGTTTGAATGTTTGAGAGGAATCTGCAATGCAAGTCTCACTGATTCACCCTCTGGTTGAATTGGTTTTAGTATAAAATATAGCTAGAAAGATATACTCCTTAGGTAAGTAGATAGTGTTAAACAAGAATAGAGGTAATAGTATTCTTTGGAATTCACTTTGAAGCATCCTTCGATCATTCATGTTTATAAGAGGCCCTAGAAATAAGAAGAATGGATCAAGAGGATTGAGATAATTTTATGCTTCCTGAAAACAACATAAGACACCATGGTTAGTTTCACCACTTATATTATTTAATGTTTGGGAATGAAGTGGTGAGAGAAAATTTTTCAAGACAAGTTACATAAATATCTCCCCTTTACTACTTTTATAGAAGTATTAATTCATGATTTCTTTCATGAGATAATGATATTGGTGAAGGCACATGATTTTATTACTTTTTAGAAAGGATATTTTTCTATTATATAGTATACTACTTATTTTTCTAATATGGTCCATATATATATATATATATATATATATATATCTTGTATCTAATATACATATCACGGTGTAGAGGATTGAAATGGGTTTGAGGAATGATATTTATTCAATACATGTTCTTATGTTCCAACCAGTATTCATATAGGTTTTAGGTAAGGAATCTATGGAAGATGAAGATATAGCAAGGAAGAAAAGACACTTTGGAGAATAATTAATAGTATAAGGTAGTCATAGTTTGTTTTCTAGAAAAAAGAGGATTCTTGGGGACTAAAAATAGGAAGTTGTAGGGGTGTCTAGATTATTTTAGTCATAATATAGTGGTCTGTCACTAGTGTGGGATAGAGGGACACCTAAAAAATGATTATAAGGAAACAACCAAGGTGTTTCATGCGTGTAGGAAATCTGTTCACCTTAAATTTTTGTGTGAGATAGAATCCTAGAGAAGTTGATCTGGATCCACATTTCCCAATGGCACTAAATTTGGATCTGATATACCATAAGGGGTGAGATTTCAATATCATTCCAAGGGTGATTCTCTAGTTATGAATAAATTGTAGGATGATGATGGAAGTTTCTATGTACTGGTGTGTACACTAGAGAAGTAAGAGGCTGGATTTTATACCATGATCGGTATGATGTTTATCACATATTCTATGGTTATATACTTATTTAATACTAGTAAAACTCATTTTTATATCTTAACCAGGTTTATTAATGCCTTGGGTTTTCATTGGGGGAATATTTCATTAATGATGTCTCTTTACACTCCTTTGGGAAGGAATTTGGAGAAGGGATTCATATTCCCTAAATGTCAGGTGATGATTTTTTGCCATGAAACCATATAATAAATTTTAGTTTATTATATTATCATTTTTAATCCCATCATTATAATATATTAGAATATTATCTAAAAATACCTGATTGATTTTTATCATCATTAGGTATAGTACATTTCTTCAAATGGAGTCACGCAATTTAATCAGGGTGAGTGGGATCTTAGATCAGGGAGAGTATGTCATTTTTCCCCTATTACTAAGGTGATATCATGCCAAATTTTATAAATTATTTTTGATTGTATTGATCCATGTATTAATGGACCTCTTCAAATGACATTGAGTAATTATCTTGATGTTTTTCTAGATTATTTTTTAGGTTTTACTCTATAGAGGGAAGTCATGTTTTCTATAGACTTTTATTTAGGGATGAGGACTATTTCATTACCTTTATATCATATGACACTATGTAAATTGAATTAAATAAATTTTCACCTTTATGGTTTAAGTCTAATGGATTTATTCGTCCTAGTATTTCGCCTTGGGCATCGCTAGAACTATTAATTAAGAAGGTGGTCAGGAGTCCCCAATAATGTGTTGATTGCCAAAAAATCAACCAAGTGAAAATTAAGGACAAATATACATTTCCTATAATTTATGACCTTTTTATCAGCTCAAGGGATCCTAGTGATTTTTAAATATGTATTTGTGATCAGGGTATCATTAGCTGAGGGTTTGAGAGGATGATATCCATAAGATAGTGTTTAAGAGTAGGTATGGGCATTATAGGTATCCAATCAAGTCATTTTCCCTTACTAATTATTGTACGGTATTTATGGATTTGATTAATTTAATATTCAATTAGTTTTTTATTCTTTTGAGGTTATTTTTTAGATGATATCCTTGTTTATTCTAGATAATATTAGGATCAGGCTGTTTATGTTAATATCACCATTTGAATATTGAAATAGAATCATCTGTATGTTAAGTTATCCAATTTCAGTTATAGATTCAAGAGGTGAAAATTATGGCCCATGTGATTTCTAAGAGGGGTGTCTCAATTGATCCTTATAATATTCATGTAGTTATATCTTAAGAGCGTTCCCAAAATGTTTGTGAGATCTATAATTTCATAGGATTAGCTTATTATTGTACTTAAATTATTGAGGAAATCTCTGAGATTGTATCTATCATGATTGATTTTACCCATAAGGGTTTGATGCCTTTTTTGGTAGATCATTGTTGATGAACTTTTGAGGAGTTGAACTTGTGATTAAATTTAGCTCCATTTATCA
Source organism: Viscum album (assembly GCA_963277665.1). NCBI lineage: Eukaryota > Viridiplantae > Streptophyta > Magnoliopsida > Santalales > Viscaceae > Viscum > Viscum album. The sequence continues at coordinate 176,760,265 of OY728120.1, forward strand.
TCCTTCCTGAGATGATTTATGGATATGATGTTTATTTTGATGCCTTAAGTATAGATTTAAGTTTTGTTTTGACATAGAGAAGATAGGTGGTCGATTATGTATCTCATCATTTATTCCCTCGTTAGAAGAATCTCCCACTACTGAAATAGGGGTTTTTACCAACACTTATATACCAATATTTTTCTTAAACCATTGGTATATAAGAGTTTTACCAATGGTTTTCTTAAACCATTGGTAAAACTGGCCAAATACCCCCATTTACCAACGGTTCTAGTGAACTGTTGGTAAAGGGGTCTAAATTCCCCCCCCCCCTACCAATAGTTATTGAAAACCGTTGGTAAAGGTTTGACCCAATATCCCCGCATGGCCCTTCTACTCTCCCCCATTCAGATAGAACCCTAATTAACCTCTCCCCCATGATCCAGCACCTCTCCCTCATTTATACGGTGCCACTCCCCCATGATCAGAGCACCTATCCCCCATTCGGACATCACCTCTCTCAGGTTCATCTCGATTCCTCCATTCGAACGGTTGGAATCTCGGCTTCCCCCATCCAAGCTACTGAATCTTCATCCAAACCATCCCAAATTAGGTATTTTCTTAAGAGATTCCTTAGTTTTGTTGTTATCTATATCATATTTCAGTTTTAAGTTTTTATTTTGATGTGTATCTATTTTTTCTATTTTGATTTAACCTAGAAAACACTTTTAGATTTTTTCTCTGGAACCATAGAAAACACTTTTAGATTTTTTATTTTTCACTTTAATTTATCATATCATTATATTAAAATATTATATAAATAGACAGGATAGTTATATACCTCTCATTGGTCGCCTACATGAATTGTATCTCACACATTGTTTGAGATGCCATTGGGTACCCGGATAAACTACATGATTATATGTTTAAATAAGGGGAATCACCATTTTATAGATGCATGACTACTCACATGACATAGGATTGAGCATGTAGCAGATGATTGGGTTGTCGCTCAAGAAGCTAGGTCGAATTTTAGAATTTATTGAGCCTCTTATGTAGTACTACTTCTTACTAGTTGTAACTATGTTTTTATTATTGATACATGACATACATTACCATCATTCGGTTTATGAGTTTGTTATTATTTGGTATTACTGATTTGGTTATTTTCATCCATTTCCAATATTTTCCCATTTTTATCTTTCTTTCAATTTTTAACTGATAATATTAAAATTGTGCAACATAAATAATAAGGGAATAGTCTCCCCCAGACACAGCAAAGGCTCTCACTATTATTCAATAACATTTAGAATTTTGGTAGATGTGCTTGAGGACATGTGGTCATCTGGGTTTATGTCACTAATGAGTGGCATCCTAGTTTGGGATGTCACAATTCCTGGATATCCTTTTTATAGGTGTTTCTAATCAAATCCATACCTATAACTATTGAATATCCCTCTCCAAAATCAATTGGGACATGATTCAATGAATACACCCTACCAACCTATAATCTATGGCCCCAAACCTAGTATCCTTTAATCCATGGTTAAGGTGAAACTTGATGAGGCCATAATTACTTTGGATGTGATCCTTATCCTACTCCTCATCCTAATCTCCCTGAAGAAGTTATAGTATAAAACGCATGTACGCCCAACAAGACACTTAAGGATTATGTATTCCTTGATCTAATTCCAATATCTTACTGGGCAATTCTTGAATGTAGGCATTAGAAATTCTGTATCTTATTTTCTTATATACACTGTATTTTGTTGTGTCTCTTAATATTATTCTCATATAGAGTAATGTGTCAGTTATGCTTTTATATAAAGTAAAAAAATTTCATTTACCTAAATATTTTTTTGATTGAAATTCAATATTATTGAATTGCTTTGAAATGACTTATTGAAATTTTTTACAGAATGGATAGAAGTTGGACGTACGAAACTGATTGGATTTCAACTGATTTTCAAAATAATTTGAACAGCTTTTTATATTTTTCATTTGACAAGGCTTAAGATAGTGGTCTCATGCACTGCCCATGTTCTAATTGTGTTGGAAGACCTTGGTTGAGTCGTGAAGTAGTTAGCTATCATATAACCAAATATGCTTTCCAAACAAACTATAATGTGTGGTATCACAATGGAGAGAAAATGGAATCTCAAAATTTTGATGATCCAAATGATAGGACAGAATTAGAGAGTTTGATATATGATTGGTTTCCATTTATTCGGCATCATGAGAAGGAAAGGATGTCTATCCAACAAGATTTTGATACAATCACACATGATGCGTCCAATGAAAATAATGAGGTTGATAGGGTGAAAAAATTGAATGATGTTGTGATGACTCGAGTATATCGGCAATGTGGAAAAATGAAAAAGTTGGAATTTTTAATCTGATTATTTCATGGGAAAACTATGTATGGGATTTAAAATACTGCAATCGATTACATTCTTACCTTCTTGAAGGACTTACTTTCAGATGATGCAGATATTCCCTCAAACCACTCTATGTCATGGAAGTTAGTTGATGAACTTGGATTCTCAAAAAAAAATCATGCTTTCCTGAATGATTGCAGCTTATTTTGGGAGGAAACTGCTGAAATAAATGATTGTATCAAATGAGGAACCACTCGATGGAAGCCAAAAGATAATGAAACACCATCTCGTGTGGCACAAAAAGTAATGTGGCACTTTCCATTGATCCCCAGATTATAGAAAATTTTCATGTATGATGAAATATCAATAAAAATGTGATGTCATGACACTGAGAGGAAAAATAATAATGAAGAGTTGGTTCACCTAGTAGATGGATTTTCATGGCAGATATTTGATGCTCAATATCCTAAATTTGCAGCTGACATGCATAATGTGAGACTGGGTCTTTCATGTGACAGTTTTAATCCATTTGGGTAGATTCTTACTTCGCAAAGCACATGGCCAGTTTTCATACACATTTATAACCATCCCCCATGGTTGTGTATCAAAAATCCTTAAACTTTCTTGAGTATACTGATATCTGTCCCTTCTGATCCCAGCAATGATATTGATGTATACATGAAACCTTTAATAAAATATTTGAGACTTCATTGGGATATGGGTGTACCCACATACGATTCATGTTCTAAAGACAGATTTCAGATGCGTGTTGCGCTTATGTGTATGATCAATGATTTTCCTGCTTATGCAATGATGTATGGATGGATCACAAAAGGAAAATTGTCATGTCGTGTTTGTATGAAGAATACTCGATCAAGAATACTGAAATATCGTCATAATTTTAGTTTTATGGTACATCGACAATTTTTTCCAATGAACCATCCCTATAGAAACAATCGTTGAAGATTTGAAAATACCATGGAGACTGACAATACACCTTAGCATATGTCTATAACTTATGTGCTTAATGAATTGAAAATTTTCAGTTATTCATTTGGGAAGGGTGTAATGAAATCTAGAAAGAGGAAAAATGTTTCCAATGATACCTGTTACAATTAGAAGAAGAAGAATATATTCTTTGAGTTGTATTGGTCAAACAACTTGTTACATCATTGCTTATATGTAATGCACATTGAAAAGAATTTATGTGAAATATTGCTTTCGATTATTTTAGATGTCAAGGGTAAGATAAAAGATGATTTATGGTCTCAGTGTGACTTGGTAGATTGGGGGATCAGACCAGAATTGCATCATGTCTGTATCAGTGAAAATAAATGCCAAGTTCCATGTGCTTCTTATGTGATGACACCTCTTGAAAAAAATCAATTTCTGGAAGTGATAGAGACTATTAAAGTTCCTGATGGTTATTCAAGAAATATATCAAAATGGTTCAACATAAAAGAGTTGAAGATGAAATCTTTGAAGGCTCATGATTATTACGTCCTTTTTCATGAGTTGATTCCAATAGCAATTTGCCATCTCTTGTCCAATAATGTAAGAGTATCAGTTATTTAGTTGTTCTATTTGTTTAGATATCTTTCTTCAAATGAGTTTTCCAAATCCTTCTTGTAAAAACTGTTGGTAGAGTCACCATTAATTTTGTGTGAGTTAGAGAAAATATTCCCTTAATCATTTTTTACATGCATGTTGCATCTGACAGTCCATCTTCTGACCTAAATACTTCTTGGAGGACCTTTTTCTTTCATTTGGATGTATCCAACTGAAAGAAACATGTACACATTGAAATAATATGTTCGAAACAGGAATTATCCCAAGGTTCTATTGTGAATAGTTACTTGGCTCAAGAATGTATGGATTTCTGCTCAATGTATTTGTCTTATCTTACTATGAGAATAAAAATACCAATGAGAAATGAAGAATAATAGTATGAGAAAATTGAACCTAGTTTTCTATCACTTCCTTAGACAAGAGGAATTCCGGCATCATATACATTGACGACATTAAGCCTTGAAGAGCGAGAGATGACACATCGCACAGTGTTGTTCAATTGTGATTTGTTCGATGAGTATATCAAGTTAGTAAATTGTATATGTATCTCTTATCTTATCTCTTGTAATTTTAAATATTTGTTAAACTATTATTATTTTTATCTATAGGGAACATAAATAATTGATAAATAGAAAGTGTCGTTCTTTATCTTTAAGAAGGAAAGAGACTTTTCATAGCAAAGGGTTTTCTGCTTGGTTGAAATTGAAGGTAAAAATATTTCTGTAATAACTAAATAAAAATAATATTTAATTAAGTTTACTATCTGTTTATATTTTAGGTGTCGAGTTTTCCTACAGACTCTGTTTCTGAGGAAATAAGAGCTTTGGATTTTGGTCCTAATATCATGGTTTGTTCTTGTAAATCACTTGTGATCAATGGATACAAATTTATTATCACTGAACAAGCAAGAAACATGAGAACACATCATGACGGTGTTAGGATAACTGCCACAACAGACTGTTATGCCAGTTCATCGGATACTAGACCTCATTCTGAGAATGTATCTTATTATGGAGTCTTGTAGAAAATAATAATTTTGGATTATTACTCGCATGGTCGAGTCACGATGATGAAATTTCAATGGATTGATTCAATGACGAGGCAAGGCACCTTTATTTATGATTGTGGATTTGGAGTTATTGACATGACTCGCACTCTTTCCATCAATGAACCATATGTATTGGCATCAATGGTGAAGCAAGTTTTTTTATGTCAAAGATCATCATCATCCTAAATTCGGTGTAATTATTGAAGTAAATCACAGACATGTTTTTGATGATGGTGATGATGAAGTTGACACTATACCTACTACAATTAGAATCAATCCATTTATTACTTATGATGACTCCAATAGCTCAATTTTCAGAGTTGATTGTGAACCTGAAGTTGTGGTGGGAAATATATAGAATCATACAGTCGTGTTCTCACCTACATGTTTCACCTACATCATTCAGAGTGTGTATCCTAGTACTTACCTTCAAACCACCATAAATCTTCTGTTTCTTTATATATATTTTTATCATAATGGTTGTTCTATATATATTTTTTGGTTTACACATTTATTATATGTTTCTAATTACTTCAATATTTGTTTTCATTGCAGGAAATGACACTCATTGAAGAGAGGCGGCGGAAAAAGATGACCGAAAATAATCGTCGCATGACATAGATGGGCGCTCCTCCACTCATCCCTATAGCGACCCGGCCTTTCCTTACATTAATATTATATAATTTAAAATATAAACAACATAATAGTATTACACATAGAGGATCCAAAGGTTTAGTGTCTTGGGAAAACTAGGACCACACATAACAAATACAACATCAACCATAAACATTTATTTAATTTCTTCTTCACTAGCTTCTTAGTGACACTTGTCCTCTCCTTAGTACATGTAGCCACCTGAGGATATACATAAAAAGGGGTGATCTAGAATCCCAGTAAGAGTATAGATAATAACAATATAGCATGGCGTGAGCATAATTGTAACATAGGAAAAAGATCATAAACATGAGAGGACCATAAACAAAAGACTTGAAATGTGGCAATGCATAAAAATGAAACATCATGTCTTACTGGTTAACTACCAAACATACTTGTGAACCAAGCTAGAATCTTGTTCACACATCATTCCACATTTACTGATGAGATTCATCACTTTACCCAATTCATTGGAGTGCTGTATAATTCCGGGCGCCCCCGTCACATTTAAACATTCATATTGCGCTATATAATTCCGGGCGCACCCATCACATCATAACATTATCATTTATCATGCTTGCGACAATGAACATATAACAAAAATTAACATAATTAACCCATGAAAAGTAATGGTTTTCGTCTCATAATAACATATTCATAAGCTTTGGGTTCCCAAAATAAAGAGGGAATAACATACATGTTACAAGAACTGTTCACTTTGAGTGAGAAGTAAAAGGAGTTTTCTTAAAAGAAGAGTTCTTCTGGAAAACATTTTGTTTGGACATAAAAACCAGTTACAAACATGTATATCCCATAAAATTAAATTAAATAATGAAAAAATGATCTTTGATGAGTAACCATATCAAAAATGTAGTGACAGAGGTAGAACCCGAAGGAAGAAAATTGGGTTCGAGATTTCCCCTTACCGTGTACTCGAATGCCTCCTTATCTTTAATGTCCTGTATCATGGCATTATATTAATTAATTAGAAATTACAGTACCTTTTATACATTAATAAGGTTTATTCTAGTTTCATTATGTCATATTATGTTCCTTTGGATGACTTATAGAGTTTAAAAACATTGTTCGGGGATGTTCGTTTTTATGGTTTTCTTAAGTGGTTCACTTGAATTCTTAAATTAAAGTTCGGGTAGATCATGGGTAAACATACAGAAATGATATTACATGTTATTAGTGATATTACAGTATCTTTAATGATTTTATAATAAATTATACTAGATCCATGTGGGTGAATCATTATATAAGAATAAAATGATGATTATTTGGGTTAATTTGAGCGGTTTTTGGATCACAACGAACTTGTTTTAACTTTTCACTTAGTAATATGGCCATAGGTTATTTCAAGAACTTAAAATAGAACATAATACATATAAAATATTCTGGTTTAACCATAAAAATGGTTTCATGACCATATCTGAAGGTATAAATCGAAGAAGAGGGAATGTCGTTTTTGAAGGTGATAAATTAACACCTCATAAACAACGTTCTCTTTAATAAAATAAAAGGAAGAGGGGAAGGGTGTGGGGTGATATAATATCCCATTATAATAATAAAATTACATTATATGTATAATACTAGAGTTAAAAAACAATTTGGATGAATATAGGTGGGGAGAGATCAAGAAAGGAACTTGAACTTGAAAGGAAAATAAAGGAGAAGATGGAGAGAAATTACCTCTTAATCTTCCTCTTGAGATCCTCCTTAAGGAAGATAGTCTTCGACTTTTGATGAGACCAGAAGCTGTTGGGAGTGGGGTAGGGGCTAGGGAAGATGTTTGGGCAGAGTTTGGAGAAGGATTGGAGCTTGAGAGGTATGAGGAAATGAGGGAGTCAAGGGTGGCTTTTATAGTGGAGGGGAGAGGGGTTTCCTTAATATAAAATTCATTAGTTTATTAATTTCCCCTAAGAAAAGGAATAGCGAGTCTTGGATGACCAATAATATTAATTTTATAATTTAATCCCGAAACAAGTGCGCTTACATCAACATATCATCATCGATGACTCAATTAATACATTATTTAGCATCTATTTTGAATTATCGGATTCTACTATTCATCAAAAAATCATGTATCTCAAAAAAATCCCAAAAATTTACCCCAACCATTTTTCGACATGTAGAATCCAAAAATGAATTCCATTTTTCAAAAATAATTTTCTAAATATTATTAATTTAATATTTAATTATAATCATAATTTACTTAAAAACAGTTTTTAAGATTAAAACTGATTTTATAGTTATTTCAAAAATTACGTAGGGTCTTATAAAATTATCTAAAAACTATAATAAATTGATTAAATACATTTTAGGGAAATAAATATTATTTTAAATTAATTTATTAACCATAATTAATTATTTATGACTTACAAAATACTAAAACGTTTACTAAGGTCAAATTGTCACTTTCTAAGATGTCTAAATTTTATATTATTATTCATAGGTAATGTTACTCTTATGTTGGATAATTTAATATTCATAAGGGTTATATTAATATTCATAAGGGTATGTTACAATTCATAAGGGTAGGTCACTATTCACCAAAAATCATCTTGAACACAACCGTGTATGTCGGATTTTCAAAATTCCAAACATAGGAGTGACAAACTTATGTTTAAAGGTCACTTATCACTTAGTAGTTCATTATTTTGTGTTTTCATGTTATTTTATGACATAAATATAAGAAGAGAATTTTCCATTGAAAAACTTTGGGTCGTTACATTCTTCCCCCCTTAAGAAATTTCGCCCCCAAAATTTCATTTTACACAAACAGGTGAGGGTACTTCTTCTTCATTGCCTCTTCTAGATCCCAAGTTGCTTCCTCAAACTTATGGTTCATACACAACACTTTGACAATATGGGTTGTATTGTTTCATAGAACCTTATCTCTCCGATCCAGAATCATTATTGGCTACTCCTCATAGGAGAGATCATCTTCCAGCTACACCACCTCTGAGTTTAGTACATGTGAGGGGTCTGGTATGTACTTCCTTTGTAGTGATACTTGAAACACATCATGAACTTGATCCATATTCGGTGGAAGTGCTAGACGATAGGCCATGGATCCTATGCGGTCAAGGATCTCAAAGGGGGCAATATACCTTGGGCTTAGCTTCCCTTTCTTCCCGAATCGCATGACTCTCTTCCATGGAGATATTCGAAGGAAGACTTTATCTCCAACGTCGAACTCCAAGTCCCTTCAACGGTTGTCAGCATAGCTCTTTTGCTGACTTTGAGCAGCTTTGATGTGTTTCTGGATGACTTGAACCTTCTCAATCATCTCTTGAACAAGATCAGGCCCAAGTAGCTTTCTTTCTCCAACTTCATCCCAACAGGTTGGAGTTCTACATCGCTTCCCATAAAGAGCTTCATACGGAGCCATATGAATACTCGAGTGGAAGCTATTGTTGGATGAGAACTCAAACAATGGGATATGACGATCCCATCCAACTTAGAATTCTAGAGAGTAGGCTCTCAGCATATCTTCAAGCATCTAAATAGTCCTTTCAGACTGACCATTAGTTTGGGGGTGATAGGCCGTGCTGAAATTTAATTCAGTACTCAAAGCATGTTGAAGGCTCCTCCAGAAATTAGATCTGAACCTTGGATCATGGTCAGAGACAATTAAGATTGGAACACCATGCTGTAACACCCCAATCTTCCAAGGTACTTTTCCCTTCGAATAATGCAATGGCGTGCATTGTACGCAACTTCAAAATTCTAACACACCATAACCAATCAAACTAGCCATTATGAATAGTAATACCTAATTTTTGAAATTTTATAAATTCTATCTCTCAAAATGGAATTCATTTTTGGATTCGGAATATCGAATTTATCCTAGGGTGAAATTTTGGAACTTTTTGGATAACACATATATTTTGATGAATAGTTAAAATTACTAAATTTTAATTAAAAACAACTTTTTAAATCAAAATAATCTATAGTGATAAATTATATTATTTAGTGGTTTTAAAGTATAATTAGAATATATTTTTACCATTTTATCCAATGGTGTTCATTAGAATTAATTTCACTTTGAAATTGGACCTAAACAATTGTCAATCTTTTGATATATATTGTTTCTTAAAAACACATTATTTGTTCTGAAAGCGAGAATTAATTATAAAATTAATTAATGCAACTTATATGTTTAGAACTTTGTAAAATAGAAATCATTTTTGAATTAGGAATATCAATTATATCTTATGGTGAAATTTTGGAATTGTTCTGAAAAACATCAATTTTTGATGAATAGTGAAACTACTAAGTGGTAGTTAAAAAAACTGAATTTTTCATAAAACATAATTTTACCGCTTCTGTGAATGGAATTTCAAAAATCCGAGAGACACGGTTAATATCAAGAAGTAAAATGTGGTTCAATGAGATGAAAATAATTTTTGGTGAATAGTAACTTTTTACTTTTATTTACCACGGTTAAAAGTAAATAGGGTAATTAAGGGTAAAAATGATATTAATATTACCATAACACATGTCCTAATTCTATTGGACAAGTGTATCTCGACCAAAAACAACCTTAGGAATAAAATATTATCATTTTGGTCCACTTGGATTAGATTAGTACATTTATTATTATTTAATTCAAAGAAGAGTTAAGAGAGTTAAAATCAATGTTTATTTACTAAAACATTCTTAATATAGGGTTATACATAAGATAAATTCAATTGTAAATATTAATTAGAAAGATAATACGATTTCCTACATAATGATATTTTATTTATAATTTTTAGACATTAAATAATTTAATATATTTATGACACAATGATGATTCAGTAATTACCATAATAGTGAAAAATTAAAATAATTGATATTATAAATACCCAAATAAATATAATTTAAGACTTTTAATGAATTAAACTAATTTAATAGGATAATATAACATATTAGGATTGATTTAATTTACTTTTTTAGAAGTAATAATTCTGTTATAAGTTTCACAAAAATCAACTATTGAATAGTGTCAAAATTGACATAAAAGAGTTTTTAAAACAAATATTATATTTTTAATTGTTATTAAATTCCTAAAAATCTAAGGTTCGGCCAAGAGACTTATATCATGATTGGTATATCATTATTGGACCACTTGGGGGTCTCTTGGAGGTATATAGTATGTTTATTAACCATATAATATAAAAATAGAAAGTGACATGGTAAATGTCAAACTAATTAACTAAGAGTTAAAACTAAATGATAAGGTTAATATAGTGACCCAAACCTGTCTAAATTCTATTGGTTGAATTGTTTTCAACCTATACCCACCTTAACATTTTAATAATCAACTTTTGCGCCATTAGAAACTGAATATGAATTTATTATAAATTAATATTTTTAGCTTTTCCAAAGGTGCCCCTCACCCCTCTGATAAAAGGGCACTCCTCCTTCTCATTTTTTCACACCTTCAAAGCCTTTTGGTTCGGCAAACCCCTGCCCAAATACTCTATCAACTTCCCTCACTACAACCTATAGGACTTATTTTGATCAGAAAGCCAACCTAAGGAGCCCTTTTGATCAAATCAAAAGGAAAAACCCAAAGAAGAGGTAATGTTTTCACCACCCCTTTTCAAGTTCCTTTCTTCTTCCACTTCTTCTTTATTTGTTATTACCATTATAAAATAATAACACCAGTATATTATATATACTGTGATGTTATTATAAATATGGTACAACCATATTCATTATTCTATCCACCCTTTTAATAATATGTCACCATGTGTGCGTACGTACGGCTTACCGTCTCCACATCGTGGTGTAATTGTTATTAAATATATTATTATTTGGGTGGGTATAATAATGATGTTTAACTCATGAAAATAATAAATATAACATGATAATTATTCTGTATATATGATATACCATAAAATTATATATTATTTTAATATCAAAAGAATGATATTGTCGCTCGTGCGTACGTACGGACTATCGTCTCCACGAACGCGATGAAATTCATTCTCTACTGTATCCATTTAAGTATAATTATCATTTGATGATTTAAAAATAATTTTTAAGGACTTGATATCATTCTGGATATGAATAATATACAATATATCCATGACAAACATGGATTACGTAACAAAACATATAAAAGAAAACGAGTAAGTTAACACCTGAAACGACGATAATTCTAAGATATTATTAACAAAGAAATGTTAAAAGATCATATATGATATAATATTAATGTATATGATTCATTAATAATTTAATAACAATTATTTCAAAATTATAAAGGAGTTTAACCTACCCCCAACCAAGGAAAAATACAAGGTAAGGGGTTTCTTATCTCACTCTTAACTTCGTGAGAATTCCATTGTTCACCACTTATTTATTGCATGTGGTTTATGTGTAATGACCATGATTGTATTAATTGTGTAATATACATTAATTTATGGGTATTTAAATCATCACTGTATGATCCTTATTTCATGGGTGTATGTTTCATAAGTTACCTAATCGATAAGGGAATTTAAAATTTCCATTTCCATTTATTCGGCTTTACGCAAACCTCATTGATTCTTTTACTCCGAGATTATGGGTGGAATCACTATTAATTTGATTAATTCATAATTTCCACTCCCCTTTACTATGGATATACTTTTGATACAAATAATCACTCCATTGATAATTTCTCAAGTCATTGATATGAATATGATAAGAGTAATTTGAACTCATTCTCCATTTGTTGAGTTAAACATCCAATTCGTTGGTGTTGTTTTTACAAGAATATGTGTGAATGTCCTTTGATTGTTTTACACTGAATATCCAATAATATTTAGTGTATTTATATTTTTTACACATAATTATGTCGTTGATTTGTCCTTAACCTAAGGATACGGCCTTTTAGAGATATTTCATCGCAATTTACATTCCATTGAGACTTCTTTGTTGTTATACACCAAATCACTTTTATGTGGTGTATATAATGTACTTTGACATAGTATATCATGAATTCCTTTATTCTCATGATATTAAAATGTTTTGATTAACTCAATTATTTTTATTAAAGTGTCTCTCTTTTGGTTAGAAACTCTAACTAAAATACCATTTTTAAATGTTTTAAAGACTTATTCTTCTAAATATTGCTCATTAATGTCCATGTTTTAAAAAAAGGTTTTAATGATTTATTTATATGGACAGTAAAGTTTTAAAATTAAAACTCCTTTTAAAAGTTTAAAAGTGTTATGGGACACTTTGATTCAAAAATCTATTTTTATATAGCTTCTTGACAAATAGTGTGACTTTAAATGATTTCAAGAAAAAGGGGGATATTTCTCTCAAATAGTTTTGATAATTATTTTCATCTATGTCGAAATCCTTAATTATTATTTATTGAGGATAATGTGATACAATAAAATCATCCATATTGTATTTAATGAGTTATGTTTGACTTTGGATGTGCTATTTTTATACCATTCATGGTTTGTGGTTAAATTATTGGCATTTCGTATGCTAGTTTTATTATGAATGTTTATGTTATATTTAAACTTGTTCATATGAGGAATGAATTGGACTTATTAAGTGATGGGTGTAGCCCGCTATAGCTCATCTATGCATCGGTAGGTCTCATGAGACAAACTAGTGTCTTGGCACAAGGCCTTGGAAAAATCTTATTTGTAGTCTTGGCATGAGGCCTTGGCTTTGTGGTTATGATAGTCTGGCATTATGCATTCCATCATTATGAAAGTGGTTATTGATATTGCATGTGATCATTCAACTAGTATAATATCCATGTGAATAAGTAAATGGAATTATTTCATTTTATCTTTTCCATTTTATGCTGAAGTTCAAGTTTAAAAGGATTTTGTTTTAGTTATAAATTGACTTAAGTGTTTATGCTTTTCTATGAAAGATTATGCTATAATGTTATCCTTACTGAGCATTTGAGCTCCCCCCTTTTCTATGTTTTATTTTTCCAAGGATGTGAAGAATTAAATTATGAACGACCTACAGGGATATTATGAGGGGATAATAGTGTGGACTATGGAGAAAATATGTTGTTGTAGTAGTTTTTCACTTTATGATGTAATGTAAAACATTATGAATATATATAGTGTTTCCAAGGCTACTAAACAAATCGGTCTTTCGAGATTTGATCTTTCTTGTGATCATGCAAATGTTATGTAATAATGCACCGACTTTGGGTAACTGGGGTCGGGGCATTACAGTTGGTATCAGAGGAAGTTTAGTACAAACCTTGGAAGCAAGATTTAGATAAACTCTAATTAGAGCACGTAGACCTAAGATGAACTTTGAGGATTAGTATAGAAGATCTTCCTAGAATTTTGGTATTGTAGAGATTTTGTGAGTTTTATGAGCAATACATCCCTGTCTGGATACGAGCAGGTAGAGGTGGCTCTGACACAGATGTACTTAGGGGTAAAACCCGAAAACACCACTTTGAGCTAGACTCGAACGAGAACTGGTGCACAACAACGGGCCTTGCTTCACTCTTGGTTACGACACTCCCGGGGGATATGCTTAGGATAATTTACTTTTTCATTACAAACCGATTTAAAGTATTATATATATAAGATGAGAGTAAATGACCTTGGTTAATCCTAATGTGTTTCAAATTGAGAATATAGTGACATGTTAATCTCTAAATGATTGTATGAATACTATTACTCACACAATGCTTTCTAGTTTCAGTTAACGGCTGGATTCCAAGGAAGTCATAGTGACTTTGAGAATGATGTACATGGTGGGAACGGTGGTGGCAATGAGCAACAAAATGGAATTTTGATAGGCGTAAAAGATATAGTCTTTATTCCAAATCAATTTTCCAAAAATATGATCAAAAATATATATATCAACCAATTACCAGACTCAATAAAGAATAGAAAGGTGATGAATGATAAGAGCTCCAGTAGTGGAGACCACGGAGAAAGAAATCCTCAATTTCCATCATGCTGGAAATGTGGAAGGAGACACCCAGGAAAGGGTCTCAATAGGACAAAGAAATGCTTTACGTGTGGGAAAGAAGGATATAAAGTGAAGAATTGCCGAAGAAAAATGAAGAGTACTATGGAAGAAGATAAAAATGGTCCCAAGAATCCATTTATAGTCATTTGCCGTAAATTTAGGGGACCTGGCCATTACCCGAGTGAATGTCCTATTCTATAGGATATTTTCTTGGTCAGAGAAGAAGCTATGTGGAAATAAATGGTTGGATAAATGTTTAAAAATTATTAGTGATCCTTGTTGAAGGGTTTAATTTGGAATAATTTTCTCTTGTATTTGTAACCCTAACGTTTGCCATGTGAGAATGATATTTATGGAAGAATTGTCTTTTCTCTTGTGTATATAGTTATAAATAACCATTTGGTTTTATATGATCATTGGGTTTGAGGCAATTACAAATTATTATAATTTGGGATGATAATGCAAGGTATGAGATAAAAATTGTGGATAAATTATGTTATGGTTATTTTGAGGAATTTATCTCATTTTGGTAATGTTTTAAAATATAGTTTTTGAAAAAGGAAAACACGTAGACCGTGTGACAACCCTTCGCGTCGAACAAAGCTGTGGGAATCGAACCCACAACCAAAGTGCGATTGGGATTTATCGCATACCACTAGACTACGTGAAGTCCCTGGTTAGTGTGACTATTATTTTTAGTTAAATAATTTTATTGATCAAATATAATTTGATTTGGGATCTTATGTCTTATCAAATGAATACCCTTAGTATAGGAAAATGATTTGGTGATTAAGTGATAAATGTTATTTTGGAAGTTGTTTGCTTTGGTTTGAACACTATATGCCCAAGGAAAATAGAATAGTATGGGGTTTCATTTAAGGAGTAATGGTGTATTTTTATCTATGTTTTTATTGTGGATTTATAATGATTTGGCTTGTTTATGGAAATGATTAGGTTAATTACTTTTAAGTATGTGACTTTAAGAGTAATTAATGTCATTTGGAGATACAATTTAATGTGGAAGACTACATTATTAATAAGTTTTGGTGTTCAATATTAGTTTTGATTATATTAAAGGATTTTAAGGACAATTGATTATTGAATGGTATTTATTTAACTTTGGGGTATTGTTGGTTTAATTTTGGAAATTAAGATTAGTGTTTATTTCTCTCAAGGAATATCCTTTTGGGGGATCATTAGATCATGTACTAACCATTTTGGATTTGATTAATCTCTAAATACAATATAAATATATAGTTCATCCTGCATGGATCATGTGATTCTATAGAAGTTTATTCTAGCTCTTCTAGTGTGACCAAGTCTTCTTGAATACTCATTATTTAAAAAAAATGAGTTAGTGGTGGAAATTTATTAAAGAATGAAACTCTACTTAAAATTTAATTATATATCTTTATATTCTTAGTCAATATCATAAATGAATTCCTCATCCTTATGTAATGTAACTTAAAACAAAAAAATGTTGTCTGTTTACTTTCCTACTAGGAGACTAATGGCCGTTTTTCCCAACACAAGTTTGTGGTTTTCTTATTGTTAACTTTCTCTTGATCATGCTTTCTATCCCTCTCCATAAAAACTTGACACTTAGTTTATCATCCATATCCATGTTTTCCTACATGGAATCTGAGTATGGGTTATCTTGGTTGACCTTTATACCTCTCTTTCTTTCTTTTAAAGTAATAGTTTTATTGACTCTTTTTCTGATGTGGGACTTTCCATTATATTCTCAAGAAAAATTTTAAAAATTGTGAGGACGCAATTTATTGAAGTCGAGGAGAATGTAACACCCCAAGCTTCCAAGGTACGTTTCCCTTCGAATAATGAAATGGCATGCATTGTAGGCAACTTCGAGATTCTAACACACCACAACCAATCAAACTAGCCATTATGAATAGTAATACCTACTTTTTGAAATTTTATAAATTCTATCTCTCAAAATGGACTTCATTTTTGGATTCGGAATATCGAATTTATCCTAGGGTGAAATTTTGGAACTTTTCAGATAACACTTATATTTTGATGAATAGTGAAAATTACTAAATTTTAATTAAAAACAACTTTTTAAATAAAAATAATTTATAGTGATAAATTATATTATTGAGTGATTTTAAAGTATAATTAGAATATATTTTTACCATTTTATCCAATGGTGTTCATTAAAATTAATTTCACTTTGAAATTGGACCTAAACAATTGTCAATCTTTTGATATATATTGTTTCTTAAAAACACGCTATTTGTTGTGACAGCGAGAATTAATTATAAAATTAATTAATGCAACTTATATGTTTAGAATTTTGTAAAATAGACATCATTTTTGAATTCAGAATATCAATTATATCTTAGGGTGAAAGTTTGGCATTGTTCTGAAAAACATCAATTTTTGATGAATAGTGAAACTACTAAGTGGTAGTTAAAAAAAACTGAATTTTTCATAAAACTTAATTTTACCACTTCTGTGAATGGAATTTCGAAAATCTGAGAGACACGGTTAATATCAAGAAGTAAAATCTGGTTCAATGAGATGAAAATAATTTTTGGTGAATAGTAACTTTTTACTTTTATTTACCACGGTTAAAAGTAAATAGGGTAATTAACGGTAAAAATGATATTAATATTACCCTAACACATGTCCTAATTCTATTGGAAAAGTGTATCTCGACAAAAAACAACATTAGGAATAAAATATTATCATTTAGGTCCACTTGGATTAGATTAGGACATTTATTATTATTTAATTCAAAGAAGAGTTAAAAGAGTTAAAATCAATGTTTATTTACTAAAACATTTTTCATATAGGGTTATACATAATATAAATTCGATTGTAAATATTAATTAGAAAGCTAATAAGATTTCACACATAATAATATTTTATTTATAATTTTTAGACATTAGATAATTTAATATATTTATGACACAATGATGATGCATTAATTACCATAATAGTGAAAAATTAAAATAATTGATATTATAAATACCCAAATAAATATAATTTAAGACTTTTAATGAATTAAACTAATTTTATAGGATAATATGACATATTAGGATTTATTTAATTGACTTTTTTAGAAATAATAATTCTGTTATGAGTTGCACAAAAATCAACTATTGAATAGTGTCAAAATTGACATAAAAGAGTTTTTAAAACAAATATTATATTATTAATTGTTATTAAATTCCTAAAAATATAAGGTTTGGAAAAGAGACTTATATCATGATAGTTATATCATTAATGGACCACTTGTGGGTCTCTTGGAGGTATATATAAAGTTTATTAACTATATAATATAAAAATACAAAGTGACATGGTAAATGTCAAACTAATTAACTAAGAGATAAAACTAAAAGATAAGGTTAATATAGTGACCCAAACCTGTCTAAATTATATTGGTTGAATTTTTTGCGACCTATCCCCACCTTAAACGTTTAATAATCAACTTTTGAGCCATTATAAACTGAATAGGAATTTATTATAAATTAATATTTTTTGCTTTTCCAAAGGTACCCCTCACCCCTCTTATAAAAGGGAACTCCTTATTCTCATTTCTTCACACCTTCAAAGACTTTTGGTTCGGCCAAACCCTGCCCAAATACTCTCTCAACATCCCTAACTACAACCTAGAGGCCTTAGTTAGATCATAAAGCAAACCTAAGAGCCCTTTTGATCAAATCAAAAGGAAGAACCCGAAGAAGAGGTAATGTTTTCACCACCCCTTTTCATGTTCTTTTCTTCTTCCACTACTTCTTTCTTTGTTATTACTATTCTAAAATAATAACTCCAGTATCTTATATATACTGTGATATTATTATAATTACGGTACAACCATATTCAGTATTCTATCCACCCTTTGAATAACATGTCACCATACGTTCGTACGTACGGCTTACCGTCTCCACATCGTGGTGTAATTGTTATTCAATATATTATTATTTGGGTGGGTATAATAATGATGTGTAACTCAAGAAAATAATAAATATAACATGATAATGATTATTTATATATTATATACCATCCAATTATATATTATTTTAATATCAAAAGAATGATATTGTCGCTCGTGCGTACGTACAGACTACCATCTCCACAAACGCGATGAGATTCATTCTCTATCGTATCCATTCAAGTATAATTATCATTTGATGATTTAAAAATAATGTTTAAGGACTTGATATCATTATTTATATCAATAAGATACAATCTATCCATGACAAACATGGCTTATGTAACAAAACATATAAAAGAAAATGAGTAAGTTAACACCTGAAACGACGACAATTCTAAGATATTATTAACAAGGAAATGTTAAAAGATCATATATGATATCATATTAATGTATATGATTCAGGAATAATTTAATAACAATTATTTCAACATTATACAGTATGTTAATCTACCACCAACCAAGGAAAAATACTAGGTAAGGGGTTTCTTATCTCACTCTTAACTTCGTGAGAATTCCATTGTTCACCACTTATTTATTGCATGTGGTTTATGTGTACTGCCCATGATTGTATTCATTGTGTAATATAATTTAATTTATGGGTATTTAAATCATCATTGTATGATCCTTCTTTCATGGGTGTATGTTTCATGAGTTACCTAATCGATAAGGGAATTTGAAATTTCCATTTCCATTTATTCGGCTTTACGCAAACCTCATTGATTCTTTTACTCCGAGATTATGGGTGGAATCACTATTCATTTGATTAAGTCATAATTTCCACTCCCCTTTCCTGTGGATATACTTTTTATACACATAATAACTCCATTGATAATTTCTCAAGTCATTGATATGAATTTGATAAGAGTAATTTAACTCATTCTCCATTTGTTGAGTTAAACATCCAATTCGTTGGTGTTAATTTAACAAGAATATGTGTGAATGTCCTTTGATTGTTTTATACTGAATATCCAATAATATTTAGTGTATTTATATTTGTCACACATAATTATGTTGTTGATTTATCCTTAACCTAAGGATACGACCTTTATGAGAGATTTCATCTCAATTTACATTCCATTGAGACTTCTTTGTTGTTATACACCAAATCACTTTTATGTGGTGTATATAATGTACTTTGACATAGTATATCATGAATTCCTTTATTCTCATGATATTGTAATGTTTTTATAACCTCAATTATTTTTATTTAAGTATCTCTCTTTTGGTTAGAAACTCTAACTAAAATACCATTTTTAAATGTTTTAAAGACTTATTCTTCTAAATCTTGCTCATTAATGTCCATGTTTTAAAAATGGTTTTAAGGATTTATTTATATGGACATTAAAGTTTTAAAATTAAAACTCATTTTAAAAGTTTCAAAGTGGTATGGGAAACTTTTATTCAAAAATCTATTTTTAAATAGCTTCTTGACAAATAGTGTGACTTTAAATGATTTCTAGAAAAAGGGGGATATTTCTCTCAAATAGTTTTGATAATTATTTTCATCTATGTCAACATCATTAATTATTCTTGATTGAGGATAATGTGATACAATAAAATCTTCTATATTGTATCGAATGAGTTATGTTTGACTGTGGATGTTCTATTTTTATACCATTCATGGTTTGTGGTTAAAGTATTGACATTTCGTATGCTAGTTTTAATACGAATGTTTATGTTAGGTTTAAACCTGTTCATTTGAGGAATGCATTGGACTTAATAAGTGATGGGTGGAGCCCGCTATAGCTCCTCGATGCATCGGTAGGTCTCATGAGACAAACTAGTTTCTTGGCACAAGGCCTT
The DNA here is from genome assembly GCA_963277665.1 of Viscum album. Taxonomy (NCBI): domain Eukaryota; kingdom Viridiplantae; phylum Streptophyta; class Magnoliopsida; order Santalales; family Viscaceae; genus Viscum; species Viscum album. The sequence continues at coordinate 176,780,609 of OY728120.1, forward strand.
GGCAAAATCTTATTTGTAGTCTTGGCACGAGGCCTTGGCTATGTGGTTATGGTAGTCTGTCATTATTCATTCCATCATTATGAAAGTGGTTATTGATATTGAATGTGATCATTCGACTAGTAGAATATCCATATGAATAAGTAAATGGCATTATTTCATTTTATCTTTTCCATTTTATGCTGAAGTTCAAGTTTAAAAGGCTTTTGTTTTAGTTATAAATTGCCTTAAGTGTTTATGCTTATCTATGAAAGCTTCTGCTATAATGTTATCCTTACTGAGCATTTGAGCTCACCCCATTTCTATGTTTTATTTTTCCCAGGATGCGAAGAAGTAAATTATGAATGACCTACGGGGATATTATGAGGGGATAATAGTGTGGACTATGAATAAAATATGTTTTTGTAGTAGTTTTTTACTTTATGATGTAATGTAAAACTTTATGAATATATCTAGTGTTTCCAAGGCTACTAAACCAATCGGTCTTTCGAGATTTGTTCTTTCTTGTGATCATTCCAAAGTTATGTAATAATGCACTGACTCTAGGTAACTAGGGTCAGGGCGTTACACGTGCAGTCTCACCACTTCCTTCACATATACCCTTGCAAGTTGTTCAAGCGATATTTCTTCCTGAATAGCGATAAAATGGGCAGTCTTGGTGAGTCGGTCAACCACAACCCATATCGCATTATTTCCCTTTGACATCTTCGGGAGGCCTATGACAAAGTCCATAGTAACATTTTCCTATTTCCACATGGGTATAGGAAATGGATGCATCATACCTTTGTACTTTTGTCGCTCAACTTTAACTTGCTGACATACTAAGCACCTTGATATATATTCAGCAATCTCCTTCTTCATGTTATCCAACCAGAATTGTTCCTGGAGATCACGATACATCTTGGTACTCCTAGGATGGATAGAGAAAGTTGAGTTATATGCATTATCCAATAGCTCCTTCTTTATCCCAGGTGATGAAGGCACACAAAGCCGCGTTCCAAACAGAATCACACCATCATCGTCGATATGGAACTCTTGCAGCCTCCCTTCCTTTACTGCATTCACCTTCTTTTGTATCTCTACACCATCCCTTTGTGCTTCCTTAATCTTCTCTTGGGTGGATGTTTGCGCAATAATTTGGGCAAGGTAAGATGTATCCCCTGCCCTTACGATTTCCAAATCCATCCTTTGCATATCCAAGAAGATAGTGTCTTTCTCAATCTGCAACATGGACAGAGTAGCAGGTTCTTTTCTGCTTAGAGCATCAGCTACCTTTTTTTCTTTCCCAAGATGATAGTGAATAGATAAATCGTAATCCTTTATTAGCTCTAACCATCTCATTTGACGCATGTTGAGCTCATTTTGTGTGAATATATACTTTAGGCTCTTGTGGTCAGTGTATATGTCACACTTCTTTCCATAAAGGTAGTGCCGCTAGATTTTCAAGGAAAAAATCACAGCTTCCAATTCTAGATCATGTGTCGGGTAGTTCTGCTCATGGATCTTCTACTGTCGTGAGGCATAGGCTATCACATTATCATTTTTCATGAGTACACAACCCAAGCCTTTCTTTGAGTCATCACTGTATATCACAAAACATTCTCCACTTTTCAGTAGTGTGAGTACAGGTGCAGTGATCAGCCTTCTTTTTAGCTCTTTGAATCTTCCCCTACATTCTTCCGTCCAGACATACTTTACCCCTTTCCTTGTTAACTTAGTTAGCGGGCTTGACAATCGTGAGAAGTTTCTCACAAAACGTCGGTAGTACCCAGCTAATCCAAGAAAACTACGGATTTCGGTGACACTAGAGGGCCTGGGCCATTCCTCAATCGCCTTTTTCTTTGAAGGGTCCACAAATATTCCCTTGATTGTGATCACATGTCCCAAGAACATGACTTGATTCATCTAAAAGTCACACTTTTTGAACTTGGCGTACAACTTCTCCTTTCTCAATGTCACCAACACAAGTCTTAGATTTTCTTCATGTTCCCCCTTGCTCTTGGAGTAGATGAGAATATCATCGATAAACACTACCAAAAATTTGTCAAGGTAATGTCTAAAGACTCTATTCATCAAATCCATAAATATTTCAGGGGAATTCGTAAGTCCAAAGGGCATCACCAAAAACTCATAGTGCCCATACCTTGTACGGAAGGTAGTCTTCTGAATATCTTCCTTCTTCACCTTTACCTGATGATATCCAGAATGAAGGTCCACCTTTGAGAAGTATTGACCTCCTCTTAACTAGTGGAACAAGTCATAAATCCTTGGGAGAGGATACTTTTTCTTTATGGTGATCTTGTTGAGTTCCCGATAATCGATACACAGCCACATTGTTCCATCCTTCTTCTTCACAAAGAGCAATGGCGTACCCCAAGGTGATGCACTAGGGAGTATGAATCCTTTGCCTCTATGCTCTTGCAGCTGCTTCTTTAACTCCTCCAGTTCGATAGGAGCCATCCTATAGGGACACTTTGAGATAGGAGTAGCTCTGGTTATGAGTTAAATTGAGAACTCTACCTCACGATCCGGGGGAATTCTGGGTAACTCTTCGGGAAATACATTTCCATATTCCCTTGTGATGGGCATTTCCTCAAGGATGGAACTTTCCTTCAAACTCAACCATTTGGGCGAGGTATGCTTCTTTATAGGGAATCAACACCCACAACATTGAAGGATTTTTCAAAGAAGATTGATGATATTCCTTGCATTTGTAGAGGATCATGTGATGGTTCGGAATATGAAAATATATTTCCTTTTCCCGATAGTTGATATGTGCTCTATATGACGAGAGCTAGTCCATTCCCATTATAGCGTTGAATTCAACCAAATGAAGTACTACAAAATTTTCTGGAAGAATATTCCCACATACGCCAATAGGAGAAGAGTCAAACACTTGGGTTGAAATGATTGCACCACTTGGTGTTTTTACAGATATCTCTACTTCAAGGTTTCGGGGCTTCGATTCTATAGTTCTAGCAAACTTTCAAGATATAAAGGAATGCATAGAACCAGAATCAAATAAGACTTTTTCTATTCTTGAATGAATAGTAAGTGTACCTTGTATGACTTCATTATCATGCTCCACCTCCGCAGTAGTGATGGCATAAGCCTTCCCTTGTTCCTTAGGCTTTGGTGGTTGTCGGCGTTGATTACCCTTGAGAACTCAAGGTTTAGTGCACTGGTTTGCATAGTTCCCTAGCTCCTTACAGTTGTAGCATTGAACCATGAGTGGTTATCTCCTTTCATCAGCTAAATTCTCCTTCCTTTTCATGTCTTTTTGACACTATTGAGCATGGTGTCCTTCTTTCCCACACTTAAATCATTTCCCCGTCCCTTTGAGGCAGTTCCCATTGTGCAACTTCCCACATTTTGGCATGTGGGTTGTTGATTTTTCTTCCCACCTTTATCATTAGATCCACCAGCTTGAAAATCCATATTTATTTTCTTATTTCCATAGACATGGGACCATTCTCCAAACTCCATCTTCACTTTGAGATCACACCTAACAACTTCTTCATAACTCCCAAAGTCTTGAATTGCAAGAGCCTTTCAAAGGTGTGGTTTTAATCTACTAAAGAATCTATCAATTTTGCTATCATTGTTGATAACAAAACCCGAAGCATACCTTGTGAGACTTTTGAAATTTGCTTCATAGGTTGTGAGAGATCCTCCTTCTTTTTTCTTGAGCTCTATGAATTCTCTCTCCATATTTGTGCGAATAGTTCTTGGGAAATACTTGTTAAGAAACATTATCTTAAAGCCTTCCCATTCCATCTCTTCAATTTCCTCCCTTGGCATGGTGTTCTTAATAAAATACAACCATTGATCATCTTCTACATCTAGACAATAAATGTCTAGAGTCACTTTATCCGTCTCAGAATAGAGAAGCAGAGAAAAGATCTTCTCCATGGAGTTGACCCACTATTCTGCAACTAATGGATCGGAAGATCCACAAAACATCAATGGTCGTTGCCGTATAAAACATTTGATAGCTAGTTGCTCCCTATTTGGTGAAGGGAGATGTTCCCCATTATTATGGTTATTATTCATAACCTGAGATAATTGGGTAATCATCGCCATGATGTTTTGAACTCCACATCCCAAATCATTGGGGATGTCGTTCGGGCAATCGTTGCATTGGCCCTCACATGAGTTGTTGGATTGATTTCTCCTGGTTCCCACCATTTCCTAAAATAGAAAAGGATAGAACAAAACATAACTAAAAAAGTCATGAATAAATTATTCATTTAAACCATTATACCAAAAACATAACATATGGGATCCCTATTTAAATACTCTTATGTGCATATTTGTACTTAATCCCATACTAGAGGTATTCTCTAGGGTTCTCTAATCCTAATTCCCAAATTAACTAAACCTTGCCTCTGATACCAATTATAGCGACCAGGGCTTTCCTTAAATTACTATTACATCATTTTAAAGATAAAAAACATAATAGTATTACACATAGAGGATACAATGTTTTAGTGTCTTGGTAAAACTAGGACCACACATAACAAATACAACATCAACCATAAACATTTATTTAATTTCTTCTTCACTAGCTTCTTAGTGGCACTTGTCCTATCCTTAGTACATGTAGCCACCTGAGGATATACATCAAAAGGGGTGAGCTAGAATCCCAGTAAGAGGATAGATAAGAACAATATATCATGTGGTGGGCATAATTGTAACATAGGCAAAAGATCATGAACATGAGAGGAGCATAAACAAAAGACTTGAAATGTGGCAATGCATAAAAATGAAACATCATGTCTTAGGGGTTAAATACCACACATACTTGTGAACCAAGATAGCATCTTTTCCACACATCATTTCACATTTACTCATGAGATTCATCACTTTACCCAATGCATTTGAGCACTGTATAATTCTGGGCGCACCCTTCACATTTAAACATTCATATTGCGCTATATAATTTCGGGCACACCCGTCACATCATAGCATTATCATTTATCATGCTTGACACAATGAACATATAACATAAATTAACATAATGAACCAATGAAAATTAATTGGTTTTATCTCATAATAACATATTCATAATCTTTGGGTTCCCAAAATAAAGAGGTAATAACATACATGTTACAAGAACTGTTCACTTTGAGTGAGAAGTAAAAGGGTGTTCTTAAAAGAAGAGTTCTTTTCGAAAAACTTTTTTTGGACATAAAAACCAGTGACAAACATGTATATCCCATAAAATTATATTAAATTATGAACAAATTATCTTTGAGTAGTAATCATATCAAAAATGTAGTGACAGAGGGATAAACTGGAGGAAGTAAATTGGGTTCGAGATTTCCCCTTACCTTGTACTCGAATGCCTCATTCTCTTTAATGTCCTATATAATGACATTATATTCATTAATTAGAAATTACATAACCTTTTATACATTAATAGGGTTCATTCAGGTTTTATTATATCATATTATGTTCCTTTGAATGACTTATAGAGTTTAAAAACATTGTTCGGGGATGTTCGTTTTTATGGTTTTCATGAGTGGTTCACTTGAATTCTTAAATTGAAGTTCGGGTAGATCATGGGTAAACATCCAGAAATGATATTACATGTTATTAGTGATATTACAGGAGATTTAATGATTTTATAATGAATTATATTATATCCATGTAGGTGAATCATTAGATAAGAATTAAATGATGATTATTTGGGTTAATTTGAGCGGTTTTTGGATCACAACGAACTTGTTTTAACTTTTCACTTAGTAATATGGCCATAGGATATTTCAAGAACTTAAAATAGAACATAATACATATAAAATATTCTGGTTAAACCATAAAAATGGTTTCATGACCAGATATGAAGGTAGAAATGGAAGAAGAGATCATGTCATTTTTAAAGGTGATAAATTAACACCTCATGAACAACGTTCTATTTTATAAAATAAAAGGAAGATGGAAAGGGTGTGGGGTGATATAATATCCAATTAGAATAATAAAATTAAATTATATTTATAATACTGGAGTTAAAAAACAATTTGGATGAATATAGGTGGGGAGAGATCAAGAAAGGAACTTGAACTTGAAAGGAAATTAAAGGAGAAGAGGGAGAGAAATTGCCTCTTAATCTTCTACTTGAGATCCTCCTTAAGGAAGCTATTCTTGGTATTTTGGTGAGACCATAATCTTTTGGATGTGGGGGAGGGGATAGGGAAGATTTTTGGGAAGATTTTATAGAAGGCGTTGAGCTTGAGAGGTGTGAGAAAATGAGGGAGTGAAGGGTGGCTTTTATAGTGGAGGGGAGTGGGGTTTCCTTAATATAAAATTCATTAGTTTATTAATTTCCCCTAAGACAAGGAATAGTGAGTCTTGGATGAACAATAATAGTAATTTTATAATTTAATCTCTAACCGATTGGGCTTACATCAGCAGAGCATCATCGATGACTTAATTAATACATTATTTAGCATTTATTTTGAATTATCGGATTCTACTATTCATCAAAAAATCAAGTATCTCAGAAAAATCCCAAAAATTTACCCCAAACATTTTTCAACGTGTAGAATAAAAAAATGAATTCCATTTTTCAAAAATAATTTTCTAAATATTATTAATTTAATATTTAATTAAAATCATAATTTACTTAAAAAAACAGTTTTTAAGATTAAAACTGATTTTATAGTTATTTCAAAAATTACGTAGGGTCTTATAAAATTATCTAAAAACTATAAGAAATTTATTCAATACATTTTAGGGAAATAAATATTCTTTTAAATTAATTAATTAATTATAATTAATTATTTATGACTTACAAAATACTGAAACGTTTACTAAGGTCAAATTGTCACTTTCAAAGATGTCTAAATTTTATTTTATTATTCATAAGTAATGTTACTCTTATGTTGGATAATTTACTATTCATAAGGGTCATATTACTATTCATAAGGGTATGTTACTATTCATAAGGGTAGGTCACTATTCACTAAAAAATATTTTTGTTTCATTAGACTCCAAAAATCATCTTGAACACAACCGTGTATGTCGGATTTTCAAAATTCCAAACATAGGAGTGAAAAACTTATGTTTAAAGGTCACTTATCACTTATTAGTTCATTATTTTGTGTTTTTATGTTATTTTATGACATAAATATAAGAAGGTAATTTTCCATTGAAAAACTTTGGGTCATTACAATCCCTGTTGTGAGTATTTTATTTCAAATATATATATTTCAATAACTTATAATATCATGTGTTTACTTTTGTGTTAAATTTTTTTTAGGATCCACCCCATAGATGAGAGATATCTGACGAGGAGCCTGATATTTCTCCCAGTACAGAAGATGGTGGTAGGAGGGGGGTGGTGTCAGAGTTATACGATCATTTGGTGGTCCTGGTACTGAGACCGGTGGTACAAGGGCTCATGGTGCGAGAGTTATACAATCCACTGGTCGTACCTGATTGGACTATTCCCCTATAACAGATGTGTCTTTTATGCCCCATTTTGATCCTGTTGTGTCTTCAGGGACACACGATATATTTAGACCTCTGTTGTTTATACTACCAGTTGGCTAGATGTCTATTCCCTCATCTTTTTCTTCTGTTTCATTATCTTCGAGCTATTATATTCCACCTTCTTCGACTCCTGCTCTAACACAGTATGTGGCTGAGGAGCATACACTGAGGGACACTCCACCTATACAGTATATTCCATCATCTTATGCACATTCAGTGATGCCCATTGATCTGACTACCACAGGTATATTTATATAACTCTAACAAATTTTTATACCAAAATTTATTTTTATTATAACTTGTACTGATATTTTTTTTCTTTAATAACAGATTCATCTACTGATAATAGGCGGGGGAGGGGGCATACTCACTTGCATGAGGTATGGAACCACCAAACACAGTTGATGGTTGAATACAATGATGATGGACAGATGATTGATAAATATGGGTAGGAATGTCGGGGTTTTTTGGCGACGCTAGACAAATACTCCGACATCATTCCGGTCAGTCCTCTCTCTTGGAGACATCTTCCACACGAAGTCAAGGATAATGTGTGGGCACAAATATGGGTAAAAAATCTATTGGGTTTAATGTAGTATTTTTTTGTATTTATATGAATTAATCTATTGGGTGTCATCTTTGGTTTAACTTCCCTGATGGCGAAGGTGCACGGCCAACACGTTTTATGGAGCTAGGAGAGCTTTGGAGAGATTATAATCATGATCTGTATGTTGGCAGGTGTGATAGAGTGGGAATGGAGTTGGATACATTACCTATCGTGGATGACTGCCCGATAGAGAAATATCACCAAATGATTACCCATTGGGCGACTGCCAAATTTAAGGTATTAATCCCATTTGAGGTATTTAAATGACAATTTTCATATTTTGCATTAATATTATCTTATTTATTATTAAACATTATTTATGAATCTTATGAAAAAAACAAAAAAAAACATTGATTCAAAGAAATACTGAAAAGAACAGCTGATTGTAGCCTATCGACCGGTCAAGGTTCTGGTGCTCTGCTAATGTGTATAGCAGCACTCGGGTCGAATCCTCGGCGATGGTACTTTGTAATAGTCGATTGTTTTTAGTTGATTGTATTCTGATTGGGGGGTTTGTTTGCAGAGCTTATGAAATAATTTATGTATGATATTTGATTTAAAAAATTGATAAATATTGGGGTGAGTTCATCATTAGGTAGTTAAGATTGTGATATCCTTGAGCTTTTCTTTATATTACATTAAATTAACACCCATGTCACAAGATGATTTTGATTAGAATTCCCAAGTGGTAAAGCTTTAATCCAAGCCGTAACTTAACTTAGGGTTCTAATCTAAATCAGTGCTTGATTGTGGAAGTGTATTTATGGTTCCAATAATCAATTGAAACCACACGTTGAACATAATATGTCAATAATCCATGACATGTTAAGTCCAACATACACAATGTTAAATTAAATAATACTCATCGAGCAAAACCTCTCAATCACTTAAAATCCCTAAATTATAACTCACCCCAATAAGATATTTACTCATCCATTTAAATTATTATTAATATGGTCCATTATGTTTAAGGTGATGAATTACAAAGAGAAGAAAAATAAAGGGATAAGAAAAGAGTTGTGCGCCGAACACACACACGAACGATGATGAGAGTAAAAAAACAGACTTTTTATTGAATAATAAAGTAAAATAAGATGATGGATTTCAGATTGATTTAAACTTAAATAAGAACATTAATATTTAACTACATAATGTGGATGAGAATAAGAAATTAATAAGATGAAAATTGCTTTAAAACAGAATTACAAAGACAAACACTTGAAAATTAACAATGAAGAAAAATGCAAAAGTAAATGAAAAAAAAAAGAGAGGAGGAAGGTATTATCAAGTTAAAACTTGAGTTTTTCAGATCATCCCAAGCCTTTGGTAGGGCCTTGGTACTGCCAATCAATCCTCCTTTTCTCTTAAATTCCAACCCTTTTGAAAGGAGAGGAGAGGATGTATTTATAGCCCAAGGTGGTGGACCGTTAACATTCCAGAAATACCCCTCCACTTGGCTCAAAGATATGGACATCAAGACAGCTGAATCTCAAGAAATCTCCTTCTTCAAAGTTTTAGATAATAAAGTTGGAAGACTACTCTCAACATTTGGAGTCATTTGGACTTAAGGATCAAAAGTTATGGCCAGCTGATTAAACAAAGTGAAACTGTCCATTTCAATCCAGTCTTTTTGAAGTCCAGAATGTGAAAGGGTTTTTGAATATGAAGATGACTTCAACTATGCATGGGTTATTCAAAAAATTCGTCCACCTATATCTCCTCTTTCACACTGCAAAATATAATCTAGATTGGATGCTTAAATCATGAGATATGTCATTAATACTATACTGATTTTATTTCTCAGCCAGAATGGTGGGATGGAATTCAAAGCTTCATTTGGGTCCCTTGTACTTGGATTTGGGCCTTGAAAGTTTTATCCAAGATGAAATTTAGTGTCCCCAGAATTATGGTGGAGATTTAATGTTTTTGGACTTATGCATTGAGCCCATTAAATAAATATTTAAGGCTGGTCCAGTTTGTTCACAGATTCTTTGGTCTTGTTTGTGAGGACCATATGACCCTTCAAATGGCAGAATTGGCTCATAGTACATTCTAATTAAATGTTTTATATTGAAATTAGAATCCTAAAAAACAAGAACCACAGAATTTGTATCAGTATATTGATAGTTATTATTAAAACATTAAACTGAATCAATTGGACTACTTCTAAAAATGCTCAAAAATTATACTTAATATTAAAACATTAATATTTCACACAAATTATGCACATTTCATATAAAATAAGTAAAGGGAGTATATAACAAGTCATGAAAATATTAATAACATCAACTCCCCCACACTTAGTTTTGTGCATTTCCTCATGTGAAACAAATATAAAAACATGACAAAATCATTTTTACTCACCAATAGATATTAAAATTTTGTTTTCTCTAATCAGGGGAGGTTTAGACTATTTCACTCATCCATTTTGAAATCCACCACAAGTTTTTACAGAAACAATGTTCCAAAACTAATTCATTTTCTCATTCTCAAATTTATAAATGGAAAATGTGGACACTCAAAACTCACACCTCTCAAGATGATAAAATTTATTTGTGGAGGTTCACTCTTTCACCAACCAGAAGTGAAAATATTAGAGTTTGAAAAGAGCTCTCATCTTACAATACCTATCCAAAGTGAACAAGAATCAAGAGGTATTTTTAATGGGTTTTTTTGTGGCTATGGGACGGTAGGAATATAATGTCCAAGAGAGAGAATAAGAGGGTTAAAATACCAATATAGAAAAAACAATGCACATTTTTTTTTGAAATAAATCATGGAAGGAAATGAAAACACATATTTACAAGGGAATGATTGTGTGAAGAAAGACACAATAGAGGAATAAAATATGAAGGTAATGAGAATATTAAATATTTACAAAACACAGAACTTCTCCCAATAAGAATATAATGCAAGTGTTCTTTTTTTCTTCTCCTTTTTTTTCTTTGTTTCTTTGAAAGTTGAACTTGGAAAATATCTCACACTCATAACCCAACCCATGATTGATCTCCTCACGAAACTAATTGTAATTTTTATAACAAGATAAAAGGTTTAGGAAGAGTGATTTTTGACCTACCCAAGACACAACCCATTTTTTCATTTTTTTTTTTGATTTTTTTTTCATCATTTTTTTTGAACACTTGTCAATAACATTTACATAATTACATAAATGGAAGTTCTTTTTTTTTGATTTTTTTTTGATTTTTTTTTTTTGATTTTTTTTCATCATTTTGTTTTGAACACTTGTCAATAACATTTACAAAAACATAAATGTAAGTTCATTACATTCCCCAAAACACACTTAATGACAACCTCTCCCCCACACTAAAATGGATGTTAGTCCTCAAGTAGATGATAACTCGTTGAAAATAAATAATAGGGTACCCAAACAATGAAATCCATTCCCCCCCACACATAAATTTCAAAAAAAATTATGCAATGAAAATCCATGTTTATATTGGGTGGGAAAAGGTATTGGTCTTGTAATGTGGCTAACAAAGAAAAGGTTTTCATAGGATCGAAGGGGCTTTCAAAAGGAGGATTAATGTAAGGTAAATGGGAGGCTATTTGGCTATTGTGATTCTCATGTGGTTCAGAAAATGCCTTTATCATATTAATACACACTAAGGTAGTAAATTTAGATTGAAGGTCCACAAACTCAAGACTCACAAATGGGGGTGAAAACACACATTTTGAATAGATGGACATAGGTGGCCTCGGCATGAAAGCAAATGTTTGTTCTCACAGTTTGGGAAAAGCATTTTCCAAATAAAAAATTGAGCATTAAAAATTTGTTAATTTTGACACAAAATTCTTTATCCAAAGTCATGATGAAAACACAAAATTTTTTAGATGAAACCATGTCTGTTAAATCCCCAAAATGGTTGGACAAAATTTCAAAACTCGATAGTGAGTAAGCATGACTCTATTTTTTTTTTGTATTTTTTTTAAGTGATTGTTTGCTTGGTTTTTTTAGTTTTTTAGGTTTTTGTATTTTTTTTGTTTTTTTATAAAGATACAGCCACAAAAAAGAGAAAGTGAAAAAGAAATGTTTTGAAAAAAGAAAGTGGTAAAAAAATTAAAGAGAGAGTAAAAAGAAGAAATAGGTAGAGAGAGGAAGAGATAGAGAGAGTTAAAGGGAAAGAGGTGCCCCCTGGTTTGGATTTGGCGGGTCACCTTCTCCATCTAGTGGTAGGTCGGCTAAAGAAGTTGGGGATCCAGTGGAAGTCGATGTTGATCCAGGATTGTGCATCCTCTCATGGTGATGCTTTAACCGATGTCCATTAACCGTGAATGTCCTTTTGGAAGAGGGGTCTTGGACTTGCACTGCACCAAATGGGTAAACATTGGTAATAAAAAAAGGACCTTCCCAACGAGAATTAAGCTTACCTGGGTGAAGCCAAAATCAGGAATTGAAGAGCATTTCATTTTCACCTTCATGAAATACCTTTCTCAGGATGTTTTTTGTAACACCCCGACCCCAGTTACCCAATGTCGGTGCATTATTGCGTAGCATTGGAATGATCACAAAATATCAAGTCTCGAAAGACTGATTAGTTTAGTAGCCTTAGAAACACTAGATACATTCATAAGTCTTACATTACATCATAAAGTAAAACAAAACTAAAACATCTTCTCTTCATATCCCCTTATTTTATCCCTGCAGGTCATTCATAATATACTTCTTCACATCCTGGAAAAATTAAAACATTGAAAGGGGTGAGCTCAGATGCTCAGTAAGGATAAAAATATAGCGGAAGCTTTCATATATAAACATTAACATTTAAGGCAATGTATAACTAAAACAAAAGCCTTTTAAACTGGAACTTTAGCAAAATATGGAAAAAGTAAAATGAAATAATGCCATTTACTTACTCACATGGATATTCTACTAGTCGAATAATCACATGAAATATCAATAACCACTTTCATAATGATAGAATGCATAATGCTAGACTATCATAACCACGTAGCCAAGACCTCATGCCATGTCTACAATAAGATTTTTTCATGGCCTCGTGCGAAGACTAGTTTGTCTCATGAGACCTACCAATGCATCGAGGAGCTGTAGCGGGCTCCACCCATCACTTATTAAGTCCAATACATTCCTAATATGAATAGTTTTAAACATATCATAAACCATAACATAATCGTATCACATAAAACACACATAACAAAAACATAACATTTGCACATTTCAATCACAAGATATCAATACAACACATTGATATAATAAAAACACTTTCAAAACCGTTTTCAATACCAAAATAAAAGAAAGTTAAAACTTTGTATTTATTTTTCATTAAAAAAAGTTATGGCTTGTAGAGGAAGCCGAAACACAAATAATGGTCACAGCGGTGGAGTAGTCGTTGTCGCCGCCTACGTATGGAAAGAAAACATTCCTTTTTGTCATTTAGTAAATCTCTTCGTATAAAAATATTCCTTTTGAATAAACGTAAAAGTCAAAGGGGTTTATACACCGTATAGAAGAAAGTTTTGTATAAAACCAAATATGCCTCAATGAAAGGAGATTGAGACGAAGTCCTTACAAAGATCATTTTTAAAATAAAATAGATATATTATGTGTATTCACTATAAGTACACATAAAGAAAGTACAAATACAAGATAGGACATAATAATATCATGACATAATTTGAAAGTAGGAGATTAACCCAAAGAATGGAAACTGGGTTAAGAAGTTCCCTTACCTTGCATCTGAATTCACTCGACCATTCTTTGATCTCCTGAATAATAAACTAGAGTTAATTTATAGTTTCTTAAGAACCTTTTCAAGTTTCTTATTCCTTTAATATCACTTATTACCATTTTATGAACATTATGTAATTATTTAAGTTAATAACAGTCGTTTTGTCGATCTTTGGTACTTGAGTCAAAAATAAACTTCTTATACTTACAAGTTGTTCATGTGGTGAAATATCCATTATATCCAGAATTATATTCATGATATAGATATCATATATCTCATATATATCTAGTATATACATTCATTTATAATATTCCATAACGTTTAGAGGTAAGAAATGAAATGCACCGTTCATGGAGATGGTAAGCCGTACGTACGCATGAACGCTACTTTCATTTCTATTTAATATTTAATTAAATCATAATGATATAAAGGTATATTATAATTCGAGTATAATATCATATATAATATCATTTACTCCATCCTTTATACATCCCACATATGGCATTAACGATTCAAATCACTTTGAGGGGGCGGTAGTCCGCACTTCCTAAAATGAAAATATCGCGTTTACCCATAATGGAAACAATAAAGGTATGCCATAAATGAAAAATACAAAACCTTAAGTAAAACATAAACATATTATATATCATATATAAATATAGTTACATCTTAATGGCCACTTTTGAAGGTTTTATATGAGTGTTGAACAATCATCGTTTCGTGAGGCAGAAATTCTCCATCCACAGAAACAGTATGTTCTTTAACCATTAGATGTAGGTTTGTGTAAGTGTATCTCTAATACTTCTTATAACAAAATCCTAGTATATTGAGGATAATGGTGTTGTTACAAAATAAATGAATAAAAAGAGTTTAGGGGGTTGGATAAGCAAAATAAAACAAAATAACATAAGAGAAGACATTTCCTTAAAATCGGGTAACTCTTTTGATTTGAGCCAAAGGCTTCCTTGGGAAGAATTCCTCCCAAAGTGAGGCTTATAGGAGTAAGGTAGGGAAGTTGGGAGAGTATTTGGTCAGAGGTTTTCCGAGACAGAAGGCTTTGATAGTGTGAGTAAGGTGGTAGTGGTGGGGGCCTTTTATAAGTGGAGAGGAGGGGCACTCTTGGAAAGTAATGAAATGTTACATTATTATACAATGCTTTTCGGATTCTAAAGGTCCCAAACTTATATAATTCAAGGATAAGGTGATAAGGGTTCGAAATATTCTCATAAAATAGGCTTTGGACAAGTTTAATGTTTATATTTTACATTATCCTTCCATTTTATTAAAATCGTTAATTAATTAGGTAATCGCTGCATCATCATGGTGTCATAAATAATTTAATTTATTTAATGTCTAAAAATTTTAAAAAAAAATATCATGATGTAGGAAATATTTTTATCTTTCTAATGAATATTTTTAGTCAAACATATGACTTGTATGACCCCATTTAAAAATTGTTTTAGTAAAACAACCTATGTTTGTGACATTTTTATTTTAACTTTAAATAAAAGTTATTTATGTCATTTTCCTACCAAAGTGGCTCCATGGGGTCCCCAAGTTGACCCATGTATTGTCTTGGTCGGCCTTGACTCATCCAATAGTTTTAGGACAAGTTTCAAGGTCATTTCATATTTTTATAATACCATTTTTACCTTAAATTTCACTAATTACCTTTAATCGCGATTAATTAAACTTAAAAGTTACTATTCACCAAAAAAAACTATTTTAATCCCATTGAACCACATTTTACATCTTAATGACAACCATGTATGTCGGATTTTTGAAAATCAAATCACAGAAGTGGTAATATTTCATTTAAATGAAAAATCCGTTATTTAACTACCACTTAGTGGTTTCACTATTCAACAAAAATTGAAGTTTTTCAAAAAAATGCCAAAATTTCATCCTAATCTATAATTGATATTCCTAATTCACAAATGATGTCTATTTTTTGAAATTCCAAACATATAAGTTGCATTAATCAATTTTATAATTAATTCCCGCTATCACAACAAAGAGCGTGTTTTTAAGAAACAATATATATCAAAAGATTGACAATTGTTTATGTCCAATTTCAAAGTGAAATTAATTATAATGAACACCATTGGATAAAATGGTAAAAATATATTCTAATTATACTTTTAAACCACTAAATAGTATAATTTATCACTATAAATTATTTTGATTAAAAAAGTTGTTTTATGTATTTTTCACTATTCGTAAAAATTTGGAAGTTCTCAGAAAATTACAAAAAATTCAACATAGGATAATTTCGACATTCCGAATCCAAAAATGAAGTCCATTTTGAAATATAAAATATATATAATTTAAAAAAGTGGGTATTACGATTCATAATGGCTATTTTTATTAGTCGCGGTGTGTTAGAATCTCAAACTTGCGTACAATGCAAGCTATTGCATTATTGAAAGAGAAGCGTATCGTGGAAGCTCAGGGTGTTACATTCTCCCCTCCTTCAATAAATTGCATCCTCGCAATTTGAAATTTTTCTTTGAAAATAAACGGTTGAAAATAGAAAATACCTTTTTGGAAAAACCACATCGGAAAAAAGGTTAATAAAATTTAGCCTTAATAAGAGGGAAAGGGAAATGAAAAAGTCACCACCCAATTATGTTCTCGATTAGGAGAACATTGGTGGAAATTAGAGACATATAATTGGAGGAAAAACGTAAATATTTGTAGGGAGTTATTGAGGTCATCAATCACAAAAAAGTGTCAAATTTAGGGCCTCAAAGCCTTCAATCTATGTTGATTTAAAATATTATCAGTTCAACATAAGGTATTAGCATAACACATTTTTTTATTTTAATATCCCTTTAATAAAGTTTAAGAATTAATTTATTCATAGAATAAGATATAGTTATATATATATATTTATGCTTGACAAGTAGAGTTTCAACCTTCAACTAATTTCTACCACAAACTCATCTTTCACTCAAAAAGATAATAGAACTCAAAAATAATATATTTATCCTAACCGTACAAGGTTCAAAATATTAACACATACCATTTAGATTACAAAAACTATTTTTTAATAACCAGGGACTTCCTGTAGGCTAGTGGTAGGTCATAAAGGTCTGTCGCAATATGGTTGTGGGTTTAATTCTTGCAGCTTTGTCCGAAGCGACGGGTTATCGCCCAACCTAAAGGTTGTCCTTTTTCTAAAACTATTATAATATTCCAAAAATAATATTCAAAAATGTTTTAACCTTAAACATTACTATCCAAGGTTCAACTAAATCCATTCCAACCTTTATAGTTATCCAAAATACTTCTGTCCAACTCACAGTCCAAATTTTATGAGGAAGGTAAACATAAAGAAGATCCCCCTTTTTTTCCGTGTAACAACATGTGAACACCTTCATCATGTATTCTTTTAAAACACTGAAACATCCTGAATTTCCATGATCCCTTATTCCTTATAGAATACTATATATACTCCTTCTATCCAAAAATGTATACAAATAATTAATTAGTTTCAAGGAAGTTAAGAATATCCAATATAATTTATCCAAATCAATCATGTCTTATTCCAAAATCGCTATCTCAGTATCAGAATCATTTATGGTTTATCTTTCTCTCAACCACATATTTTCCAAAAATTTAACCTACTCTGGAGTCACTTTTCTTGGTTCCACACAATCTCAAGTCCTTGATGAAATAGTAATGCAGTACAATCCTTATATACTCCATAATTATTATAACCAGTACATCATTGATACAATACTCAAATTACAAAATTCTTTAGTAACAACATAAGAACTCTAATCCTTCCTCCTCATCTGTGGTAGTATCATAACTTGATTATTATCCAATAACATCATTTGGGGCACACTCTGATTATTTGGACATTGGTTTGCGTAGTGTCCCCACTCCTTGTAGATGAAGCATTGTACATTTGAAACCTTTTTCTTACCCTTGCAGTCACGCACTTGGTGTCCTTTTTCTCCACACTTATAAAAAACTCCCATTCCCTTCACGCAAGTTCCAAGGTGTTTTTTCCCACAGTTATAACATACTGGAAAATTCTTCTTTTCCCACGTCCCTTTTTCCATCATTCTCTCTCCCATCCTTTTCTTTTCTTTCTTCCCTTCAAAGCCATAAGACTCAGAGAATTCTTTACTTATCTTATTAACACATGATACTATTTCTTCATATGTTGATAACACATGGGAGATTATTTCCCTTCTAAATGTTGGATCAATACCGTGAGAGATATGATCCTTCTTACTCTTTGGATCATACGTATTGATGGATTTCACATTCCTTCCACTGGGCACTATTTCTATACAATGGAATAAACTAGGTTAGTTTATGAATTGCAATGAATAATTAAAAACTTGTAAAATACTTAATGTAAATTGAACGGTTTATGGATATAAACCATAATCATAAAAAAAATGTTTTCTTTGAGGAAGTATATACTCATAAACCCTTCATAATGGTTTGTAAGGAAAATGATAATTATCCTAAGCATATCTCCCGGGAGTATTTTAACCAAGAGTGCATCAAGGCCCGTTGTCGTGCACCAGTTCCCGTTCGAGTCTAGCTCAAAGCGGTGTTTTCGGGTTTTACCCCTAGGTACATCTGTGCTAGAGCCGCCTCTACCTGCTTGTATCCAAATAGGGATGTATTGATCGGAAAACTCACAACATCTCTATAATACCAAAATTATAGGAAGTTCTTCTATACAAATCCTCAAAGTCTATCTTCGGGCTATGTGCTATAATCAGAGTTTATCTAAATCTAGCTTCCAAGGTTAGTACTAAACTACCTCTGATACCAACTGTAACTCTCCGACCCCAGTTACCCAGATTCAGTGCATTATTGCATAGCATTGGCATGATCACAAAAGATCAAGTCTCGAAAGACCTATTAGTTTAGTAGCCTTGGAAACACTAGATACATTCATAAGTCTTACATTACATCATAAAGTAAAACAAAACTACAACATCTTCTATTCATATCCCCTTGTATTATCCATGCAGTTCATTTATAATATACTTCTTCACATCCTGGAAAAATTAAAACATTCAAAGGGGTGAGCTCAGATGCTCAGTAAGGATAACAATATAGTGGAAGATTTCATAAATAAAAATTAACATTTAAGGTAATGTATAACTAAAAAAAAGACTTTTAAACTTGAACTTTAGCATAATATGGCAAAAGTAAAATGAAATAATTCCATTTACTTACTCACATGGATATTCTACTAGTCGAATAATCACATGAAATATCAATAACCGCTTTCATAGTGATGGAATGCATAATTCCAGACTATCATAACCACGTAGCCAAGGCCTCGTGCCAAGTCTACAATAAGATTTTGTCAAGGCCTCGTGCCAAGACACTAGTTTGTCTCATGAGACCTACCAATACATCTAGGAGCTATAGCGGGCTCCACCCATCACTTATTAAGTCCAATGCATTCCTCATATAAATAGGTTTAAACATATCATAAACCATAACATAATCATATCACATAAAACATGCATAAAGGAAACATAACATTTCCACATTTCAATCATAAGATATGAATACAACACATTTATATAATAAAAACACTTTCAAAACCATTTTCAATACCAAAATAAAAGAAAGTTAAAACTTTGTATTTATTTTTCATTAAAAAAGTTATGACTTTTAGAGGAAGCCGAAACACAAATAATGGTCACAGCGGCGGAGAAGTCATTGTCGCCTCCTACGTACAGAAAGAAAACATTCCTTTTTTTCATTTATTAAAATGATTCGTATAAAAAGATTCCTCTTGAATAAATGTAAAAGTCAAAGGGGTTTATACACCGTATAAAAGAAAGTTTTGTATAAAACTAAATATGCCTCAATGAAAGGAGATTGAGACGAAGTCCTTACAAAGATCATTTTTAAAATAAAATAGATATATTATGTGTATTCACTATAAGTACACATAAAGAAAGTACAAATACAATATAGGACATAATAATATCATGACATAATTTGAAAGTATGAGATTAACCCAAAGAATGGAAATTGGGTTAAGAAGTTCCCTTACCTTGCGTCCGAATCCACTCGACCGTTCTTTGATCTCCGGAATAATAAACTAGAGTTAATTTATAGTTTCTTGAGAACCTTTTAAAGTTTCTTATTCCTTTAATATCACTTATTACCATGTTATGAACATTATGTAATTATTTAAGTTAATAACGGTCATTTTGTCGATCTTTGGTACTTGAGTCAAAAATAAACTTCTTATAATTACAAGTTGTTCATGTGGGGAAATATCCATTATATCCAGAATTATATTCATGATATAGATATCATATATCTCATATATATCTATTATATACATGCATTTATAATATTCCATAATGTTTAGAGGTAAGAAATGAAATGCACCGTTCATGGAGATGGTAAGCCGTACGTACGCATGAACGCTACATTCATTTCTATTTCGTATTTAATTAAATCATAATGATATAAAGTTATATTATAATTCCAGTATAATATCATATATAATATCATTTACTCCATCCTTTATACATCCCACATATGGCATTAACGATTCAAATCACTTTGAGGGGGCGGTAGTCTGCACTTCCTAAAATGAAAATATCGCGTTTACCCATAATGGAAACAATAAAGGTATGCCATAAATGAAAAATACAGAACCTTAAGTAAAACATAAACATATTATATATCATATATAAATAGAGTTACATCTTAATGGCCACTTTTTAAGGTGTTATATGAGTGTTGAACAATCATCGTTTCGTGAGACAGAAATTCTCCATCCACAGAAACAGTATGTTCTTTAACCATTAGATGTAGGTGTGTGTAAGTGTAGCTCGAATAATTCTTATAAACACATCCTAGTATATTTAGGATACTGGTTTTGTTACAAAATAAATGAATAAAAAGAGTTTAGGGGGTTGGATAAGCAAAATAAAACAAAATAACATAAGAGAAGACATTACCTTAAAATCGGGTAACTCTTTTGATTTGAGCCAAAGGCTTCCTTGGGAAGCCTTCTTCCCAAAGTGAGGCTTCTAGGAGTAAGGGAGGGAAGTTGGGAGAGTATTTGGTCAGAGTTTGGCCGATCCAAAAGGCTTTGATAGTGTGAGTAAGGTGGTAGTGGTGGGGGCCTTTTATAAGTGGAGAGGAGGGGCACTCTTGGAAAGTAATGAAATGTTACTTTATTATACAATTCTTTTCGGATTCTAAAGGTCGCACACTTATATAATTCGAGGCTAAGGTGATAAGGGTTCTAAATATTCTCATCCAATAGGATTTTGACAAGTGTAATGCTTAGATTTTACATTATCCTTCCATTTTATTAAAATCGTTAATTAATGAGGTAATCGATGCATCATCATGGTGTCATAAATAATTTAATTTATTTCATGTCTAAAAATTATAAAAAAATTATCATGATGTAGTAAATATTTTTATCTTTCTAATGAATATTTTTAGCCAAAAATATTACTTGTATAACCCCATTTAAAAATTGTTTTTGTAAAACAACTTATGTTTGTGACATTTTTATTTTAACTTTAAATAAAAGTTATTTATGTCATTTTCCTACCAAAGTGGCTCCATGGGGTCCCCAAGTAGACCCATGTATTTTCTTTGTCGGCCATGACTCATCCAATAGGTTTAGGACAAGTTTCAAGGTCATTTCATATTTTTATAATACCATTTTTACCTTAAATTTCACTAATTACCTTTAATCGCGATTAATTAAACTTAAAAGTTACTATTCACCAAAAAAATTATTTCAATCCCATTGAACCACATTTTACTTCCTAATGACAACCATGGATGTCGGATTTTTGAAAATCAAATCATAGAAGTGGTAATATTTCATTTAAATGAAAAATCCATTATTTAACTACCACTTAGTGGTTTCACTATTCCTCAAAAATTGAAGTTTTTCCGAACAATGCCAAAATTTCACCCTAATATATAATTGATATTCCGAATTCAAAAATTATGTCTATTTTATGAAATTCCAAACATATAAGTTTCATTAATTAATTTTATAATTAATTCCCGTTGTCACAACAAATAGCGTGTTTTTAAGAAACAATATATATCAAAAGATTGACAATTTTTTATGTCCAATTTCAAAGTGAAATTAATTCTAATGAACACCATTGGATAAAATGGTAAAAATATATTCTAATTATACTTTGAAACCATTAAATAGTATAATTTATCACTATAAATTATTTTGATTAAAAAAGTTGTTTTATGTATTTTTCACTATTCATAAAAATTTGGAAGTTCTCAGGAAATTACAAAAAATTCAACATAGGATACTTTCGACATTCAGAATCCAAAAATGAAGTCCATTTTGAAATATAAAATATATATAATTTAAAAAAGTGGGTATCACTATTCATAATGGCTATTTTGATTAGTCGTTGTGTGTTAGAATCTCGAACTTGCGTACAATGCAAGCTATTGCATTATTGAAAGAGAAGCGTATCGTGGAAGCTCGGGGTGTTACATTTTTGTCATGGAGTACCTTAGACTTCTCTTTCTACAGATTGGAATTCTCATAGGATTCAAGTCGAAGATCGTCCAGTTCATCCAATTGCAACCATCTTTCTTCACCAGATTTTTCACAATCAAAATTACAGGTTTTCACAACCCATAAAGACTTATGTTGGATTTCAATGGGTAAGTGACACACTTTACCAAAAACTAGCCTAAAAGGAGACATCCCAATGGGTTTTTTATAGGCAGTTCGATAAGCCCAAAGTGCTTCACCAAGTCTTTTAGGCCAGTCTTTTTTGGTGGGTTTAACAATTCTCTCAAGTACCCTTTTCACTTCTCTATTAGAGAGTTCAGCCATGCCATTTGTTTGAGGGTGATATGCAGTTGAATTTTTATGTACAACCCCATTCTTTTTCAGAAGATCTTTCATGGTTCTATTACAAAAATGGGTTCCTAAGTCACTGATCAAGGCACGTGGTGTGCCAAATATTTGGAATATGTGGGTCTTTAGTAACTCACTAACAGTATGAGCATCATCCTTCCTAGTGGGTTTGGCCTCAACCCACCTTGAAACATAATCAACTGGAAGAAGAATGTATGAGAATCCATTGGAAGGGGGAAACTGTCCCATAAAATCAATGCCCCAAACATCGAAGATTTCACAAAATATTAAAGGATTTTGGGGAATTTCATTTCTTTTGGAGATTATGCCAAACTTTTGGCAAGTGGGACATGATTGACATAACTCATGTTATTCCTTGAAGAGTGAAGTCCAGAAGAATCCAGAGTCTAGGACCTTTCGGGAGGTCTTTTTTGGTCCAAAGTGGCCACCTTCAGGAAGTGAGTGATAGAATTCTAAGATGGAAGAATGCTCATTTTCTTCAACACATCTCTTAATTACCATGTCTACCCCAGTTTTCCAAAGTTTATTTTCTTCCCAAAAATAGTATTTTGAATCACTTTTCAACTTCATTTTTTGTTCTTTTGAAAACGTTTCAGGAAAACCACCAGAAACCAAGTAATTTACAATTGGGGCATACCATGGTATTTTTGGACTGAGAGATGAAAGGTGCTCAGTGGGGAATTCGGGATCAATGATTTCAGATTGAGAAGAACTAGAAATTCTATTCAAGTAATCATCCATAGGGTTTTCTTTTCCTGGTCTATCTTTTATTTCAAGGTCAAATTATTGGAGCATTAGGATCTATCTTATTAGCCTCAGTTTGGAATCACTTTTCATGAGTAGGAACTTTATAGCAGAATGGTCTGTGAAGATGATGATTTTGGAACCTAAGAGATAGGACCAAAACTTATCTAAGGAAACAACCACTACTAGAAGTTCTTTTTCAGTGACAGTGTAGTGAGATTGAGTTTCATCCAATGTTTTTGAGGCATAATAGATGACATGAGGAATTATTTCTCTTCTTTGACCAAGAACAGCCCCAACAGCTCTCTCAGAAGCATCACACATCAACTCAAAGGGTAATGAAAAATCTGGGGGTTGGATTATAGGGGAAGATGTTAGAGTAGTTTTGAGTTCAACAAAGGCTCTCTTTCAAACCTCATCGAAATGGAAAGTGACATCATTTTGAAGAAAATGAGTGAGTGGGAGGGAAATTTTACTGAATTTATAGATGAATCTCTGATAGAAACCAGCATGACCGAGAAATGAACAGATTTCTTGAACAGAGTTGGGTTCAGGAAGTGATTGGATCACTTCAATTTTGGCAGGATCGACTTCAATACCATCTTTTGAAACTATGTGCCCTAGAAAAATCCCATTTGCAACCATGAAGTGAAATTTTTCAAAATTTAACACAAGGTTACACTTGAAACACTTTTTAAGGACTTGATAGAGAGAATGAAAACAAGATTCAAATGACTCACCATAAATGGTGAAGTCATCTATGAAGACATCCATGTAGTGTTCAATGAATTCTGAAAAGATACTCATTATACACCTCTGGAATGTTGGAGGAGCATTGCAAAGTCCAAAAGGCATTCTTCTATACGCATATGTTCCAAAGGGGCATGTGAAAGTATTCTTTTCTTGGTCCTGAGGTGAGATTGGGATTTGAAAATATCCGGTGTATCCATCAAGAAAGCAATAGTGTGACTTTACGACCAATATTTCTAACATTTTATCAAGGAATGGAAGAGGGTAGTGATCTTTTCGTGTTTCAGCATTCAATTTTCGATAATCGATGCATACACGCCATTTGTTCTTCACTTGAGTTGTGACTACCTCTCCATGTTCATTTGTGACAACAGTTATCCCACCCTTATTAGTTACAACTTGAATTGGACTAACCCATTCACTATCATAAATTGGGTAGATAATACCAGCTTGAAGAAGCTTGGTGATATCTTCCCTAACTACCTCAAGGATGAGTGGATTGAGTCTTCTTTGTGGTTGTCTAACTGGTTTGGATGATTCCTCAAGATGAATGTGATTCATGCAAAGGGCAGGGTTGATTCTGGGTATGTCATCTGGGGTCCAACCTAAGGCCTTTTTGTTTTCCTCTAACACCTGAACAAGTTTGGGCTCCTCGGTTTCAGTAAGGGTGGCAGAGATAATGACAGGATATGAGTGATCATGGAAGAGGAATGCATATTTCAGGTGTGCAGGAAGGGGTTTCAGATTAGTCTCATCTTTTATTTGTGGTTTAGACATCTCAGGAATGGATGCAGGGACTTCATTTGCTTCAGATTCATTTTCCTTAATATTTTCCAAGGTGGAGCAGTAGAGATCAGAGTTGATGTGGGATTCAAGAGAGTTTTCAAGTTCCTCTAGATTGATGGAGTCTATTAATGAGAGGTCCACATCAACATCACCATTTATGACTTGGTTAATCATAGTGCAGATTTCACAAGATCCTTTGTAATTAGAACACAAAGAACATGGTGGATTGGGATTCAATTGACTCTTAGAAGTGTCCTCAGAAGCATGGATTGAGAATGCAGAGTGATCCTTAGATGGTTATTGCATGGCTTGGAAAATGTTGAACTTGACCAGTTGGTCACCGAATTCCATGGATAAGATGCCTGAATGGACATCAATCTTGGTTCTCGCAGTCATGAGGAATGGTCTTCCTAGAATTAGGGGAGATCAATAAGAGTTTGTCTCACCTTCCATGTCAAGAACATAGAAATCAGCAGGGAAGATAAGATCATTGACTCGGACAAGGACATCCTCAATTATTCCCTCAGGAATCGTTGTGCTTTGATTGGATAACTGAATGAAAACACCTGTTCGGTGCAAGGGACCTATACCAAGGTTGGAGAAGATGGATTTGGGCATGACATTAATTGAGGCTCCTAGGTCTATGAGTGCATCATCAAAGTTGGAACTTCCAATTTGGCATGGGACTGTAAAGGTCCATGGATCTTTGCACTTTATGGGAATAGACTGCTGGGTGGAAACATTTTCAAAGGTCCTAAGTTGCCTCTTGTGGGTAAA
This sequence comes from Viscum album, assembly GCA_963277665.1. NCBI lineage: Eukaryota > Viridiplantae > Streptophyta > Magnoliopsida > Santalales > Viscaceae > Viscum > Viscum album. The sequence continues at coordinate 176,806,371 of OY728120.1, forward strand.
ATACTCTGTGAGAAACTTGGAATACTTAGGAATTTGTTTTATGGAATCTAAGAGGGTAATGTTGACTTCAACATGTCTAAACATGTCAAGCATTTCAGGATCAGGTTTAAAGGACTTCTTTGTATTAGAAACAGCTTGAGGAAAAGAAATTGGGTTCCTAAGTGGAATGGAAGGAGGTGATGGAATGGATTCAGATTCCTTTTCAATTTTCTTTTTCTTTTCATTTTCTAGGTCAACATTCAAAGGAGGGTTTGAGGATTTATCTTTAGGCATAGAAAGTTTCTTTTCGGATCTAAGTACAATTGCACTTACATTACCCTTGGGGTTGGGTAATGGTTGAGCTGGGAGTTGGGAAGAATTTGATTGTTGTTTCTGGCTCAGGTGGGATGCAAGTTGACCTATTTGAGTTTCAATGTTTTTAAGGCTAGAATGGGTTAAGGAGGAAAGATCTTCCACTGCACTTTCCCATGGTTACTTGGAAGAAGAGGCTTGACCCTAGTTGGGATTGCCTTGATTTTGGTTCTTGGGAAATCGATTGTATTGGTTTTTGAATTGGGAAGGCTCACTAGGATAATGGAATCCAGGAGGAGGATTGTTCCTTTGAGGTTAAGGAACAAAAGGATAAGGTTGATGGAAGTTACCACCACCTTGACCATATTGGAATTGGATTGGGTTTTGAGTAGGGAATTGAGGGGGGTGAGACATGGGGTTACCATACCTCAATCCTTGGTTAAAGTTAGAGGAGAAGGGATCAGAGTGAGGTTGGTTGAAGTTTCTAACAAACTGACCTGATAGTTGAGGATTAGTGTTCCGCTGAGCATATGCTGCATTGAGCTCCATTGGTTTAGATGAATCAGATTGATCCTCTTGAAGTTGTGGACATGTGTCAGTTGGATGAGACGGAGAGTTGCAGATTCCACAGTTTTTGATAGGTCCAGGAAACATTGATTATGGAGAAGACGAGGTTGGGCATTTGGTGGCCACAGCTAGCTGTCGCACAAGACCTGTAAGCTCCCTCATCCACTCTATCATTTTGTTTGGCTCAGTTGATTGATTATCTTGGGGTTGTTTGACTTGAGCATGTTCTCGAGTATGGAATTGTTGTTTATTTTCATCCATGTTACTTATGAGATCTCTTACAGCTGTAGGATTTTTATCAACAAGAGCACCGCCACTTGCGGCATCTATGAGAGTTCTCTCCATAGACAATAACCCCTCATAGAAGTATTGGATCAAGATTTGGTCAGGGATTTGATGATGTGGGCAGGTTGCAATAAGCTTTTTGAACCTCTCCCAGTACTCATGGAGTGATTCCCTTGGGAACTGACTAATACCACTTATTTCCTTTCGGATATAAGCAGTATGAGAAGCAGGAAATAATTTTTCTAAGAAAAGTCACTGCATGTCATTCCATGTGGTTATGAAACTAGGATGTAGGTAGTAGAGCCATGACTTAGTAGTTTCAGCTAGGGAAAAAGGAAATGCTCGGAGTTTGATTTGTTTTTCAAAAACCCCTTGAGGCTTCATGGTAGAGCATACTACTTAGAACTCATTAAGTTGAAGATGTGGATCCTCACCGGCTAGCCCGTGAAAATGAGGGAGAAGATGAATCAAACCCAATTTGAGTTCGAAGTCAGCTTCTATATTTTTATATTGAAAACTAAGAGGTTGGTAATTCATATCAGGGGCAGCGATTTCTTTTAGGTTTTGTTCCCTAGGATTGGCCATTTCAATTTCAACTGGTTGGATGAGGACTGTTTCTTGAATTATTTGAGTATCTCTTATGTTCCTCCGAAGTTGGAGAAGTGTTCGATCAATTTCAGGGTCAAAAAATCAGAGGGATTGTTTGGGAGGCTATGGGGCATTCAGAGAGATTTTGTAAGAAAGAGGAAGATGGGTTTTTCTTTTTATTTTTTTTCCGTTTATGATTTTTATGAGAAGACGGATTTTTCTTTGTGTTTTTTTCAATTTTTTTTTAAATTTGTTTTTTTTTGTGTGTTTTTACAATAACCAGAAACTAATGACTACTTAAAGCACCATCCCCAGTAATGGCGCCATTTGAAATGCATGGCCGATTGTCTCCTATCGACCGGTCAAGGTTCCGGTGCTCTGCTAATGTGTATATCAGTACTCGGGTCGAATCCTCAGCGATGGTACTTCATAATAGTCGATTGTGTTTACTTGATTGTATTCTGATTGGGGGGTTTGTTTGTAGAGCTTATGAAATAATTTATGTATGATGTTTTATTTAAAAAATTGATAAAGATTGGGGTGAGTTCATCATTAGGTAGTTAATCTTGTGATATCCTTGAGCTTTTCTTTATATTGCATTAAATTAACACCCATGTCACAAGATGATTTTGATCAGAATTCCCAAATGTAAAAGCTTTAATCCAAGTTGTAACTTAACTTAGGGTTCTAATATCAATCATTTGTTGATTTTGGAAGTGTATTTATGGTTCCAATAATCCATGGAAACCACACGTTGAACATAATATGTCAATAATCCATGACATGTTAAGTCCAACATACACAATGTTAAATTAAAGAATACTCATCGAGAAAAACCTCTCAATCATTTAACATCCCTAAATTATAACTCACCCCAATAATATATTTACTCAGAAATTTAAATTATTATTAATCTGGTCTATTATGTTTAAGGTGATGAATTACAAAGAGAAGAAATATAAAGGGATAAGAAAAGAGTTGGGCGCCGAACACACACATGAACGATGATGAGAGTAAAAAAACAGACTTTTTATTGAATAATAAAGTAAAAGAATATGATGGATTTAATAATTATTTAAACTAAAATAAGAACATTAATATTTAACTACATAAGGTGGATGAGAATAAGAAATTAAGAAGAAGAAAATTGCATTAAAACAGAATTACAAAGACAAACACTTGCAAAATTACAACGAAGAAAAATGCAAAAGTAAATGAAAACAAAGAGAGGAGGAAGGGATTATCAAGTGAAAACTTGAGTTTGGAAGATCCTACCAATCCTTTTTAAGGGCCTTTTCACTTCCAATCAATCCTCCTTTTCTCTGAAATGCAAACCCTTTTGAAAGGAGAGGTGGGGATGTATTTATAGCCCAAGGTGGTGGACTGTTTACATTCCAGAAATACCCCTCCACTTGGCTCACAGATATGGACATCATGACAGCTAAATCTAGAGAAATCTCCTTCTTAAAAGTTGTAGATAATAAAGTTGGAATACTACTATCAAAAGTTGGAGTCATTTGGAGTTAAGGATCAAAAGTTATGGCCGGTTGATTAAACAAAGTAAACCTGTCCATTTCAATCCAGTCTTTTTGAAGTCCATAATGTGAAAGGGTTTTTGAATATGAATATGCCTTCAAATCCGAATGGGTTATTAAAAAAAGTCTGCCACCTATATCTCCTATTTCACACTAAAAAATCTCAGCTCTATTTGATGGTTACATCATGAGATATTTCATGAATACTATACTGATTTTATTTCTCATCCAGAATGGTGGGCTGGACTTCAAAGATTCATTTGGGACCCTTATACTTGGATTTGGGACTTGAATGTTTTATCCAAGATTACATGTAGTGTCCACCGAAATATGGTGGAGAGTTAATGTTTTTGGACTTCTGTATTGAGCCCAGTAAATCAATTTTCAAGGCTGGTCAAGTTTGTTCACAGATTCTTTAGTCTTGTTTTTTAGGACCATATGACCCTTCAAATGGAAGAATTGGCTCATGGTACCTTCTAATGAAATGTTGTATATTGAAATTATAATCCTAAAAAACAATAACCACACAATATGGATCAGTATAGTGATATTTATTATTAAAACATTAAACTGACTCAATTGGAATAATTCTAAAAATTCTCAAAAATTATACTTAATATTAAAACATTAATATTTCACACAAATTATGCACATTTCATATAAAATAAGTAAAGTGATTGTATAATAAGTTATTAAAATATTAATAACATCAAATACCTTCACACTTTGGGGCGCACAACTATGTCAGATCATGAGAGGCAGCTGGTACAATATAGTTGTTTATAATTTTTCTTTAGGACTTTCCCTTTTTATTGTTTCCTACTTAAATTATGTGATTTATTGAATATTGAATATATGATTATACTTGGACTTTATATTGTTTTAATGTCATTAAAGAAGCACAAATTGAATATTGAAGGACGTATCCCTTGAGAAAAATTGTTTTGCTCGAGTAGAAAGAAAAAAGATGGAACTGCGGTTAATGAACCGACACAAGAAAATATTGTAAGTTATAATTTGTTTATTTCAAAGTTTAATATATATTTTTAAATTTAATAATCTATTAATATTTTTAATAGGTTTATTTAGAGGCCCTTTATGCCCAGGATCCTGAAAATTTTGGGTCACATGATCTTTTATATCATGTTTTGGGAGATGATCACTCTGGTCGAGTACGCTGCTGACCTGGTAAGAATATAGTCTCGACAAGGTATTGGTCCTCTCCAGGTATCCATTCTAGTACCACTGAGTTGGAACAGGTCAAGGATCATGCAAAATAGTCTGATAAAAGGGTAACAGAGTTGTAATAATAGGTTCAAATGAGGGAGAAATAATTTATGAAACTGATGAAAGCTTTACCTTCATCACTTCCACCAGAGGCCAGAATGGCTTATGAGAAATATATTTCGTCGATGGAGGCATTATCCAATGAACCATGCAGTATTTCTAGTGGCGGTCAAGATGATGGTGTTCCTAGTGATGATGAGGATGCTGAAGAGGACAAGGTAGAGGATGAGGATGAGGACGAGGGCGAGGATGGGTCCAAGGGAGAGGATGGGGCTGAGGGCGAGGATGGGGCCAAGTATGAGCATGGGGACGATGATGACGAAGATGACGAGGATAGAGATAGTGGTGAGGATGATGCTAATGATGAAAGTGGTGATGGTGATGGTGATCAGGGACAAATTTATCCATTACATTTTTGAATTCTGTATAACTCTTTATTTTTGAACTTGGTTTTTCACTCTGGTATGGATATTTTTGAATTCAATATAACTCTTTATTTTTGACCAAATATGGAAGCCTCTTTAATTTAAGAATGATTTAAATTTAATTTATATTCTTTCTTAATTATTTTTAATTATATTGAATTTCATATCTTGAATAATTTTTCTTTAATATAATTGTTTCATTTGATAAATAAAGTCATGTTTTTATAATAAAACCCCTCCAATGGAGGTGCGCTGTCTGCAAAAACTCACAGTGATAGTTTAGGGTGTGATAATTTGACTCTCAATTAGTAGTTTCAACTACCTAGTACAACTTTTAAAAACAACAAATATAAAATATATATCTTTATCTAACCACAATCCCAAATCAAGAGTCTGTTTTTATAACATAAGATCAGTTTCTATAATGTGAAGGACAACTACATAGGATTTATTTGGAATCCTGGCCCGAAGATGTTGTCCCGTAGATGTCGCTGGACCGGGCCAACACGCCGCGGTCATGCCACGGTCACGCCGCGGTCACGCCGCGGTCACGCCGCGGTCACGCCGTGGTCACCCGGCGGTCACGCCACGGTCACGCCGTGGTCACGCCGCGGTCACGCCGTGGTCACGCCGCGGTCATGCCGCGGTCACGCCACGGTCACGCCGCGATCACGCCGAGGTCACGCCGCGGTCACGCTGCGGTCACACCGCGGTCACGCCGAGGTCACGCCGCGGCCACGCTGCGGTCACGCTGTGGTCACACCGCGGTCACGCTGCATTCAGGCCGTGGTAATTCCATGATTTGGCCCTGCTCTAGGATGACACCCTGTGGTGGTTCGCAGTCCTATCAGAATTCGATGTGTGATGCCTAGATAGAGTTTTAGATACATTACCCACCCTCCTTCCTGGACCCCAGACAGCCCCCCACCCACTTCCCTAGTCCCCATAAAGCCCCCGGACAACCCCCCACCTCTCTCAATATGATGCATGGTGTGGCTGGTACCACTCAAAGTGTCTTTCTTTTGTTTAAAATGCATACTCTTTTAAGTAAAAACAACTGGCATACGGAAAACTGACCAAATGCATTCAGATTGTGGTGATACTTTAGTAAAATGATCCATGGGTCATTTTTGACGTGTACGAGTCAACCCTGCCTCTATCTGAGGTGCGGTGTTGCCAGCACAACTCAAAGTGTCTCACTTTTATTTGAAATGGACAATATTTTAAGTGAAAACAACAACTAGCATACGGAAAACTGACCAAACACATTCAGATTGTGTTGATACTTCAACCCAATGATACAAGGGTCATTTTTGATGTTTAAGAGTCAATCTTGCCTCAATCTGAGGTGTAGTGTGTCCAACACCACTCAAAGTCTCTCTTTTGTTTCAAAAGGACATCATTTTAAGTGAATACAACAACTGACATACGGAAAACTGACCCAAGGCATTCAGTTTCTGTTGAAACATTAGGAAAACAATCCATGGGTCATATGTGAAGTGTAAAAATCAACCCTACGTCAATCCGAGGGACAGTGTGTCCGACACCACTAAACTGTCTCACTTTTATTTGAAATGGACAAGATTTTAAGTGAAAACAACAACCGGAATACTTAAAACCGACCAAATGCATTCGTACTCTATTGAAACTTTAGGAAAACGATCCATGGGTCATTTTTGACGTGTACGAGTCAACCCTACCTCAATCTGAGGAACAGTGTGATTGACACCACTCAAAGTGTCTCACTTTTCTTTGAAATGGACAACATTTTAAGTGAAAACAAAAACCGTCATATGGAAAATCAACCAAACTCATTTGGATTGGGTAGATACTTTAGGAAAATGATCTAATTATTATTCTTGAGGTGTATGAAAATACAACACATCATTAGGACATGCGGTTTGCGCGGCACGACTGAATATGAGTTTTTAGGTGTTTGGCGCACTTGAAAATCGTGTGTGGGGCGGTCAAAACCAGCCGAACCACCTCAGAATGACATGAAATTAGACGAAAACAAAGGGTGTGTGAACTATGAAATGGTTGGCTAGACGTCAGTTCAATTATATGTGTCGTGTGACAGCGGTGGCCAAAAACGCATTCCACTTGTCTTAAATGTCCAAAACATGCGTTTAACAGTCAAATACATACCGAACGACATCAGAATGACTTAAAATCACACAAAAACACCCTAATTTTTATTTTTTAAGTGTTTGAGGAGAAGGAACATCATTCAGATGTGCAGTTTGAACAGCATGACTGAATATGTGTTTTTTAGGTGTTTGGCATGCTTGAAAAGCATGTGTGTGGTGGTCAAAACCAGCCGAACGACCTCATAATTCCATGAAATCAGACGAAAAGAAAGGGTGGGTGAATTGGGAAATGGTCAGCTAGATGACACGTCAATCAGAGGTGTCGTGTGACCACGGTGGCTGAAAACACACTCTGCGTGTCGTAAATGGCCAAAACATGTGTTTTATGGTCAAATACATACCCAATGACATCGTAATGACATGAAATCACATGAAAACACCCTAATTATTATTTTTGAGGTGTAAAAAATACAACAAGTCATTCAGATGCGTGGTTTGCACGACACGACTGAATATGTGTTTTTTAAGTGTTTGGCATGCTTGAAAGTCGTGCGTGAGGTGGTCAAAACTAGCCGAACGACCTCAGAATGCCATGAAATCGGACAAAAACAAATGGTGGTTGAACTGTGAAATGGTTGGCCAGACGGCACCTCAATCGGACGTGTCGTGTGACTGTGGTGGCCGAAAACACACTCAACGTGTCTTAAATGGCCAAAACATGCATTTAACGATCAAATGCATACCGAACGACATCAGAATGACTTGAAATCACACAAAAACACACTAATTTTTATTCGTGAGGTGTATGAGGAGAGATCACTTCATTCGGACGCACGGTTTGCACGGAACGACTGAATATGTGTTTTTTAGGTATTTGGCGCGCTTGAAAAGCATGCGTGGGGTGGTCAAAACCGGCCGAACGACCTTATAATTCCATGAAATCAGATGACAACAAAGAGTGGGTGAATTTTAAAATGGTCGGGTAGAAGTCATGCCAATCGGAGGTGTCGTGTGACAGCGGTGGCCTAAAACACACTCCACGTGTCGTAAATGACCAAAACATGCGTTTTACGGTCAAATGCATACCGAACGACATCGGAATGACTTTAAATCACACAAAAACACCCTAATTATTATTCTTGAGGTGTACGAAGAGATGAAACATCATTCGGATGTGTGGTTTGTGCATAACGACTGAATATGTGTTTTTCAGGTGTTTGGCGTGCTTGAAAAGTGTGTGTGGGGTGGTCAAAACCGGCCGAACGACCTCAGAATGCCATGAAATCAGATGACAAGAAAGGGTGGGTGAATTTTGAAATGGTTGGACATATGACACATCGATCGGAGGTGTCGTGTGACTGCAGTGGACGAAAATGCACTCTGTGTGTCATAAACAGCCAAAACATGCGTTTAACGGTCAAAAGCATACTGAATGACATTGGAATGGCTTGAAATCACACGAAAACACCCTAATTATTATTTTTGAGGTGTAAGAAAAGACAACACATCATTCAGATGTTTGGTTTGCGTGCCATGACTGAATATGTGTTTTTTAGGTGTTTGGCGCACTTGGAAAGCGTGCGTGGGGTGGTCAAAACTAGCCGAACAACCTCAAAATTCCATTAAATCAGACAACAACAAAGGGTGGGTGAATTTCGAAATGTCTGGCCAGACGGGACATCAATCAGAGGTGTCGTGTGACCGCAGTTGCCGGAAATGCACTCTGCGTGTCGTAAATGGCCAAAACATGTATTTTATGGTCGAATACATACCCAACGACATCAAAATGACTAGAAATCACACAAAACACATTAATTATTATTCTTGAGGTGTACGAAAAGACAACACGTCATTCGGATGTGTGGTTTGCGCAGCACGACTGAATATGTGTTTTTTAGGTGTTTGGCGCGCTTGGAAATCGTGCGTGAGGTGGTCAAATCCAACCGAATGACCTCAGAATGCCATGAAATCAGACGAAAACAAAGGGTGGGTGAACTGTGAAATGGTCGGCTAGACAGTATGTCAATCGAAGGTGTCGTGTGACCGCGGTGGCTGAAAATGCACTTTGCGTGTCGTAAATGGCCAAAACATGTGTATAACGGTCAAATGCATGCCGAACGACATCTAAATGACTTGAAATCACATAAAAACCCTAATTTTTATTTTTGAGGTGTACAAGGAGATGGAACATCATTCGGACGTGCGGTTTGCATGGCACGACTGAATATGTGTTTTTTAGGTGTTTGGCGGATTTAAAAAACGTGCGTGGGGTGGTCAAAACTAGCCGAACGACCTCATAATGCCATGAAATCAGACAACAACAAATGGTGGGTGAATTGTAAAATGTTTGGGTAGAATGCACATCAATCGGAGGTTTCATGTGATCGTAGTGGCCTAAAACACACTCTGCGTGTCGTAAATGACCAAAACATGTGTTTTATGGTCATATGCATACGGAACGACATTAGAATGACTTGAAATCACACAAATACACCATAATTATTATTTTTGAGGTGTACAAGGAGATTACATGTCATTCGGACATGTGGTTTGCACGGAACGACTGAATATGTGTTTTTTAGGTGTCTGGCGCACTTGAAAAGCATGTGTGGGGTGGTCAAAACCGGCCGAATGACCTCGGAATGTCATAAAAACGGACGAAAAGAAATGGTGGGTGAATTGTGAAATGTTCGGTCAGACGACACGTCAATCGGAGGTGTCGTGTGACCGCGGTGGCCAAAAATGCACTCCGCATGTCGTAAAAGGCCAGAACAAGCGTTTAATGGTCAAATGCATACCGAACGACATCAGAATGACTTCAAATCACACGAAAACCCGATAATTATTATTCTTGAGGTTTATGAAAGGACGACACATCATTCGGATGCGTGGTTTGCACGCCACGACTGAATATGTGTTTTTTAGGTGTTTGGCGTGCTTCAAAAGCATGTGTGGGGTGGTCAAAACTAGCCGAAAAACCTCGGAATTCCATGAAATTATACGACAACAAAGGATGGGTGAATTTTGAAATGGTCGGCTAGACGACACATCAATCAGACGTGTCGTGTGGTCGTGGTGGTCGAAAACACACTCTGCATGTTGTAAATGGCCAAAACATGTGTTTTACGGTCAAATACATACCCAACGACATCATAATGACTTTAAATCACATGAAAACACCCTAATTATTATTCATGAGGTCTAAGAAAATAAGACACGTCATTCGGACGTGCAGTTTGCATGGCACGACTGAATATGTGTTTTCGAGGTGTTTGGCGTGCTTGAAAATCATGTGTGAGGTTGTCAAAACCAGCCGAATGACCTCAGAATGCCATAAAATCGGACACAAACAAAGGGTGGGTGAACTGTGAAATGATCGTCCTGACGGTACGTCAATCGAAGGTGTTGTGTGACTGCAGTTGCTGAAAATGCACTCCGCGTGTCGTAAATGGCCAAAACATGTGTTTAACTGTCAAATACATTCTGAACGACATCGGAATGACTTGAAATCGCACAAAAACACCCTAATTTTTATTCGTGATGTGTACGAGGAGATGGCACGTCATTCGGATGTGAAGTTTTCAAAGCACGACTGAATATGTGGTTTTTAGGTGTTTGGTGCGCTTGAAAAGCGTGTGTGGGGTGGTCAAAACCGGTTTAACGGCCTCAGAATGCCATGAAATCAGACGACAAAAAAGGGTGGGTGAATTGTGAAATTTTTGGGCAGAATGCACATCAATCGGAGGTGTTGTGTTACCGCGGTGGCCAAAAACAGACTTCGCGTGTCATAAATGACCAAAACATGAGTTTTACGGTCAAATACATACCGAACGATATCAGAATGACATGAAATCACACGAAAACACCCAAATTATTATTTATGAGTTGTAAGAAAAGACGACACGTCATTCGGATGCGTGGTTTTCATGGAATGGTAGAATATGTGTTTTTTAGGTCTTTAGGGTGCTTGAAAAGCGTGCGTGGGGTGGTCAAAACCGGCCTAATGACCTCGGAATACCATGAAATAGGACGACAACTAAGAGTGGGTTAAATGTGAAATGGTCGGCCAGACAACACATCAATCAAAGGCGTCGTGTGACCGCGGTGGCCGAAAACGCACTCTGGACACCCCCCCCCCCCCCACCCCCCACCCCGAACAGCCCCCCTCACCCCCGGACAGCCCCCCGCACCCGCCAGACATCCCCCCCCCCATCCCGGACAGTCCCCCACCCCTCGGGCAGCCCCCCCACCCCCCGAACAGCCCCCCACTCACCCCAGACACCCCCCCCCCCCCCAGACACCCCCCCGCACCACCCGGACACCCCTCCCACCCCCCAGATAGCCCCACACACCACCCGGACAGTCCCCCAGCCCCTGGAAAGCCCCCCACTCAATTATTTAGTTGTAATATTTAATTACTAATATTATTCATCTATTTTTTTCTATTTTGATTTGGTCTAAACTAGATCCCTCTCTCTTTACCCAGGTTGGGAACTCCTTCCTCCCTATAGATCCATCTGAAGTTAATCAATTTTTTAGTTCTATACTCCAAATCAGTAAGGCTTAACTTAGTTTCAATATTTTTCATATATTAAGAATGAGTCTTGATATCCCATCATGAACATGAACCAACACTCATGTTCTAATTCTCAATCACGGGTCGTTCATTCTATATAATAACACACAACAGATAAATATCATATAGTGATTTCATATGAAACCTATGAACACTCAAGCATGCCATATAACAAATTGGTCCACAATGATACACATAGATTCTTGAAAATTAAGTTTCAAAGTCTCATAAAAATTCCCCAATGGTGAGGAATACATATGGTGACACCATAGCCCCATGGATCACCTTAATCCCATCCTCAAACAGTGGGTTCGAGGACCAAACCAAAGTCGCTTTGGGAACCCAATACCAAAGACTTAATTGAATATTCATACCCACTACCCAAGATGGGGATTCATCTCACATCACATCTAGGAGAGCAAATTACAATTATCCACATACCCCCTTATTCTAATTGAAATGTCTATGAAAAACATGTAGGCTATTTCGGTAACCCATATCATATGTCGAGATTCGCCAATGTTTCCCACTAACACATCAGAACCATTTATACATGGATACATAATCATTAGAGGAATATAAACATCCCATGTGCTTCCTATAACTCATCCTCGGTCTAAGCACATGACCACTGCCATTGTCTATCTTATGGGTATCATGATCCTTGTCCACTCTACCCAAGTTTTTCTATTGGTTTTAAGATACTCAACCCAATTCCATGACTAAACATCCCATGTGCTTCCTATAATATGTAGGCTTTTTCTCTTGTGTGTATTGGTGTTGTGGTTTGAGTGAGTAATGAATTCTAAATTTTGAATACTCTTATGTGTGTTGGTGTTGTGTTTTGAGTGAGGAATGAATTCTAAATTTGGAATACTCTTATGGGTGTTATTGCGTTTCCTATAACATGTAGTCTTTTTCTCTTATGGGTGTTATGAAATTTGAATTTCTTAATTTATAAATTTCAAAATTCGGGAATTAATTCTAAATTTTGAATACTTTGGATGGGGATTTTGTATTGGTGTTGTTGCAGGTCTCGAGAGGGGGAGGTGTGTTGCTATGTTGTTGTGTTGTTTCACATCTGGAGAGGGGAGAGGGGCCTACTACGGCTGTGGAGTTGAGAAAATCTATACCAACAGTTTTAAACCGTTGGTATATATGCTATAATAAAACTATACCAACGGTTTTGTTATAACCGTTGGTATAAGTTTATACCAATGGTTATAACAAAACTGTTGGTATAGCCTTATGGCTTACCATATCCCCTCTATACAACTGTTACAACAATTGGTATAAGTGTAACACACATATACCAACGGTTTCATAAACTGTTGGTATATGTTATACTATAACACACATATACCAATGGTTTGTAGAAACAGTTGGTATACCTTCTATTTTGACACGTATACCAACAGTTTTCACAGAACCGTTGGTATAGGCCTATTTTCACGACTTACTTGGCCACGGTTGGGTGAACCATTGGTATACTATATACCAACGGTTTTCGGGCCTTTACCAACGGTTTTTAACTGTTGGTAAAGTGTAAAATTCCAGAAGTTTCCCCAGTCCTTATCTTGAGTTGGAAGTTGTGATATGTGATCCTAATACATAGCATCACTACCTATTTGGGGAGTAGTTTACAATGTATTCATACCATATGTGACTAAATTATATATTTACTCATAGGGATATGAACATTTTATATATATCATTGGTATATTATCCTTAGAACATTTATTTTGATATTGAAAACACCACTGGAAAAGAAATTTCGTCACAGATTCCTTGAGAAAAAATTAACCATATCAGTCAGTGAAGGAATCATTAGAAGAGTAGTAATTTATGGGATTGTTTGCTAAAATTATCTTGGATTAAGGGTGAGATATAGACCAGGTATTCCTAAATTTTTATCACGTTTTAACATCTATGGATGATTATATTCAACTTAAATAGAAATAGTATGTAGTGTTTCATTTTTTTAGAAGAAATATTTTTGGTGGGGTGGCCTTGGGTGAGTTGTCATGATCTCCCAATGCATTTTTGAACTTCTTTGGAAGGATGTTTGTTCTGATGGACATGATATTGGAATTTATGGATGGTGAAAATTGATCAAAGTTTTTCATGCACCCTAGAGCCACTAATATGTTTCATGAATTGAGACGTCATTACTGATGGGAAAGAATGAGTTGATCAATTATGGAATTTGTGTCTCAGTAACATACTTTTTATAGGATCAATGAGGAATATCATAGAACTACTTCTTTTCAAAAACCATTTTCTATACCACTAATGAAATGAGAGGATATAGCTATGGACTTCGTGATTGGGCTACCTTATAATCCTAGTGGTAATTATGTGATATGGGGGATTACTGATCAAATCGTAAAATTTGTGAATTTTCTATATATTAAGGAGTTAATGTGGTTATTAGATCTAGGTTACCAATATGTGTGGGAGAATTTATGACTCCATAGTGTTCCATCATGTATTGTTTTAGATGGTGACACTCGCTTCACATATTGGTTTTGGAGTGGATTATAGTAATTAATGTGTTATCATTTGAAGTTGATCATAGTCTACCATCCCAAAATGGATTGCAATCTAACAAATCTATCCATGTTCTTGAAGAATTTCTTCGAGAATGCATGATTATATTCATTAGATATTGGGAGAAATATCTTCCCTTTTTGTGATTTTCCCATAACCATAGTTATTATGATTCAATCATGATGGAAACATTTAAGGCATTGTATGAGAGGACTTGTATATCACCTCTTTGTTGGGAATATGTTAGAGAATGAAGCAGGGTTGGATTAATAATTATCCAAGAGATGATGGTTATCATGAATTTAATCAAGATAATTTTAGAGAAAAATCAGGGTTTCCAAAAATTATATGTCGATCGATATCATCATCCATTGGAATTTGACGTAAGTGATTAGGTTTTCCTGAGAGTCTTGCATCAGTTTGATCAATGTCATTTTGGGAGGTAGGGTAAGTCAAAACCTCATTATTTCATCCCATTTGATATTGTGGAATGACTCTAGAAGGTGTATTATAGATTATAATTACCTGGTTATTTTACTTCTATTCATTATGTGTTACATGTTTCTCAACTATAACAGTATCATCCAAATCATTACCACATGATTGAGTCAATGGATGTTGATATTAAACCTAAAACCTCAGTGATCGAAAGGAATTTACATATTTTTGAACTACCAAATAGGGTTCTATGTCAAATTTTGATATCATTGGTTTGAGATAGATTTCATTGTGTTAGGGATAACCATGGTAAATAAGGGAGCTAGGCCCTGACAATACAATAATGGACTTATACTTATGTGGGTGTATGAACTAGATTCTTTGTGGGGACATAATTGTTTTTATAGTTGGGATAATTTTCACACCCTGTCGTATAAAATCAGGTATAGAGCCTATTTTATTTTTATCCTAATGAATTTTGAGTTGTTCATAGGTTAGGGAACGTGAGTTATGGAAGTGGAATGGTATTATATGGTTTGGTTCTATTTTTTAATAGTAGAGGATTCCACTATGGCATGGTTGGGAAACCGTTACATTGAATACGGTTTGGTGATTCTATTATTTGTCTCATAGCTACAATGTTCAACATGGACTATGGTGTAGATGCTTAAAGGTAGATTTTGGGCAGTTTTCCCAGTATTAGGGTCATTACACCAAAGAGAGGTGGTTAAAGCATAGTGTCCTTATAAGGTATGGGGTTTATGTAATAGTTATTAACATTCCATACTAGTTATCACCCTAAGTTAATATGATCTATTTATTGACCATGACATGGATTCTAGATATGATATTGACCAGACACCTTAATATCTTGTCCAAATCCCATGCACCATAATCCTTTTGGTTTTAGGAAGCATTATAGCATTACACTATATATAGTTTCACGACACATTATTTTCTATAATGTCTATAAATATATAAAAATTCTGACCCTAATACATTTTTTATTAATTTATATGCTCATCTATGATGATTTTGAATTTCTACATCATCCTATTCTTGAATCTTCATACCAGCAGGACACTTGGATTATCGTTGTGTGTAATTTGGTAAGTGTGATAATTTATGGTATATTTTATTCTTTTCACATCCATTATTTTGATTCCTTATGAGACTATATAATTAGATCTATAAAGGACATATATAATTGAAATTGTTTCCATTCATTCTACGTTCTATAAGATCCTATCTCTTCCCCTCTTATCACTAGTCTAGATGGAGATTAGTTTCTCGACACTCTTAAGGTAGGTGTCTCAATCTTATTTCATATACCTTGTCATTAATTTTTTTATTTTGATGAAAATTTAGTTATTATTATTTAAATTTAATGAATCATATTTGACCATGATGAAAAGTGAATTCAAAATGGGTTTTCTTTGAAAACTAGATTTCATGCACCTGATGCATTTGATTAAATTCCTCATATATATATTTTAAATGGAAATGTGTTTTCAAGCTTAGAATCATTATAGAATTAGTATATAAATTTTTTATAAAAATAAGGTCATGGAAATGTAATGAAATTTCTTTGTAAATCATTTATAAAATATAGTTTTTGATTCTCGAACACAATAATTATGCAATAGCACATTGGGGGAACTTGGGGTTTAGAGAAAAAATAATCATTTGGGAGACTTAGTAGAGTAATATATCACTATGTTAAGTTCCCATGATTCCATAGTTTATAGTGGGTATCATTTACCAGGGAACAGAGGTTCATGGTGTTATTATTGACATGTTTCAGAAATTATTTCTTGTTTATCTTGGCTATGTAGATCCTCATGTCGCGGATTCCCTTTAGTTATTGTTTATAACATTATGTGTTTGTTTAATTGAATTGATTGTTATCCAAATTAATATGGATATTGATTCTTGAAACCTATTTTATTCACCTATTTATTAATCAAGATTATATGTTATTGAAAATTTCTTTGATTATTAGAATAGGGTATATTTTTTGAAAAGAAAATCAGAGAATGATTTAATAAATGAAATGAATTTTTTTAAAGGTTTTGAAAACTATTTTATGAAGAAAAAATATATATTCATGTGGGCATAAATTTTATATATTCTTTGTGGCATCCTATTAATATTTAGTGCCCAGATCCTGCTTTTCCCTATAGGATGTTTCTACCATGATTTTGCATGATCTAGTTCAATGGAAGAGAATCATATGGAGGATGACTATGTTGGATCGTGCTACCTTTCTATTAGTTGGGATGGTGGTGACATAATTTAATTTTGATATCGAACCATGGGTTCATTATGATTTCAAAAAATTTTTCCTTCATTTTATTCATTGAGATCTTGTTATCCACTTATTAGATGTCATATTTATGGTTTTATTATTTTTAAATTTGTTGAATTCATGGATATCCCCTATGATAGTCTATTTTTTATCTTATCAAATGTCTGTTGAGGGTGAAATATTTACCATGTTTCTTTGTATGATAACCTGGTTCTTGTTGTCAACCCGTGCCAATTTAAAACTTTCTTTGAGCCTTTTGGTGGGATAATCAATGTGATATTATGGGTCAATGGGGGTTTACCCATTACAAATGTCTTTTTCTGTATCCTTGAAATAAGATTTCTATGCTTCTTATTACTCTAGATTCTATTATGATAATAATTTTCCAATTATTATTCCCAATGAATCATGTTTATCATCTAATTATTTTATACTCATTTGACATGTTATATGTTTTTTCATTTGAGATTCCATACCCTTCATTCATGATTTATAGACATATCTTATTTTACAATTTTCCTTCCCATAATAAATTTCTCCCTTATGCATGTTTTCTCATATTCTTATTATCTAATCCTTGATGACATGTTGATATGTTTTCTCTTATTGAGTGTTATAGCATAGTAATTTCATATGGTTCTTTTACCGAAGTTATAAAGATATGTATAAATTGTGAGAAGACTATAAGGGAGTCTATAGAGACCCCAAGCTTGACGTACATGGAAATTACATTAATTTTTCAGAATACTTAATATATAATAGAAATAGACACCAAAGGATCGTAATAGTTTAGTGTCTTTGGAAACTTGTAACATAATCTTCTAATCGTGGTGAAAGATCTTCAACATCTCCCATAAAGATCTTCATTTTTTTACCTAAAACCTTTCTTTATATCCTGGGGAAAATAAAACATATAAAGGGTGAGCTCAAATTCTCAGTAAGGGTAAGCATAGACAAAATAAAACAAACCATATACATTTGAACTTCAAACATGAACATAAAGTTTAAACATCAAAATCTTGAGTTGTGAAATAAATCTTGGCAGTACATAAGGCATAGATCATAAAGGAACATCAATCATGATAAAATAGTATGGGAATAAAACATTTAATTGTGTCATCCATTAAGAACATGATATGATTTCCATAGTAGCCAAGTCATTGCTGCCAAGACCATATTAGTGGACAAAGTCCCTTTCTGAATCGAGTTCACTCCTCGTTTCAGTCTTGTAACACTGAACTGGATTAACTTACCATTCCATCCATGTCTATATCATGAGATATAAATATTTACCCAATGCATTAGAGGTAGATATAGGTCTCATCCATCTCATAATGAAATCATTCTTACTTGTGCCACAACATAAACATAAATCATTCATCATAACCCAAAGAATAAAAATGGGTTTCATAAACATCATCCCATCATAACATAATCCATATAAAACAAATGGATATCATTTAATCATAAGAAAAGTGAAACAATGTAAATCATAGAGATATTATACTTGAAACATACACATATGAAATAATGTCATCTTAGATGGAAAATGGTTTTGATAAAACACTTGAAAAGAATTCTTGAGGAAAATATCCTTTCTTCTTAAAAATACTTTTCTTTTCACAAAATGCCACAAAATTTTAATAGAAAAGTATTTTATTGAAAATTACCATGAAATATTGTAGAGTAAACTTTATGAAAATAAGGCATTATAAAACCGTAAAAATCCGTTGATGCCGTATAAGTTAAAAAAACATTTTCCTCATACTTTTGCCGGAAAAGTCCAAAAGTACCTCGTATGGTAAAAAAAAGAAAGATTCCTTACATACCCTGTAGTAAAAGTCAAAAATGGGTAAAAATGACTTAAACATACATGAAACCATTTTTATAAAACAGGGAAATGGATGATAAATATAACCCTAGTAAATTCTGAAGTATAAA
Organism: Viscum album; assembly: GCA_963277665.1. Lineage (NCBI taxonomy): Eukaryota > Viridiplantae > Streptophyta > Magnoliopsida > Santalales > Viscaceae > Viscum > Viscum album. The sequence continues at coordinate 176,825,252 of OY728120.1, forward strand.
CAATCTCAGAAAAAATTGAGACTGTGAGATTTTCTCTTACCTTATATCCGATATGCTTCATATGTATTCGAACCTCCTGTATAATGATTTAAATAATGTCATTTAATTGTTACATAATAATATTCATTGTTATGATATCATATATGGTTCACTTATGACTTTATATTACCCGTTATTTTGTAAATTCATGTTAAAGTAGAGTTTTGGGTAAAATCGTTTCATTTATCGACCGTGTTTGGACTTGTTGTTCTTGATATTATTTTTACTTATATCATGATTTACTTACTTCCAGAATATAAATCATGATTAATATATCATATATATTCAGTATATACATATATATAATAGATAGATAAATGAAATGAAATACACCGTTCATGGAGACGGTAGGCCGTACGTACGCATGAACGTTGTTTTCCTTTCCTTATTGGCTTGAATGGAAGTAAGTAGATGACATAAATATATATATACATAAATATAGTAGAATTATTATGTCATATATTTCATTATTACTTATTATATATACTTTATAATCATTCTTGAATTGTTAACATGGAAAATGAATCTCATCGCATCGTGGAGACGGTAATCCGTACGTACGCACGGGCGATGATATCGTTCCCACAATTATTGAATAGAATTGGAGTGGATGATATAATATCTTAGAATCATTATGATGTTATAATAATAATATATAGTTGTTCTTTACACCATTATACCCATCCAAGTAAGGTGGTGGTGGAAAAACTGATTACACCACGGCGTGGAGACGGTATTCCGTACGTACGCACGCGCAGTGATTTCATTTTCTATAGGATGGATAGAAGGTTAAATAGGGTTGTTTCATATTTATAATAACATATAAGTATATAATTAAAACTAATGATATTACTTTATAATGAAACAACTAAAGAAGAGTAAGTATAAGAAAAAAGAAACTTGAAAGAGTCGGTAGAAGAGATTACCTCTTCCTCAACGCACCTCCTTTAAACTTATTCTTAGGGAACTAGAGTTGGTATTTTGAGAAGACCAGAACCTCTATGATATAACTAAAGAAGTTGAGAAGAGTAATTGGCAGGTTTTGGATGAGCTTCAAGGATCAAAAGGGTGTGAAGAGAAGAGGGAAGGGGTGCCCTTTTTATAAGGGAGGGGAGGGGCACCTTTGGAAAAACTTAAAATATTATTTTATAATAAAGTCATATTTGGTTTATAATAGCTCCAAATTGATTTATTTTTAAGATAAAGTGGGGATGGGTCTAAATACCCTCAAAAAATATGTTTTATACAAGTTTAGGTTACTATTTTAACCTTATCATTTAAATTTAACTCTAAGTTAAATAATTTAACTTTTACCGTGGCTTCTTGTTTTCTAACACTATATGGTTAATAAACTCACTATAAAAAGCCAAACGAACCCAAAGTGGTTCATTATTAATATATATAACCTTATCTAAGTCATTTTTCCAAACCTTAGATTTTTAGGAATATAATAAAAATTAATAATATAATATTTGTTTTAAAAACTATTTTATGTCAATTTTGACACTATTTGGTAATTGATTTTTGTGAAAATCATAACAACATGATTAGTTCAAAAAAAGTTAATTGAATCAATACTAACATGTTATATTAACCATGAAAATTTCTGGAATTTATAAAATGTCTCAAATTACATTTATTTGGGTATTTATAACATCAGTTATGTTAATATTTCATTAATAAGGTAATTACTACATCATCATTGTGTCATAAATAGATTAAATTATTTAATGTCTAAAAATTATAAATACCATTATGTATGAAATATTTTTAGCTTTATAATGAATATTTATAGTCGATTTTATCTTATGTATAACCTTATATTAAAAATATTTTAGTTATTAAACATTGATTTTAACTATTTTAACTCTTCTTTAAATAAAATAATAATAAGTTTCCTAATCTAACCCAACTGGACCTAAAGGGTAATATTTTATTACAAAGGTTGTTTTTGGTCAAATTACAATTATCCAATAGAATTAGGACATGTGTTAAGGTAATAATATTATCATTTTTACCCTTAATTACCCTATTTACTTTTAACCGTGGTAAATAAAAGTAAAAAGTTACTATTCACCAAAAATTATTTTTATCTTATTGAACCACATTTTACTCCTTGATATTAACCATGTCTCTCAGATTTTCGAAATTCCACTCACAGAAACAGTAAAATTTAGTTTTATGTAAATTTTCAAATTCTCCTAGGAGGTGGGTAAAAGACGATGAAAAGTTCAATAAAATTTTTATGTATCTAAGATTATTATAAAATGAATCAAATGAATTAAATTTAACTTATAGAGGAATTATGTATCAATTTTGACCTAAAATAAATTTAAATAAAATAAATAATTATTTAAATAAAATGTCGTTTTTTAAATAGTAACCCAGTGTTTTCACTATTCATCAAAAATTGAAAGTTTTCAGAAAAATACCAAAAATTCACCCTAGGATAATTTTGATATTCCAAATCTAAAAATGAAGTCCATTTTGAAAGATAAAATTTATAAAATTTCAAAAAGTGTGTATTACTATTCATAATGGCTAGTTCATAATAATATTATAATAATATCTCGTTTAGTGAAACTTGGTATTGTGTACTACACATGCTATCGAAGAAGGTCTTTATTGCGTGTAATGCAAGCCAAGTCAGGGCTTCGTGTATTGAAATCTCTGTTTGGTGTTGTGTATAACATAATCAAAACTTATTTCATTTATACATTAAACAAAATCTATACTTAATGTTGCGTAGAATAATTCCCACAAAACGAACTTGAAATTGTGTGTAACATGAGCCAAGAATAGTGTTGTGTATACTGCAAGCTAATATGGTGTTGCGTATAGTACAAGATAATCTTGTTGTAGTGTATAATAGAATACATAAAAGAAATTAAAAATAATATATCTCATAAAATCTTGGGGCGTTACATTCTCCCCCCTTAAAATGAATTTTGCCCTCAAAAATTGTCGTGGTTATAAATGGTTTACTACTGGAAAGTTTCTTTCATAGAAACCCACATCATAAAAAGTAATATTAAAACTTAATTTTAAAAAGTAAATTAAGAAACATAATGGTTACCCAAATTAACCCATTACTGGGTTTCCACATAAGATAACATAGGTGAAAATATGGATATGGAAGATAAATATAACCATCAAGTTCTAATGAAGAGTGGTAGAGGACATGGCTATAAAAGATCCAACAATCACAAATCCATAAATTTGTGATGTTCTAAGGTACCATCTAATTCATCAGATGTAAGGGCACTAGGACAACATTTTTTGTTTTCAATATCATTTCCCTAAAGTTGAAGAAATTGGAATTAGAAGAAATAATTACTTGATTTTGGTAAAATCTTACTTTTGATTATGCCTTGAACAATTTCCACTTCATCTCTTAAATAAATGAAGTTGAATTTTTATTCCTTGAAGTTTTAGCAGATCATGTGATAGAATGATAGGTCATTCCATCTGTCTAAAACAAAAGGATAGAAAAAGTTATTAAATATACATAAGTCAATCTATAGTGATATTAATCGTATATGGTTCCTAAAATGGACTTATACTTCATATATCATACCGCTTAATATAATAAAATTAGTTTCTACTAACCAGGGACTTCCTATTGGCCAGTGGTAGGTGATAAAGGCATGTCGCACATTGGTTGTGGGTTCGATTCCCACAGCCTTGTCCGACGCGACGGGTTGTTGTTCGTCCTGCAGGTTGTCCTTTTTCTAAAAATACATTATTATAACATCCCCTCAATAATATCGAAAAAATTTCTATCTTTAAACAATACTAACTTATATCCAACATAATTCATTCCAATCTTTAGGCTTATCTAAAATACTTCTGTCCAAGCTCATAGTATAAAGAAAACAATTACTATAAATGTCATCTACTGAGCATGTGAATACCATCATTTATCCCCCATATATCATACGATATATCTTGTTGGTCACATTACAAACATGTGAATACCTTAATCATGTATTCTCTTGAAACATGAATTACCATAGAACATTAGTTGAAAACATGAATGCTGTCAAAAGTTGTCTCTTTCCACATTCCAAAATCCCAAAAATTCTTTATACTCAAACCATGATATCACTTTGTCCTTATATTAGTCATGATCTCATGAATACTATCAAACATTTCATTTTCTCCTTATCCCTTCCTTATGCACATATCGTCTTCTTTCCAAAAATATCTCAATCACTTTCCATGGCTACCGGTACCATAAAATTATTGAAAACCCCAATAGACCAATACATAAATATTCCAATATTCCACGATACTATATACAACATTATTTTAGAATCCCATTACATAAACACTTAATCATTCCACCACATCGTTGTCATATTCAACATTACCAATAGTGATCGCATGTAACTTCCCTTTGTCCTTTACCTTAATTGGTTGCTCATGTCGATCATCATTAACCCTTGGATTAGGGCATTGATTAGTATAATGCCCCATTTCCTTGCACTTGTAGCATTGAAGAGTTGGTGGAGCATTCTCTGTAGTCTTTTCTCTATTCACATCATTGGATACCTTTTTATCATTACTTAGACACTCAACTACTTGATGACCTTCTTTTACACACTTAAAACATTTTATATTACCTTTTAGGTAATCTCCACCGTGCTTCTTTCCACACTTTGAGAATAAAGAAACATTCATCTTCTTTTCACCATTATTCTGAGATTTCTCCTTGAACTCCATCTTTCATTTCTTGTCAAAACCATGAGATGGATATGTAACAACCACTTTCATTTCTACCTTGATAGCACAATGCACAATTTCTTCATAGTTACGGAAGTCTCTTATAGCTAATTCCCTTCGAAGACTTGGTTTTAAGCCACTGAAGAATCGATCAACTTTACTTTCAAGTTAGATGATAAAGCCAGATGCGTACCTTGCAAGCCTTGTAAAATTAGCTTCGTATTTACCAACAGATTCATCATCCTTTTGCTTAATCTCAAGGAAATCATTTTCCATATTGGTTCGACGAATACGAGGGAAGTACTTATTGAAAAATAAGTTCTTGAACTCATCCCATTCCATGGATTCAATTTCATCTCAGGGCCTCATATTCTTAATTAGAGTCCACCATTGATCTGCTTCGCCTTCTAAATGGTAAATAGCCAGAATGAATTTTTCATGTTTTGAATAGCGAATTATGGAAAATATCTTTTCAATGGTACTGATCCATTGTTTAGCAATAAGTGGATCAGAATACCCACTAAATGAAGGTGGACGTTGCCTCACAAAGGACTCAATATAATATTATTCCCTTCTCTGCTCATTTGGAAGTCCAGAATGATTCATAGCTTGTGTAAGTATAACAATAAGATTTTTCACTCCATCTCCCATAAAATTGGTCTTTTAGGAGGACAATCATTGCATTGTCCATTACATTGATCAACACGGTTCCTTCGGGTTCCATCCATCATCTAAACCCTAAAAATAATAGTGTGAGAGGAAAAAATTATGCTAGGGAAAACAACATAATAAAGGGGGAGTACCTTCAATATATAACATCTTAGGGTTAATTCTAAGATTTTTACCATAATTCTAGGACTATAAACTATACTTATACTTAACCTTAGGGACATCCCTAGACATACCTTATAAATATCTCTATGGATCTCACTAAAGTTTTTTCATCCTAGTTTCCAAAGGTTAACTAAACCTTTCCTCTGATACCAAATGTAGAGATTTGGAATTACTTCCAGTGGACTATAATTGATACCTATCAGGGCACTCCATGGGCGGCTACACCCCCTAGGAGGGACACACCACCATCCCCAGTGGCATCCATTTCCTCATTAAGCCCTTGGGCGAAGATCCATGCTTCGTCCAATGCTCACACGTGAGAGTTCCCAAGGATTGGATTCATTCCCACCTCCTTTGACTCTGATACCAACTGTAGAGACCCCAAGATTGACATACATGGACATTACATTAATTTTGCAGAATACTTAATACATAACAAAAAAAATCACCAAAGGACCGTAATAGTTTAGTGTCTTTGGAAACTTGGAACATAATCTTCTAATCGTGGTGAAAGATCTGCAACATCTCCCATAAAGATCTTCATTTTTTTACATAAAAACATTCTTTATATCCTGGGGAAAAGAAAACATATAAAGGGTGAGAAAAAATTCTCAGTAAGGGTAATCATGGACAAAATAAAACAAACCATGTACATTTGAACTTCAAAACATGAACATAAAGTTTAAACATCAAAATATTGAATTGTGAAATAAATCTTGGCAGTAAGTAAGGCATAGATCATAAAGGAACATCAATCATGATAAAATATAATGGGAATAAAACATTTAATTGTGGTGTCCATTAAGCACATGATATGATTTCCATAGTAGCCAAGGCATTGTTTCCAAGTCCATATTAGTGGACAAAGTCCCTTTTTGAATCGAGTTCACTTCTCGTTTCAATCATGTAACACTGAACCGGATTAACTTACCGTTCTAGCCATGTCTATCTCATGAGATATAAATCTTCACCCAATGCATTGGAGGGATATATAGTTCCCACCCATCTCATAATGAAATCATTCTTATTTGTGGAACATCATAAACATAAATCATTCATCATAACCCAAAGAATAAAAATGGGTTTCATAAACATCATCCCATCATAACATAATCCATATAAAGAAAATGGATATCATTTCATTATAAGAAAAGTGAAACCAAGTAAATCATAGAGATGTTATACTTGAAACATACACATATGAAATAATGTCATCTTAGAATGAAATTGGTTTTGATAAAAAAACTTGAAAATAATTCTTGAGGAAAATATCCTTTCTTCTTAAAAATCATTTTCTTTTCACAAAATGCCACACAATTTTAATAGAAAATAATTTTATTGAAAATAACCATGAAATATTTTAGAGTAAACTTTATAAAAATAAGGTGTTATGAAACCATAAAAATCCGTTCATGTCGTATAAGTTTAAAAAAACATTCTCCTCGTACTTTTTCCAAAAAAGTCCAAAAGTACCTCGTATGGTAAACAAAAGAAAGATTCCTAAAATACCATGTAGTAAAATTCATAAATGGTTAAAAATGAATTTAAATATACATGAAACCATTTTTAGAAAATAGGGACATGGATGATAAATATAACCCCAGTAAATTTTCAAATATAAACAATCTCGGATAAAAAATGAGATTGTGAGATTTTCCCTTACATTATGTCTGATATGCTTCGTATGTATCTGAACCTCCTGTATAATGATTTAAATAATGTAATTGAATTATTACAGAATCATATTAATTGTTATGATATCATATATGGTTCACTTATGACTTTATATTACCCATTCTTTTGTAAATTCATGTTAAAGTAGCGTTTTGGGTAAAATCATTTCATTTATCATCCGTGTTTGGACTTGTTGTTCTTGATATTATTTTTAATTATATCATGATTTAATTACTACCAGAATATAAATCATGATTAATATATCATATATATTCAGTATATATATATATATATAATAGATAGATAAATGAAATGAAATACATCGTTCATGGAGACGGTAGGTCGTACGTATGCATGAACGTTGTTTTCCTTCCCTTATTGACTTTAATGGGAGTAAGTAGATCACATACATATATATATATACATAAATCTAGTAGCATTATTATGTCATATATTTCATGATTACTTATTATATATACTTTATAATCATTCTTGAATTGTTAACATGGAAAATGAATCTCATCGCGTCGTGGAGACGGTAATCCGTACGTACGCACGAGCGATGATATCATTCCCATAATTATTGAATATAATGGGAGTGCATGATATAATATCTTAGAATCAGTATGATTATATAATAATAAAATATAGTTATTCTTTACACCATTATACTCATCCAAGTAAGGTGGTGGTGGAAAAACTGATTACACCACGGCATGAAGACGGTATTCCGTACGTACGCACGCGCGGTGATTTCATTTTCCGTAGGATGGATAGAAGCTGAAATAGGTTTGTTTCATATTTATAATAACATATCACTATATAATTAATATTTATGTAATTACTTTATAATGAAACAACTAAAGAAGAGGAAGTAGAAGAAGATATAAACTTGAAAGAGTCGGTAGAAGAGATTACCTCTTCCTCGACGCACCTCCTTTAAACTTCTTCTTAGGGAACTAGAGTTGGTCTTTTGAGAATACCAGAACCTCTATGATATAACTAGAGAGGTTTATAAGAGTAATTGGTAGGGGCTGGACGAGCTTCAATGATCAAAGGGGGGTGAAGAGAAGAGGGAAGGGGTGCCCTTTTTATAAGGGAGGAGAGGGGCGCCTTTGGAAAAACTTAAAATATTATTTTATAATAAAGTCATATTCAGTTTATAATAGCTCCAAATTGATTTATTTCTATGATAAAGTGGGGATGGGTCTAAATCCTCTCAACCAATAGGTTTTATACAAGTTTTGGTTACTATTTTAACCTTATTATTTAGATTTAACTCAAAGTTAAATAATTTAACTTTTACCGTGTCTTCTTGTTTTCTTACACTATATGGTTAATAAACATACTATAACAAGCCAAAAAAACCCCAAGTGGTTCATTATTAATATATATAACATTATCTAAGTCATTTGGATGAACCTTAGATTTTTAGGAATATAATAACAATTAATAATATAATATTTGTTTTAAAAACTATTTTATGTCAATTTTGACACTATTTGGTAATTGATTTTTGTGAAAGTCATAACAACATGATTAGTTCGAACAAAGTTAGTTGAATCAATACTAACATGTCATATTAACCAAGAAAATTTGTGAAATTTATAAAAAGTCTCAAATTACATTTATTTGGGTATTTATAACATCAATTATGTTAATATTTCATTAATAAGGTAATTATTGCATCATCATTGTGTCATAAATAAATTAAATTATTTAATGTCTAAAAATTATAAATATCATTATGTAGGAAATAATTTTATATTTCTAATGAATATTTATAGTCGAATTTATCTTATGTATAACTTTATATTAAAAAAAATTTAGTTATTAAACTTTGATTTTAACTATTTTAACTCTTCTTTAAATAAAATAATAATAAGTGTCCTAATCTAACCCAAGTGGACCTAAATGGTAATATTTTATTCCTAAGGTTGTTTTTGGTCAAATTACACTTATCCAATAGAATTAGGACATGTGTTAAGGTAATAATAATATCATTTTTTCCCTTAATTACCCTATTTACTTTTAACTGTGGTAAATAAAAGTAAAAAGTTACTATTCACCAAAAATTATTTTTATCTTATTGAATCACATTTTACTCCTTGATATTAACTGTGTCTCTCAGATTTTTGAAATTCCACTCACAGAAGTGGTAAAATTAAGTTTTATGTAAATTTTCAAATTCTCCTAGGAGGTGGGTAAAAGACGGTGAAAAGTTCAATAAAAATTTTATATATCTAAGATTATTATAAAATGACTCAAATGAATTAAATTAAACTTATATAAGTATTATGTATCAATTTTTACCTAAATAAATTTAAATAAAATAAATAATTATTTAAATTAAAAGTCTGTTTTTAAAAAGTAACCCAGTGTTTTCACTATTCATCAAAAATTGAAATTTTTCAGAAAAATACCAAAAATTCACCCTATGCTAATTTCGGTATTCTGAATCCAAAAATGAAGTCCATTTTGAAAGATAAAATTTATAAAATTTCAAAAATTGGGTATTACTATTCATAACGGCTAGTTCATAATAATATTATAATAATATATCATTTAGTGAAACTTGTTATTGCGTACTACACACGCTATCGAAGAAGGTCTTGATTGCGTGTAATGCAAGCCAAGTCAGGGATTCGTGTAGTGAAAGCTCTGTTTGGTGTTGCGTATAACATAATCAAAACTTATTTCATTTATACATTAAACAAAATCTATACTTAATGTTACGTAGAATAATTTCCACAAAACAAACTTGAAATTGTGTGTAACATGATCCAAAAATAGAGTTGCGTATACTGCAAGCTAATACGGTGTTGCATATAGTACAATCTAATCTTGGTGTAGTGTATAATAGAATACATCAAAGAAATTAAAAATAATATATCTCATAAAATCTCGGGGTGTTACAGAGTCTAGAGGTGTTTAATTACTAAGAAATGTTCACATGTGTTGTAAAATAAATTGATAATGTAGCCAGCGCTCAAAGACACTAAAATGAAAATTTCTCTTAGTTGTGTGATTTTATTATGAGATATAAAAATAATATGAAATGTTTTCAAGTTTATGTTGGATAATTAAACTTCATATCGAAATTAATTTGTAAAAGTATATATTTTTAGAATCAAGAATGCAATTGTTTGCCCAAGGTTCCTAAATTGGTACTAAAGAGTGGTTAGATATTATGGTGATTATTAATGTTATTTTTTATTAGGATAATAGAACATTAGTAAAAACCATTGGAAAATTTTATTGGATAAGTCTAAGTATAGAAAAACATCCTAAAATTTTGGAAAAGTAAAGATTGTGTTTTTTCCTAGAAATAAATTCCATTTATGGATACTGTAAGTATATAAAGAATTAAATATAGATTTAACTAGGGTTAATTTTCATGAAACGAGAGAATTAGGTATTAACTCAATCTGTATGTGGGGAATGAAAAATATTCCTAACTCCACACCTAGTTTGACACTACCATGGGATATTCTACTCTTAATTCTTATTATCACTAATGAATAATTATGAAGGATTTTAGTATGTTGTTAACTAATTAGGTTCAAATAACTAAGAGTAAAATGACTTTGGATAACTAAATATTGAATAAAGAGTGTCATAGAATGAACTTAAGGTATCATATGTTAAAAAAGAAGGTTTCATCGGAGAAGCCATTTTTGGATTTTTATTTCCATATTCATATTTTGGATATTATCATAACCATTTTGGTTTTTATATATGGTTGAAACAGGAAAATGGAAATAAAGAAAAAAAATATGTATCTATAAATCACTTTGTTTTATAACCAAATAAGGGAGAATAAATACATGTTTAATAACATTATTCTATTCCAATTATGGTAAAAAAACTGAATTTTCATGACATACTTAAGGTAGTGAGGTTGATATAGTAATATAAATTTAATCATTATACTCTATTTTATTCATTAATGAGTGATAATTATTGATTATATTATAGTATATCCCAAAATTCATGAGGATTATGTGAAACATATATGGATTTTTCTTTAATAATGTTTCATTAATGGTTTGTAAAAATATATTAAATAGTATAAATATCCTTAAAAATTGATTTTATGATAGTGTAATATTTCGAGGAATAACTATTGAAGAAAAAATATTTGAGGTATGGATTTGCAATTAATTTTTAGTTAATAATTACTTAATTTATTTTTGAGAAATTAAGTTCTAATGTAGTGGTAAACATCAGACTGCTAACTGATTGATGATATTCTTTTGTGAAGTTCTTCGTATTTTGGGATTTTTCTATACAATGGCTATTGTGTGATTTTGTAACCCAGTGATTAATATATTTAGGGATAATGATAATATTAACTTTTTTAATAATAGATGGTTTACCAGTGTTTTAATGTCTTGGTGATTGAAATGGTTTTGGGAAAGGTGAATTTTGGATAACATATGATTAGTGAATATACATAATGTAGTATATGATTTTACAAAAGATTAATGTTGTTTGCGAAAATATATGTAACTAAATATATACTAATAAACTAAGTAAAATTACATATTATAAGTTTTATAATGAATTAAAAATATTTTTAGAATACCCTTACATACTTTGATCTAGGAGTTATAATTAAAACTACAAGGATGCAATTTGTATAAGGGGTAGAATGTAACAACCATAAATTTCATTATGTATTTTCCTTAAATAAAATTAATTTAAATAGCATGTTCTATATGATAATTGAAAACAAAATAATCCTTGACGTATTATATGAAAATTATTAATAAACAATAATAAGAATAAAATCTTTAGTGAATACAATGATATTAATAAATTAAAACATTTTCACTTTCCAAAAAAAGAATTATTATTTCTCAAATAAAAATTTAAATTGAAAATAAATTAAATAAAACACTTTTAAATGATTATTATGATAATATATGATATTAAAATATATGAAATAATATATTACCATTCATTATGTTATAAATTGTTTTCCATAACACTTAATGTTCAATATGGATACTTTTCAAAAGAAAGTATTTTATTTACGATTGGTATTTTCATTTAACAACTAAATTTTTAAAATTTAGAATTTAAATTATATAAAAATAATATAATTTTTTAATTTATAATTTCATAATTATTTTAGTATTATTTTTTGGTATTTTATGAATTAATTGGTTTGTAGGTCATTTAGGAAAATTTAGTTTTTACTAATACTATAACTTTTATGAATTTATCATTATATAATAATGAGTGATAAGTATATAAAAACTCATAATTAATAAAATATATATACAAGGAGTAAAAATATTAATATGTAAATATCATTATAAATTTACAAAGCCTATGTCTAAATTTTTATGAACTTAAGTAATATAATCTAATAAATTTTTTACTAGTATTTTCCTTAATTAAATATTATTACGATAAAATTATTTTTTATTCTTATTTGAAGTCTATATAAATATAATTTAATTTATAATATTTATATTTATATCATGAAAAACGAATACATTGATATATTTACCCCCACAGATAAATTTTAATCACAAAAAATACATATTTTTACGCATTATAATGGTTATCAATTAAATTCAATTTTCACACACAATTTTTTTGAAAAATAGATTTAAAATAAGGAATTAGTTTTAAAAAATTATTTAAGAAGTTCAATTTTATTTTTAGTCTTTCAAAATGATTTACTCAGATATTAACTAATTTCTAGAGAAAAATCAAAAAATGGAAAAAAGGGTTAATCAATGGAGTAAAAGACCTAACATGATAAAACCTATTACAAAGTGATTCATTGAGGTGTTTCTAGAAACAAAATTATCTATAATACATTATTTTTTAATTTTTATTCTTCTTTACATGTGAAATAATTTCTCTCTTTATATTAAATTGAAATATTTACAAAAATTTCATTCTCACTACTTATAAAAGGGGCCTCCCACCACCCCTTGAATCCCAAACCCAAATTTCTGTTTTCTCTTAATACACTTTCATATTTAACTAACCAATACTCTTAATTCAGTTATATTATCTTTTTTTCATGATCATTTAGAATAATCTATCCATTTTTAAGGAGCCCTACAAGGGATAAATCAAGTCCTCAATGTGAGTACTAATTTTTCCAAAAAATCTTTTTATTTCCTATCTTACTTTACCAAATTTAATTTCCTAAATACTAAATAATTAAATTTATTTTTATTTATTTTTATTATTCCAATGTAATAAATATTAATCATATTTCCACTTTCCATTAAAAAAATATCAATTTTGCGTGTATAGACTACCACCCCCATAATATAACATCTCTTATTTTTCATTTGTTTTCTTTCATACATATTAAAATATATTAAAATGTAATTAAACACCTTAAAATTTTCAAAATAATATAATTATGATTCTATAATAATGGTTTTATGATAAAATAAACAACATTCATTATCATAATCTTTCATTAATTATGGTATGTTTATGTTTGGGTCATTTTAACCCCCAATATTTACAATGATATAGGATAATATCCTAGATGACTATTAGAACATAATTAATAATTATATATAATATAAATAAGTTCATAATAACTTTATTTTGTTTATGGAATAGTGAATTTAATATTTATCTCATTAAATAAGATACCACGATTTGTTTGTTAAAAATCAAAGTAATATGCTTGTCGCCAAATTTTTCTATAAGAACCACAACTGATAATATCATAGAAATAAATTATAAAATTATAAACTATTTAAAATAAAATAAATCTTTGTGCCTTTTATGATTTTGCAAAGATTAATTTTTTGATAATAATGAATAACAACACCAATATTATAGAACTACTTCAAGATGGTCAAGATTACTCACACATAATATTGAAAATATATAATAACAATCTAATTCACCTATGGAGAATAATTATAAACTAAGTTTATAAATGGTTATAGATATGAAAAATTTTCTTAAATAGGTGATTATAATAGATATTTTTATATTTAGAATATTCAAGTCCTTTAGTGGAAGTCAGGAATTAATGTAATGATTTCATGTCCCCAAATTAATTTATTGAGACATATTTTTTATCATACACCATATTTTAATTCAAATGGTGAATCAAGTTCCCATTTAATATTTTTTATATGATCTTATCATTATTCATGGTATTTAATGTTTCATTTGAAATCATATCCTTTAAAGGATTTTTATTTTAATGTTTCTAATGATGTAAGGGTTTTATTGTCTTATTTTCAAATACATTACACATGTTTGATATTACACACCATCATTTATCTAATAATTTTTATTCATTTCCCTATTTATTTAAATAATTATTAATATATTCTATTTTATGATATTTTAATTTTCATTTCCCGGTATCCCCATTATTTTTATGATACTATTACATTAAGTGTTTTTTGAAAGATTAATTATCATTTATTGAGTTATGATGGTTCATCAGGATATTATTTCATATTGGTTAGTCACATTATCCTCTATGATTTTTTATGTTGTATTTTAATTTTTTTTTTGATTTTCATTTATAACACATAATACCCTTAATATGAGTCTCTTGGTTCTTGAATTATGATATCTATAATGGATTTGGCTAACTCAAATATCCATTCTATATGGTCAAATTTTATTCGTTAAACATCATTATTATATGTTTGACAATTTATTCTATTTCTTATTTCATAATATTTTTCTTTATTTATATTAGGGGAAAATTATTTTGTAACTCTATTATTCTTTCTCTTTAATTTATTTCTCATAAAATTGGGGTGTTTTTATGAAAAAATTTCATCTCATTTAAAGATGGTTTTCCATCCATTTCCATGTGAATTAATCTCAAAAATATTTTACTTTATTTTTTTTAAAACAAAATTAGTCTTTAATCACGTAACCTCAATATTTACCTTATCCTCATCTAAAAGTGATGTTTTTCTAAACTATTTTATGATGTTAATTTTCAAAAAAATCTATATCAAAATATCCAAAAGGATTCCAAATATGTTAAACGTAAAAATTTTAATCTTACACTCCATATTTCATTTTGATAAAAATATTATTTTAAATTCTACATTATTAAGGATTTTGTTTAAAAAGTAAATATTTTCAAATATTTTTCCCAACATCTTTTTGAAACCATTATATATTTATCATCGAAACACTATTAAAAGTTACTTTGAAAAGTAATTATTTTTCAAAAGTTTTCAAATCACCTTTTCAAAAAAATGAAAATTAAATGTAGTTATCAGTTATTTTTTCATGATAATTATAAATGAATTTTCTAAAAATAATTTTATGATTTCATTACTATTTTTATCTATAAATACAATATATCTTTTGAAATATTTTTCTTTACTATCCCCCTAAATGTTATAATAAAATATTATTTTGGGTGATTGAATTTTCGGTATCAACCACTCAGATTATTAATTTTAATTTTTGTGATAACATCTGTGAATATAACAAAACCCATTTTTCATTAGAATAGTTCTTAATGATTTTGAAAATTATTATTTTCAATTATCACACACACACACACACAGATATATATATATATATATTAATAATTGGTAGGTTCATATATCTCCCTTATATGAATTAGTAAAGTTTATATACCATGATATCAAAAGGGTATGCATGATGATTTTCCCAAGCCAAAGGGTACAAGAGAGGTTTTATTCCATACCAAATGGTACAAGGGAGGATTTATTCCAAACCGAAGGGTACATGGGAGGATTTATCCAAATCCAAAGTTTATATTAGAGGATTTATTCTAAGAAAAATGGTATATTAGATGATTTATTTCTAGATAATGGGGTAAAAATGAGGTTTTTTCCAAATCCCAAGGGTACACAAGAGGATTTTTCCTAGATAAAGTTGTTACACAAGTGATTATCCCAAGACAACTATATGATGAATGTATTAATGGGTAGCCTTACCATATGATTTATAATATTATGTTTATTCAAAACTATTAGGTTATAATCTTGTGAATATGATTATTCTCCATGGATCATGTTTATCATTTCATGATTCTACACTCTTTTTTCCTTGGAATATTTTATTCATTTGTGATTACAGGTACTTATATCAAGATTTATGGAAAAATATTATTGAATATTCTAATTTTTTATAAGAAACTTATCCCTTGATAGTGTATACTTATTTTTATATGATATAACTCTTGATAACTTGTTGATCTGTTTTACCTTTATAAGAATTTTATATCACCCGTTTCTTGTATTTACATTCTGAATATGTGAATATCATTATTAATTATGGGATGTTTATAATGGAGTCTAGAGGAGTTCAATTTTGGATAAATGTTCATATGGTATGTAAATTATATTTCTAATGTAGATAGCCCACTATGATAGTAAACTGAACGATTCTCTGAGTTGTCTGACAATATTGTGAGATACAATAATAATGTAAATTTTTTGAATGCTTTCCATTGATAATATCACTTTTTATCAAATATAATATGTGAATGTATGCTTTTATTACCAAAACCAGGATTTTGGGTCTGGGGACCCCAAAAAAGGGATTATGGTGAAATATAACTCAAAATAATATGGTTAAACAATAAATGGAAACTTTGTTTTACAAAGAAATAAAAAAATTAATAAAACCCAAAATTTGGTAGTATTATCGAAGAATAATTGATCAAATTAACTAAAAATTATGTGTCTTATCTACCTAAAAATTCTAAATTCAGACAATTTATATTATATTTAAAATATAAATAATGTAACTAAAGTCAAGTAAGTAATGAAATTGAATTTTAACTTAATTAATTATTAATAGATCTTTATAATCAACATTTATTTATATTTTTATAATGTGTACAGACACAATGATATGAATTTTTTATCCTGAATACCACGTAATTCATTCACATAAATAATTTTAATAAAAATGTAGAAATATTAAATTGATATTAAATAATCAATGTATTGTTCTTGAATAATATGATATCCAGACAAACAAAATTGAAACTTATGATAATATTAACTTATTCTCTAAAAAATAAGTTTGGTGAAAAGTGCTTTAATTGAAAAATACAACATGGTTGAAGTTTATTTTAATGTATGGGATGATGATGTTGGTTAGTTATTTTATCAAATTATAATAATAAATAAATTTATTAAAAAATATATTCACAAATATGATGGTAGTATATGGTTTTTTATAATGATTTATATTAAATAAAAAAATCAAATGCTAACAATAGATATGAATACCCAAGGATGAATTTTTAACTACATGTGGAAAGGTAGAGAGATATTGATTTTTCGTAGAATCCATATTTTCGTCTCTAATATTGTTATACATTTCACATATAATTCTTGTAGAATAATAGGAACAGGTGGAGTTTTTGTAATAAAGGATAGATTAATAAGATGAATTCTTTGTCAAATTCATGATTTAGATGTCTATTTTTTCTCTCATAGGAGTATGGAAATATATTATAGATTAAACACCATTTATATAGATTACAATATATTATTAATTGATGATTGTTATAGAACATCATTTTTATTTGTGAATAATAATAATGGTAATAATTTTATGTTTGATCTCATAAAGAGGTATAAATGAATATTTGATTATATTTATAGTAAGAAAAGCCTTATTTTGATATAATAAAATGAAATAAATTAAATAAATAAAAAGTGTAATAATATTTCAATAAATATTAGTTGTTTTGTTGATACTAAACTATAAAGATTCTTAAAATGGTTTTTTACAAGGGAAGATGAAGGATTAATAACATGGACAGTACACCAATTATTGTCAATAGCTTCATAGAAAAGTTTAGTAAAGAAGATATTATAGATTTTGTTTTTCATCCAACCAAAAATTGTTAATCCCATTTGAATATGTGACTCTCTATAAGAATTTATAAAATTAGAAACCATGAATAAAATGATTTCAAACTTTTATGTGTAAGTAATACCTTCAGAACAAAGAACAAAATAAAGGGACTTTTTTTAATAAATGTGATGGAAGTAATTTTCATGGAAACTATTTCAAGATAAATGTTTTTAAATTCTTTAAAAAATATTGGGAAATATTAATTATTGTTAATATAAAACTATAATAAAATATGATATCCATATTATTCAAACCTATTAATAAAATATAAAATAGTATTTATGGGTTTTTCTAAAAAATCAATAGGGTATAAAGATTCGAATTTAGTTGTGTATTTGGAATAATTTTGTAATTTATAAATATATTAAGATTATGAGAAAAAACTCATGGGATGAAATAGATAAATAAAGAATTTTTAGTGGAAAATGAGTACTTATTAAAACTAGAAAAATGAAAAGTGTTCTACAAAAAGTTTTTATATATCTTATCAAACATATTAATTTAAAATAGGCATCAAAAAAAGAAATCTTGGGTAAATTAATGAATAAAAAACAGGAAAAATTTTATCATAATGATGCTTGTAAACTTGTTCCAATATCAATGAATAATAATTCTATTATAACCAATTTTGTTTTAAAAAACATGGTTAGTGAAGTTAGAAAGGTGATGAAATATAGATCATGACCTGTGTGCATGTGAAATTTTCATATTGAAGTTGTTAATGTTGATTAAACCACATAAATGGAATTTTTAAATTTAATATTTATTTTACAATAAATTTATGTCTCAAAAGAAATATAACAGTATAAATGGAACTAATTCAATAACACTAAATATTTTACTAGAGTGAATAGTATATATATTGATAAAATGAATGGTTTTATACCTAATGATGATAAGGAAGGTATATATAAGTAGATGAAGGAATTTTATGGATTAAAACATGTTCTAAGAGAATAGTAATCACATATTTATCTTTTTATAAATAAGATATGATTCCCTTGGGGAGAATTTAATCACTTATTATATGTTATAATGCTACTAAGTAAATATTTATGGAATTATTCTATATCAGAGGCATCATACACATGAATAAATAAATAAGTTTTCAAGTAGTATAATTTATTAATGAAAATGGTTTTCAAATATCTATGATTGATGAAATCATAATATTACTCCATAGAATAAATGATAATTTAATTATTGTAAGAACATTTACCTCTTAATAAATGTTTTCTAAATGTTTTTGAGACATTTTCACATGGATGATAACAAACCAATCTCGGTGTTTATTATAATAAGGATAGAGTTATCAAAGTATAATGGTGTACATTCAATCAATATAAAATTCTATATATGTATCATGAAAACTCTAATGTATACACCATCCCATGACTAAACATAAATTTATCCACATTTCATGTCATATGGTACCACATTAATCCTAATGAAATAAAATTGTTATAAATTAAATAAATAAAATTTAATATTAAATGATAAGTGTTCATCGAATTTTATTATGTAAGAAAAATAGAGAAGAATTTTTTTGGTTTATGAATGTCAATTAAGCCGAAACAGTTGATGATCAAAAGAAAACACTTTGAAGTTATTTTTATCATGGAATAATATATATATCACATTTTACTAATAAGAATGATTATAATTTCTTATTTATTATATAGATAGTGTTCATTGTGATAACTCAAACATTCACGTAATTTATTTACATGAAATGATAATTAGAGGATGTTATAGGAGATGTTTTTACACAAATCTTGATAATGTGTTATAATTATAGAACTATTAATATAGGAAAAAAATTCTATTAATTTTGAATAGAACATGTTGCTATCATGATTCATTATATTAATAAAAATTGAGAGTAATGAGATTTGAATTTTGAATACTTACCTATAAAATATAGATTATAAATCTATCATGAAAATCACACATAAGAGGTATGTTTTATAAGAACAAAAAAAATTACCAAATAAATTAATATATTGTATAAAAACCTTATAAATTCACATTTTTTTATTTATTCACAATAAAATGTTTCAATAAAGTTTAAATACATTCCATATTAATGATAAAAATAAATTTAGATTAAAAATTTAAGTAAATAGTATGACATAAATATGGATTTATGATGGTTTTTGGTTCAAAAAAAATACCATAAACTTAGGAATCATTATACATAGAAAGAATAATATTAATAATAAGAGGGAAATATTATAAGGAAAATATATAATGTTGATGTAAAAATGAAATAATTAATGGTAGGGTTATGAATTATAATTTAGAGTAATTTATAGGTAGTAGAAATAATATCATTTTTATATGTCCATTGAATTTAGGAAATAAAAATTCTATTGTATAACCATTATAATAATAGTGAACCATTTAAAATATGAATTTTTCTATTATATGTAACCATTTAAAATAGATAATTAAATATGTAAATAACACTTAATACATATTATATGTCAAATAAATTGGTGCAAATAATGATTTCATAAACAATGGTTAAGTAACATATTTTATTGGAAATATTAATTTATATGTTATGATTATTATTATTTCATTATTTTTCCTAAATAAAGTTTATAAAATTGAATAAAAAATTAAAATCAAATTATTTAATTTATTCATGAGCTTAAAATTATTATTTTTCTAAAAAAATGAATGTTGAGGTTCACAGTAAAATATATTTTTCATATACAGTCTTTTTTAAGAAATTATTTTGATTAAAAATTTATTAAAAATTTTATAAAATTTTATAAGGAATATATTTTTTTAAAGATATTAAATTATTTAAAAAATATAAAATTTATTCCTAATCCTATAAATTAATTTAAAAAGTCTAATCGTATTTTTAATGTTTTAAAAACTATTTATTTGTGTATAATTAGATTTATCATGGTCTAAAACAAAATAAATTATATAATTTTAGCTGTTAATGATTAAAATTTCGAAACAAATTATAAATAACATAGTTAAAACCATATTTAAATAATTTTAAATCAATTTTATAAAGGTTATATTATTATAGTCTATATTTTCAAAGTATTAAACAATATACCATGCTTTTATATAAATAAAGATATCTCCACTCTATGTATCTTCACCCCAAATCCCTTTATGGAATACTCTCAAATTTTCTCTATATTATACATCCCTTCTATAATCTATAACATTTTATTTGATTTCTTCATTAAAGGTTATTAAGGGATACTAATGGTTATAGTTTTATCTAATCTATATCTATTTATATCTCTATATCTCTCTCACACACAAATTTTCAATTCTGTTATAATAGACCCTTAAAACTCAATTTAAAATTTAATTATTGTTTTATATAAATTTTTGTATAATCCTTTTCATATAATATATATATTATTATTATCCCATACCCCTTAATTATACTCCATTCATAAGAACATAAATATACGTAAATAATCCTAGAAAATTTTTGGTAAAATTATTTAGTAAAAATCCAAATAATGAAATTTATTTTTCCAATTTTAGACATAGATTTTATGATATGGGTAATTTGAATATTTTAGCCTATGATATATTTTGTTTTTCATTTATAGGAACTTAAATGGGAGTATTTCTCAATTTATCAAAATAGAACCTTCCACATAAATACTACTAGGGCAGAGTTCTTTCATGAATAGATTCTTGTCACAAATGTGAATTATATGTAGAGGTAACATATAATTAATTTTGAAGGGGATATAACTATCAATACCATTATATTTATATATTGTAATACTTTATAAAATATCATCAAATATTAATGATAATGTATCTAATAATACCATTTCATTAGAAATAATTAAGATCCATTAAAAGTTTATAGAATCATGAGATTTGTTTTACCAAGAACCCTCTTCATTGAATACCTTATAATATTATACATAATCAAATTTTATTCACCTAGATTTCCATTCACTTTTATTTACTACAAATTCCAAAGAATTATTCTCACATTCTTTGTTTGTGGGTTATTCATTATTATTGATCTCATTTTTTGAATGTTTTATTATATGTTATTATGTATATATATTAAGAATCATATTGAGATTTTGGAAAATGTATTGGTGTGAAAAAAAATTATTTCCCCTAAATACATTATGTAGTGATTAATTTATACATACTTTATGTTACAAATTGTTGGATGTAAACATTAACAATATGATACCTTCGTGATAAACCTTGGTAACAAGTTTACAGTAAAACGGTGTAAAACCTTGGTAACCGGTTTTTAATATACATAATCATGAATTACATATGTATCCTATTTATTTATTATTCTAATAGTGTTTTATGATTATATAATGATCATCCTTATTTTATATTCACGAATATTCCTTAATAAAAAATGTTTTTTTAAGAAATTATTAGTAGGATTTTATTCCTTAATGAATTATTATTTCTAATAATTTTTAATGTGTTTTTATACCTTGGTAATGTGTTTTTGGTATAATGATCATCATTATTTTATGTGAATACACAAGGAATTTGGAACTTTATGATTAGTTGAAATTATCAAAAAAACATTTGAAGAATAATTCAATAAATATGGTTATTTAATTTTTTATATTAAGTAAATAGTTCCAAAATACGTAGAAATAATTATTTTTCAAATTAAGTATTGTAATGTTTTTTAATATATATATATATATATATATATTTAACTATATTTGGTAATGTAACCCTTAAAAATTTTATGAATGATAAATATAATGTAAAACTCAATGTTAAACCTTCTCCATTCTGAAAATAAAATGAAGGAGAACCACTTCTAACCAATGTATGTGTTTTCAAAAATGATCATTGGTATGTGTAATTTAATTTAACATAATTAATCATATGGAATGTGAATCATTATATAATTTTAACACCCCAATATCTAATGGAATGCCTCTTTTAAAATTTATCATCTTTGATAGTTTATGCTTCATGTAACATCAAGTTCAAAACAATACTATATAATTAAATTTGATAGTTCGAATAGTAATTTGACGATTAGGAATTGTAATGTGACCAATAGAAAATTAACTATACCTATGAAAGTATAAATAAAACTTGGGTATCTTATAAATGAAAATATATTATATTTTTATCATAGAATAAATAAATAAATATTTTAAAAATGATAAGATAAGTGTTGGTATTTTTGTGAAACAATAATTTTTATTTACAATTTTACAATTAATATAATTATTTAAAAGAAAATTTATTTTCATAAAATAGAATCATATATTAATATTTTTTTATTATGATTATAATATAATTTTATGCGACCTTAATTAATTTTAAATAGTGTCATAAAAGAAGTTATAATATTAAAATTTGTATTTTTGGTGTAAATGTAGATTTTATTAAAAAACATAAATTTCTCATATTTATAAAAAAATCATAAAATTGATTAAATTTTTTAATTATACGCATTGAAAAATGGATAGAGTATGTTTTTTGTATTTTTATAAAATAAATGAAATTTTTTTGAATAGAATAGTGAAATATGGTAATTTATGGTATTTAACAAATACAAGAATTATTAAGTCATAGATTATATATGAATACTATAACCCAATAATAATGAACTCTCTTAATTATTTTAATATATTTAGTGATAATATTCAAACTATTGATAGTCTTGAGAAAAAATAATAAACTAATGTACACAAAAATAGAAAACACCCCTCTCTTCCACAATAAATATCACCCCTCGCCACCACTTATCCTCTCACCTATAAAACCTTAAATCATTCATATAGCATTCCCATTTCCTATCACAAAACCCTACCACACGTTTTGGTATTTCTGGTCTCACCAGAAAATCAAATCAAAGTTCCTTAAGGAGGTTCTCATGAATAAGAATTCAATAGGTAAAAGCCAATTTTGTTTTTTTAATTTTATTTCAATTTCTTTTCTTTTTTTACTACTGTTGAGTCAATAAGGTTTTCCTTATGACTTTTCCATTCTTTCTTGTTTTGAAAATCACAAACACCTTATACTTAAGAAAATGTATGTTTTACCTCCATAAGGAAAATTTACTTCTTTAGGGAAATTTACCCTAACCTAAATTTTCTTATACATAGCAATATTATTATTAAGCTCAAAAACCGGATTCTTAACCAAAATCTCAGAATCATATGATGTAAAGATTTGGAGAATTCTGTTTTTCGGATCCAAATTCTTAAGCAGTTCGACTCTGAACTCTTAAGTAGTTAAACTCCAAACTCTTAAGCAGTTCGACTCCGAACTCTTATGATGTTCAACTCCAAACTCTTATGAAGTTCGACTCCGAACTCTTATGAAGTTCGACTCCGAACTCTTAAGCAGTTCGACTCTGAACTCTTAAATCGTTCGACTCTGAACTCTGCAAGTTCAGATTTCAATCTCTAGTGAAACCAGACTCCGAATTCATATAAAACATAATCCAAACATTTCTTAACATAGACTCTGAATTTCATTTTAGTTAGACTCTGAACTTTTGACTTGCTTACACTTCAAAATATTGATTAGATTTTACTTACATATGCTTCATTTCAAAACGATGTCATGCATTCAGTTCTACATGGTTTGTTATAAAATGATGTCATCTATTCTTTTTCTAATTAACCGTTGGTTGAGTTACACATATACAGGTCCCTCCGAATTTCATGGAAAATATGACCGTTGGAAGAGGGAGCCAACCGTTGGAATTTTTCCTATAAATAGGAGATCATTTGAAAGAGCTCAAAATAAGAAATGAAGTTGATCGATCTAGAGACCACATGCTGTTAAGGTGATTTCTAGAGAGAGAATCTTTTCATGACTTGTGCGTACTGAACCGCTTGTTCAGATTGCTTTATGAAACTCCGAATGTTGGTGATTACATTCGAGGACTTCTGGGGATAGGAAGACAGAGGTGCCGACTACCTTGAAGCTCGAGGGCTTCCTTGCTGAGGAAGATAGAGGTTCCAACTACCTTGAAGTTGAGGGCTTGCGGGGATAGCAAGACAGAGAATTTGATCTTCGTATCGAGGGCTTACCCTGGTGTGGGTAAGACAAACTTGCTTGAAAGTATAAATCAAGGGACCTTTATCCAAGTTTGTTGGATACCCTTCTCTTTGGGTTAAAAGACTTATATCTTGTTACTTGTAGTTTTACTACTTGTTTGTTTCCGCTGCATATTGTATTATAAGGAAAGTATAACCTTATTATATTTCCTTACACTTGTACTCTAATTAGTTTAGATTCTATAGGCTTTAAGGTAGAATCTTATTCTATAAATCTTGGTTCCAATTCTCCAGTTAGTGATTAGATTTGTTGTGAATTTTCTTATTTTAACTTTTTTAAACTTATAATTTTCCTTATCTAAGGAAAACATAGTTATCAGTAACCAACTTTAAAGGTTCCAAAGGAATTTTTAAAGTACACAATTCACCCCCCCCCCCCTCTTGTATATTGAGCACCTACATCGTTATTTTGATCCTACAATTGGTATCATAGGAAGGTTTCTGAAATACTTATACTCACGTATAAGTTTTTCTTGCTCATTTTTTTTCTTTGTTCTTCATCCTTGCGTAGGTTACGAACTTTTTCATTCCGAACTTTGTCATTCTGAACTTTTTAATTCCGAACTTTATCATTCCAAAAATTTTCATTCCGAAATTTTTCATTCCGAACTTTTTCATTCTGAACTTTGTCATTCCGAACATTATCGTTCTGAACTTTGTCATTATGAACTTTGTGGTTACGAACTTTTTCTACTAACAAGTTTTGTTGCCAAGTTTTTTTAGAATGGAAGGAGTCAATGTTGGTTCTATTGAAAATCTAAATCCTACAAGACCACCAATCATTGATGGTAATGACTATGAGTACTAGAGAGATCGAATGAAGACTTTTGTTATTAACACTGTAGTGGAAAACTTTGTTATTCTTACTGGTGATTATAAGATTCCTGATAAGGAAGTTAGAACTTTCACTGACCAGGAAAAACAAGAGTATCAACTCAATTATAAGGTTCACAATACTTTACTATGTTCAATGACTAGAAATATATATAGACAAATTTCTTCTTGTGAAGCAGCTAATTGTATCTGGAAGAAGTTAGAAGTTACACACTTTGGCACTTCTAAAGTGATTGAGATTAGGAGAGATATGCTTAGAGCTGAATACCATGGATTCAATTTTCCATATGGAGAACTAATCTGTAAAGTTCAACAGAGGTTTATGACTATAGTCAACAGCTTACAGTCTATGGGATAAAAAGGGTTAGATGATGAAGCCCTTGTGGATAAGATAATTGATATTATTCCTAATGAGTGGGAATCAAAGAGAACAGCTATAGATGATAATAGGAAGGTCACTCGAATTTTTATTGATGACCTATTTGGAACTCTTCTCCAACATGAAACAAGAATGAAGAGAGATGCTGACAACATCAAGAAGAAGAATGGGAATGGTACTGTTGCTTTTACAACAACATCAAATCATATGAAATCTAAGACTCCTGAGAGAGTAACTAGATCCAAGTCTAAGAAAGTTATTATTCAATCAGAATATAGTGAAAGTGAAGTCTCAGAAAATGAGTTAGAAAATCTTGCTCGAATAATGAACAAGATAGCTGGCCAGAGAAATTTCCAATCCATGTATAAGAAAAAGGAAAGGAAAGATAGAAAACATGGAGAAGTTACTTGTTATGAATGCAAGAGAGCTGGACATATTAGACCAGATTTCCCTTTTCTAAAAAATAAAGAAAGGAAAGAAAGGAATTCTGAGAGGAATAGAAAGAAGTATTTCAAAACCAAAGCTAAGAAAGTTCTGAAAGAAAAATGACACCTGGAGTGCCAGTGGTGGTGACTCTTTAGATGAAACTTATGATTATGAATCTTCAGGACAGAAGAATCTTGGTCTTATAGCCAGATTACCTATAAACAATCATTGTTTTATGGCTAAGGTATGAAATGTTGAATCATTGACCAATGTTTCTTTAAATTCTAATGATAGAGAATATTATAACTCTTCTGATGAAGAAAATATTTCACCTACCTATGAAGAAGTTTATAGGTTTGCTGAACTTCTTGAAATTGAGAATTCTAAACTCAATAAAAAACTTGATAAATCAAACTCTAGTAATTCTATTATTACAAAATAAATATCAGATCTTACCAAAGATCTTGATAAGAAAAATTCTGATTTTATAAATATTTCAGAAAAACTTGAGGAAGTAAGTTCTGAGAAAAACAAAATTTCTAAATATTTAGAAAAATTAATTTCTAACAAAAGTATCTCCGAGCCTAGCTCTAGTTCTAAATCTAATGATTTTGAAGATAAAAACATGGTTATAAAACTCAAGTCCAAATTTTTTTCCTTAAATAAGTGTTTATCAAACTTTACCCATGGTAAAAAAAACTTTGATAAAATGTATTCTCAAATACGACCTTTAAGAAACAAATCCGGATTTGGTTATACCCATGCAAAACCAACTTTTAGTAACAACGACTTTGTTCCAAAAAGTGCCCCATTTTGTACCAAGTGTCAACGTGGTGTTCACTGGGCAAAGAATTTTTCTTTAAATAAAACCCAATCTCTAGGTTTTCATAAAGCCTATTTTTCTAAGAAAGTGTGGGTTCAGAAAATTTTGTTGTCTGGAAATCTACGATCCAAGCAAGTTTGGATTCTGAAAGTCTAATTCTTTTCTTGTTTTCAGGAAAACAGTGGAAGTACCAACAACAATACGTGGTACATGGATAGTGGATGTTCCCGACACATGACTAGTAACAAAAGCTATTTTGAAAAGATTATCAAAATGAAAGGAGGAAAGGTAACTTTCAGAGATAATGCACAGGGTGAAATTGTTGGTATTGGTAATATTGTTCTTCTAGGTAAAACTTTGATTTCAAATGTTTTATTTTTTAAGGGTCTTAAGAACAACCTCATTAGAATAAGTCAGTTATGTGATGAAGGGTACCTTATGAATTTTAGGAATGATAAGTGCTTAGTACACAATTCCAAGGAAGAATTTATTCTCTCATCCAATAGGCAAGATAATGTTTACTCTTTAAAAATAGAAGACCTTAGGAGTCAATACCTACCTTGCCTAAGTGCAATGGAATATCATTCCTGGTTATGGAATAGAAGATTAGGTCACTGTAAACTTAGAAACTTATGTAAACTTTCTAAGAAGAAACTAGTTAAGGATCTACCGGTGCTTAGATTTGATTCTTCTAAAGTTTGTGATCCTTGTCAATATGGAAAGAAACATAAATCTAGTTTTAAATCAATTGTTGAAGTCTCAACGACTGATGCATTATAGTTAGTGCACATGGATCTTTTTGGTCCAACACAAACTGGAAGTATTGAAGGAAAATACTATGTGTTTGTTTTAGTTGATGATTACACAAGATTTACTTGGGTCTATTTTCTAGCAAATAATTCTGAAGCTTTTTCTTATTTCAAAAGTTTTAGAGCACAAGTTAAAAATGAGAAAAATCTTCCATTGAAAACTATTCATAGTGATCATGGAGGAGAATTTCAAAATTCTGATTTTGAAACTTTTTGTAGTAGAAAAGGTATTACTCATAATTTTTCAGCACCTAGAACTCCTCAAAAAAATGGTGTAGTCGAAAGAAGAAATAGAATTCTTCAAGAAATAACTAGAACCATGTTGAGTGAATATTCTATATACATTTATGGGTAGAAGCTGTAAGTACTGCTTGTTGTACTATAAATCGAGTTTTGATTAGAAATTTTCTTAATAAAACTCCTTATGAATTATGGAATCATAGAAAACCAAGACTTTATTATTTCAAGGTTTTTGGTTGCAAAGTATTCATTCTGAATACTAAAGATAATCTATATAAATTTGAACCAAAATCTGATGAATGAATTTTCTTAGGCTACTCCACAACTTCTAAGACATATAGAGTTTTCAATAAAAATACTCATACT
The DNA here is from genome assembly GCA_963277665.1 of Viscum album. Classification (NCBI taxonomy): domain Eukaryota; kingdom Viridiplantae; phylum Streptophyta; class Magnoliopsida; order Santalales; family Viscaceae; genus Viscum; species Viscum album. The sequence continues at coordinate 176,854,358 of OY728120.1, forward strand.
GTTGAAGAAACAGTGCATGTAAAATTTGATGAGTCTGACCCTTTTGTTTTCAAACTATCCCAATCTACATCCTCAAATGTGTTTTCAAAAACTGATTTTCAACCTTTGATAGAAAATCCTTCTCATAAGGAAAATGTTCAAGAAGATACTTTTGAAACATTTACCCCATAAGACTTTCTACCCTATGTTGATGAACAGAATTTAAAAAACCCAAATTAGGTGTTTCTTAAAAATCATCTTAGTGGTAGCATCATTGGTGATGTAAATCAACTTGTAAGGACTAGAAGTTCCTTAAGAAATGAAGTAGAACATCTAGCATTTCTTTCCCAATTAGAACCAAAAAGCACTGATGAAGCTTTAGGTGATGATGATTGGATCAAAGCCATGTAAGATGAACTAAATGAATTTGAAAGGAATAAAGTCTGGAATTTGGTTGAAAGACCTAAGGAAACTTATATTATTGGAGTGAAATGGGTCTTTAGAAACAAGTGTGATGAAAAAGGAGTTATAGTAAGAAATAAAGATAGACTCGTTTCTAAAGACTATAATCAGCAAGAGGGAATAGACTATGAAGAAACCTATGCTCCAGTAGCTAGACTTGAATCTATTCATATTCTACTTGCCTTTGAATCATTATTAAATTTTAAACTTTTTCAAATGGATTTGAAATGTTCTTTTCATAACGGTTATGTTCAAGAGGAAGTGTTTGTTGAACAACCTCCTAGCATTGAAGATACAAAACATCCTGATCATGTTTTTAGACTTACGAAAGCTTTGTATGGTCTTAAGCAAGCCCCATGAGCCTGGTATGATAGACTCATAGGATTTTTTCTTCAAAATAACTATGTGAAGGGAAATATATATCCAACCCTTTTTATAAAGAAAGATAAGAAAAATGTTTTAATTGTTCAAATTTATGTTGATGACATCATATTTGGTTCAACTCAGAAATCTTTAACTAATTATTTTGCAAGTCTAATGAAATCTGAGTTTGAAATGAGTATGATGGGTGAGTTAAATTTTTTCCTTGGTTTTCAAATTTCTAAAAAACCAGAAGGGACCTATATATCTCAACATAAGTATATTAAATATCTTCTCAAAAAGTATGGTTATGACAATACTAAAAGTATAAGTACTCCCATTGGTACCTCAAACTCTTTAGATCTTGATGAAGATGGGAAACCAGTAGATCAAACATATTTTAGAGGTATGATAGGAAGTCTACTTTACTTAATAGCTAGTAGACCAGACTTAATGTTCTCAGTATGCTTATGTGAAAGATATCAATCCAATCCTAAGGAATCTCACTTAAAGGCAGTAAAAAGAATTTTTCTCTACCTAAAGGGAACCATGGATCTAGGATTATTTTATACTTATGAAAATGATTTTGTTCTAAAAAGCTTTTCGGATGCTGAATTTGGTGGATGTAGGATGGATAGAAAGAGTATATTTGGAACTTGTCATTTCTTAGGATATTTGTTAGTTTCTTGGTCGTGCAAGAAGCAACATTCTGTAGGACTTTCCACTGCTGAAGCTGAATATGTGGCAGCTGGAAGTTGTTGTGCTCGAGTGTTTTGGATGCAACACACACTCACAGACTATGGCCTGAGTTTTACTAAGACTCAAATTTTGTGTGATAACACAAGTTCCATTGCCCTAGGTAAGAACCCTGCACATCACTCTTGTGAAAAACACATAGACATTAGGCATCACTTTCTTAGGGATCACACACTTAAAGGAGATATCATTCTTCAGTTTATCAGAACGCAAAATCAACTTGCTGATATTTTCACAAAATCTTTACCCTCCGATAGATTTGAATACATTAAACAAAATTTAGTAATGATAACTATAAGGTAATAATTCTTCATTAACTTCTTGTTTAACAATTCTCCTAACAGTAATAAACTCCTTCTCATAGGGGGAGTACATTTGAATGTTAGTGTAACTAAAATTTTTCGCAATCTGTTTTTCAAAATTAGTATAAATAAATTTTTTGTAGTTAGTTTTTCAAACCTTTTGGAACTGAAGTTTTCGGAATGGAAATTTCTAAAACTAAAATTTCCAGAATGGGAATCTCCAGAACTGAAATTTTCAGGATTGAAATTCTCAGAATAAGAACTTTTGGAATGCAGGTTTTCGTACTGAAATTTTCTAGAATTGAGATTTTCCTACTAAAATTTTCCTGAATGGAGATTTTCATACTGGAACTTCTGGAATGGAGATATTCGTACTTATTTTTTCATAACAAGATTTTCGTAATGGAACTTTCATAATTATTTTGTTTTAAAATTCATTTCTTCAAGAAGAATATTACCAATTATGAACAATATTTTTAGCCAATTTGAGTGTTGTGATTTCCTTAATTATAGTTTCGTAATCATATTTTTCTTGCTGGTATTTTCCTAAGTTTTTAAAATATCGGATTCTAGTTTTATTCAAATCTGAATGTTTTCTTTAAAAACCTCAAAAGATCGGAGTCAAGTTCTTCTTGCGGTATTGTTTTCAACTGTCAGATCAGATCAAAACCTTTTCAACCATCAGATGGATTTTGGGAGACCAATGGTCACAAACATTGCTTATATAAAGGGGACCCCGAGACTCATCCCACATCTGTTTTTAAAGCTTTTGCATCTCGAAGCCCTGCTGCTCTTCTTAAGGATGGTTTCGAACTTTGCAAAGCTGATTCGAATCTTTCAGATTTCTTCACTCTGAATGTCTGTTGAAGAAACATCTCAAGATATGTCGACTGCGAAACCAATATCTAAGTGGTTAGTATTTAGGGAAAAGTTAGTTCATCCGGATTTATATAAGCTTGATTCCCTTATTTCCAAGAATATAAAGCTGAATGGATGGGAAGATGTCTGCGTAGCAAAGTCAAAAAAAAGGATCCGGTTTATACTAATTTGCTGACCGAGTTCTATGAGTCTGTTTCCTTCCTGATGGAAGATGGAAGGGAGTGGTTTTCTTTCAAATCTTATGTGAAGACTTATAAGCTTTCCTACACCAAGGCTGCGAGCTTGGTTGGTTTGTCATATGATGGAGAAGATGAGTTCTGGTCACACAAACTTCCCGATGTGCAAGGAAGTGTCAATAAGGATAAGGCACTGAAGTGTCTTGGGCTTAAGGATGATTCAACAATCAAGATTGCTCGTCTCACTCCTAACAATAGAATTATTCATCTTTGGGTGCAAGGATTTTTGGTTCCAAGAAGAGGTGATAAAGAAAATCTGAAGAAAATTGATATATATGTCTTAGATTTTTTGGTAAATCTAAGAAAGATAAATCTGATGAGGCATGTCTTGGTTACAATCAAGAATATCAAAGAAGGAAATTTTGGAGCTCAGATTATCATGTTTCCTATCTTACTATCTAAGCTGATAGTTTAGTGCTTAGAATCCTTCAAGGTTGCCTACAAATCAAAGATCCGGAATTGCAAGCTCATGCTAGTCAGTGATGATACTCTCAAGAGGATGAAGATGGGTTTTTCTAGTGAAATCGGAGAATTTTACCCTCTATCCATAGAAGAGTTTGAAGCAGCTCAGAAAGAATCACAGAATCCGAAACCATCCAAAAAGTAAAGGAGGAAGAGAAAGGCTAAGGAAGTGGTTGCTGATGAAGAAATTCCTCAGGCTAAGGAAACTCAATCTGCTCCCCCCAAGCCGAAGAAACAGAAAACATATACGGATGAAGTGGCAGCCAAGTGGAGGGAAGATAAAGAAATGAAGAAGGAAGGGGATCCACAATTCATATTGGACCCTGCAGAGGCTAAATCCTTAAAGGAAAAAGATGCGGAGGAGCTAGAGAAACAAGCGAAGGAAAAGAAAATGAAAAAGAAAATATCTGAAGCTGAAGTGGTGCAAGCTTTACTGAAAGATTCAGAGTTAGCTTCCGAAATGCTTCCCATTCCGGAAACATTCGAACTTGAACCTTCTTTACCAGAAACTCCAGCCAAGAACTATGTCTCTCCGGATAAATCCAAGGGTAAAGAAATAGTTAAAGAAGCTGAGAAAGAAGTTTCTGAAGAAGTTAAGGAAGAAGAAGAATAAGAAGAAGAAGAAGAGAGTGAAGATTTGGATACCCTGATCAAACAAGTACAGGACTATAAAGATAAGGCTGAATCCGCAAAGTTAGTTACTCCAGGAAAGTCAGATGAGGAATCTAGTAAGAATTTTGACAACCAATAGCAAGGACAAGAAGAAGAAAATGTCTTGTATGATGAGGAAGAATCCTATGAGAGGAATTTCCTTGAGGAAGGTAAAGAAAAATAGAAACCAGATGAAGACCAGATTATCCAAGTGTTTGAATCTGAGGAAGTATCCCTTAATAAAGAACCTACTCCGAGAGCTGATAAGGGGAATCAAACTCTCATGGAGACACCTATAAAATATTTCATCAGAAATAAAGAGGTCGGTGGTACCTCTAGAAGAAAGCTAGTGCAAGTTGAAGAAGAGCAGTCTCAAAGAGAAGTTTCTGATTCGAAATCATCATCTCATGGGCATGATTTTGTGATTCAGTCTCTAAGGAAGTTGGTGGACACAATTCCGATTCTTCTAACAATAGATTCCAGATTCCAGATGCTACAACAAACTATGAATTAGAAATCGGATTCTTTATCAATGGTCATGGATAATTTTGTGAAGTTGGAAGCTGAACAGAAAAGTTTTCTTATCGATTATGATGTGTATAGAAAGTCTTGCAGTAAGGTAACCAAGTGTTCTAAGAGAGTTGATGAAGATTTATTTCACTTTGATAATTTTCAGGCTGAATTTCAAAATGATTTTGAAATGGAGGATAAAAAGGTTAATGAGATTTATGATAAGTTGACCCAGGAGCAAAATTCTCAGAATAAATAGGTCAGGGATCTGAATGGGAATCTTAACTCAGTATCTCAGAATTGGAAAACTGAAAGAGATTTCCAGATTGAGTTTTAGCAGAAGATGGAAAAGCAATATGAGATAATAAAGTTGCAGAAAGAAGCCTTGGAGGCTCAGGCAGAAGCTTTAAAAGGCCAAGAAGAAAAGGTAAAATCCTTGGAGAGGCAGCGTGAGGAAGATCAAAGAGACTTGAAGAAACTAAAAACCTTGTTAAAGAAGCTCATTCCGAAGGAAAAGGAAGAAAAATGAACCTACTCTGATCTTTTGTTGTAATTTTATTTCTTTGTAAAATTTCCCAACTCTAATGAAATGATTATTCGGTTGGTTATATCTTGTCATATACTAGTGTTTCAGGTACCATATTTTGTTTTCCATTCAATTCAATTATTTTTGAAAATCAAAAATTAGGAGAAGGAAAAAGAACTACTCCTTGGGAGGAGAAAGGAAAATTTCTAAGAGAAATATCCTTAAATAAAGGGGGAGTTTCCCACTATGAAGTTCTACATTCTTACAATAACAAAAACTTCACTCCGAAAATTCAGAATACAATCCTTAGTGTTTCAATGCCTAAGGGGGAGTTAGTTGTATTCACTTTCATCCATGAACAAAGGGGAGATAAGTGTTTAATTTCAAAGTCTAATGAAATTTTTCAAAGTCCTTATTTTCTTTTTCATAAGGGTGTTTGTGCTTTCCCAAAAGGGGGAGATTGTTAAGTCAATAAGGTTTTCCTTATGACTTTTCCATTCCTTATTGTTTTAAAAATCACAAACACCTTATACTTAAGAAAATGTATGTTTTACCTCCATAAGGAAAATTTACTTCTTTAGGGAAATTTACCCTAACCTAAATTTTCTTATACATAGCAAGATTATTCTTAAGGTCAGAAACTGGATTCTTAACCAAAATCCCGGAATCATATAATGTAAAGATTTGGAGAATTCTATTTTTAGAATCTGAATTCTTAAGCAGTTCGACTCCGAACTCTTAAGTAGTTCGACTCCGAACTCTTAAGCAGTTCGACTCCGAACTCTTATGAAGTTCAACTCCGAACACTTATGAAGTTTAACTCTGAACTCTTAAGCAGTTCGACTCCGAACTCTTAAACCGTTCGACTCCAAACTCTGCAAGTTCAGATTCCGATCTCTGGTGAAACCAGACTCCGAATTCCTATAAAACAGAATCCGAACATTTCTTAACATAGACTCTGAATTTCATTTTAGTTAGACTCCAAACTTTTGACTTTCTTACACTTCGAAATACTGATTAGATTTTACTTACATATTCTTCATTTCAAAATGATTTCGTGCATTCAGTTATACATGGTTTGTTATAAAACGATGTCATCTATTCTATTTCTAATTAACTTTTGGTTGAGTTACACGCTTATAGGACCCTCCGAATTTCATGTAAAATATGACCGTTGGAAGAGGGAGCCAACTGTTGAAATTTTTCCTATAAATAAGAGCTCATTTGAAAGAGCTCAAAATAATAAATGAAGTTGATCGATCTAGAGACCACACACTGTTAAGGTGATTTCTAGGGAGAGAATCTTTTCATGCCTTGTGCGTACTGAACCGCTCGTTCAGATTTCTTTGTGCAACTTTGAATGTTGGTGATTACATTCGAGGATTTCCGGGGATAGGAAGATAGAGGTTCCGACTACCTTGAAGCTCGAGGGATTCCTTGTTGAGGAAGACAGAGGTTCCAACTACCTTGAAGTTAAGGGCTTGCGGGGATAGCAAGATAAAGAATCTGATCTTTGTATCGAGGGCTTACCCTGGTGTGAGTAAGACAGACTTGCTTGAAATTATAGATCAAGGGACCTTTATCCAAGGTTGTTGGATACCCTTCTCTTTAGGTTAAAAGACTTATATCTTGTTACTTGTAGTTTTACTACTTGTTTGTTTCCACTGCATATTGTTTTATAAGGAAAGTATAACCTTCTTATATTTCCTTACACTTGTACTCTAATTAGTTTAGATTATATACGCTTTAAGGTAGAATATTATTCTGTAAATCTTGGTTCCAATTCTCCAGTTGGTGATTAGAGGTGTTGTGAATTTTCTTAGTTTAACTTTGTTAAACTTAGAATTTTCCTTATCTAAGGAAAACATAGTTATCAATAACCAAATTTAGAGGTTTCAAAGGAATTTTTAATGTACACAATTCACCCCCCCCCCCCCTCTTGTATATTGAGCATCTACATCGTTATTTCGATCCTACAACCTCATATGTCCAAACATGCATGATAACTCCAATATTTTATATATACTATAATTTTATTATGATAATGGTATATCCACCCTCAATTATTTTCTCTTCCCCTTTTTATTTTAAAAATGAAAACATCATCTGTGAGATGTTGATTTACCGCCTTCGTGGATGATGTGATTTCTTTTTCTAATTACCCATTCAAGGATTGTAATAAAATCATGTTTATGATTAAAATATAATTTAATATATTTAATAAAACTTATTTAATGTTATTTACCCGGTATATATTCCTAATATTAATACATAAGATAAAACAATTTCATGATGATCGAAAAAAAATGCTAAAATAATCTAAATGGTTATTATTAATACTTTATCTAATTAATCATCCTAATATCTAGAAAAAATTAGATATAATACTATTAAATAATATATATTTTAATTAATAATATATAATTTTAATTATGGATAACTGTTCCAATTTCACATGATCTTTTGTACATGTATACAATTGAACAAGCCATGAATCCCAAGGAAACAAACACTTCTGAATGATAAAGTTGAATCTTATAACTCGTCAAAAAAACACAAATTAACATAATAATATTATATTAACTAAAATAAATTTTGAATAGGTCCTAAATTAGATTATTAATCTATATAATTTAATTTTCTAGGATGTTAAGTAAAAGTGCAGAATACTTTCAAACATATGGTAACTGATTCATCCAGAACCTCCATTTTTCATTCTAGTTATGATTTCTCTCTATTTACCACAATGTAATTATTATTATTTTTTATATACTTATTATAACAAATTTTTATATGTTCCAAAATCATTTATCTATACCATTTCATATTTATTTTATGGGTAAGTACATGTTTTATAAGGTTCCTATTTAAAATTTCTCTAAATAAGCAAGCCTGGTGAGTAGGTACTTCCCAATTTATTACCCATTTTCATGTACACTATATAATATTTGTTTGTCCACCAAATGTTTTATAAAATCATTATATTTATCATTAAAATCTCTCTTATTTAATTTCTAGTTTTATGTCAATAAATAATCCTCTGTCTATGTCAAATACTGTTATATTTTTTCTTAAACCCTATAGAAGTGGCAAATTTTTAAAGATTATTAAAAACACTTTTTACAGGTTTTCAATTAAATTCAAAAAGATTTATGACTTGAACATAATTTAATTTTCCTTAAATTTTCTGTTTTGGTATATACATGTTTATAATATGATTTTATGAAAAATAAAAAATGATTCCTCAAAAGAACTCTTCTTTCCAAGAGTAAACGGGGATTTATCTAAAGAATTCATCAATGATTTTATTAGAGTATTTTCTTATATTTCAATTCCCTCTTACGAAAATTATTCTTTATTGAAATTTATCTCTTATGTTACCATATACTATATTATATATAATGTTTTATAATTATTTTTACTGGGGATGTACAGTCTTGATACCATTCTCCATATTACTATGGATGGTTTATGAATATGTTTATTGTTTGGGGAATGTTATTAGAATTTCATATGCTAGTTTTAGTATGAATTTATATATTTTATATATTCCACAACTTTCATATGAGAAATTAATTTGAAATATTATGTGATGTTCTAGGCTCGCTATATCTTCTCAACACATCAGTAGGTCTCTTGAGAAAAAATGGATCAGGTTTTTAACCATTTATGTATAGTTTCTTAGCTGAAGCCTAGACGGTATGTTTATGATGTCCGTCATTATGAATTTAGTCATTATGATATTATTAATTACTAATCCATGTGATTATTTGACAGGTATAATATACATGGTTAAGTTTTATTCTCATGTTATTATGGAATTATTTTGATCAGCTTTTATTCCTTCCATATTATATTCAAGTTTTGTTTTAATCAAATGTGTTATTAGATATTCACTTTTCCATATTATTTATGTTTGTAGATTCTAATTTATTATTTACCCTTACTAATTATCATATCTCACCCATTTATTATCTATTTTTACCTATAATGTAAATATCTATACTATCAATGACTTATAGGAATAATATATGAGATTATGGGTGATTCTATGAAGTTTTAATGTTGTTTTCCTTTAAAAGTTGTAATGTAAAAATTATGTTTGTATCTAGTTTTCCAAATATACTAAACTATTCAATCCTTTGGGATGAGAACTATTGTTCTTGTTAGCAATATAATTAATTGAGGCGCCATCTTCATACAACTAGGGTCGGGGTCATCAGAGTTGGTATTAGACCAATTTTAGTAGAAACCATGGAAACAAAATTTAGAAACCATAGATTAGGGAACATGAAACTAAGATAGGAATTGAGGACTATCATAAAAGAACATCATATAATTTTGTTAAGGTGAGGATTATGTGGTTATTCTGAGAAATGCATCCCTATCTGGATATTATATGTTGATGTGGTTCTGGCACAAATTTTCATAGGGGTATCAACTCTGACAAGTTATGTTGGGCCTGAATCAGTGTAACCTGGTACACAACAACGGACCTTACTACGCACCTAGTTTTACAATCCTTAGGGATATACATAGGATAATTAACATTACTTTACAAACCATTATCAAGAATTTAAAAGTAAATATGTCACCAAAGAAACCATTTTTATGATTATGAGATAAACTATGAATGAATGTTAATTTTTTTTAAATTTTTGTCTACTTTAAAATTTTGAAATATGATTAATAACATAATTTAGTGTATTCCATTTTATAGAAATATAACCTAGGGGAAGGAATGGAAGATATATGAACATGCGTATCCCATGAAGGGAATTTAATCTTATGAAAGCTAATGATGATGGGGATAGAGTTGTAACTAGAGTTGAGAAACTTATAACTATACCAAGACAAATGAATTAAGATATGATCAATAACATTACCCAAATGGAACAACTAGTTCCACAATATGGAGGAACAATGTAAGACCACTTTATAAGACAAAAACATCCATTATTTAATAGGACTAAAAATCTATTTTTATCTGTCCCATGGATAAGATCCTTAGTGAATATATTTCTCACTTTGTGATATAATTAAAGGGAGAAGGTTATATTAGAAGTTTTTCATATATCTAGAGATGCAGATTTATAGTGTTCATTAATTCAAAATATAAACTATGAGGAATAAATTGAAAATATGGAATTGAAATTTTTAAAGGAAATTTTATTATAAAATTATTTATTTCTGAACAAAGAGTATATATGGATATTCAATTATTGAATTTGAGAAAAAAGAGGATGAAAATGATTCCATGTATGAATCCAAAATTAAATGGTCAGTAAGGAAAGAAATGTATTATGTATATAATTCAAAGATAATTATTGATCAATTTTTTTATGGGTTAAAAACATTCCTCCAAAGGGAACTGATCACCCAATCTTACACATTATATGAAGAGATAATATGATGTGTTTTCAAGACATAGAAAAAATTCCTTATGTCTTATGACATTAAGGGAAAATAAGAGAATAAGAGGGTGGTAAAGGAAATAATGGATAAAGGGATTAATAAAAAAAGGTAATTCAACAACATCCGACAATTATGTAAGGAAACACCCTAGTGCATTTTTAAAAATAAAAAGGATTTTTTTACATGTGTAGAGAAAAAGGCCACCAATATCCTAGTTTCCAGGGAAAGAATGTATATACCAATTTTTAATGATACAATTTTAAGGAGATGATACATTATGAAACTGATTTTCCTAAGAATCAAGGAAATATTTCCTATAGAATTACATGGGAGGATGTCTAATCATATGTGATCATAACTGATGAGGTTGAAGTTTCTAATGATGTGGTTGAAGATACTTTAATAATCTCTTCAAATTTAGCTAAAACATTATTTGATTTTAGATCATCACATAAGATTATATCTTCCCAATTTTATTTAAAAATTATATATTTTTAATTCACCTTACCAAGGTAGTTGTTGGTAAATAATCCTAGTGTAAACCTTATTTAAATAAAGATGTGTCAAGTAGTTCCTATTATGACACATAAATGTGCTCTGATTGTTGATTTTATCATCATACTTATTGTTGGTTTTGATAAAATTCTTAGTATAATTACTTTTGATAAATAATAAAAATATTTATTCCAAATAGAAAAAAATTATGATTAGTAATGAAGATAAGGAATTTATTATCATTATAGGGAAGACTTCATCATCTGAATCATATTTTTATCAACCTCGAGTAGCTATTCTAAATAAAACTCTTGGGGGAGAGAAAACCTCATATATGGATGAGGAAATAAATATCTAAATTTGGGGCCTACCTATTGTATAAGAATAAATTTATGTATTTATAGAGGATTTACCTAGACATCCTCTAGAGAATAATGTTGAGTTTTCTGTTAATTTAATCACTAATGGAAGGCCAATATCAAAGACTCCTTATAAAATGACCACTTTTGATTTTGGGGATCTGATGAAATTAGTATAGGATTTGAGTAATAAGGTATTTATTCATCCAAATTTTTTAAATTGGGGATAAAAAAATTTAAGACAAATGATTGATGAATGAAGGTCTGTATTGACTACCAGGAGATCAATGCTATTATGATTGATGAATTATTGATAAACTTCACAAAGCTCAGTATTTTCAAAGATTGATCTTAAATATGTATTTCATAAATTTCATGTGAAGAAGGAAGATATTATAAGAAAAAATATTTCTAACAAGGTATGGAAATTATGAGTTTACAGTAATTCCATTTGGACAAGATAATGCACTCAATATTTTAATAGATATAACGAATGGAGTGTTTAAGGAATAACTTGAAGATTTTTTTTCTTGATATTTATTGATTATATATTCATATATTTCGAATCTATGAGGATCATGTGAACCACTTGGAAAATTTTAAATTGAATCTTATATGAAAAGAGTTATATAGGAAGTTTAAAGAGTGTGAATTCTGGAATCAAATAGTTTCTTTTCTTGGTCATATTTTCCCTAATGATGGAATCTCAGTTGATCATGTGAAGACAAAGGAATATTGTGAATGTACTACACTAAAAAACATAACTATGGTCTGTATATTGACTGGTTTAGAAGGTTACTATCAGTGTTTCGTTCATAATTTTTCTCGATTAGCTAACTCGGTAACCAATATTAATCATAAAGGGGTTAAGTTCCTATAGAGAAAAGAATGCAAAGAATGGTTTATGGAATTGAATAAAACATTAGTGAATTCCCCAATGTTGACTATACTATAAGGAAATATTGGATTTATTATTTATAGTAATGAATCAAATAAAGGACTTGTTTGTGTCCTTATATAGAAAAAAATGTTATTTTCGATGTATAAAGGCAATTAAAAACTCATGAACAGAACTATCCAACTCATTATATTGATTCAACAACCATAATATTTTCTCCTAAGATATAGATAAACTATATCTATGTTTAATTTTGTGATATATATATATATAGATCATAGGATCATTAAATATATATTCTCATAGAAATAAATCAACATGAGGAAAATGTGATGACTCGAGGTACTCAAGGATTATGATTATTGAATACACTATCTCCCAGGGAAGGAAAATGATGTAGAAGATGATTTGATTTGGAAGGGTCATAGAGTTTTAAACAAATTAGGTATTGTAAAGGATCCTATGTACATGGATCTAGTAAAGATGGATATGGTAATTATCATGCAAGGTGATACATCACTACTTTTTCAAATGGTTTCCTAACAATATTTATTAGAAATGATGTATAGTTCTTAGTCTGGTGATGATAATTTTAAAAATAAAATTAAATCTTCGAATGATGGGAAGCTGGAAGAGTTCATGAATGAGGATGGAATTATGAAATTAGGGAAATGGATCTCTTTTCCGCATATAAAAAATCTAAAAATGGAATTATTGGAAGATACTCATATCTCGAATTTATTTATACACCCTGGTATCACTAAGATGTATATATATTTTATGAAACATTATTGGTGGTATAATATGAAGTGGGAAATTTATGATTATGCATCAAGATGTTTAGTCTATCAACTGGTCAAGGATGAAAGTCAAAATCTTATAGGAGTCATGCAACCTATGCCTATTACTATATGGAAATGGGATAACATTAATATGTATTTTTTCAATTGATTACCACAGACTCCTAGAATGAATGATGCATATGGGTAATTGTTGACATAATAACCATCTATTCACATTTCCTCAAAATAATGGAAATTTTTATACTTGATTGTATATCATGAATCTGTATTAATGAATTTATAAGAATTCATGGTGAACTATTTTCAGTTGTGTCTCATCATGATCCATGATTTATATCAAAATTATGGAAAAGTATTCAAAAACATATTTGGATACTTAGCACAATTTGAGCACTTCTTATCACCCTCAAACTGATGGGTATTCTGAGAGGACTATTAAAACATTATAAGACATGTTGAGATCATGCTCACTTGAATTTAAAGGTATGTTGGAAAGTATTTAACTTTGGTAGAGTTTTCCTACAATAATAGTTTCTATTCATTTATTCATATGAAACCATATGATGCATTATATGAAAACATGTTTCATACTCCAACTTGTGGGGATGAAGCGGGTGAGGGGAAGATCATAGGCCCAAAACATTTGGAGGAAACAACAAAAAATGTAATTTCTATTCAAACCCATATCAAATAAGCTCAAAGTATAAAAATATATATGTTGATAACCAAAGAAAGGATTTAGATTTCAAGTGGGAGATCATATTTTTTTGAAGGTATATCCATATAAGGGTGTTATAAGATTCTGTAAGAAAGGGATATTAAGCCCTAGGTAGATCATGCCTTTGGAAATTCTGGAGATAACTGGAGTGGTGGATTATTGTTCGGCAATGCCACCTAGTCATTCTAAAGTACACAATGTGTTCCAAATCTCTTTGCTAAGGAAGTACATGCTAGACCCAACACATGTCATTACTTATGAGGAAATAGAATTGGAACCTAATTTATCATAATGTTTAGATCCTATCTAGATTCATGGTACTAGATAATTTTTTTGGATAAATTTGACATTTCATATGGTAAAGTTAATTTGGAAAATTCATAAAATTGAAGAGGCGGTGTGGGAGCTAAAGGCACTTATGATGAAGAACCCCCAAAATCATTTTTAAAGGATAAACACTATAAATTTGAAGGATGGGATTTTTATAGTAAGGAATAATGTCATACCCCCTGACCTTATGGTATATCTATTTTAGAATTTAATATATTTTATAGTTTATACTTCATGCAACACTGAATTTAACAATGTAATATTATATTAAATATGATAATTTGAATAGTAATGTGACATTTCAGAATAGTTATATGACCAATAGAATAGTAACATTACTTAGGAAATCATAAATAAAATTTTGGTATCTTATAAATGAAAATATGTTATATTTATATTATAGAATAGGTAAATAAATGTTTTAAAAATGATAAGGTAAGTGTTGGTATTTTTGTAAAACGTATATGTTTATTTAAAATTTTATTATTGATATAATGATTTAAAATAAAATTAATTTCATAAATTAATATTTTTCTGTTTTATGATTATAATATAATCTTATGAGACCTTAATTTTTTAGAAAAGACTAATAAAAACAATTATGATATTAAAATCTGTAATTTTTGAGTAAATGATTATTTTAGTTAAAAATTAAATTTATCATCTTTATTAAATTGTTTTCATAAAATGGGTTCTATTTTTTAATTCTACATGTCAAACATTGTTTAGGGTAAATTATTGTATTTTTTCTAAAATAGTTGATATTTTGGTGAATAGTGAGATATAGTAATTTATGTAATTTAACAAATACATTAATTATTGAGTCATAGATGACGTATAAAAGATGTAAGATCATAATATCGAAATATTATTCATTATTTTAATATATTTAGATTTAATTTTGATGTTATTGACATTTTTGATCTGAAATAATAAACTAATGAATAAAATATTCAAAAAACATCCCTCTCATCCACTATAAATACCACCCCTGACAACATATTCTCCTCACACCTCCATATCCATGAATATTTATTATATTATATCCATTTACTATCCCTAACCAATCATACACATTATTTTCTTTCTTTTATCTCTAAAAGACCATTTCAATGTTCTTTAAGGAGGTTATCAATGATAGGAATTCAAGTGGTAAAATTCACTTTCATTATTTTTATTTTCATTCAATCTATTTCCTTTTCTTACCTCCTTTATCAAAAAAAATCATGATAAAACCAGTATATTGTATATAATTTAAGGTTATTATAATAATTGGATATACACTATCAATTGTTTTCTCTTCCCATTTATATTCTAAAAATGAAAATACATCATCAGTGAGGTGCCTATTTACCGCATTCGTGGACAACGTGTTTTCATTTTTTAATTCCTCCTTCAAGGATGGTCATAAAAAAAATTTACTGTTAAAAAATACATTAATATATTTAATACAACTTATTTAATTCTCTATAACCATAATATATACATAATATTAATATATAAGACAAAAATAGTCTGCGATGATTGAAAAAACACCAAAATAATCTAAATGGTTATCATTAACACCTTATCTAATGAATCATATTCTTATTTGGAAACAAAATGATATATAATTCCATTAAATCTTCTGTAATCTCATTTATAACATATAATATCAATTCATGAAAACTATTCTCATTTCACATGATCTTTCGTACATGCGTACTAGTGAACCAACCATGAAAACCAAGGAAACAAACACTTCTGAATGATGAAATTGAATATTATAACTCATCAAAAAGATAATAAATGAAGATAATAAAAATATAATATATAAAATAAATATTTAATATCTCATGAATTAAATTATTAATGAATCAAATTTCTTTATCTAAGAAGTTATGTATAAGTGCGAACTCTTTTAGATATAAGGTATTGGATTCTTTCTAAACATCCATTTTTCATCCAGGTTACACTTTCTCTATCTTCACCCTCATGTAATTGTTAATTATTATTATATAATTATTAAAAATTCAATTTATATGTTCCAAACTCATTTATCCATATCATTACATAATTTTTTTATTCAGAATTATATGTTTTATAAGGTTCCCACTTCAATTCCTCATTTTAAGAAATCCCGATTAAAGGGTACTTCCCAATTCCATACCCATTTTCATGTACACTTCATAATCAATTTTGATCCACCAATGTTTTTCTAAAATAACACTTTTTATCATGAAAAATATCTTAGTTCATTTATGGTTTTATGTAAACAATTATGCCTTTTTCACCTCTAAAGGCACTTATATTTTCTCATAAACTACACAAAAATTTTCCATCTCTAAAGTTAATTAAAAACTCTTTTTACTTGTTTTCGCTTCAGTTGGCCATCATCTATGCCGAAAAAATAATTTTATTTTCCTTCCCTTTTATTTTTTGGTATATAAATATTTATAATCTGACTTTGTGACAAATAAAAGTGATTTTCCAAAAAAAAATATTGTTTCCAAATGTAAAAGGGTATTTCACTCAAGATTACGCAATGATTATATTAGAGTATTTTCATATTTTTCAACACCCTCTATTAAAAATTATTCATTATATAAATTGGTTTATTATGTTACCATCTTCCATATTTTATTGAATGGTTTCTGATTATTTTTATTGGGGATGTACTATCTTGATTCCATTCTCTATATTACTCTAGATGGTTTATGATTATGTTTATTGTTTAGGGAATGTTATTAACATTTCATATTATAGTTTAATTATGAATTTATATGTTGATTTTGTTCCACCCAATTCATTTTAGGAATTAATTAGACTTATAATATGATAGGTTAGGCCTTCTCTATCCTGTTTATGCATTAGTATGTCTTATTAGACAAACTAGATTGGGTTTTTACCCATTTTTATATGGTGTCTTGGCTGAAACCTTGACATTATGTTATGATGACTGACATTATTAATTCAATCATTATGATATTAGTTGTTGATAATACATGTGATTATAATACTATTAAAATATCCATGTATATGTTTTATTCCCATGTGATTATAGAATTATTATGATCAGCTTTTATTCCTTCCAAATTATGTTGAAGCTTATGTTTTAATGATAGGTGTTGTTTTATATTCCCTTTGCCTAATTTTTTTTGTTTAGGTATTTCAACATATTGTTTAACCTAACTGAGTTTCCCAACTCACCCCTTTCTTAATTTTTTTACAGGATGAAAAGATGTATATTATGAATGACATTCAGGAATAATCTAGAATTTTATGGGTTTTTCTAATGGTGTTTCTATGTTGCTTTCCCTTTCCAAGTTTTAATTAAACAATTAAGATTTTATTTGGTTTCCCAAAGCTACTAAACAATTCATTCCATTGTTATGAAAATGATTTTTCATTGTACCAGTGTAATTAATTAATGCACTGTCTATGGGATACTAGGGTTGGGGTCTTTAAACAAATAGTGATAAATCTATATAGTAGAGTATGGTATAGTATTTTAGAAGAATAAAATAATTAAAAAATAAAATTAAATTAGATAATATTTGGAGATAAATAAATTGATATATAAGAACTATGAAAATTTAATTTTTACATGGTATTTGTAATTTTTATAACATTTTTTTATACATATGGTATAATAATGAGTGTAACATTTTTTCCAACGATTTTCATGGTATACCATGATATAAGATTTCAATATCATTAGTTAAACACAACATTTAATAATTATTTTTTAAATTGAGTTTAACTCATTTGTTCTTATATTAAATTAATTTTTTCATAGTAAATTATTTTCTAGAAATAACAATGAATTATTTTCTTATAAAGTAGAAACATTTTTTTTACATATCTGGAATTAACCTCAAGCATAAAGGGTATTCTTTTGTAGCTCAAAAATAATATTTTTAATTTAGGTTGTTTTTTGGGAAAAATGTTATATAGTAAACTTTTATAATTGATATAGACACTTTGAAAATGTTTCATAGAGTTTCTATGATTTTTGAGTAAAATTGAAGATGAATACTAAAACCTTATTATGATTAATGGTGATTTGTTATGGTGTATGTTATCATGGTAAAAGAAATTCTAATGGTTTGATGGAATTAAAAATGAATCATTTTAAATTAAATTTCCATGGAAACAATAACATGTGAAGGATTAATTTAGTTTTAAGGATATATATCATAGAACTCCAATCCATCAAAACATTATGGTTTTTTTCACCAAAAATATTATTTTGGATGATTTCTCATTATGAACTATGATATAATGTGGGATACTTGGGAACATTATGTGATTATTGGAAACTATTTTAAATATTTATTTTTATATGATATCTATAAAAAAATTAGAAATGAAACATTATTTCATAATAAAATCCATGGCCTTTGGGTGTTTTCAATAAAAATTATTTTGAAGATTTTTTCATGAAATGTTGTCATAGAGAAAAATGATAGGTATAGTAAAAAACACATCATAGTAAGTTAATTTTTTTGTGAGAAGTGATATATAAAATGTAACGCCCCGAATCCAAAATCCCAGAGACAATGCATTATTTTAATACATTGGAATGAATAAAAGGAATCAAATACTAAAGGAACAATTAGTTTAGCAGTCCTGGAAAATAGATTACAAACATAACCATTATATTATAATTCAAAACATAATATGAAAAAAAAGATAATTATTTATAATTCCATTATTCTCCAAGCTTAACCCTACATAAAAATAATAAAACACTTCTTAGTATCCTAGGAAATTAAAACATAAGAATGGGGTGAGCTCAGATGCTCAGTAAGGGTAAACAATAAAACATAAGCATTCATAAATAAGAATAAACATTTAATAAAATGTCTAAAAATGAAGAATAGGATTTTTAAATATAAACTTCTACATAATATAGAAGGAATAAATCAAATAATGCAATTTGAACACTCATATGGAAATTCTACTCGTCAAATAATCATAGGTAATATCAATAACTAATCTTACAATGAGAGAATTCATAATACTAGACATCACAACCATGGAGCCAAGTCCTTGTTCCAATCCCATATAAAAATTGGTAAAACCCAAACTAGTTTGTCTCATGATAACTACCAATACATCGAGGGGATTTCATTAATAGGTCCCCAACCTATAAAGACTTCATTAACCGGTCCCCAAAATGTATGGATTTCATTAAGCAGTCCCTAACTCTTAATATACTAATTCCAATTCATTCCTCTTATGAAAGGGGTAAAACATTTCCAACAAAAAATCATATTAAAACTAGCAGAAAAAATGTTAATACATTAACCAAATACCATGAATTGTATCAAAATAGAACATCCACAGTAAAACATATCATAAACAATTAAATACAAAATGTTATATTGTAATATAATTAATCAACCTAAATTAATCATAAAATCCAATAAATGATGTTGACATAGAATAAAATTATATAATAAAATCATTAAAACTCATTGATAAATATATCCATTTTTTCCATTGAAATCATTTACAAGTAATTAAATTATAAAATAAAACATTTCTTTTAAAAATAATCCTATAATCCTATAATGAAATCTTAAAAATGTTAAGGAATCATGATGGTATAAATATCTACTCACACCGTATAAGTTAAAAAAGAATTCTTTCGTAAATGCTTCGAAAAGTTCATAAAGTATCTTGTTTGGAGTACAATGGAAAGATTCCTTTCAAAACATTTTATAAAAAGTAAAACATGGGTAAAAATGAATTTAAAATTTTTTTTATAATATTATGTAATATATTTTTAAAAAACATAGACATGGATGACAAATTTTTTCCAGTAAACACATACTTATAAATGACATCGGATAGTAATGTGATTGCAAAATTAACTCTTACATTATACAGTCCTTTAGTCACGAGTGTATTAACCTCATATAAAATGGTTAAATAATGTTATTAAATTATAAAAATAACATACACATATTTATGATATCATATGTGATCCTTTTATATCATTTGGTTAATACTATTTCAGCATTACCATTGTTTTAGGTGTTAACTGCTTCTTTTTTATGCATGTTTTGTCATATAAGTCATGTTTCTTATTCATATAATCTATTTTATTCATATAAAGAATTATATTATGTTTATAAATATTATATTTACTCATCATATTAATTTTATAATCATTATTGAATAATTAACGGGGATAATGAATCTCATCACGTCGGGGAGATGGTAGGTCATTCGTACACACGAGTGACGGTATCATTGCCTTAATGGTTAAATAGTATGGAAGAGGATTTTATATTAATTATACCAAATTATTATCATGTAATATTAATCATTTATATCTCTTTTACACATCATTATCCATATACAAATAATTTAGTGTTGAATAAAAAATTACACAATGGCATGAAGACGTTAAGTCATATGTACGTACGCTTGGTGATATTATTATTCGTAGGATGGATAAAATGAGGAATATGATTTTCATCATAATAATAATAATATCTCATATTTTATATGATACTTTATTTATTACTTTATTATGGAAACAACAAAGTAAGTAGAAGAAGAAAGGAAATTGAATTGAATAGGTAAAACAATTACCTCTTATTCGAGTATCTTTTTTGGTTTACACAAAAGGAAATTTAAGGTTGGAATTATTCCCAAATTATGGTCTATAGAATGATTTTAGATATGTTTTGAGGAGAAATGGGGAGGGGATGTCTGAAATAAAGGGCTCAAGGTTGTGCGAGGAATTGCGGAAGGATGTACCATTTTATTAGAGAGGGGAAGTGTGCTTTTGGAAACTAAAAAAATATCAAAATATAATAAGAATATTCTAGATCCAAATACATTAAAATGGCCCATAAATGAAAATTAGGAAACATTTTATACTATATAACATCTTCCTGTGATTATTTAACATTTTAATCATTTTTAAAATAATTAATAATAAATTAATTCAATAAGATATCATTGTTTCCAAATTTAATATTATTCAATGAGTTTGACTTAAAATAAAATAAAATAAAGTGTGAATTAGAATATAATGAATTCCAACATCTATAATATATCTTATATATCTAGTAAATTATTTATAAATATTAACTAAACCAAAATATATCAAAATTAATATTTTTAAAATCATTTATTCTATTTTTATGTTTATTAATTAAACATTATTTTATAATTTAAGAGACTTTTAGGGTAATTATATAACTTATAAAAATTCAAAATAAATTTATTTTATAAAAATAGTTTAATTTATATCAAAATAGATATTTATATTCACTCATATCTTGATTTCTCCCCTATTTGGACACATAAAATATATTAAAATACAAGACAGTGATATTTTTTAACTATCCTTCATTTAAATAATATATAACTTATTTTCAAGTAAAATTTTCCATTAAAAAACTTAAAATATATATTAATGTGATTAGTATCGAATATTATTTATCCAATAATTTTTTTACATATTTTGGTTTTATTTTAAACCTTATAATTTTGATTTACCCTTATTTAATCTATTTAATTTTAATTTTGGTAATATCATTTCAAATATTAAACAGTTATAAATTTTTACATATATGGTGTCAATTTTCAATAAATGAAAATTTTATGAAATTTTAGATAATTTAATAATCATTTTTGTTTTTTAATTATTTTAGGGTTTTTAAATAATTTAATATTATATTATTTTTTAAAAAAATATCAATAGTGTCAATTTTGACACTATTTATTTCTATAACTTTAAATAAATTTCAAACAGAAATTTAACTTCTAAAAAATCATTTAATATACTTCTAACATGTCATAATCACTGATAAAAATTTTTTAGTACCCTAATTAATTGAAATTATATTTTTTTAATATTTTTCATACCATTTATTTGATATTTCTCTTAATAAAGTAATTATTATATCATTGTTGTGTCAATTTTTAAGGTAATTATTTGATCTCTAAAAATTATAAATAAATTCTGATGATGTATATAATTGCATTGTATTTCTGGAGAAAATTTATTATCAATGGTTTATCTTGTTTATCCCTATATTGGAATTATTATACTCATAAGAAATAAGTGGATGACATTTTGTTACTTTCATTTGTTTTAATAATATTTATGTCACCTTTATAGAAAAAAGTCCATTAAATTAGTCAATTTATATAATTAGGTGTTGAGGGAACACTTTTATTCATCCAATATTATTTTTTTAGGTGTTTGGGTGGTTTAATTATCCATATTATATTTTTATTACCTTAATTTACCTGGTTTACCTTTAAACCTAGTAAAAAGAAATTAGCAATGTTACTAATCAAAAAAATCCAAATAATAAATGGAACCTATTTACATAATTTTGACCCAATGATTCCAAATATAGATTCTAGTTTTTAATATTATGAAACATATATGTTTTATTAATTAATTTAAAATTAATCCACGTTGTCAAAATGAGAAAACGAGTTTTTAAAAGTTAAAACCATCAAAATATTGACCAACGTTTATATCAAATTTCAAGGTTAAATTAAATAAATTGAATATAATTGGATTAAATAATAAAAATTAAACTTATTACACATTAAAAACAAGTAAAAGGATAATTTAAATATATAAATAAATTATACAAAAAAATAGTTTCGACATAAAATGTTTTTCTATCAATATTCATAAAAATGAATATTATTAGAAAAATCCCATAAATATATCAAATGTAAAATTTTATGTCCCAAATCCAAAAAATGATTTTTTTTAATATAACTTATAAATGTTTCAAAAAATAAATTTAAAATTGATGCCCCATCAAAATGCGGAAAAACTTCATTTTTTGAAAAATTCATCTTTTATCAGATAAATTGATTTTTTTCTTATATCATATCTAGAAAAAAACATAAGATGAATTTTAAAATTATATGGAATATATAAAATGAAAAATTAGTTTAATACTATTCATGACCACTAATTTAATGGCTAGGTTATATATTACATTAAATAATAATATTTCATGAATATATTTTTGTTTGGTAAAACTGGGCATTGTGTGTAACGTAAGACAACTCTTTGTGGTGTGTAGTGTAATCTTATCATGGTGTTACAGAAAAAACAACCGAGAAACAAAATTAAATTTATTAATAAATAAAAATATTGTAATATCTCGGGGTGTTACATTCTCCCCTCATTCAATAAATTGTGTCCTCGCAATTTGAAATTGTACTTCGAAAATAGAAGGATGATACTAGAAAATACATTTGTGGAAAACCCACATCAAAAATAGGGTTAATAAAATATACTATTAATAAGAGGTAATGTGAAATTTTAATTTCACCACTAAATTAGGATTTCGAATAGTATAACATTAGTGGAAAGTAGAGATACATAATTGGAGAAAAAACACAAATATTTATAGGGAGTGATTGAGGTCATCAATCCAAAATAAGTGAACAATAAATGGAAAATTGAGGGAATCAAACTCATAAATCTATGATGATATAAAATACCATCAATTCAACTAAACATAAGGTATTAGGATAACACCTTTTTAAGTACTTTTTCCTAGAGTTGATGGATTATTTTTCTATCCAAATAATAACTTGAACAAATATACTCGATTCTATCAATTTTATACTTTTGTTGTGATTTGATCTGTATTTATTTTAACCCTTACACCTAGAAATGAATGTTAAAATGAATTTTTCGTTCCTGAATCACTTTTGATTAATCTTATAGCCTCCATGTATTTCCTTCATCCTCTAAATGTTTATTAAAACCAAAAAGTTTAGAACAAAGTATATAATAAATCATAACTTAACCTCAAACAATACTATCTAATGTTAAAATTACTCCATTACAACCATAATATTTTTCCAAAACACTTTATTCCAAATTTACAGTCTAAAAAGGTATCTTAATTTCCAAAATAAATTGTAACATCAGGTTCCCTAAACAATGTAATGTAGCTCTTATTGGAAAATACCTTTATAAAATCAAAAAAATAATGAAATAATTCATGATTCCAAATACTTGATGAAGATGTACTGTAGAACAATCCTTATATATCTCATGGAACTTATAATCATAGAACCATTGATGTAATAATTCTTCAGTCTAAATCGAATACAACTTTATCATTCCACTTCACACTTAAACTATTAGCTACGCTTCAAAATTTTTTTCCTCAATACCTATTTTATCTCGTTTTTTCGTTTGTAGCCTATTCATTATTAGTAGTATAAACATTACATGTTTAACCTTTCTTATTCTAACCATTGACCAAATCTTGAATAATAATGTGATAAACACTAATAATATTTATGTATTTATAAAGAATAATTTATAGGACCTCTAAATGGTGGAAAATTCTTCTCAATTCATTTTCCTATAGGATTAAACTAGGTTATCCATTACTGTATCTAAAGGATTATATCCTATACATAGACTTATCTTAAAATTAATTCATAGGTTTATGTTTTATATATCTAATTTCTAAGGTTATTTCTAAAATTACTATGATACAATCTGTAACACCCTGATCCCAAAATCCTAGAGTTTTTGTATTATTTTAATACATTAGATTGATTAAACAGAATAAAATCATGAAGTACCAATCTGTTTAGTAGTCTTAGAAAATATATTACATACATGAACTTTACATTAAAATTAAAAACATAATATGAACCATAGATAATTATTTGAGAATTCCATTATTCTCTGATCATAACCCTACATAAAAATCATAAAACACTTATTAAAATATTGGGAAAATAAAACATAAGGGGTGACTTCATATGCTATGTAAGGGTAAAAAATACCGGATAACATTTTATAAATAAATATAAACATTTATGGAAAGGCATAACACTGAAATACAAGGATTTTAAACATAATATTCTACATAATATGGAAAGGATAAATAAAATAATTCCATTTAAATACTCATATAGATATTCTACTAGTCGAATAATCACATGAAATATCAATAAATAATCTCATAATGATGAAATTAATAATGTCAGACATCATAACCATATCATCTAAGCCTCATGACAAGATCATGCATAAATGGGTAAAAAGCCAAACTATTTTGTCTCGTGATAACTATTGATGCATCGAGGGGGTTTCATTAATTGGTCCCCAAACCATAGGGATTTCATTAATCGGTCCCCAACCTATAGGACATTCATTAAGCGGTCCCTAAACCATCACTTACTAAGTCTAATGAATCCCTCTTATGAAAGGGGTACAAATATCCAACATAAAAAATCTAATTAAAAATAGCACATGAAATGATAATACATTAACCATAAGCCATGAATTGTATCAAAATAGAACACCTACAGTCAGACATATCATAATCCCTTCAATAAAATACAGTATATTGTATCATATGTAATCAATCTAAATTAATCATAAACTCTAACAATGGATATTTACATAGATGAAAATAATATAATAAAATAATTAAAACTCATTAAGAGAAATATCCCTTTTTTACATTGAAATAATCTAAAATTCATGCAATTATAAAAGAAAACCATTATTTTAAAAGTACCATCGTAAGCTTTTAAGGGGAGATTAAAAATGATAAGGTGTTATGATGGTAGAAATATCTACCCATGCTGTATAAGTTAAAAAAACATTCTTTCCCTAATTTGAAAAAAAGGTCATAATGTATATTGTTTTGAAAATGAAGGAATAATTCCATTAATATTTTTTTATAAAAAGTCTAACATGGGTAAAAATGAATTTAAAAAATTGTTTCTAATATTTTAAAATATATTTTTATGAATCATGAACATGGATGATAAATGTTTCCCATTATATACTTACGTATAATCAACCTTGGAAAGTAGTGAGATTAAAAAATTAACCCTTACCATATAAATTCCTTTAGTTGAGAGTGCATTACCCTATTGTATAATGTTTAAAAAATGTTATTGAATTATACCAGGACTATATTCATATTTAATGTATCATATATGATCCTCTTATATGATTTTGTTAAAAATATTTCAATATTACCATTGTTTCGAGTGTTAACTACTTCTTTTTCTTATGCATGTTTTGTCATATAAGTCATGTTTATTATGATAGGGATATATTTTATTTATATAAATAATGATATTATTTTCATAAATATTTTATTTACTCATCACATGAATTTTATAATCACTTTTTAATGGTTAACATGGAGAATTAATCTTATCGTGTCGTGGAGACGGTAGGTCGTACGCACGCATGAGCAACAATATCATTTCATTAGTGGTTAAAAAGTATGGAATTAGATGATATATTAATTATATAAATTTATTATTACATAATATTCATTATTTATATTCTTTATACTCATCATTATACCCATCCAAATAAAGAAATGTTGAATAAAAAATTACACCACTATGTGAAAACGGTAAGTCGTACCTATGCATGTCTGGTGATTTTTTATTTGTAGGATATATAAAAGGAGGAATATGGTTATACCATAATCAAAATAATATCTCAGATATTATATGATACTAGAGTTTTTACTTTAATATGGAAACAACATAGGAAGGGGAATTAGAATAAGAAAAGAAATTAAATTGAATTGGTAAAACAATTACCTCTTCTTCGAGTATTGCCTTATGATTTTTAGTAAAGGACATCTAAGGATGGATTTATGCCAAAAGTATGTCCTATGAGATTAAGTAAAAAAAATTGAGTAGAAAAGGTAAGGTTTTGGTATAACTAAAGGGCTCAAGTTGTTGTGAGGAAGTGAGGGAGGATGTGCACTTTTACAATGGAGGGGAGGGGCACTTTTTGAAACCCTCAACATATTAAAATAAAATAAGACTATTCTAGATCCAAATACTAAAACATGGCCCATAAATGAAAATTAGGATACATGTTAGACCATATACAATCATATTGTTATTATTTAACATTTTTGTGATTTTTAAATAATTTAATAATAAACTAATTCAATAAGATATCATTATTTCCAAATTTAATACTATTTATTTAATTTTATTTAAAATACATTACGGAAAAGTGGGGATTCAAATATATTGAATTAAAACCTATTTTATATATATTATAGATCTATTAAATTCATTATAATCATTAAATAATCCAACATATATAAAATAATAATATTTTTAAAATCATTTATTCTATTTTTAGGTTAATTAAGTAAATATTGTTTTAAAATTGAAGATATTTTAATGTAATTATATAACTTATATAAATAAAAAATAATTTTATCTAATGAAAATAATTTCCTTTATATAAAAATAGAAATTTATATTTGTTCATTGCTTGATGTTTCCCTATCTTGACACATAAAAGATATTAAAATACAAGACGATGATATTTTGTAGCTATCTTTGATTTAAATAATATATAATTTATTTTCAAAGAAAAGTTTCCATTAAACAACTAAAAATAAATCTTACTGTGATACGGGTCGAATATTATTCATCCAATAATTTCTATACATTTTTTTTACTTTAAACCTTAAATATTTCTTTTACCCTTAGTTAATCTATTTAATTTTTATTGTGGTAATAACATTTCAAATATTAGAAGATTTTAAATTTTTTATTTATATGGTTTCAATTGTCCATAAATGGGGACTTTATGAAATTTTGGAAGATATAATAATAATTTTATATTTTTTAATTATTTTTATGATTTTAAAATAATTTAATAATATATTATTTTTATAAATATAAATACTACCAATTTTGACATTATTCATTTTGATAAATTTAAATAAAATCCTAAAAGAAAGATAACTTAAAAAAATCATTTAATATGCCCATAACAAGTCATATTAACCTATAAAATTCAGGGAGTCCCCTAATTAATTAAAATTATATTTGTTTTATTATTTTTCATGTGATTTATTTGATACTTCTATTAATTATATAACTAATATATCACTATTGTGTCAGTATTTATGGTAATTATTTTATATCTGAAAATTCTAAATAAATTACCAAGACGTAATAAATTTTATTATTTCTCTGGAGAAAATTTATTATCTAAGTTTTATCATGTTTATCCCTATATTAAAATTATTATACTCATATTAAATAAGAGGGTGACATGATATCACTTTCTTTTGTTTTAATAATATTTATATCACTTTTATGGAAAAAAGTACATTAAATGAGTCAATTGCAATCTTTAGGTGTTAAGGTTATACTTTTATTCATCTAAGAGGATTTTTTCTGTCATTAGGTTAATTTTATTATCTTTATTATATTATTTATTACCCTAATTTACATAATTTACCTTTAACTGTGGAAAAAAAATTACAAATATTACTATTCATAAAATCGAAAAATTAAAGGAACCTATTTAAATGATTTGGACCCACTGATCTCAAATATTGAATCCATTTTTAAAAAATTAAATCAAATGTTTTTCCATAATTAATTAAAAATTAATCCCCATTGTCAAAATTAGAAAACATGGTCTTAAAAGTAAAAAACATCAAAATATTGACATGTGTTTATATATAATTTAAATGTGAAATTAAATCCAATGAACAACATTGGATTAATTGAAAAAAAACGTAATATAATTATTCATTAAAATAATGTAAAATGATAAACTAACTATATAAATAAATTAGATGAATAAATATTTTTGAATTAAAATGCAGTATTTTTTACTATTCATAAAAATGAATATTATTAGAAAAATACCAAAAATTTGTCCAATGTAAATTTTTATACCATGCTTGAAAAAAATAACTTTATTCTTTCAAATATAACTCATAAAAGTGTCAAAAATAAAATTGAAAATCGTTGTGCCATCAAAAGGCAGTAAATATTCATTTTTTAAAAAATTATTCTTTTTTTCATAAAAATGTAATGTTTTATATATCATGTCTATAAAAAAAGTAATATTAATTTTAAAATTATATAAAATATATGAAATTCAAAATTTGGTTAATAATATTCATAACTGCTAATTTAATGACTATATTATATGTGATATAAAATAATAATATTTGATTAATATATTGTTGTTTGGTAAAACTAGGCCTTGCGTGTAATCCATACCAACTCATTGTTGTGTGTAGCATAACAATTACATGGTGTTTCATAAAAAAATATAAGAAAAAAAATAAATTTATTCATAAATAAAATTATTGTA
Source organism: Viscum album (assembly GCA_963277665.1). Taxonomy (NCBI): domain Eukaryota; kingdom Viridiplantae; phylum Streptophyta; class Magnoliopsida; order Santalales; family Viscaceae; genus Viscum; species Viscum album. The sequence goes on from OY728120.1 coordinate 176,883,632, forward strand.
AAATCTCAGGCTGTTGCATAAAATTATTTAAAATATTTCAATTGATAAAAATTATGGGAATGAGGATCACATACCATGAAATTTTGGGTCATCTATTAACCATAACACTCTGTTACATGGTGAAATTAATACATTATGTTGTTTGGGTGTCAAATAAAAATTAAAATATTTATATCACACTCAAATTTGGAATGTCTATAGATTTAATGGGATCATTCAAATTTTATTTTAACAAAAAAATTGAACATAATTTAACAACCTTAAAAGAATAAAAATATTCAAAAATATATTGAAAATATAAAAAATATATATAGTCATATCATTTTAATAATTATATTAATCAATAATAAAAAATTGGGGATACATCAAAAATTAATAATGGGAGAGATATTTCTATAATGGTTAAATCTAATTCTATTTGAAGATTCATCTAAGGGAGAAATTTATTGCATAAAGATTCATAGATTTTATCAAATATCAAAATATATATATGATAGAAATTAGTACAGTAATTACACTCCAAATATGTAATAATACATTGTTTTTTTGCGATAAAATTAAAAGTAAGTGAGTTAATCCCTGGTAAGGGAAGAAATCCTTGAATATAATAACTATACTTAGAACAATTTTTAATCAAGTAGTGATTATTAAAATTTTGGTGTGATAAATTAATTCATTATTAAACTTTTAGATATAGCCTCTATGTTGATGGTGAAATTTGTAAACTTATGTCTACTTGGTGTTCATTACTTATTCACATGTGAAAGGAGAGGTTGAGATATATTTATATTTTATAATTAATATTATCAATAATTTTTAAAATGGAATTAAGTGAGAAAACATTAAAATAAAATACCATAATTCACAGTGGTCCACACTTGGCGGGAGGGTAATAAAGTTGCAGACTATCTGAAATCACTCGACTCTACAGGTATGAGTACATTATTTTTTTATGACTTCCATTGCTTGAAGAAAGTTAAGATCAATATAATTAGAGGGGATTCCCTCTATCTCTATCATTTTTTACCCCCATAGTGTTATGCTTCTTTCGAACTGCCTTTGGAGGCCGACTTGTACTGTTACCTTTTTCTTTTAATAAAAATTTTATATGATGATATAATACCATAATTCACCCACCACATGGGGTATTTATTTTATTTTTATAATTAATAATTATTATAATTAGCCATGAAAGTTGGAGATTGGAAGGAAATAACATTGTCTGTGTATGTTGTTTATACTAACCAAGAAATAGATAATTCTAAAATAATTAAAGACTAAAACATGAACCAATGTAAAATATTTGTGTTAAAATATAATAAACCTTATAAAAATAAATTTTAATTTATTGTATTTCATAATTAGATTTATAAATAGTTGAAATAAAAGAGATAATGACCAAGATTTTATATAAATCCTACCACTTCATTAAGACCACACTTTTTCTATGTTTCTTTCATCATGAGCGCTTAAAAATGGTCAAATATGAATCTTAACAATGTGAAATTGTTAATTTATAGATGTATTTAGTGTAAGGATGCAGATCTATATAGTCTGACCCTTTACGTGTTACTGATTCTTATGGCTCTTAGAGGATGTCTGGAGTGACTCTAGAGGGGTTAGGATAGTAAATGATATAATTGATGAAAATAAATGAATTGTAAGTGTTTATCACATTAGGTATTCATATTTCACAACTTATATAAGGTCAATTCATGGCCTAGAATACATTTACAACTTGTGAGGCAATTTCACAATGTGTTACATGACATGTAAATTTTTGGGATTAAATCCTTTGAGGCATTTTGTTCTTTGGTTTGATTTGAAGCCTGAAATTTGAATGACATCAAAAGGGGGTTCACAGTGAGGAAATTCCATGTTCAATATGGTATTAAAGCTACAACAACTCTTGAGTTCTCAAAACCCTAAGACACAATAAAACTTTAGGAATTTGATGACTGCCTTCCTTGGAATTTGTGGATTCCTTTGATGGATATTGATTCCTAGAATTCTATCTTCGATTCGTGGTGATCCAAGGTATGTTCTTTCTTCATTTTGTAGTGGGGTACCCTTGATAAATCTTATTACCTTATGATTATTATCACCATACTATTTCACCTAATATTTTCTATTCTAATGAGGTTTCTTTGTGGTTGTCAATGCATTTGGGGAGTGATGTCTTTAGGATAATGCAGTTTTCTCATGGGAGAGGTGATCTAAGATCTGTAATGTTGGTCTGTTCTCATGCAATGAACATTGATTCCATTGAGTTAGGTAATTCATCACTTATTTTTTATTTGGGTGAAATCATAAATTGATTGTGGATTTTTTAATTCAGTTGGTAGATAAATTAACCTAATAATTATTTAACCCAATTAATAATGAATTGGTTAGTGATCACATGTTGATGTTATTTATACCATGATTGTGATTTGCCTATTTATTTTCTAGATAGTTGGATATTTATGATATGACTTTTAATTATGTTATTATTCTTGGATTATTATGTGGAAATTGATAGAGAACATAAATCTATAATAAAACAATTAATTGGATTATGAATAATTAAAGAGGCATGTTTAAATTTAGTGTTTCTTAAAATTATATGGAAAAAAAATTGATTCAATGCACATGATTAATTAAAAATGATCTTCTATGTGTTAATATAATTGATAAATAATGTACATAATTATAATTCTTGTTGATTATAATGAATAAATTTCATGTTAAATGAGTATGGTACATCTAATAGATTGGTTAAAATGGTTTTAATACTAAGAGAATGTTTAGATTTTGATAAATTATTATACCTTGATGCCTTAGTTTTCTCATTGTTGGAATGTATGAATTAATAATCTGTTAATTCAATATGGGATAAGAACTAATTATTTTATAAATATAATTTCTAGGGCCTTTATTTCCCATATTCTTATGAATGATGAGTTCATTGAGTTTATATCCATGAGAGATTGTTTATTTGGGAAGGATGGATGCCTTATTTTGGGGAAATATTTCTATATTGGTTGTTCTTGTTTCTTTCCTACTTCTATTGTGATGTGATCCATATGTGAAATTATATATTTGATTTGATATGGGGTATGTAGGCCCATATGTGATATGATACTGGGATGGATGATGTGATGTGGGTAGGGAGGCCAGGATGATTTGTTTGTAGATGAAACTTGTGATAGTGATATGCATTATGATATGCATGTGGGCATGGAGGATGACACCAGAGATGATCAAATAGTTCAAATATGGGCTTAATATTTTATGTGATGTTGAGAGCTGGGATGCTCTCTTATGAATCTATTTAATGGTCGATGTCCATGTTTCTTGTTTTATCTACATTCCATTCTTTACTGCTTTAGGTAGCTGGTTGTTCATGGTTGCATTCTTCCTATTGATTATATCTTAGGATTTTGTTTCCTATAGTTCTTGGATTATGGAATGATTCTATTTATTAATAAATAATTATTAAACCATTTGGTTGTGGTTTATGGAATGAAAATTATAAGAAGATTTTAATCTTGGTAAACTGTGGACTCTATTTGGATTATTCCTAGAGGGAATGGACTTAAATATAATGATTAATGTAATGTAGTGTGGAATAATGATAATGGTTAATTAATGTCAAATAAAATTATTAATAGAAGGAAAAGTTAAACAATAAATAAGTAATTAATTTAACACTTTTTAAAGTTGTGTGTACATATAGGATATTCTGACTGAATAGTTTTAGTTGAGAGTCTAAGGGATGTTAGCTGCAGTTTTGTCTAAGACTAGGTTATTCCCATAGTGAGGTTGTGAGATATATTATATCATGCATATTATTTGACTTCGTGTGCTTACCCATCCATTTTGGTTAGGGAAATTGGATCCTAGTTGACACTGGGAGGGTGTTTTCACCTAGATCAATAGGGGAGGAATGATGGTTGACTACCCTCTCTAGTCCTGCTCTATTCACTAGGTAGATACATGTGCCAGTATTCATGAAAGTTATTTTTCCAATATATATGTGTGCTGGATGTTATGGCTTATGGTTATTTCATACCCATGTATTACCAGATATAGTATCCAAAGGATTATTATATGTTTGATGTGTATAGGTTGTGATGGTTGAATGAAATTACATAGTGTGTGGGTTGTAATGGATTGAGGTATAATACATGATGTATAATACTTGTCATACAGACTATGGTGGCTCCCAAAAAATACTTTGTTACTATATGGTGATGTGATATAGGATGATGTGATGATGTGATGCATGAGGTTCATGTTGTGATTCTTTTCCCAGGATTCTTCAAGATGGATTATTTTTGGAGAGAGATGGCTTAGGATGTGTGACATTAGGGAAGAGTGGAAAACTAGTGGGGAAGTGGGAGTGGGGTATCCATGATGTTTCATTAAGATATTATATTCTCTCTTATATGTGATACTTGGTGAGAGTCAGTCATGATGAGTTTTGGAACATAGCATACCTATTTAGGTGAGGAGTCAGTTTCAATGTTGTTCATTCTGTTATAGAATGATTTATTTGACTTTTTCAGGAGAGGATCTGGGTAGGATCCTACTAAGTATACTGTTTTGAACACCATATATATATATAATCTATTTTCTGGTCAGCCTAGGGGTGTAATTGAGTTGCGTTGAGCTGATACATTATACATCTTGAGCTCATTGTTGATACAAAATTATTATACTCGATACTCGAATCAACTCATATGAGTTTTAATTTAAAATAATTAGCTTCACTCTAATGTTGAAACAATTTATCAAACTCTGCATGATTAAGATCGACTAATGAAATTAACTCGATTACTAGTCAAGTCCAATCTCGATTGTATTATATCATGAGCTCAAAATCATGGATAAAAATTAAATATATTATTATAATTAAAATAAATATTTTTTAATATAAGTTAATATATTTTAAGAAACACTAAAAAATCATTATAAAAATTAAAAATAAGAAAATTATATTAAAAAAATCTTAGACAAAACACCATATTTTCATATTAAACATCATCCTTTCATATTAATTATAATACACCAAATATAAAACATCATTGCAAAAATTAAATAAAATATAAAATCAAACAATATAACATCAATTTTTTTAGGAAAGAACATAATCAATATCTTCACCACTCCCTTCAAAAAATTATGAAATGAAATAAGAGATCCTCAATACTCCCTTCGACTTTATCTGCCAATATATTTTCATTCCATAACATTTTGAG